>OZ010794.1:277719234-278408953 GCA_963932465.1 Maratus speciosus | reverse complement strand
AAAAATGGTCGTTCAGGGAGATGGTCGCTTAATGGAGGTGGTCGCACAGGGAGGTTTCACTGTATTCTTCATTTCTACGTTTTGCAAAATTAAAACAATTATAAATAAAATGGGTGATTTACCTATATTAACCTATTTGTTTTAGTGTGGTTTTTGTTACTTGATATATGCAAAATATTGAGATAAACTATGTCTATATTTATTTATTTTAATTTCCGACGTATAAACCACGAATCAAATAAACATGATTAGAATTAGAAACTTTTCTATAAAAGAATATATCTCATTTGTATGTGGTATAGTTACTTGAATTCATTTATGATATAAAAATTCTAATTCAAAACTTGTTTATTTGATCCGCAGATTATACGCTGGAAATTATAGTAATCTAGCAAAACATTCCGTTGTTTATGAAGAGATACTTAGGCCATGATTCACTATTTTATAAATTGAAACGTTTTCAGAGAACAAAAAATTACTAATTACAGCAAATTAAAGATGTTTATCTTTTCTCTGCATTTGAAAGCAAACAAAGTAGTTTCCCAACGTTCCTCCTAACTAAGTTTGCACAGTAAACTAAATAACATTATTTTGTGTATTTATCTGGACGAAATTGCTTGCTTTAACTTGGTTGAGCGAACATGTAATTTACAAAATAAATAGACAAAACTGAAGATACTAACTTATGACACGTTACTTATTTATTCTACAAAAGAATGTACTAAAATATATTTTATGTATGGTTAAATATTCTATAGATCAGAAACGTCACTTTCAGAAGAAAAAATAAAAGATAAGTGCAATTTTGTTTCTTTTTTTCTGGTATACAAATAAATTAATAACTTCTGAACTAGATATTTTTACTTATTCTTTTAAAGAAAACTATTAGACCGAGAGGCAGACGACTGCACAAAACATCACCTCGTCGAGTTGACGACTGAAATTCCAGAATTAGTTAAAACTCGATTCGCATATTAAAATGCAACTTATCTGCCAAGTCATATCTTGGTGGAAAACACCTGCAGACCCGATTTCATTGGTTGATCAGCAGGCTTATAATTGTGTTTTCCTGCACCCAAAGGTCGAAAACATGGAGGACTGGGAGCAGGAAGAATGGTAACCCTACCAGTCAACGACTGAAATCGGGTCTGCTGCTGTTTTCCAGCAAGATATTAAGCGAATCAAGATTTAACTAATCCTGGAATTTCAGCTGTCAACTCCATGAGGTGATAGTTTTGTTGTCAATTGTTTAGGAAGACGTAGTTTGTGTATAATTAAGTATTTTGTAGATTTCAAACATTTTCGAAAAGAAATTTAATAGTTGAAGATTTATTTATTTATTTTTATGTTTTGTTTTGCAAATTAAAACTGTTACAAAGTATCGTTATCCACTCACATGATTTCATTTTCACTTAAATATTTGATATTCTCTATTTTTGAAATTCAAAATTTTGAAATTCTGACGTTCGAAAATCTTAAAGATACCATAAAAATAAAATTATGAAATATTACAAATAATCAACGTATAGCGTAAAAAAAAGAAAAAAAGTGTAAGAAAATGCAGTAAAAGAGAAATTTAAGAGTCAGAAATTGCCACTGTCAATATGAAGCCAGCGTTAATCACAGATATATTTTTGCTTTATAATATAGGTTTGCTTATTTGTCGTAAACATGTTCATTTTAAAAATTAGGCCCAATGCAGGGTTCGTACGCTTCAAGGACCTTTTACCAGAATTTTCGTAAAGAAATATTTGCCTTGTGCAATGAAAAAAAAAAAAATCTTTAGATATAGCGACCAGTACTTTAAGAAATTTCTGGAACTAAAACACCTAAAACCATCTGAATTGTTTTACGCGTACGAAACCCTGGCCTAATGTAAGTTGAATACATTAGGGTTAACCTTTTTATTAACCCCTTGGACGAGCGACACGTATATGTGCCACATGAAGCACTCAGAATCCTTGTTTTTCCTCACCAGTAAAATTTTACTGTAAAATTTGCCTTATTTAATCAGCTGAACAGGTACTGAACAGGTAATCAGCATTGAGGAGTTTCCTAGCTGATAACAGCTTAATACCCAGACTAGGAAATTGAAATGTCTTATGTTTTAATGAGCCATTGGGATAAAGTTAAACTGTAGCAAAGCTACTAGAAGAGAAAATAAGTTAACTAAAGAAAATAAAGAAATTTAAGAAAGAAAGGAATAAAAATTGAATTTTTAAGTTTAAACTTAAGATAATAGAAAGTTAACGATAAATCTTAATAAAATACAAGAATCTTAAAAATATATAAAGGCGTTTTCTCGATTCAAGAAGACACAAATTTCTGTTTTTAAAAAACGGTGATAAAAGATTAAAAATTTCGTAAAAGGCTCCCGTCCCGAAGGGGTTAATCAAAAGTAATTTGATAGAAAAAATTATTTCCCAATACAGTTTTGTTTTTCTTATGCTTGCTCCAATCATCCGCAATTTTGAATATCCGAATTAACTTCAGAACACATTTGTCTGGTCAACTAGAATTTTATTCTATTTACAATTTCTAAGATAAATAAAGAAAAAAAAATTACAAATTTTATAACAGTGCACTTTTTTCAAGCAATGACCCAATAGCCTTGAGTTAAAAAAATATCAGAATTCCATAGCTGCCAACATCTTACGCTTTTCTGTACCACAAAAATTTAATAGAAATTTTTGTATTATTTAATCAGCAGATTACTACGATTTAAGATATTTTATTTAACATTTTCTTTAACGATATCCCACGCTCCTTGCACACTCACCTCGCTCTTTATGCGGACGACACCTGTATTTACGCTTCGGCACACCAGCCGTATACTCTTTACAGGTACCTACAGACTCATGTTGATGACTTCATGAACTGGTGTATGCTTTGGCGCGTTGTCATAAATGAAACTAAAACTACTGCAGTACATTTCTCTCGCAAAATAATTTTCCCTAACAGAATCATTATTAACAACACTGTTATCCCTTGGTCAGACCAAGCTAAGTATCTTGGGGTCATTCTGGACCGCCGCTTAACCTGGAAAAAGCACACTTTCTCCATCAGAGGTAAAGTCGCTGGAGCCTTTAACTCTATAAAACCTCTCCTTAACAGTAAAACCTTGTCTGTTCACAATAAATTAATCCTCTATAACTCATGCATCCTTCCCATCATAACCTATGCCAGTCCGGTCTGGGGCTTCACTTGTAAGGCCACTATGGACAACCTTAGTCGCTTGCACAATTACAACCTGCGTACTGTCCGTAACGCATCTCGTTACCTTCGCAACTCCACGGTCCGAAGAGACCTAAAAACTACTACCTTACGTAAGCGCATAAACGACTTAGCCAAAAAATTTTATGATAAAATTTTTGACCTCCCTAATGAAATTGTAGCGGAGCTACCGGATTATGACGCTTTTGAACCCCACCATCGGAAACGGCCCAGGTTTTCCATAATTATGAACACTCAGTAACATCTGAGTTCTCCACGCTATTATTGCCTTCTCTTATTTTTCTTTCCTTTTTATATACTTTTCTTTAAAAAAAAAAAAAAAAAAAAAAAAAATCTCTATATACATAGAGACCATAAAAATTGAAAAACTTAAAAAATAAAATGTATGGCCCTGAATTGTCCCTTTTTTGGTTGGATGTTGTGGTCTTGCCACCCTAGCTTTTCTTGCCCTTGCTTGGTGAGTGTTTCACTGAACAGTACTAACTTTAACTTTCTAAATTCCTTATAGTAGTTTTACAACTACAGTTTGACTTTACTTACTTTAAGACTCATGTATTTTTTAAGATATATTGTTAACTTTTTTTCTTCTTAAGATTTTACTTAAATTTAATTTTATTCCTATTTTTCTTAAATTTCTTATTTTTCTCTTATTAACTTCTTTTACTCTTATAGTAGCATTGCTACAGTTTAACCTTACCCCAATGGCTCATTAAAACATAAGATACTCTAATTTCCTAGTCTGGGTGTTAAGCTGATAACAGCTAGGAAACCCCTCAATGCTGATTACCTGTTCAGTAACTGTTCAGTACGATTTAAGAATACAAAATTTACTATTAAGTTTTTGTGGTACGAAAAAAATGTATGAGTTGGCAGCTGTAGAATTCCAGCATAGGAAGACTTATTTGTTTCGTGTTTATTTATTTTCTATTTTGCAATATATATCTATGTATATTTTTTCCTTATGCTTCTTCCAATCATCCGCATTTCTGAATATCCGAATTACGTCCAGAGCACATTAATCTGGTCAACTAGAGTTTTATTCTATTTACGATTGCTAAGATAAATAAAGAAAATTTTTTAAAAATATTATGACAGTGCAGTTTTTTTAAGCAATGACCCAATAGTCTTGCACTGAGTTAAAAAATGATGCTTTAATGAATGACCTTTTCGTTGCCGTTTCAAAATTGCAGCGTAGGAAGGCTGGTTTGTATCGTGTTTATGTTCTATTTTGCCAATATATCTATATTTTTTCTTTATGCTTCTTCCAATCATCCGCATTTCTAAATATCCGAATTACATCCGGAACACATCAGTCCAGCTAACTGGAGTTTCACTTTATTTAGAAATTCTAAGATAAATAAAGAAAAAAATTTTTAAATATTATGACAGTGCAATTTTTTCAAGCAATGACCCAATAGTCTTGCACTGAGTTAAAAAATTACGCTTTAATGAATGACCTTTTCGTTGCCGCTTCAGAATTCCAGCGTAGGAAGGTTGATTTGCATAGTGTTTATTTTTTTTCTATTTTGCCAATATATCTATATTTTTTCTTTATGCTTCTTCCAATCATCCGCATTTCTGAATATCGGAATTACATCCAGAACACATTAATCTGGTCAACTAGAATTTTATTCTATTTACAATTTCTAAAATAAATAAAGAAAAAATCTTAAACATTTTATAACAATGCACTTTTTTGCATATAGCCTTGCACTGAGTTAAAAAATTATGCTTTAATGAATGACCTTTTCGTTGCCGTTTCAGACTCCCAGCGTAAGGAAGGCTGATTTGTATCGTGTTTATTTTCTATTTCGCAATATATCTATTTTTTTCTTTATGCCTCTACCAATCGTCCGTATTTCTGAATATCCGAATTACGTCCAGAACACATTAATCTGATCAACTACAGTTTTATTTTATTTACATTTTATAAGATAAATAAAGAAAAATGTTAAACATTTTATGACAGTGCACTTTTTTCAAGCAATGACCCAATAGCCTTGCACTGAGTTAAAATATTATTCTTTAATGAATGACCTTTTCGTTGCTGTTTAAAAATTGCAGCGTAGGAAGTCTGATTTGTATCGTGCTTATTTATTTTCTATTTTGCCAATATATCTATATTTTTTCCTTATGCTTCTTCCAATCACCCGCATTTCTGAATATCCGAATTACATCCGAATTGCATTCAACATATCGAACAACAGTCCAGATAACTAGAGTTTCACTCTAATTAGAAATTCTAAAATAAATAAAGAATTTTTTTTTAGATATTATGACAATGTAATTTTTTCAAGCAATGACCCAATAGCCTTGCACTGAGTCGCAAAACTGATGCTTTAATGAATGACCTTTTCGTTGCCGTTTCAGAATTCTAACGTAGGAAGGACTTGTAACGTGTTTATTTATTTTCTATTTATTTATTTTTCTTTTCATCTTTTTTTTACCGTTCACTTAATAAGCTCAATCGCTACTTTTAATGAGAGCCGTTATAGATGAACGACTCCCATACACCTTCGCAAATGATTTTTTTTTTTTTTTTACCTTTAATTTTCTCCGTATGGTTCCAAAATGTATTTATTTTATTAGAGTGTAATTGGCAACAGCTATGCGGAAAAGTAATCACGTTATTGGTACATTGAAGCGTATAAACAATACAATATTTTAACTGTATTTAGCGAACTAAAAGCATTTTTAATTCATGCTGTGCAACAGCGTAGCAAAAATTAACGTAATGTAACAGATTCAAAAAGTTAAACGGTTAGACTTATTTTTCGGAAATTACAACGGTCTCTAAATAGTAATATAAATAATAATAATAATAATAATAATAATAATAATTAATTTAAAGCAAGAAAAATGCATGCAAGAAAAAAAAAAGAATAATAACACTCTTTTTACTTCTCTTACCACATTGGTGACGGCAAGTTTTGATCGTTTAACCCATTCAAGTACAGTGGCCCATTTTTGAACCACTTAATTTTAATACCTGAATGCCACATATTGGCAACAGGATATTGAATTGAAAAATTTCCTTTTATTAAGTACGTAAACAAAAGCTTTTTCTTATTTTGAAATAAATTTGATTGTAATTTCTGGTGTCAATCACTCATTTCATCATTTTGCGATTAGAAGTACTTTGCACCTGAAAGGGTCAAGTAATTGTGTCTCTGTAATGTTAAATTCACACCGGAATTTCCAAAATATTTTGCCTCCAAACAAGGAAAAGCAATTTTACAATTTTTTTTCGCCAATGTTCTAAAAGTAAAATTTAATTAAATGTTTGCGGTGGAAATCTTGATTAAAATTAGGTGGGATATAATTATATTCCACCGCCCCTCAAGAGGTTGAACGGGAACTTCCGCCTATGGGCGTTATACTTGCATGTTTCATTATTTATCAAAAAATATTTTCCTTGTTCTTGTTTACATTATAAATGAATAATAATAATGGCATTTTTTCTACTTGACGTATTTATACGCATATTACTCTAATTGTAAAAAATGCGAGTTTTGTGTAACTTTTTTGAGAAATAATGTAATTAAAATACAAAAGTACCGCCTACCGCCTGTTGGCGAAATTACACATGTCCAAAACACGTGTATTCACAACTGCCCTCAGCAATCTGTTAAATCTCATTAAAATCAGACAAAGGTGCCAAGAGTTAAATTACAAGTACAATAGGTGTCAAGAGTTACAAATTTTGAATACCAGTTTTTCTGTAAAGAAAAAAGTGGTGTTCAATATCGTCAACTTTTGTCGCCTATGTCAGTTCTGGCGCAGGTGACTAGTTTTAAATTTTATCTCGCACCACTTTTTAAAAACAAAAAAAAATTCATATTATCTTTGCCAACATCTGCAAGAGAAATATACTGCAACATTTATTTTCTTAAAATAGTGGTGCAAATGAAAGACAAAAATAGTCGCCTGTGGCAGCCCTGCTATGTGCAAAGATGATAACTATGTATTTGGAAATTTTGTGCAGTGGATAATTAACCATTACAAGGGCAAAGCATTTTCTTTGCTAAAGTGTTGGAATAAATGACTGGCACCGGAATTTGCCAAAAAAGTTATTTATAAATAAGAAAAAAGGCTATATTTCACATACTTATTAAAATATATTTTACCACAATTCTGGTGTCATTGTAGGGTTTGGGAATTAAAATTAAGTGGTTTCATAAACATACCACTGCCCCTGAAAGGGTTAAAGGGAAAGGTGAAAGAATGATACGCCGCTTATAAGATCCTTACGCGAAGGCCATGGAACTATATAGAAAGAAATTTCTTTTGTCTGTACATTTGTTGCAAATTTTAGATATGTCGAACTATGTCTTCATAGTCTGGCATATCTTTAAACATTTAAACGCATCCGTAATTAACCCCTTAATTCTCGCTCCCGTCAATATCACGGGCTGGGGTGTCGTTTGTTATTTCTCGCGCCCGTCATATTTCTGGGGTGAAGATTTAATTGCTGTAAAAAACTTCTGAAACCAGAAAATTTTAACTGGCATTTCCGTGTGAAGTCTTTGATTATTACCGGCTGGGTTTGGCTGTTGGTGCTGATTGTAATGCTGGGATTTGTATTGCATGTTTCGAAATATGTAACATTCAAAAAAATTATTAATAATCAAAATTTAATGTATATATATATTATTTCAAATATTATTTGTAAAAATTTGTGTGATGATGATAAATAAAGATCAAAGATGGAAAAAATAAAGGTCTTATTCTGATTAATTTGTATGGTGTAAAACAAACATTAAAACACAGAATTCTCGCATCATGGCTTTTCTACAAATATGAATTTGTTTTATAACATCTTTTTTTCTTTCGCCTTAAAAAAATTAATTGCATATTTTATTTAGAAAATATATAATTATTCAATTTCTGTAATAAAAGAAATAGGTACTTTTTTCATGGCTTTTCCAAATATTAAGCGACCATGAAGGGGTTAAACATATATATAAAAAAAAAAGACAAAATAAAACCGACAAAACATATTACATTAGGATTCGGTATTTTTCTAAGGAATGGGACATCTGATGTTCTGATATAACAAGGCCAGGTTAACCACTGAAGTTAGTGGAAGAACAGCATTGTTTTAGGAGGCTTTTTCGGGGGGAAATATTTCAAGTTCTACATACACGAAAACTCATCGATGTTACAAACATTATTCACGGGAATGCCTTGGCAAAATTCACATTTAATTAAACAGTTTCTTTTTAATATACCACGTATTTAAAAATACTATAAAAAACTTTCATAGTATATGTTATTGTTGCACTTTCAGTTACCCGGAGGTTTCTAATCATTAGATCAGGATAACTATTTGTTCTACTGATTGCGTTTTTCGGTGTTAACCCCTTGGGGACGAGCGGCACGTATACGTGCCGCATGAAGCGCTCATAATCCTTGTTTTTTCTCACCAGTAAAATTTTACTGTAAAATTTGCCTTATTTAATCAGCGCATTTTCTCGATTCAAAAAGACACAAATTTCTGTTTTTTAAAAACGGTGACAAAAGATTAAAAATTTCGTAAAAGGCTCCCGTCCCGAAGGGGTTAAAACAGAAATTTCCTAAAGTTTTCTCTTGCATAAAGTAGACTTATTCAAAAGAATGTTAAAAATGTAATTAAAATATTGGAATTTCAGGCCCTATTTGTCAGTCTGAGGGACCTCTTAAATTTTAGAGGGGAAACTCATGTTCAATGGGCCTTTTCGACAATCAGGCCAGCAGATTTAAAAATATATATATGATTTTGGATATGATTTTTTTAATACTTGATTTGTTGATGTAATTAACTGGAATATATCATCAGGAAATTGAAATATAAAATTAGTTAAATATTCAAGACCATAAATATAATTAATAAACCAACAGACAAAACAGTGAAACTATTTTCAAATTTCAAAAGAAACATATTAACCCTTTATCGTGTAAATGAGAATATACTTCGCACTTAATTTCTATTGAAAATTATCAATTCGCACAGGCCTTTTTAGTAAAATCTTCTGTTCTTATAATGCACATGATGAATAAAGCACTGACGATTCAGCCACTTCCTTAAGAAACATTTTTAGTTGTACTTTAGCCGTTTCCAACGCAGTGGTCCCACGTCAGGACCACCTAATTTTAATTCCAAAGTTACAAACGGCACCAAGAATATTTTAATAAAATTTTGCTTTTACAATGAAAATTAAAAGTAACGTGTTTTTAATTTCTAAAATATCATTTGTAAATTCTCGTGACAGTCAATCATTTCAACATTTTACGAACAGAATTGCTCTTTGCTGGAAAGCGTTAAAACATTTGCAAGAGAAATTTACTAAAAATGTACTTTTAAAATATAGCGGTGCAAATATAATATAAAAATAGAATTATTTATATAAAGTTTGGGCGGCTTTTTGCCGACGCTCGACCGCAAAGGGTTAATTTTATCAAACAACAATGATGATGCTGTTTGTGTAAAGTTGTACATTTTTAAAACATGACTTAGATATCGTAGAAGCACACAACACTTCGAAAGAATAATGATCGCAATAAAAACCTTAGGTTAACCGATTAATAAATTAATAAATTAATCAACAATTAATTATTAAACAAGCTAAATTAACACTACAACGCCCGGAAGGAGTCGATTCGACTCTGACCAAATGATTAAATGTAAATTGGAACCAAAAAATTTTTCAGAAAATAAGTTAAATTTAAAACACACACACACACACAGCAATACGTTAAATAAATCAGTTAAATAATTTTAAACAAAAATTCTGGTGTGAAATATTTTTATGAAGCTTCGGTAAAATTTCCGGGCGTTCTAGTGTTAAGTAATCATCATTCAGTGCAACGCCCTCTGAATACGCCTATGCACTGACACAAAAATGGCGACTGTCTTCGGCGGATTTTTTTTTTTTTCAGCATTTGTATGAACCCTTGAATATGCACACCAGTATTTTCTTAACCTTCCGTCTACCAGACGGGTCCATTGGACCCGACATGTACATTCAAAATATTTATTCAAACCAGAAATTTCTTCAAAACAAACTAAATGTATAAATCAGACAATAATAAGTTAAATAAACAAATTAAATAGTTTTAAGTAAAAATTCTGGTGTAGAATGTTTTTAAAAAACTTGAGTAAAATTTCCGGTAGTTCTAGGGTTAAGGTACACTTTGTTTTCATTTACTTTTCAAGTAAGACGAATAATACTTTTATAATTACTGGTATTAAATCTCAAAGGACCGTACAAACGCTGAAAAAATATCCGCCTACGCTAGTCGCTAATTTCGTGTCAGTGAGGGCATACAGAGCAGGGTTGCCAATGTGGCCCTTTTTAAAATTCCGAAATTTTTCAATTCATACCAGAAAATCTCTATTATATTCTTTTCTTAATTTTATGACAGGCATTTCGTAATTACTTAACCCTTTCCGGCGCCGAGAAATTCTGTTTATAAACTGATGAAATAATGGACTGACACAAGAATTTATAAACAAAGTTATTAGAAAATATGAACTTGCTTATTTTCACGTACATTATAAAAGGAAATTTTTAATTAAATATTCTATGTGCCGTTTATCAGTTTTTTAGTTAAAATTAGGTGTCCTTTTTTAAGGACACCGCTCTCGAAAGGGTTAAAGCAAATATTCTTCTTTCAGAATTTCCATTATGCAGGGCTGCCACAGACGACTGTTTTTTAATTGTAATCCGCACCACTTTTTCAAAACAAAAATCTTTTAAACATGTTTTGACAACATATGCAAGATAAATATACTACAAAATGTGTTTTTTTTTAAATAGTAGTGCGAACAGAATATAAAAATAGTCGCCCGTGACAGCCCTGGTTATGGATTGGAAATTTTGAAATTAAAAAAAGGCCAAACTGGCAACCCTCAGTGTTACGGCTAGTGAGATTCGTGACAAAACAGCATTCTAGATCTCCAGTGCTATTCTTCACTAACGCGCATAAACGAAAATGCGTAGTTTTCGGTGATCCCTGTGTATTAGGGCCCGTGGTAGTAGCAGGCATGTAGCGGAGGGTATACGGGGTATACCTTCTGGATTTTTTTAAGGAACACCGTATACCCTCTATTTCTCAAGAAAGTTATAGTATACCCTCTGCTTAGAGCGTTTACCCTCTGTTTTTTTTACGACTACACCACTGGGTAGTAGTCACCTAAGCCACCGTATAATTATACCACTGTCATCGTTATATACTTTCAACCGCTTTGAAAGGAATGAGTTAACGCTTACAAGGGCGGTGGTACGTTTATGAAACTGCTTCATTTTAATTCCTAAATGCCGCAATGGCATCAGAATTTTGGTAGAAAACAATTCATGTTATTATGCATGTGAAATATAGCACTGTGTGTGATAGATGTGTGTTTAAAAATAAGCTTTTCCTTATTTTTAAATAAATTTGTTAGTAAATTCCGCTGTCATTCATTCATTCCAAAAATTTGGGAATGGGAGTGATTTGCCCCTGAAAGGATTAAGTGAGTCCCAAAGCCTCGGGAAAAAACTGTTTCGCTTCGGAAAAATGTTACCATCAGGTTGTGGTTTTCAGTTTATCCGTTAACATGTTGTGCATTCTTCTTAAAAAATTAAAAGTCATAGAAACACATAGCATCTCGATGGAATATGGCTCATGATAAAACACTATGATAAAAAAAAAATGTTTGCAAATGTTAATTAGGTAATTAATTAGATTAGATGATTAAGTATACATATTTCTCTGTTACCTTTTTGCAATAATATCCAGTGCCGTCATTTAACGGTGATGTTTCAGAAAGTATCAGTCATTATGGGTCATTTTCAACAGAAAAATCAAAAAGTGCACAAAAGTTAAAATCACTTATCATATTTGATTAAAATAGAAATATTTACCTTTCAATAAACACTTTAAAAGCAGAAATTAATAATTATCAATATCATTTTCGAAAGCCTTGCCATCGCAACATTATCGAAATGAGACATATTTTTCATTAATGAGTATTTTGGCTAATTTAAATATTTGTATATATATGTGCGAGAATAAAACTTTATCAATTTATTCTTAGCTGTGCACATCAAAATGAAAAAAAAACCCCACCCCTTTCGAAAAAGTATTGTACCACAAGAAATTGTTGTAATGGTGCCTTTGATAGCACCATAAAAAATTTTAAAAAACCATAATGTATAATTAATGCTTTAATGCGTCGTTAATAAAATAATTAATTAGGTCTCCTAAACTCGAGAAAAATTAAATCATTTTTCAATTAACGCTAGAATCACCGACAATTTTACTCAAGTTTTATGTTATGTATTTTACACCAAAATTTTTATTTAAATCTATTTAGGTTGTTTTAATTAGTATATTTTTGTGCTATATACATTTAATATGTCTTAAGAAAAATTTTCTGGTTCGAATCAGCTATTATGAATTTCGCATAGGTTAAAATGACACCCCATGGCGGTTCTAGTGTTAAAAACCGAATTACACTCAGCTTTAACCCTAGATCTACCGGGAATTTTATTCAAGTTTTAATAAAACGTTCTACACCAGAATTTTTATTTAAAACTATTTAACTTATTTATTTACCTTATTTTTGTCTGGTTTATATACTTAGTTTATTTTAAAGAAATTTCTGGTTTGAATGAATATTTTGTATGTACCTGTCGGGTCCAATGGACCCGTCTGGTAGACGGAGGGTTAAAAGAGTATTGCCCTTTATTTATTTATTTTTTTTTTTTTTTACTTCTGTCAAATATCGATATTGAGAATTCTTCAAAGACAAATTAGAAATACAAAAAATACAAGCCATCTCTATGAAACATGCTCTTAATAAAACATCGTTATTTAATTTCTATTACATTAATTTCTTGAAATTTGTAACATATACTATTCGTTATATTCATGCAGCAGATAAGAATTAATCATGTATTTTTGAAGATGTAACAGATCCCTTCACTTTCCACCGAAACATATGTGTACTGCCAGTGTTGCCAAACCAAGCGAATTTTTATTCAGAAATTTCGAATTCCTACCAGAATACGTTAGCACATACTTTTACGTGAATAAACTAAAATAAATTACTTTTCAATATTTTCTGGTATGAAGCAGAATTTCTGAATACAAAATTAATAGATTTGGTAATGGTGCCCCAACTCACAATAATTTGAAAACTGCTGCATGATTCATTAAACTTAATTAGTAAAATCCCCAAGACTCCAGAAAAATTAAACTCTTTTTCAATTAAAACCGGAACTATGCTCCGAGTCGGAAGAGGGACACCCTCTGGCTGTGTTGTTTAAGTCTATCAAATGGCGATGTTGTGCATTCTTCAAAAACGAATTAGAAATCATAGAAACGCATAGCATCTCTAAAGAATGTGCTCTTGTAATCCAAGTTAGTTAATCCACGTGTGTTCCAATTCTAAGGTCGCCAATGCCGTTTTTTTTTTTTTTTTTTTTTTCTACTATAAACACACAAGGCGAATCTTCGCTCCGTTGAGTACCTGATCATCAGATTCGCAAGCCTGTTACCTGGCACGCTAGCTGTCAAGTGCTAGGCCAGGGTTAGTCTGTTGGCGATATTTTTCCACGTGAATCGTCAGATGTCACAATGTGACAATCGTTTCAGAGTCAAAAGAATTAGCAGATTATTAAAGCATTGAAGCTAAAGGGATGATGAACAAAAACATTGATACTAATATAATGAACACGGAAGCATCGCTGCAAGGTTTTTTAATAGTGATCAGCTTTGAAGTTTGTTTATTTATATACACAGTAGAATCTCGATTATCCGAAGTAATTGGGACCGACCATCTTTCGGAAAAGCGAAATTTTCGTATGATCGAGAATGCTTCAATTTAAAGATTAAGGAGAAATATACGCAATATTTCTAATTATGGTAAGAAGTGCTTAACCCTTTCCGGCACAGGCAAATTTTGTTGTAAAATCATGACATCATCGACTGACACCGGAATTTACATACGACTTTTTTAGAAATTAAAAACTTATTGCTTTACACTTTTATTGTTAATGCAAAATTTTATTAAAATATTCTTGGTGCCGTTTGTAAGTTTGGAATTAAAATTAGGTATCCTGACCCGGGCACACTGTGCCGGAAAGGGTTAATAAAAATATAGCAATAGCAAAATAGAAACAAAAATAAATTACCTGAATTTTTATTTTGAAATTAAGTACCTTTTACATATATCACAAGTATTTAAAAAATGTTTTGTTTGTCGCAGTTTCGATAGCCATTTCTTTGAAGCTCTATCACGGAGTTTTTTAATAGTATTAGTTCACCAGTCCACCCATGCCAAACCTTTTGCGAACCATTCAAAAGCTTCAGAATTGCTAGTATGTTCGTTTTCTTCATTCTACTCCGCAACTTATGGGAGCTCAAGTTAAATTCAAAGAAACTCTGAGAAAGGGGATCGAAAATATTTATATGTACTCGTAGTTCGGAAAGGACCGCTTGCACACGAGGACTATAATAGTTTAAAATAAAAAAAAAACTTTCAAAAATGGATTTTGCCCACAAAAAATATGATAGTTAAAAAAAAAAAAAAAAAAAAAAAAAAAAAAAAAAACTTTAAAAATGAAGAAAGAGTTTCGGTTAAAAGAGTTTCGGATAAAAGAGGTCTACTGTATGTATTTATGGCCAAAATTTAAAATCATTTTGCAGCATGATAGGGAAACACACATTGGCTTCGAGGCAATTCGATCTTGAATATGCGGAAACTACCATTTCTTTTTTCATCAGGAAGCTCTGCTTTCCTGAACCCCTCGTTTCAGATATTTTTAATGCATGAATGCAATTTTTAAAAAAAATCTCAAATTGCCCGAAAAATACTGTCAATTTTGGCGCCAGTGGAAAATCGTTTAATTTATAGAAAATATCTGTAATTTTTCAGTAAAATAATTTTTTCTGTAAAAAAATACAGATTTTTTCCTGCAAATACGAAATCCACACTTTTTTACAGAAAAAAAACTATTTTTCTATAACCCTTTCGCGGGCGGCGTCCTTAAAACAGGACACCTAATTTTTATTTTACTCGAACCCAGAATATTTAATTAAAATTTTTCTTTTATAACGTACGTGAAAGTAAGCAAATTCGTATTTTCTTATAAATTCTGGTGTCAGTCCATCACTTCATCAGTTAATAAACTGAATTACTCCGCACCGGAAAGGGTTAAAAGAGTTTTTTTTTTTTTTCCTATAATAAAAATTCTGTAAAAATTACAGTTTTTTTCTTACAGTGTGTAAAAAAAGGAAGACGGAAAAATTCTTAGTTAATCCTATTTCATGTTTATATTCTCCATTTTAAAGAACAGTGGTGTAAGACAGTTTTGAATGTGATACCCATTTGTGAAAGAAAGGGGGGTTTTTTCAGACTTTTAGCGTGTCATTCGATTTCGCTCTCTTGATTGCCTGGCTAACAATAGTTCGGCACTTATATCATGATATGTATCAAAAACAACCAATCAACCTTCGTGTATTTGATCATCAGATTCGCAAGCCAGCTACCTCGCACGCTAGCTCTCAAGTGTTAGGCCAGGGTTCGTCTGCTGACGATTTTTTACCATGTGAAACGTCAGATGTTACAATGTGACAACCGTTTCAGAGTCAAAAGAATTAGCAGATTATTAACCCTAGAACTACCGGAAATTTTACTCAAGTTTTATAAAAACATTCTACACCAGAATTTTTACTTAAAACTATTTAATTTGTTTATTTAACTTATTATTGTCTGATTTATACATTTAGTTTGTTTTGAAGAAATTTCTGGTTTGAATAAATATTTTGAATGTACATGTCGGGTCCAATGGACCCGTCTGGTAGACGGAAGGTTAAGCAGCATTGCAGCTAAGGGAAGATGGACAAAAACGTTGATACTAATATAATAAACACGGAAGCATCGCGGCAAGGTTTTTTAATAGTGATCAGCTTTGAAGTTGATTTATTTTTATATATATAATATATTAAATCATTTTTAAACATGATAGGGAAACAGAAATCACAACCTTGAATTCGAGGCAACTGGACCTTGAATATGAGGAAACTACAATTTCTTTTTTCATTAGGGGAGCTCTGCGCTTCTGAATCCCCCGTTTCCGATCATTTTTTAATGCATGAATGTAAAAAAGTATAACTCTAACTCGTTTTGTACGGAGATTTCAGGGACGGAAAATTCTTAGTTAATCCTATTTCATGTTTATATTCTCCGTTTTAACCTTCCTACCCTGAATGGGTCTAATCGACCCATCAAAATAATTCATTTCATTCGATTCGAACCAGAAATTTTTCCGTAAAGTAAGATAAATAAAAGACGCCGAAAACTAATATAAATAAATACATTAAATAGTTTTTAAAGAAAATTCTGGTGTGAAATGTTTTTATTGAGGTTGAGTAAAATTTCAACAAGGTAGGAAGGTTAAAGAAGGCTGGTTGGTGTAAGACAATTTTGAGTGTGATACGCAAAGTAGTAAAAACAAGGGTTTCTTTAGACTTTCAGCATCTCATTCGATTTCGCTCTCTTGATTGTCGGGCTAACAATAGTTTTGCACTTATATCAAGATATGTATAAAAAAACAACCAATCAACCTTTGTGCATTTGATCATGAGATTCGCAATTCTGCTACCTCGCACGCTAACTGTCAAGCATTAGGCCAACGTTCGTCTGCTGGTGATTTTTTACCATGTGAAACGTTAGATGTCACAATGTGACAACCGTTTCAGAGTCAAAAGAGTAAGCAGATTATTATTAAGCAGCACTGAAGCTAAAGGGCAGATGAACAAAAACTTTGATACGAATGTAACGAACACGGAAGCATCGCTGCAAGGGCGTTTATTAGTGATCGGTTTTGTAGTTTTGTGTTTTGTTTATATCGTCAATATGTATATAATTTTTCATTGTGACAAGGATACAACTGTAGCACAAATCACAACCTTGACTTGGAGGCAATGTGATGGAACAGGAAACTACCGTAATTCAACAGCTTTAGCTGAAAATAATGGAAAGGAAGGGCGTTTATAAAAGAATGATTTAATGTTTCACTCCAGAATTCATACGTTGATGATTATATCATAATACTTAAGCTAATTCAAGGTCTATCAACAAAAACAGCTTTTGTCCAGAAATCTCGAGAATTAGCAATCGTAGTAGTATTGTTGCTGTCACCAGCACTCATAACGCAGTAAAGCCGTTTTATAAGGGGAAACAAATTAACCCTCGGTCTACCAGACGGGTCCATTGGACCCGACAGGTACATACAAAATATTCATTCAAACCAGAAATTTCTTTAAAATAAACTAAGTATATAAACCAGACAAAAATAAGGTAAATAAATAAGTTAAATAGTTTTAAATAAAAATTCTGGTGTAGAACGTTTTATTAAAACTTGAATAAAATTCCCGGTAGATGTAGGGTTAAAAGAAAAAAAAATGTTAAAAAGCGAGAAGTTTCCTTTGTCCCACAGTGATAATAATTTTCCTCTTTCTGAAATTTTCGAATCTTGTACAAGTGCTGTTATTCTTTACAACCATCTAATTATTAACTGCGCTTAAGATTAATAACGCTTGTCATTCGTTGTTTTAACAATTGTGAAATTCGATAGTCCCTGAATATAAAAGAGAAAAATAAATGTTTGCAATTGTGTCACTTAATTATTCTAGATATTTTTATTGCATTTTTCCTGCATTAGTCGTTTTTTTTTTTTTTTTTTTTTTTTTTTTTTTTTTAATTCTCAAACTGAAAAACATTACCTATCAATTTTTAGATGTGAAATCATCGAAAGGTCAAGTTTTGCAGGAATATTAATCAAAGTCTCAGGATGATGTCGCTTAACCCTTTCAAGGACGGTGGTTCATTTTTAAACCACCTAATATTAATTCCTAAAGGCCACAATTGGCACAAGAGAATTGGAACGAAAATTTTCCTTTTATTAAATATGTGACCAACAAGATTTTGCTTATTTTTAAATAAATTTGTTCGTAAATTCCTGTGTCGATCACTTATTTCGGCATTTTGCGAATAGAAGGGCCCCTGCCCCTTGCCCCTGAAAGGATTAAAAGTAGACTGTTCTTTGCATAGGCTTTATTATCTATGATAGGCAAGTTCATGGCAGCTTTTTCGTATTATAAGTTTTATTCTTGTTGCTGTTTTTACGAGTAGGTGACGTTACTTATAATTTTCTTGGAGATGAAAAAATTAAAATCCCATTTATCATATTGATTTCGTACGTATTACGTAGCCAACGAAAGAGATATGCTGCAGCTTTCCTGGGATCTCGGTTGCTTTTCAGCCTACCTTCACCACATGGCAATTCAGCAACTGTTGGAAACCATTCTATCTTGATCACGTGACAGTCAGGAGCGGTGGAAGCGCCACGACCTGTCTTTTCCGTTGGGTGCGTGATTGTTATAACCGCTTCAGTATTAACCCATTAAAGATCGATTTTTTTTTTTTTTCAGTTTGCAATTTTTTTAATCATTGCCGTATAAATAAATGTTATATATCTATAAATATTCAGTCTGTATTGATGGAAATGAGTTTATCTCAATCCATCTGTAGATTGTAATGTAATTACGTATTGTTAACACGTTGAGTGCCACGGTGACTAACACTGAAGCTGAAAAACTTGGAATGTTTTAAGTAATTTTTAAGAAAGTATAATCCTATGATAAATAAAAGGTAAGTAAATTTTAAATACATTTTCAGTAATTACTTAAAACAATATATATTTTTTTAGTTTTATATCATATTTTAGACCATCAGTCATCGGTAAATGACGCGTTCTAAACGGAAAGTTCAGTGTCAGTCACCGGTGATTGACCTGGCGCTTAACATGCTAATAAGTGCTGTAATAAATAATTAACATTTCTAATTAAATTTTATTCGGAAATTAAAGCTTTCCATTTCTTTAGTTAAATAAAGACAACTATCGACAATCAGAAAGAAGAAATATCGCGATTTACTAAAGATATGAGTAAATTTCCCTTAACTTGGATAAAATAGAGTAAAACAATTTGAAAACAGTTTTTTAATTGAAATCGATAAACTTTTCGAAAGTTTAAATTTCACATCTTTTAAAATGATATATATATATGTTTTTTAAATAAAACATTATTTAACGTGCATATTGAAATCAGGAACAAGGGGAAATTTAACAGGAATTTATATTAGAAAAAAAATTGACTGGTGTCTTTCGTAAGACTAGCAATATCCTGAAGAAAAAAAAATTAAATACATGTGCATTATATCAGGCAGTCAGAAAATAATTACAACACACATGGGCCATTCTATGAAAACCGGGCAAAATGCCCGGCACGTAACGCTTACATCAATAGCTATATCTATTAACTTACAAGTTGTTGAAAAATAAACGATACATTAAAACACTAGATTTTCATATTAGCATAGTTGTTTTAATTTGAGGACATAATAGAAATGATACAACAGTAGTAAAATCGCTCACCCGCAAGAAAAGTGACACATCTCGACAAAGGTAAATTTCACAGGAGAAGCAAAAGAAAATTTGCTTGAATTTACTGTAAAATGAAAATATAGCACTTAGCTCTTCACGCAGGAATAAAAATGTGCATAAAAGCATAAAATCCTTAAGAATGAAGACGTAGGATGAGGTTTGGAGGGTGAGGTAATCCACCCTTCTTCTTTGGTTACAAATGGACATATAGCACAGTGGTGGAAAATTGGCGCAGAGGAGGAGCCTATTGACATCACTAAATTTTAGTAGTATTTTTTGCCTTATATAATGACAGAATTGCTGCGTTTTTATTAACATGAAGAATACTATAAAAGTTTAGTGGTGTCAATAGGCTTTTCCTCTGCGCCAATTTTCCACCACTGATAGCATAATAAAGTGATTTTCTGTATAACTACATTTATGAAACATTTTATGTAGCAAGACACACCTACGACAGACCTATTAATGGATTTCAACAAACCATTGTTAAAACGCAAAAAGTTTAAAATAAATGCATATAATAAATTATAGTTTTTTTTAACAAAACACAATGTCTTTTTTTTTTTTCTTTTTGTGTCAGAAAACCTTATTCTAAAGATTCTAAATTATTCTAAAATAAATTCTTATTCTAAAGAGAGTACAGTCGAACCCGGTTAAGACGCGTTTCAAGGGAGTGGATAAAAGTCGCGTATTAAGCGGGATCGCGAATTAAACGTGATTTGTATAAAGTTGCAGGAAATGGGCTTATTTGCACATCTAATTATTTGAATGAACTTTAGAGCTTTCATTGTATTATTACGGTCGAAACTTGTGTCATTTAGATTAAAATTTAATAAAATTTCACATTAACACATTGTATCTTTTGAGAGATCAGACTGGAGTAATAACGGAAAATAAATGTGGATTACAACACGGTATTATTGTCGATTTGTACGTTACAACCAAAAATGGAACAACATAAATAATTTTTCTACTAAGCTAATTTTTTTTTTATTATTAAAAAAATAATAATAATAAATCTTTGAAGCACAACCCAGTTTTTAAAATCATATTTAGAACTTTTATTAATGAGTACCATTATAATCAGTCTTCCATTTTAATATAAGTAAAAAACGATTGATTTTTGGGTAAATAATATTGTTATGTTAGCATAACAAAAAGTAAAGAAAACAAAAGAATTACCCAACCGCAGTTGTTTAACACTAGAACCGCCGGAAATTTTACTCGTTACAATTTTTCTTTACACCAGAATTTTTATTAAAAACTGTCTGACTTATTTATTTAACTTATTTCTCCGTGGTACATATTTAACTTATTTTAGAAAGAAATTTCTGGTTCGAATTGAAGTATTTTTATTTGGTACCGGTCAAAATGATCGCTACGGCGATTCCAGTGTTAATCTATACGAGTTTCATTTTTTGTTGCCTATAATATGCATTATAAAACGTAGTAGTGATATAACGTACGCTTAAAACCTCACTAACCTCACTATGATCATCTCTAATCATATATTTTTTATGACATATCTGAGTAACCTGAATTCGTCTATATCTCTCTACTACAGTAAAAACGTACACGAAGCGAGGTACAAAAAATACTAGGAAGCGGGATCAAAGAATAGCAGTTTTACCAAATTAGCAGGCTTTCTTTTATTCAAATATCCACCGCTATTTTCCATTAATAATTTTCGCGTTAATTAATCTGTTATTAAATAAAGTAAATAATAGTATTAGAAAACAGTGCGTGTTTTTTTATCTGAATAGAAATAATTGGCAAAATTGGCAACACTTGAGAAGAGAGAAGGAATTCGCAAATTGATCAATGAATGCGCGTCTTAAGCGTGATTTTTTCCCTCAAAGGACCGAAAATTTATCGCGTATTAAGCGGAATCGCGTATTAAACGTGATATTTTTGCATTAGCCTTAGGAGCGATGTTCAAGGGATCTGAAAATATCTGCGTATTAAGTGGAATCGCGTATTAACCCCTTGAGGGGCGGTGGGATAAAATATATCCCACCTAATTTAAACAAGATTCTCACCAGAAAATTTTTACTAAATTTTATACTTTTAACTTTGGAGGAAAGTTGTTGAAAAATTGCTTATCCTTATTTAAAAATAATATTTTCGATTATTCCGGTGAGAATTCAATATTTATACTCATTTTTGCTTGCCTCTCAAGGGGTTAACCGTGAGCGTCTTAACGGGGTTCCAATGTATTTCGTGAAATAGCATTTCAAAATTTTCGAAAATATGAACTCTTAATCCGAGAGCACGCAGTCAGGGTGTAATATATACCCTGCGCCTATACGGTTTTACATTTGTCACCATTATTTTACAAAAACTGACCTTGACATATTTCATCGCTGAACAGTGGAGCAGCATTGAGAGAGTTGATAGCAACTTAACACCCAGTCTATTGTTTGATCTTCTTGTTATATTGTCAGCCATTGGGAAAAGAATATATGTAGTTTTAAACTACTTAAGGGGTCTCAAGACTCTTAAAGCTTCAAAATTTTAGAAATTTTAATTTTTTTAGATGTTAAACTCCTATTTTTTCTCAACATTCTGATATAATTGTTTCCTTGAAATTCCTATTAGAACAGAAGTTATGGCTTTTAGAATTATACCGGCTCAATAGCTGCAGTGGCGTTTCCGAAATAATGAAGTCATTTTTCTCCAAATGACGTTTTGGGCATATCGCGCTGGATATCTCAAAAACTTCTGGATATTTTTTCATGAAATTTTCAAAACATATATTTTATGTTACTCTGTATAAACTTAACATAAAATTTCATTTTTATTGTTCAAAAAATATTTTTTTAGGTGATTATACTGTTGAAATTTTCAAAATTTTGTATTAGCTAAATACAACTTTGTATTAAAAATATAAAAATGTTTTAAATAAATATTTATTAAGGTTCAGGGTAATTATTATCGTCTAAAGTATAATTAGGCATCAAATATTTCATTCTATTTGCAAAATTTATTTTGTAATCCTGCGCGTAAGCTGTTATACCAATTTTTTGCTCGGCAAATGTCTGATACTTTGGAACACCCTATAAACACTAATTCTTGCAATTTTTTAAATACATGAAATGAAAGAACATACCTATATCTTTCACCCCAATTAAACTTGTATTTTAAAATCATATACATTTTAAAATATTAAATGTTCAAAATGGTCCTTTTTTTTCATTTTTCCAAGTTTAAGAGTTCTAAGACCCCTTAACACTAGAACGCCCGGAAGGAGTCGATCCGACTCCGACCATATGACTAAATGTCAACTGGAATCAGAAATTCTTTCATACTAGGTTGAGCAGAAAGTTCTGGGAAACTTGAGAAAGTTGCGTTGTTATGCGCAAATTAGCAACAAACGCAACAAGGATTATTCTTCAGAGTAGAGATCATCGTGGTCCACGACTTTCTGCGATCGTTCTGCCAGATTCCGGATTTGTTGGAAGTACCATGGCGGCTCCTTGGAATCGAAAATCTCTTGACATGCTTCTTCAACTTCATTAACCCTTTCCGGCGCGGTGTCCTTAAAAAAGGACACCTAATTTTAATTCCAAAACTGACAAACGGCACCAAGAATATTTAACTAAAATTTTCCTATTATAATGTACCGTAATTTCCGGTGTATAGCCCGCGGATCAAACAATCGTGTTTCGACCCAGAAATTTTTAAAAATTAAATGTAACTTTTTAGATCACGGTAAATATTGGTTTTCAAATACTGAATAAAATTTCTGGGTCCAAACTGAATTGTTTGATCTGCGGACTATACACCGGAAATTACGGTACATGAAAATAAGCAATTTCATATTTTTTAATAAATTCGTTTATAAATTGCGGTGCCAGCCCATTATATTATCAGTTTATAAACAGAATTACTCCGCGCCGGTAAGGGTTAAAGGATTCAAATCGACGGCCCTTGAAAAAAGTGTTGTATTGATCGAAAGAGGCCTTAATCGAATGGAGCCACGTCCTGAACTCCTATAGATATACCACTAGTCCTCATATATACGATACAAATTCTGTTTATAAGTCTAGTTATATATAATTATTAGATCAAAAATTTCCCAGAACCTTTTGCTCAACCTAATAAAATAAGTTACATTTTAAACAAACAGAATTACGTTAAATAAATCAATCAAATAATTTTAAATAAAAGTTCTGGTATCAAATATTTTTATGAAACTTGAGTAAAACTTCCGGCCGTTCTAGTGTTAAAAATTAAATGACAGTAAAATTAAAAATATAAAGAATTGAAAATATTAATAAAATTTAAAAGATTAAGATCGAAAAATTAAAAGTTAAAATACTTAAGGGATCTCAGGACTCTTAAAGCTTTAATATTTTCGAAATTTTAATTTTTTTAGATGTTAAACTCCTATATTTTCTGAACATTTTGATATAATTGTTTCATTGAAATTCCAATTAGAGCTGAAGTTATGGCTTTTACATATACACATTCAATAGCTGAAGCGTCTTTTCGGAAATATTGAAGCCATTTTTCTCCAAATGACGTTTTTGGGCATAACGCGCACGATATCTCAAAAACTTATGAATATTTTTTCATGAAAATTTTAAAATATATGTTTTATGTTAGTCTGTATAAACTGAACCTAAAATTTCCTTTTTATTGTCCAAAACAATATTTTTTTAGGTGATTATGCTGTTGAAATTTTCTTAATTTTGCATTAGCTAAATACAACTTTGTATTAAAAATATAAAAAAAGCTTTAAATACAAATTTATTTAGGTTCAGAATAATTATTACAATCTGAAGCATAAGTAGGCACCAAAATTTTCATTCCAGTTGCAATACTTATTTTGCAATCGTGCGCGTAAGCTGTTATGCCGATTTTTTGCTCGTCAAATGTCAAACAGTTTGGAGCCTCCTGTAAATGCTAATTTTGCATCTTATAATTTTTTAAATACATGAAATGAAAGAACATACTTATATATTTCATTCCAATTAAAATTGTGTCTTAAAATAAAATACATTTTAAGATATTAAATATTGAAAATGGTATTATTTTCCATTTTTTCCAATTTTAAGAGTCCCGAGACCCCTTAAGTCAAGATAAGATTAAAATGTAGAATAATAAAATATAAATGTAAAAATTAGATTAAAGTATAGCTGTAGTTACGGAAACTACTAAAATTATAGTTTAAAATGGTAAAAAAAAATAAAAGTTAGCACTTGTTTAGAAATGAAACTCACCGAGATAGGGCAGGAAAAGCTGTAAAGGAGGCGGCAAAAGCCACTTTTAAAAAAAAAAGGGCACTAATCAGTGTAATATATATACAGGGTGATTCTAAATTCATGGTACAAACTTTAAGGGTTAGTAAAGGACACTGTAATAATCATTATTTGTATAGGAATGTATGGGCGCAAGTGACGCGTTGAGGTACAAACACCAGTAGGCCAATTTGGCCCCTTTTTTTATTTCAAGATTTCTCATTCATACCAGAAAATTCCTATATTATTCTTTTCTTTATTTAAGACAGACATTTCATGATTACATAAAGAAAAAATTCTTCTTTGAAAATTTCAGGAGTGAAATTGAAATTTTTGAATTAAAAAAAAACCATTTCTAGTTCTTTTCATGTGTTTCCTATGTTTGACAGATTTGTCAGTTTTGCGGGCTTTTTAATTCAAAAATTTCGATTTCATACCGGAAATTTTCAAAAAAAATTCCCTGATGATGAAACCTTAGAGGTTTCGAAACAGCTGTATGCTTTTTAAACATATTTATGTTTGTGTCTTTGCATGTTTTTCTCTCTCTTAATGTATCAGCACAAAGTACAAGTTGGCAGTCATGCATTATGAACCTCTCATGAACTTAGCATAGTAATGTCTTTTTCAAATACTCATAAAGTTCGCTTTTGACAATTTGTTTCTGTTCTGCGTGAGAGAAGATCTTTTCAAAAAATCTTTGTTATTGTATATAAACAAAAAAGTAAGCAAAAAAAATTTTTTTTTTAATTTTTACTTTGTGTTAATGTATCCAAATTTAAAGTTATAACAAAAAACTATTTATAATAACTATTTATATTTATAATATTTTTTTTATTTTGCTATTATTTCTTATAAACCTCATGCAAGATTCTTTTTTCTATTTTATAATAAATGTAGGACTTTTAAAAATTCGACATTATTTTTTCTTAATAACTCCTTTTAAATCTATTTTTAATATAAAATATGTATTTTTCTTCTTTTTAAAAATAATTCATGCATGACAAGTTTGAATAATACAGTGAAAACAGCAACAACAAATGGTCAAAAACTGTACCTCTTGAAAAAAAAAATATCTGTAAAAAACAAATAAATAAAAGAAAAATTTCATTATTCAAGAAATCTTTGTCAAAGAAATGAAAAGAATTTTCGTGAAATGGCATATTTGTTTCTGTTTACAGTTTTGTAATAAATGTAAGACTTAAAACTTCCACGTTATTTCTACTTAATAATTCCTTTTAAATCTATTTTAAATGTAAAATGTGTTTTTTTCTTCTTAAAAAAAAAAAAAAAAAATTATGTGTGACGAGGTTAAATAATACAGTGAAAGCAGCAACAACTAATACTGAAAAAATGTATCTCTTGAAAAAGAATTATGCGTAAAAAAACAAAGTAAAAAAAGAAAAATTGCATTATTCAAAAAATCTTTGTCAAAGAAATGAAAAGAATTTTCTTGAAATGGCGCATTTGTTTCTGTTTCGTGAATTTTTGACGCAAGTGCTTGAAAGAAATCGTTTGGCATGTATTTTCCTGCCATGACTTATCACAAATAGAAATGTAACAAACAGTGAAAATTTTCCAAGTAACAAAAAATTGCTACTTAAGGTCACGGTTGCTTTTATAGTTATCGGCACTTTTTTTATTATTATCGGACAAGTTCAACGTCTTCTTCGCGTAAAAACCACAATCTTGAAAGTTTCATAATCCTGAAAAAAAACTAGAAAGACAAAATGTTTCTTTCAAAAAATCATTGATGGAAGTGCCCATCAATGATTCGTTCGAAAAAGAATATGATTCATTCGGCATGTTCCAAAGAAAACGCAGACGATAATGATAGTCAACAGTGAATAATTCCTGTTGAGTTGTCAGAATAAGCCATAAAAAAATAAGTGAGAGTGAATGTATGATTGTAGACGTTTTGCCACGTTTTTTTGGAACGATGAAAGAGAGAGAAAAAGCCTAAATAGAAATTGTGCGAATGCTTGCCATTGGAGCATTTCATTGCGTCCAATTATATTGGCAGAAAAGGGGCTAAAAAGTAGCCGTTTTTGTATGAGATCGACGTAACGGAACGTTGTGGGCAAGGTCTCTAATCGGATATGCACCAAGTGCTCCGGATTTTGACCCCGACGTCCAGATATATTTCGAACTGTAGTGAAAAATTAACGAAGCAGAAAGAACAAAGTAACTGTCAAGAACTCCCTCTGATATCAGCAGGACTCCGGTCTGTATCGAAGACTGGCTCTCTAAACACTACATCACTGTCAAGGTTAAATAATATTGATGCTTATCTTATTATCAACAAAGAAACCAAAATTTGTTTACCTTGTAACAATACAATTATTGCGCAATATTTATAGGTATTGTTTGTGAAACATTCACTATATCACAGAGAAGATCTTTTACTTCATCTAAGTCATGCAATTATATTTTTACTTGTTGCAATCCAAATATTTTCGTTCTTCATGGAGTGTTTTTGATTAATTATTTTTGCAATAAAACCTGTAAGCATGAAGTTACTGCCAAGAACTCCGTTTGATATCAGTTATCTCACAGCCTAAACATTAACCCATTAAGGACTAGCGTTACCATATGTTCACAGCATAACTGTCAACCTTTTTGCTGTTTGAATACCAGTAATTTATAACAAAAATTTTCATTTTGTTTAATGACAGAAATTCTGCTATAAAATGATATAAATTTTTCTTTTGCAAAAAAGTGGTGCGAAATGCAATTTTTGTATTTATAAAAGAAAAAAAATTCCGTCTTTAATGGGTTAAGATACTACATCACTGTCAAGATTAAATAGTGTTGATACTTATCATATTGTCAGCAAAGAAATAAAATTCTGAACGGAGAAATATCAACATTTATTAATGTGTAGGTGTGTAAATATTTTAAACTTGCTTTGGAAATTATAATTCTGAGGAAGAGATTTATTTAACTTATAGAAATTGATTTTGATTCGATTTGGTAAAAGACTTGGGAGTTTTAGCAATGACACTGTTTGTTTCGAATGATCATATATTAACTCCGACACAGCTGAAAATTCTTATAAAAGAATGATCCAATGGGCAGACAGTGCAAAATAGAATTTACTAGTACCTACAAAGAGCGAAAGATTTACTAACAGGAAAGTCTCTAACAAAGCTGCGGGAATCGAAATACCCACCTCGTGAGGAAGGGTGTTTAAAATTTATACAAATTTAATAGTTTAAATCAAAAATAACTCATGCAGAAAGTTTGTATTTTGAAAGAACTTTCGTCATGTTGAATACCGTATATATTCGTGTAAGTCGACACCACAATTAGAAAGAAATAACAGGAGATTCAGTGTGAATACCAGAACTTTCAAATAGAAAATGTTAGTATCATTTAATTGCAGAGATTTATTACGAGTTCTGTGATTAAATAAAATGAAGGAAACGAAAATACTGGTATTAAAATAGAAGGCCATTTCTTTTTCGAGATTTGGTGTCAATTTATACGCGAATGCATACGGTACTAAAATTTTAAAATAGAATGGTTGGGCCTAATACAATGTTTGTCCAATTAATAAATATTTGCTATTTTCAGTTATTGTAGCACCAGATATATTTTCATTAATTAACAGGATATTCTTAACCCTTTCAGGGGCAAGGCACTTGTATTCATAAAATGTTGAAATAATTTAATGACACCAGTCTTTACAACAGAATTTATTTGTAAACAAGTAGAGGCATATTTTCGCGTACTTAACAAAGGTGAAATTTTCATTATAAAATTCCGGTGCCAATACGGCAATTAGGGATTAAAATTACGTGATGCCGTGACGGCATCACCGCCCTCCAAGGGGTTAAACAAAAGATTTTTTGTTATGCACTTAATCCTTACATGAATCCTTGTTAAAATTTTAATAATTCCAGTAAAGCAGTTCAAAATTTTCTTTTGCTTAAAATTTCTTTTTTAGATATGGCATTTTCTCCTTTAGATTTAAAGAAAATAGCTCACATTTTTCGTATTTAAAAAAAAAAAAAAAATCTATTTTAGCTAAATAAATAAGCTTATCTAGAAGTATTTAAGCCAATCAGCTAAAATTTTTTGCAGCCAACAAAATATGAAAATTCTCTTTTTGGTGGTCATTTGATTCGATTGAATAGCTGAGATTCTTACGGGGGATAAACTGATAAAACTATATCAAATTCTTCAACTCTACAACAAAGTTTTAGCTGAACTGTTTAGCTCTGCCTCATCTGCATCTAGAATGAAACATTTGAAATTCATTTTTATTAACAGGTTGATCGACGTGTGAATCAAATACAGGGCTATTACAAATGATGGACCCGATTTATAAAAAATCATATTTTCGAAACTACTGCACATATTGCAATAAGTGATACATGAATTTAAAGAGAAGTTTTTTTGAGTTACAAATGTTCGATGTGTGTCCCTTTTGTTACACGGCATACGTCCAATCTGTAATCGAGTTCGTTCCAAACATTTTGTAGCGTCACTCTGTCAATGTTTCTGAAAGTTTCACAAATGCGTTCTTTAAGTTCTGAACACTTTGTTTTCGGCATTGGTGGTACATAAACAATGTCTTTGGCACTGTCAGAACTTAAAGAACGCATTTGTGCAGAATTCAGAACCATTGACAGAGATATTCTACAAAATGTTTGGGACGAACTGTATTACAGATTGGACGTATATGCCACGTAACAAGAGTGTCATACATCGAACATTTGTAACTGAAAAAAACTTGGTATATTTCTCTTTAAATTCATGTATCACTTATTGTAATATGTGCACTAGTTTCGAAAATATGATTTTTTTAAATCGGGTGCATCATTTGTAATAGACCTGTACTATTAACACTACATTTCTTCAATGTATTGCGCTAATCATTGCAGCCGCCAACGTGTTAATGAATTATAAGCAAGTAGTCTTGTCTATTGTTGGGCAGAATGAATGATTTTACTATCGAATGAATCATTCGAGTAAGCGCAGAAACATAATTTCCAACCTCTGCATGTATTTTTTATCAAATACCACTAGAAATTCACTTTAAAAAAGAAAACAAAATCATAGTTTCCAAACTTCCTAATTTTTTATAAAAAATTTACATTTTTTGTGGGTTGTTTAACTCCTTCACGGTCGCTTAATATTTTGAAAAAACATCAAAAAAGTACCTATTTATTTTATTACAGAAATTGAATAATTATAAGGTTTCTACAAAAAATATGCAATTAATTTTTTTTTAAGCAAAAGGAGAACAAACTCACATTTGCAGAAGAGCCATCATGCGAGAATTCTGTGTCTTAATGTTTTTTTTTACACCATACAAATTAATGCGAATAAGATAATTTTTCACATCTTATATCTTTATTTATCATCATCACACAAATTTTTACAAATAATATTTGACTTTATTTATCATCATCACACAAATTTTTACAAATAATATTTGAAATAACATATATACATTAAATTTTGATTATTAATAATTTTTTTAGTGTTATACATTTCGAAACACGCAATACAAATCCCAGCATTACAATCAGCGCCAAAAGCCAAACCCAAACTCAAAGACTTCACACGGAACTGCCAGTTAAATTTTTCTGGTTTCAGAAGTTTTTACAGCAATTAAATCTCCAGCCCGGAAATATGACGGGCACGAAAAATAACGAACGACACCTCAGTCCGTGATATTGACGGGAGCGAGAATTAATGGTTTAATTAATTGTAATTAAAAAATGTAACTTATTTTCCGATACAACATTTCTGATAGAAATTGAATTAAAAAAAACAAAGTTTGTTAGCTACGCTTTTGCGCATATCCGAATGATTCATTCGAATAGTAAAATCATTCATTCTGCGCATCACTAGTCTAGTCTACTCGTAAAATAACTATGTTTTTTGACAAGGAATAGCCCATACAACAGTAATAAATTACTCAATACCGCAACAAATGTTTACTTATCTGTCTCAGTTTTCTATCTTCGTCTGCATTCAGGCATCAAATTTTTTGTTATCAATTAACCCTTTAGCGGACGGTATCCACAAAAAAGGGCACCTAATTATAAGAGCAATTGCACCAGGAGTATTTAATTTAAATTTTTCTTTTATAAAGTACGGTAGAATGCACAAATATTTATTTTCTAATAAATTCGTTTGTAAATACCGGTGTCAGCCCACTATTTCATCATTTTGCAAACAGAATTACTCCGCACCGGAAAGGTTTAAATATAAAAAAAAGTAGTCTAGAACCGCATTATGATCGTGTTGAATATCGGAAATTTCGACAGGGGAACCAATATATGCGTCGGCTGATATCAAAGGGAGCTTCTTGATACTTCCTTTATTCTTTTTGCATCTCGTTAAACTTTCACTATTTATATCTACAAGTCTTCATCAGCATGTCTATGCACTATTAGCATGTCTACAAGTCTATCAGGAATGAATAATTCAGTACCACAACGAAATTTTCACTCTTCTACCTACGCTTTATTCATCTTCGTATGCTTTCAGAAATTAAATTTTGTAGTTATCCATAAATACAATCAAGTAAGCTAGAAACGCATTACAATCATACTGAAGAGTTGAAACTTTCAGTGGAAAGTTAACTGTACAATAGCAATAAAATATTACTTCAGAACAACAATGTGTTTATCAGTTGCTGTATGACCTCTTGAAGAACAAGTGGTATAAACAAGTAGTCTAGATATGAACTTGGGGAACAACGGAATTTTTGATAAGGAATGACTTATACGGTAGCAGTAAATTATTCAATATTACAAAACAATTATTAACGCCTAACAGTATTTCATCCCCATATACATCCAGACATCAAAGTTTGTTATCATCAATTAAATACAAGAAACAAATCTATAAACACAATATGATCTTACAGGTAGCTGAGACTTGGTGCGGGAATGAATTATACAACAATAATAAATGCTTCGATACAACAACAAATTGTTTAACGGTTCTTTTATGACCTCCTACAGAACAATGTGCTCTACAAGCATAAATATATATTAAGCAAAGTTCCTATAATCGGGACCATCCACATCATTAATTTGATTTGAAATCTCTAAACCATGATACTCTAAAACAGAAACGGTAATTTTTTTATGCACACGTACTGACCATCAGGAAGAAAACGGCGAAAGTAATTGTTATCTTTAATGTGTTGACGAGGCACGGCTGGTTCCTCTTTTGTTCAAAATTGTCTCCCGCGGAGGTTAATGAAGCGAACACCCACGCCATATCGATATTAGTGAAAGAAAAGAAAAAAAACAGTAGGAAATGAAACATCGAAGCAAAAATTGCATCATTTTGCAGTTCCCTGTAACCTTCACCTTACACGAAGGTAAGTTCACTGTCGGTTCATTGCGTCAGGTGTTGTAAAAGTTCAATATCACTCTAAAGAAAACTGTTATCTGCTTTTTTTTATTTTGGCGTAGTTGAATTGTTTTAATAAATCATTACTATCATAGTTGCCATTCTTCTAACAAGGAAGGTCTCCTTACGGCCATACTCCGAAAAATCTGAAAAAATTATAGAATGTTCTTCTCATGAGGATAGATACGTTTATAAAAAAATATTTTTAATCAATTACCACCAGAAAGTTTGCAAAAAGAGAAAAAAGAAAAAGTCTAATAAATTCGTAATAATGTTAAACAACTATCTTCAAAAATTTCTACGATAGAAGAGCATTTATATTTTTATGAAGTTCTTAAACCTATTCAAATTAAAATACGAAACATCTTTTGAGCTACAAACTTTCTGGTAGAAATTGAATTAAAATAAAAAAAAAGGTTTTTAGCTGTGCTTTTGCGCATGTCCGAATGTTTTATTCGAATAGTAAAATCATTGATTCTGCCCATAACTACTTAAGGGGTTAAAAATAATATTTGATATTAAATGAAGTTATCCATCAGTGCTAACTATTAGGAGGGGGGTCGGGGGTTTCTACCGCTATTTGCAAATTTTTAAAAAAATTCTTATTTAATCATCGAAAGCTTAGCCTTAAATAAAATAGATTTTTCCATCCAGAAATAGTTTTAGGAAAAAGCGTTAACGTTGGCCTTTATGGTTAACTGTTAAACTAAAGTAAATAAACACTTTTTTTAAAACTAAAATAGAAGAAATAATTCTGAGTTATTCTTTAAGTCCCATATAAATAACTCCTCTAAATTATTATCAAATAATGATACAGCTAATTATTTTACATTAATTTTTTATTATTTCTTTCATATTAAATAAAAACTTAAATTGGTAAGAAAACAAATGTGATAAAGAGATAGTTATAAGACTTTTTTTTTCTATCTTTTAAAGCTGCTTAATTATTAAATTAGCAGGAAATGAAAAATTGAAACAAAACTTGAATAATTTTGGTTTAACCTTCACCTTATAGCAGAACAAGTTCATTGTCACTTTTACGTCAGATATGGCATGAGTTCAATACAACTGTAAAGAAAACTGTTTTCTCTTTTTAAAACCCTTTTCTTCGAAATGTCAGCGAAGGTGAAATGTTTTAACGAACAATACACTGTTCAACCAATCATTTTTTTCTCAAACTTTTTATCACATCATGTGCATATAGTATGTATGTTATATCATAGTATTCAAATTCGTATTCCACATTAAAAATGGGTTATATATTAGACTCAAACAAATAAAGTTTAAAAGAAAATGAAAAATGAAAAAAAAAATCATAATTTTTAATATTTCATATTAATTAACATACGAAATGTTAAAAATTATGATTTTTTTAAATTTAATTTAAAATTTTTAACATAAAACCATAGCTGCCAACTCTTACGCTTAATAGCAAATTTTACCTTTTTTAATCTCCGTAATCTGCCGATTATGTAAGGAAAAAATTTCTATTATATTTTGTGCCAAAAAAAAATCATAAGTGTTGGCGGCTATGTAAAACACATACTTGAAACTTTTTTTTAAATATTATTTTTATACTGATAATAAAATAAGGTATGCTTTCTAAAAAGATCTCTATTGAAGTTAAATTATAAAAAGTATATGTGTCTGAGAAATAAAAACGAGCAACTTTTTTTTAACTACTTAGTAACTTTTTGTTTATAAAAGTGACATGGCATAAGCAGGCGCATAGAATTATCTTTAACTGAACAAAGATAAGCTGCTTTAACAACATTATTGGAACATCGTAGCACCTTATAAACTTAAATTTACATACATTTAGCAAAATTTCAATTTATTAAAATGAAATTGAATGTACTGCATATATATATATATATATATTAGAAATGTTTAGAGTTTATCTATGTATACAATTTGTTTGTATATGAAACAGTAAACAAATTTAAGTATAATCATAAATTTAGATATAACCAGTAACCTGTGAAATTTTCACGCAAAAATATCGCCAGGGGGATATCTTGTATGCAATTTTTAAAAAGCACGTTTTAAGAATTAACTTTTGTAAATTAAGTGTTTATTTATTTTTTTATTTATTTATTTTTTTTTGATGGAAATGCTTGATATGTTTCTATCATAACTAAGTGTAATTTTAAAAACTTTTATATACGGCTTTTTTATGCTAAAATATATTTCTCTTTAATACATGTTTTTTTCATAAAATCGAATGTCTCTAGTACAAGCTAATCAGGAGTATTCTTGAAATCAAAGCCATCCATAAAACAAGCAAAAAGGTATATGGTAAATGGAAGCTTTTATTGATGAAAAATGTCAGAAGAGTTTCTAAAAAGTGAGTTTTTTTAATAACTATACAAAAAAAAAATGTGAAGAATTATTGACCTACTAATCTGAGGATTTTTGTAAGATGGAATGCGCGCCTTTTTAGTGACGCGTGGTATACGACTTAACACTAAACATACTGGAAAATTTACTCAAGTTTTATTAAAAAAAAATATTTTACACCAGAATTTTTAAATAAAATCATAAGACGAAATGCAATTTTTCACCTTTATCCAATTATAAACTACACAATATAAACTTTGTTTACTTAAAAGGTGACAAATAATAATAATACAGATGTTACAAGTTTAAAAATATACATTTTATTTAAATTTTCGAGTACTTTCGATCTGCAATCCCGCAGCCGTCCTCAGGCAATATTTTCATTAATTGCCGTTCCATCCATCCAAATACGTTGCTTCGTTTGAAATGGGAGAGTCTATAATTCTTAGAGTAGTTGCAAATAGAAGTAGTAGTGCTTCGAATTAAACTTGTGTAGAGGAAACTATTTAATTGCCGTTCCATTCATTTTTAATACGTCACTTTGTTCGTATACGTCATTTTGTTTTAAATGCGTAGCTGAATATTTACAGAAGATACAATTAGTTGTAAAATAAGAAAAAAATTAACGCAGATCACTTATTTTGAACGTTCATATTTGAATACATAGATATAGGGGAGGTGGGGGATGAATGGGACATTTTTACTAAAATGTTTATTTTTAACACTTTTTTTAAGTTATTATCAATATTATGTATCACATTTCATACATTAGGTATTTGACTATATATCTATGCTCCATATTTAGTCTAGATTATAGTTATACAATAAAATTTTATAAAATTTAAAAAACGTTACTCTCTGTCCCAATCATCCCTATAGCAGGGATGAATGGGACACTAATAGGGATAAATGGAACACCAATATTTTTTTCCCTGTATTCAATGTTACCTAGTTAAAATTTATAATTATAAGCTTATATGTATTATTTATGATTTTATAATATGGCTATTATATCTCAGCGTTGCTAATCACTTCTTTTACTACAGTTTTAACTTGTGATGCAAACTTCGACTGTCTATCTGTTCCTCTTTTCCACTTACGAGACATTTTAGATTGAAATAAAAGTGAAAAGTGTCTTTGAAATACGGCATAAGCAATATTTTTCATTCACAACTTATTAATAAATATTAATTCAATGTATCTTAGGTATCATGCACAAAGAAATTATGTTAGGGGAGGTGCAAGTGGGGAATTTATTTAAGCACAAGCTTCAAATTCAATACATTTTACCCCATCTGATCAATAAACATATACTACTTTTAACAATTTCATCTATTTTGATAATGTTTCAATAGCAATTTTTTGAAAAACTATTTAACCTTTATTATAATACAATAATTAAAATTCAATATAATTTTTAATAATAAACAACCTATATAATACGAGTACAGTTTAATACTAATAATTAACATAAATCATTAATTTATAAACGTATATAATATTTTTTAGTTAATAAATAAATGTTTTAACATTCTATGGATGAAAAAGACTGTCCCATTCATCCCTATTTAAATTGTCCCAATCATCCCTATGATACATTGATTCAATTGTCCGCTATTTTGCCTCAGAAATTATTTTATCACATTGGTTAAAACGTACTCATTTTAATTACCAATATTGAACCTTCAAATAAATAACTACAACATATCTTATTTGTTTATATTGTATAAAATATTTGATAACTTCAAATTTTAAAAAAAGTTACTTTTAAGCAGAGTTTTAAAAAATACAACTTTGCAAAAAAATAAAAAGAGCCATGTGGTTTTGCTTTTGGCTCTAAAGCACACTTTGTAGGGCCATATATGAGAATAGTTTTGTTTGTTTGTTTTATTGAACACATACATCAGACTTGTGTGCTTGACACCAGGGCCCGCTTATAAGTCATCATCGATATACAGGGACGAGATAGCACAAGGAAATTTACAACACCAGAGAATTACATCCTGGGGGCTCCTCAAAGAGTGTGTAACGGAACCGGCGGGATTCGAACCCGCCCCCACCTACGCTCTCAAGCGATTAGCGGCGTGGTGTCTTATCCACTCAGCCACGGTGTGCCCATGAGAATAGAAATCAACTAAAAAAACGTTCATTGCATGAAATATTGAGAATGTCCCGCCCATCCCTTATCCCATTCATCCCCCAGCTCACCTACACGATATCAAAAATCACATAAACACTTCGAATTTGAAAATATCCCATAAGATTAAAAATGAGTACGGTTCATATTGGAATACATCCATTGAATCAAAAATGAGTTTATTTGTTTCTCAATGTTGAATATATTGGGATCGGAGATATTTTGAGTATGTGAAGTATTTAAAATTGAGTACATTTTACTCAATTTTGAGATCTTTTTTTTTTTTTTTTCAGTATATGTTTACTATGTAACTTACTTCTGTTTGATTTATATTTTATTTATTTCTAAAGAAAATTATGTTTTGAATCGAAATATTTTTATTTGGTACTGGTCAAATGACCTGTTGTTGATATATTTAGTGTTAAGCAATAAAATATTCTAAATTTTATTTTTAAATAGCAGGGATGAGATTTCCGCTTTTTCGCACACCAGTATTTTATTAGAGAAAATGATGTTATATGTAATCGGAACATTTTTGCGATTCAAGAGAACAACATTTTCTCTAATAAATTACTGGTATACAAAAAAGCGGAAATCTCATCCCTAAAATAGGTACAAAACATGAAAATACGCATGATTAAATTTTCAAGGGTGCTTTCTATTTTTAATGGGTGCAATGCTTTTGTTTTGACTTTAAAAATACATCTGCTTGAAATGCAAACATATTTTTAAAATGACCTCATCTCTTAGAAATCAATTGACTAATACCCAGCTAAACTTTCATTATGTAAAAACATCTGCTTCGTGAAAGGTGTTAACCCTTTCCGGCACAATGCGCCCGGGCCGGGATACCTAATTTTAATTCCAAACTTACGAACGGCACCAAGAATATTTTAATAAAATTTTGCTTGTACAATGAATAGTTAAAGTAACATGTTTTTAATTTCTAAAAAAGTCGTTTTAAAATCCCGGTGTCAGTCAGTCATTTCATCATTTTACAACAAAAATTGCCCGTGCCGGAAAGGGTTAAACGAGGCAAAACAACTATCCTAAAAAGCTTAGCACGTCCGTAATTTAATTACCTTTTAATGCGCCTTCTATCTAGAAGCTTAGGTAGCTAATATGCTTCCACCAAAAATTCTTTTTGATAACTATCTATATTTATTGTGTAACGGACTTCTGTATGATTTATATTTTATTTATATCTAAAGCAAATTTTAGTTCGAATCGAAATATTTTTATTTGGTACTTGTCAAATGACTTGTTGTTGGTGTATTTAGAGTTAACACTAGTAAAGGGTCATTTTGACCCCTATCAAATTAATATATTTCGGTTCGAGCCAGAATTTCTTTATAAAATTAATTTAAAAGAAACAAAGAGGAAAACAGTTACATAAATAGGTTAAACAGTTTTAAATGAAAATTCTGGTATAAAATATTTTTTAAAGTGTTAAGCAATTAAATATTCTTTTAAAATAGATACAAAACGTAATAAGCATCATTAAATTTTTAAGGGTGTTTTCTATTTTTAAATGTATGAAATGCGGTTGTTTTGGAGTCAAAAATACATCTGCTTGAAATGCATACATATTTTTAAAATGACCTCACGTTCAAATCAATCCTCCTTAAAATCAATCGACTAATACCCAGTTAAACTTTCATTACGTTAAAAACATCTGCTTCGAGAAAGGTGTTAAACGAGGCAAAACAACTCTCCTAAAAAGCTTAGCACGTCGGTAATTTAATTACACGTTGCGTCTTCTATCTAGAAGCTTAGGCAGCTTATATGCTTCCTACAAAAATCTACATTTCAATTTTTTTGTATGCGTAGAAAAACTCGCAACAGACTAAAAAAAGGAAGAAAAAGAATTTGAATCTTTTCTTTTACGAAAATACTTTTTTTACTTAAGGATGCGAAAGGAAAATCAAGAAAAGATATTCCTAAGATAATCAGATCCTAGTCCTTCGTTTTTTTTCTAATCGAATGTTCGTTATGCTTGGCCAATAATCATGGGGCTTCAGACACAGGAAGTCAATCCGCAACTTTTGTAAATCTTGTGAGATTCCTTCTCTGTAAAAAAATTGCATAAAATAGCTTGGAACCGATCTTCACGGACAACCCTCCGATGTTAACCCTAGATCTACCGGGAATTTTATTCAAGTTTTAATAAAACGTTCTACACCAGAATTTTTATTTAAAACTATTTAACTTATTTATTTACCTTATTTTTGTCTGGTTTATATACTTAGTTTATTTTAAAGAAATTTCTGGTTTGAATGAATATTTTGTATGTACCTGTCGGGTCCAATGGACCCGTCTGGTAGACGGAGGGTTAAATTGATTTTTGAGTATCTTTAACCCCTCGAGGGGTGGTTGGATATATTATATCCTACCTAATTTAAACAACATTCGCACCAGAAACTTTTAACTAAATTCTATATTTTTAACTTTGGAGGGTGGGTGGAAACGTAGAAAAATTGCCTTTCCTTATTTAAAATTAAATTTTTTCTATTATTCCGGTGAGAATTCAATATTGTAACAGAAATTATTGCTTGCCCCTCAAACAGTTAAACGTACCAACAAACGGCCATTTGACCCGTACCAAATGAAAATAGATCAATTCGAGCTGGTAATGCTTTCATCGTATCATCATATCATATCATAAAATAAAATAAATAAAGTACAGGTAAGCGAAAATTAGTTAAATAAAAACATTTAATTAGATTAGTTTTGCATAAAAATTGTGGTGTTAACTTTTTTTAATAAAACTTATTTAACCCTTTCAGGGACAAGTAATTGCGTTTCTGTAATGCTGAATTCCCACCGGAAATTTAGAAAAGATTTCTTTCAGAATAAGGAAAAGTAATTTTTTGACATTTTTTCACCAACCTTATAAAAGGAAATTTTAATTAATAGATTCTGGTGCAAATCTAATTAAAATTAGGTGGGATATAATATATCCCACTGCCTTCCAAGGGGTTAAAATTTCTGGCAGGTGTAGTGCGGGGATGAGATTACTCCGCTTCTTTGCACACCGGTATAATCTTAGAGGAAACGTTATTTTATTTAATTGGAAAAGACTGCGATTTAAGAGAACAACATTTTCTCCAATATTATACTGGTATGCAAAAAAGCGGAGAAATCTCGTCCCTGGTGTAGTGTTAAGTAGGGGATTATAAAAATAAATGTAGTAAATAAAAGGATATTATTATTATTATTATTATTTTAACCATTTGGAAAAATGGTTATTGTTCTCGTCAGGGTAGGAAATCAAAACCCTATCTGAAGGTTTTTATTGGTTTAATCCGCATTTTATTCGTTTTCTGATTGGTCTATACAGCAATCTGTATTTCCCTTTACTTTTAACAGAGATGGATACCTTCTGTTGCCACTATGACAAAAAAGTAATAAAAACTTAAAAAAAAAATTAATAACTCAGAAACAAATTGAGATACAGCTTTCAAACAAATTGCATTTAAAAGTACATTTTTTTTCTCTATCCGACGGTGTAAAAAGTAATATTGTCGGATGTTTAGAAGTTTAAGAATGAAATTTCATTTTTAAAATTGGTAGTCAGATTTCTTGGAAATCTGACGATGGAAATGCCTTTTCCTGAACAGCCAATGAAATGCTTGGATAATACTTAAGTTTCAGTTGGATAATACGTACGAGTCGCAGGCGATTTTTGTCGCTTGCAATTTTTACGTGTAATAACACTATTAATGTTTAATTCATCGCGTACGTAATGTATGATCGACTCCATGCGATTTTTTATGTCTTAAATTTTAGTCTTTAAAAAAATAATTTTCCGAATGGTCGTTGTAATTTGTTAAATTGCTTTTTTCTTTTTTTCTTTTTTTTTTTTTTTTTTTTTTTTTTTTTGTTAAGTTGAGGAAATAGTTAAATCGGTTTTATACTGCAATTTTTACTTTGAACTTTTAACCATATACTGCACATTCTTCACTCTTCCTACTCTCTAAAACTTCTCTTGGCATATTCCTTTCACATAACATTTAGCCTTAGGGTGTAACACAGTTTTCACTCCCGACAAAAGAACACGCCCTTAGCTGTTGAATCATCTCTTGAGTGTATTCTTCCTGAGGTCAAACCTATTGTTTTAGCAAAACAGATATGGGTAATCGCTAATAGACTGTCAAAGAACAATCATACAATTACATTTTTTTTTAATGAGAACTAACTCTGATCACTTTTTCTGCACTAATAACAAACTAATAAATCTATAGTGTCCTTTGAGGCTTATAACAAGTAATTTCATAAACAATTCCATTTATTGTGACGCAGTTATTAATGGATAAAGTCAAAGGACAAAACAGATAACATGATAGATAACTTAATTAAGTTTAGATTGATATGAGAAATTTTAGTGACCTTTGGTGGCTGGAAACATATATAATGTCGTCGTAATATCCTCTGTTTAATGTGTCGGTAAAGTTAGATAAAACTGAAGATGTCTTTTATCTAAATGAAGTTCATCTTAGAGATCTTAAGAATGTTATCTCATTTATTGTAGTCATCAATTTTTGTTTTCGTTTGATGAAATTTATGATGTCTGACAGAGATGATACTTCGGTATCATTATTAACTCTTAGAACTATATAGAGTCTGTCTAAATAATGAGCTTAATAACATTTACGATGTTAGTATAATTTTATTAATTTACAGTTATTTTTAATAAATTTAGAGCAGTTGGCAGACGTTTTATTTAGATATATTCGATTCACACCAGAAAATTTTTAAAAATAATTTTATTTTATTTTATTTATAAAAATAATTAAGGAAATTAATTTACTGGTGAGAATTTGGAATCCCTAATTAACCCCTTGGGGACGAGCGACACGTATACGTGCCGGAAATAGGCCTAAGGATCCTCGTTTATCCCCCACCAGTAAAATTTTACTGTAAAATTTGCCTTATTTAATTCGAGCATTTTCCCGATTTGAATAGGCACAAACTTCTGTTTTTTAAAACCGGTAGCAAAGTAATAAACATTTCGTAAAAGGCTCCCGTCGCGAAGGGGTTAAAAATCAGCTAGATGAAGCAACACTTGTTCGGAGAAGGGTTATCTTTTACGGTTTAACTCCTTGGGGACGAGCAACCGGTATACGCGCCACGTAAGGAGCCCAAAATCCGTGATTATTCCCACAAGTAAATTTTTATTGTAAATTTTACCTTACCATTTTCTTGATTCAATTAAGCAAAAATTTCTGTTTTGAAAAACCGGTGATAAAGGATTAAAAATTCTGTAAAAGACGCTCGTCCCGAAGGGGTTAACTCAATATACCAAGAACGCTTAATCCACTCGCTGCATAATTGTTTTATCGAAATAGCTTCAAAAATTGTGTATTTAAGTTGTTATTCGCGACGAGCGTCTTTTAAGAATTTTTACTCTTTTGCCACCGGTTTTTCAAAACAAAAATTTTTGTCTAATTTATCGGGAAAATGCTCCGATTAAATAAGGCAAAAGTTACAATAAAAAAATAATTGGCGAAAGTAATCAAAGACGGTTAATTAGACGGAAAAAAGTGCATCCCCGAGGAAATCGCGGGATGCACAAATTTTGCTACATTTACATTGCCCGAGGAAATCTCGGGTTGCGCAGAGAGAGAGTAAAATTGATGGGTTTGAAAATTTGTTATTTCCTTTTAGATTATTAACCAAGAAGAAAATAGTAGTTAATATATAATTTAATGAATTTATAATAATTTTTTATAAGTTGGAAGAAAAGTTATGTTTTTCTTTTCATTCCTTTTAAGTGTTTTAATTATATGTCTAATTATAACTGGCTATACCAAAACCAAATAGCAAAATGAGGAGTTTCAGAATTTTGTTTTCTTTTGATTATTTACACTATGTTAAGATAATTTAACGAATTTGTAATAATTTTTGATGGAAGAAGAGTTTACTCCCTTTTTTATTCTTTTTAATCGTTTTAATTTTAATTTTCTGTCTAATTATAAATAGACTATATCAAAACGGGTCAAGTTGATGGGTCTGAGAGTTGTTTTCTCCCCTTTCGATTATTATTATTTCTGTTGGTTTTCTGTCAATATAATTTAACTAATTTATAATAATTTTTGATAAGGTAAAAGGGGGTTGTGTTCCCTTTTTTATTCCTTTTAAGTGTTTTAATTTTAATTATCTGTCTAATTGTAACTATTTATACCAAGATAGTGGGCAAAATAGTGAGTTTGAGAACGTTTTTTTATTCCTTTTAATTATTAACAATCTGTCCGTATTATTAAAGAGTTTATAATAATTTTTGATAAGGTGAAAGAAGGATAATGTTCTATTTTTCATTCCTTTTAAGTGTTTAATTGTAAATGCCTGAATTATGACTTGATATACAAGGATGAAATATGAAAATGACGGATTTGTGAGGTTCTTTTTTTACCTTTTGATTAGTATACTAGTATATTTTAATGACTTTTTAATGATTGATGATAAGGTGGAAGAAGGATAATCATTCTCCCTTTTTATTCCTTTCAAATGTTTTAAGCCTTAATTATATATGTAATGACATCTAGCTACCCCACGACCCGTCAAAATAACAGGGAAGTAAAATTACCGTATATACTCGCGTATAAGTCGATAAGTCGAGGAATTTCTGACAATTTTCGGTAAGCAATTTTGGGGGGTCGACTTATACGCGGGTCAGTTAAAAAAGCAAAAACAAAAACTTCGAATACTGCAAAATTATGGCCTTTTTACGTACATGAATAAAAAAATAATATATAAAATATACAAATAATAATAATTTATCCCTTTAAAAAATTTCAATGATTTTTTTTGTTGTTGTTGTTTACTTACTACCTGTTTGCATTCAAAAGTGAAATATTTGGTTTGATTTTGTGCAAAATTGAAATGAAAAGTTAGGGGGTCAACTTATACGCGGGTTTTTGATTTTTTCCAGAATTTGCATTCAAAAGTTAGGGGGTCGACTTATACGCGAGTCGACTTATACGCGAGTATATAAGGTAATTTTTTAATAAATTTTATATAAATTTATTATATCATTAATTTATATATTTTGACGCGCAGGGGATGACATACTCTGATTGCATACGGTCTTTACATTTGTCACCCCTATTTCACGAAAACTAATCTTCGTCATATTTTATCGCAAAATTTTTCATAATTGTCTGCGACTGGATTAAATAAGGTGAAGATAATTGTTAGGAACCATTGGTTTCCAAAATAAAAACTGCACGAACTTGCCAGAGACTGCTTACCACCGGGGAAACTTCCACCAGTTAAAACGGATAGAATTTTTTGCTTTATTCATGACAGAAATTCTGCATGAATAAGTATTTTAATTAAGATGAAAATTTCTATTAAAATTTACTAGAGGAAGTTTGTCCCGGCAATAATTGGGGACTACAGTGTGACCAAAAATCCGGCATCAAAACCATCTTTTCCCTAGCTTTTTCTTTTACACTTCTAAGTTATGGGAGAAGAAAAATCGCAATTCTTTATGAATTTAAAACTTCAAGATCGAAGGTAAAAATTAAAAAAAAAAAAGAATATTTGACTTATTTTTCATTTGTCAGAGGCGATTATTTTATAAACAATTTTTCTGGGAGCTGCACTGCTGCTTAGCAACGGGAACAACTTTGGGGGAAACTTTGGCGAATGCATGGCACAATGTATGGCCGGGACGAATTTTTGGCACCGGCAACATCAATGATGAGGAAAATTTTTCAGGCTTTTAAATTTGCCGTGAAAAGCCTGCAATTTATGAGCTGATTGAACTCGCAATATCTGAAAATGCAATAAGTGTCGAAAATAGGGATATAGAGGATTCGTTAAGCTTTGATGAAAATGCATCAACAACGAAAAATTTAACGTAAAGCAAGATCACTGATGCTGTGCTAATTAGAATCGTCGATACTGCTAGATACAGCTCATAAGACAAGGATGAACAACCGGCAGGAAAAAAGGTGTCACTAGAAAAATGCATAAATTTGATTAGAGAATTAATATATGTTTTAAAGAAACCAGACTATATTTCCGACATTCTTCATTTGTATAAAAAAAAAACCAAAAAAAAAAAATAAATAAAAACTTGTGAAAGAACGGTCAAAAAAATTGAAGCAAACAAAGTTGACATCAATGTTTCCAAAATTACAGGAGAAGAAAAATTTCACTCTTTATTAGATTTTTTTTTCTGTAGCATAGAAAATATCAATTAAAGTAAGTTTTTTTTTTTAAATATTTAATTTTCTCTTTTTTCTTACATAATTATCACTTAATAATAAATTAAATTATAGCTAAAGGCACCATTAAGAATATAAAACTGCTTTCGATATTCCTAATTACTACTTTTGATAGTCCTTCAAAAATTCGGAATTTTCAAAAATCCGGCATAGTCTTGGTCCAGATAATGCCGGATTGTTGAAGTCATACTGTATTACATCTTGCACCCGTGTTAAAAAAAATTGTTACAGTTAGTTATAACCATAGATTAACATCCAAGATAGGACATTCCCATAGAGCGTAATGGTAATGCGATTGCGATCGTAGCGCCCTTATTGACAATGGGGAAGAAACTCCGCATCCTTGTAGTATGCTTATTATTGAATATCTACCTTATTGTGATCTTTCTTTTTTTAATGTTGCATGTTTACGTTTTCGATAGAATCTTACACCGATACATGACATAGAATAGACATTCTATTTTATATATCTAATATCTATTCTATGTTCATGCACGGATATATGCTTATTTCTTTTTTTTTTTTTTTTACATGATTAGTGAACGGTTTTAAGTAGAACGAAAAACTAGGTAAAAGTTTCGTCTTGAATGCTATGTATCAAAAGCAATGGTGTAATATAAAAATATACGAAAAATTGCACTCTACAAGTCCCAGAAAATTTCATAATTATTCCACTTTGACTTCGGTAGGAAAATTTTTATAGCCCGTTTTTTATTAATTTATGAAGTTTAACGTATTAAACAATCGTTACAATAATCTTTTAAAATTTACGCATTTTCACTTCCTTACAGATAAAATAAAAATATCGTTTTTAATGTAAATGACGTACAATCAATTCATTAATATTTATAATATTAACATACAAGAAATAATAATAATATTACCGATAGGGAAAAATTCCTTTCGACAAATTTTTAGAATTGTATAAATCTAAAAGTTAAAAATAAATAGAGGTACTGACATTACACTCAATAAAATTTTATTCGATATGAATAAATTGACACAATACCTGAATTTGATTTTTTACAATTTAATCTTATAAACTTACATACTATTTGCATTCTTAACAGAATTTTCTGGCGGTTTTCTTTTATATTATTAGTCTAATTATCATTTTGTAAGTAAAAAATGAACATACAAGTACGGTAAAAAATAAGCAGCTAAATAAATAAAGCAAGCATGTAATAGAATATCGTCTGACACCTGCATCGTTTTAAGAACGAATAGATATTTAAAGCATAGAGGGTAAACATATTTCCTCAACATAGGTAAATTTCGGAGGTTTGTTAGTTCTTCCCCTTTGACAATAGTGACGCTAGTACTGTTGCCATTACAGATTTTGCCGTAAATGTCCCATCTTGGTCCTTAATCTATGGTTATAACATACTTGCCAACTTTCAACAAAACTTCCGTGAAATGTAAGTTAAATTGACCCAGGTTAAACGCGTTTTGAACCAGAAAATTTTTTAAGAAATGCTTTCAACCGGATTTCATAGAGAAACATGGTATTAAATGTATAAGGATATATCAAATAGATTTTCTGGTTAGAAACGTGTGTAACCTAGGTCAATTTAACTCGCATTTTGGGGGAGTTTAGTTGAAAGTTGGCAAATATGTCATAATACTTTAAACTCTGGAAAGTTCAAAAACGTTTCTCTAATTCTGAAAAATTAGAAAAGACGAAATTGGGTCTTTCTTCTATAACTATCGTTACATACAGCTTTTAGCATTGTTTATAAAAGGACTCATAAAGTATGAACTTTTTTATCACAAAAACCTATTTTCAGAAATTTGACATGCGCATTCATCTGTAACACTCTGACTGAAATATCAATCTTGCATAGTAAAACAGTTTTCCCTCTATGAACGACAACTGATACATATCAAATCATCAAGCAAGACTAGAATCTTGGCAAAAATATATTCTCATTTGCTATTTAAACGTATTTCGTAGTTTTTTTTTTTCGAGTATAACGCAACCTGATAATAAGTATACTATGAAATATTTTTTGATTTCTCCGGTAGGAATTTCTTTTTCTTTCCTTTTTTTTTTTTTTTTTTTTTTTTTGCTTGGTTGATACAAAGCAATACCAATTCATCCATCACTCGCATTCAAATATGACAAAATGATGGGCATTTTTTTTTTTTTTAATATGTGCCGTATTGCCTGAAATAAGTGATATGTAATTCTAAGCCGAATATGATAAAACTGAGTGATCATCGGAATGTATTGGCTGACCAATTTCGTGGGACACGGAAAAACGTGGAGGACAGCTCAAAAGAGTTTTTACTATGTAAACCCAGAATACCGAAATAACTATTTATATTTTACTTGACGCAATGTACCGTAAAAAAAATGTGCATTTGTGCGTTCAACTAGGTTGTTTCAAATTCTTTTATTGCCATTATTTCCGTGGTATGAACCTCGGCAAAAATAATTTTGTTTCAAACCAGAAATTTTATTTAATAAACAGTTAAATAATTACCAAGTAACGATAAGTTAAATATTCCGGTGATGCCACGCCCTCCTTATGTTTGGATTGGCTGCTTGCGCGGCCGCCTGCTTACACTAGGATCGTGAAGGGTAATTATGACCCCTACCAAATGAATATATTTTGGTTCGAAACAGATATTTCTTTGTGAAATAAGTTTAAAAGACAGAAAGACTAAAACAGATAAATAAATAAATTAAACAGTTTTAAATAAAAAATATTTTTCTGGTGTAAAATATTTTTATTAAACGAGCAAAATTTTCGACTGTTCTAGTGTTAAATAGACATTTTTAAGATTTTCGACTCATTCCTTCTTTAACCCTGTGGGTGTTCGCGCTATATATGTTTGTTTTGCGGTGGATACGGTCCATTTAAGGGGGCCGGGTGAGCGAAATTCAACCAAAAAATCGATTTTTACTTTTTTATATCATTAAATAATTTAAACTTTTATCTTTTCAACGATGTATTACACATGTTTATATATAAAAAAAGGCGTTGGATTTTTTCATTCTTTCTAAGAGCACTCTAAGAGCAGTGGGCTACTTTTTTAAAATTCAGATTTCTTGATTGGCACAACTTTTCTGAAATGGTAAAATTCCCATTGTTTTCGACTTAATTAATATATTATTAAATAAGGCAAGTTTTACATTTAGCAACTGTATTTTATAGCCTATAAACAAAAATCATTTAAATAATCACGATTAAGAAAAATTAAGCAGAAAGTCCGGCTGAGGGTAATAAAAATGTGGTTAATATTTAATAATTTGGTGTGCAATATTGCGTCAAATATTAACGAAGTCAGTAACGTTACATTTTTTAAATTTAATATAGATTCTATTAAAAGGCTATCACAAAGTAATATTCCCTCTGTCCCAAATTAGTTGCTACATTTGATTACTTTTGTACTGGTTATTGATACTGATGATTGTATGATTTTGTTTGAACATTTTTCAGAGATTTCAGGGTGCTATGCTATCAATCAACAACATTTACTTGCCAAGCATTCACTACGTCTCTCTTTAACCCCTTAACGGTCGCTTCAAATTACGGTTTAAAAATTCAAATTGCTTATTGGCACCACTTCTTTGAGAAAGAAATATTCACCTTATTTAATGACTGGTAAAATGATACCACAATAAAGCCAATTACACTGTTTTATAAAATTAGTGGGAATCAAACAGTCTGAATAAAAGATGAAGCCCTTGAATATCACGGGAGCGAGAATTAAGGGATTAAATAAGTGCCAATTACTTTAAAAAATCCAGGATTCGTACGCTCTTAAGCCACGCCCCATTTTGTAATCGCCTAAAAGTGCCTTCTAGCTAATGAATCGTTAATTTTCTAGGAAGAAAATTATCTTTATGGTATACTGGTGGTAGACAAAATGGTGTCGATCTACTAAACTGCATCGGAAGTTATTTATAACTCCTCCTGCTTGAAATGTAGCAACTAATTTGGGCAAAATTTTCGACCTAAATGTCGCAACTAATTTGGGACGGAGGTAATATTTTATAACAATAAATCGTCGCGATCTAGACAGTTAGCAGTGGACACGATGGTGAATGATTATCCATTAGATTTAACCCCTTCGGGACGGGAGCCTTTTACGAAAATTTTAATCTTTTGTCACCGTTTTTTAAAAACATAAATTTATGTTTTCTTGAATTGAGAAAATGCGCTGATTAAATAAGGCAAATTTTACAGTAAAATTTTACTGGTGAGAAAAAACAAGGATTCTGAGCGCTTCATGCGGCACGTATACGTGCCGCTCGTCCCCAAGGGGTTAAAAGTCTCCAAATATTCCTATTCTTGGTGATTTTTGTATGTTATTGCTATCGAGTAGATTAGGATGTATTTAAACTAAAGTTTTAATATGCTAAAAGTGAAAAGAAGTACATTTAAAGACATATATATATATATATATATATATACATATATATTAATGAATTGATCTGCGAATATGAGAAGAGGTACTTTGCAAAATTAAAAACAATGGGATAAAATAATTCACGTTCGCAGATTACCCTTTTTTGGAGAACATGCTTTCGTTATACTTGAAAACTCGTGATTTTTATTTTACCAAATTCATTTTTAAAAATTCTACAGAAATATTTTTTTTAAATAAATATTTATCTCAAAAAAGTCGCCGATTTTGCATGCAAAACATGCACATCAGTTTATTCATGGGTATTTATATGCCTTTAAAATGTACTTTTTTTTTCACTTTTGGCTTGTTATAACTTTAGTTTAATGACAGTAAGTGATTTTCTTACGGAATTTTATAGCATCTATTTAGACTAGATATTACATCTAACTACTATAGAATGATCATCAAAACTATTTTTCAGAAACAAAAATGTGAAAAACATTACATCCCTAAATTAGATATTAATTAAATATAATAGTTTCAGTATAAATATTCTGTAAATATTATATAAAAATATTAAATAAAAATATTGTTATTTGGATATTACGATAACACAAAATCCTTGTCCACACCGTTACTTATCCTAAGAAAATTCAAGTTCAAAACGAAATTCAAGATACACTATTACCATTTTCCCAATCAAAAGGGAATTATTAATTTAAATTTAATAAGACTACGGGAGGGGGGGGGGGTTCAGAAATGTACTTTTAATCTAAAAAATTACCTGAATAAGCAATTCATCAGAATTACAGAACATCATTGTCACACCATGTATAATTTAATGCTTCTAATTTTCGAAACCCTCCAAGAATTTTATATGTAGCTAAATATATATACTATTAGAAAATAAGTAAAATGCAGATTATAGGATGTTGAATATTATGCAATGTGAGATTAAAAGGCAATGACTTTAAGAGCTGACGTTGAGGCTCCTGATCTGCATATTTACTAGCATAAATTATAGGAAAAGCTTAAATCGTAATAAAAAATAAAATTTCCTATTTTGATATATTTATATACATACCTTATAAAATAGATTCCTCGTTTAAAAGCTGTTCTTAATTTTAACACATTTCGTAATTAGACGTTTCTATCATTAGCGGTTTAACCCCTTGAGGGGCGGTGGTATATTTATGAAACCACTTAATTTTAATTCCTAAATGCTACATTGGCACCAGAATCTTGGTAAAAAAAACTTCGGTTTATTATGCGAGTGAAATATTGCTTTTTCATATTTCCAAATAAATTTGTTTTCCAATTCCGGTGTCACTCATTAATTTCAACACTTTAGCAATGGAATTGCTTTGCCCCTGAAAGGGTTAAAAGGTATTTGCCATAACCTCTATTTTATGCTATTTCTTATTGTCCGTCTGTGATCTGTAATAAGTCAACATTTAAAAATAACTAACTAGCAATATCAAAAAACTGTAGAAAATGTTGTTATGCTGAATTGATATACATAAAAAAAAACAAAGTACAAAAGTGCTCGATAACGGACATATAAAAAGAAAAAGAAAACGTTAATCATGAAGAGATTGGAAGATTTAAAAAACATTTCATTATATTCAGATCCAGTTCTTATTAGAGTAGATTCAAAACACCAGATAAACTTCTAAAGACTATAATTACGCACTGAATATGCTAATTAGGATTATAGTCTCCAAGTTTCTTTTGATCTTTTCAGGTTAGTATCCCAACAAAGGATCTACCACCCTTCTTTCTCAGCGATTATCTTATCATTATGCAATTATCTCTTCATGTCTAGTTAACTACGGAATATTATTGCAATGCATATTATTGGCGTATTCTATTATAATCAGAAAACCTCATAAAATGTTGATTTTAATAATAATCGATTTATTTATTTATTTTTTTATCTGTTCAGTAAAAAAGTCTGCTTTATTGACGATAACGTTAGATTGGAGTGAAAGTTTTATAACAGTTGATACCAAAGCCATTAAATAATAAGCCTGATCAGATAATGGTAGAAATTTTGCAAGTTGACAATAGCGTCTAACGTCTGCTGTTTTTTATGCTGTGAAATGAAAAGTTGAAACCAGAAATATTAAAAAGAGAAATTATGAAATATTAATCCAAAACTCATGCGATAAAAGGTGAAACCAGCGCGTAAACCAAATCAGAAGCTCCCGTTGAGCTAAGGTCAGTGTGAAGGACTACGAAATCTGAGAACAACTTGCAGCTTCTATTTCCTTTAACCTTTTCCGGCGCGCAGTAATTCTGCTTGTAAAAAGATGAAATGTTGGACTTGCACCAGAATTTACAAACGAATTTATTAGAAAATAAAAACTTGCTTATTTTCCCGAACTTTATAAAAGGAAAATTGAAGAGCTGAGTGGATGAACATGTTATGCCACATTTTCTAAAAATTTGTTTTATCTTCTAGATGAAAGCGTTATGAGGTATCCTATCACATGGTGAAGCTAAAATACTAAGATTCCATTTAGTCTTGAAGATTTAAGACATTATTCATTAATATTTAATAATGTCAATAATATTAATAATTTTTAATATTTGAAAATTAAATATGAATAAGTTTTTCTGAGATAGTTTAGTACCATACCTGTTAATATTTTAAACACATGGTATTAAATAGAAAATAAATCATTAAAATTTACAGCAAAAACTTTCACTTCAAATTTCTTCAAATGTAATTTTTGCTACTTAACATGTTCTTCCACTTAGCTCTTCAATTATAATTAAATATTCTGGGTGTCAGTACTCTTAAAATTAGGTGTCCTTTTTTGTGGACACCGCCCGCTCAAGGGTTAAATTCTGTTTTCCCTCCGCGGCTTTTTTGTTGATAACTTGTGGTAGGAGAGGAGAGTGGACCTCATGTATCCGAACAAAATTTACATAGCGTACGTTTGTAGGTCATTTCTATTTTGCACACCGGCCGCTAAATGGCACAAGTGTACACTAACAAATTTAACGCGTACTGAACGCTCTCAAGGTATAATCGCTCTGGTCGATACCGCTTTACTTGTACAATACACCACTTCTATCTCTCCTTGAGTTGGAATTATATGGCATCGATGCAATTTCTGGTGAGATGAAATATTATTGCCCTAGATAACGGGTCGATGTTTCCGTTTTATTTCCAATATGACGCCACATTCATATTATTCTTTTAATACTTTTTTTTTTTTCATTTTCATTTTTCACGTGAAAATCTTTCAGCTGAAAATTAATAATGGAGGAGAAATTATTATTCCATGTTTTCAGCTTTTAAAATGAAAAAAGATAGATGGTTAAATTTTACAGGAAAAATGTCTATTGCTTCTGTATAAAAAATAATGAATTGAATTATTAAGCAAAATATTTGAATAGAATAAATAAAACAGAACCTATGTTCAATTCCGGTTATAATCCAACTATATACAAAGATAAAAAAGCACTAATTCATCGGTTTGGACATTGACTTGACTCAAACGTTCGCATTTATAATGTTATGAGGATTTATATTACATATGTTTATATAATGTGTTTAAATGTAATCAGATGCGTTGTAATGATAGTTTTATTAGTCCTTTGTACTCGAGTGCTCCGCTGCGGAGACATAATCTTTCTTTGCAAAATTTATTTTTGGCACCAGTAATAAAGGAAAATAAAATGCAACTTATTTAATAAGAGCATTTTTGAAATTGCATACTTGAACGTAACTTCTTTTAAAAAAGTGGTGCCGATCGAATAAAATTTGTGTAAGAGACGCTGAGCGCAAAGGGTTAAGTTTCTAAAGTTGACCAATGCTGTTAACGTAATAGATGCAGCTGATGATACTTAACAAGATTAAGAATTCTTGAAATTTTTCTATTTGTTTTTGCTGGTGGCAATTTGGTCAGGTGTTATAGTATTTCTCACTGACACTGTTACAATATGGGGGAAAAGCATGACAGGCTGACTACCGCCGAAGTAAATTCTCACCAGTAAAAATGAATATCTGTTTTTGTTATTATTTACGACTGAAATTTTTCATTAATAATGTGTTTAAGTAAGGAGAAATTTTCTGGTGGAAGTTTGCCGCGGCGGTAGTCAACCCCTGCGAAAGCGGTTACAGTTTAAGCTTCACTATTTTAAGAATATGTCAGTTCCTCTTAATTAATAGTTTTATGAATTATAACTGCCGCTATAAAAAATTCTATTTCCCCGATTTTTGGTATTTTCTTCATACAACCAGTATCAATTGTGACGTAACAATGCTCTCAAAGTAGAAGTGCGACCGTCACTTGCACTTATTAGTCTTTTATCATAATAGATAATAAGAATGGGTTGATTATAAAATTGTAGATTAATAATTATAGATTATAGATTCATGATTATAGATTAATGATTATGTATTAACGGTTAATGATTTTATAAAAGATAATTTTACACTTTTTCCCCATCAAGACGTCAATATCACATAGCGTCCAATTTTTCCGCTTTAACCTTGCCACAAATTTTAGACAAAAAAAATTACTTTGTAATCGTCGGAAATTTATGATTAAATAAACTAATGTTTTATTTTCAAAAATAGTGGTACGGAAAAAGCGTAAAAGTTGGCAGCTATGTAATCGACCACCGGCTCTTGAATACTAGACCTGAGCGCTGACACAAAAGATGGCGGCTGTCGAAGGCGGATTTTTTGTTTGTACGGTCCCCTGAATATAGACACCAGTATTTTCCAAAGGTTTTCTTTGAATTAATTAATCTTAGAAAAATGAAGAGGAAAAAACTTTAAATTTTTATTGATACTCAAATTCAAGGGACCGTACAAACGCTGCAAAGAAAATACCTACGACCGCCGCCATTTTTGGTGTCAGCGCTCAGGCCTAGTATTTAGGAATCGATGAATCAACCGTTTGTGTAAGTCATATCGGCCTTTTTGGTTTTATGTATTAAACTTTCATTATTTGCTTGTTTTATACTAAATAATATTGCTTGCTTTATTCACGATACATTTATCCAGATAATTCATTGTTATTTTTATTGTATTTCTAGGTTGCAGTAGTGGCTTCATCACTTTTGAATTGATAACTGGCTATGTGTACAGTTCTCCAGGAGATACAATGGAGCTTGTGCCAGGAACGCTCAAGCTGACAGACTGTTTAACCCTGTGCAATGTCAACGCCACTTGTCAAGCCATCAATTTCGAAACGGGCCTTTGTGTGCTCTTTAGCTCCAGTGCGGTACAAAGGCCGTCATCTCTTTCGCCATCACAGTTTCCCGTGTTTACCATCTATGCTCACAAAGTGTGCCTCCTAGGTAAGGAGTAAATTAGAACCCTTTATGTTAATGTCTTTTCAAATTTCTCGCTTGCATTTCAATATTTTTAATCTTGTTCTGTTTGTTGCATAGGATATATGAGGTCGATGTTTAACCGGGTATGTTTTTGCCTTTTTCGAGTTTAACAGATATCCTATGTATCTTATGTATGAATATAGATATATCTTTAAAATATTGAAATGCAGACTAGGAATTTAAGAAGAACGCTGCCATTGGTTTAATATTAAGTTGTGAGTATCTTTGTGCGGCTACGCTAGTTACTCGATGACACTCACAAGTTAAATTTCAAACTAATGGCAGCTTCCTTTACAAATTTCTCGTTTGCATTTCAATATTTTTAAAAGATTTTTTTTCCAGTATATTTGAGGTTAAGGTGCGGTTACGAAACTGAAAGAGCACACAGAAAAACTGCCACGAAAATAAAATATAATAAGAATATGACCGGTGACACATTTTAAAAAGTGCAGTATGTTAAAGGGTTACGCTGGGGAATTGTAAACCAAAAATTTTTCTATCTGCTGCTTTTAATGAGCACGTAGAAAGAGTATTTAAAGGTTAGTCAAATATGCATTACTTGCTTTATAATTTGCACTCACGTCTTGTTTTAGTCCTGACTCATAATTCTAAACAGTGAAGTTCACAGCAATAAATAAAGAGTGTCTCATTTGAACTGTTACAGCTCAAATCAATGTTGCAAATTTCCGAAAGAAGAAACGAGATTTTTAGAATACAGACAGTTTAGGTCGAGTTTCGGTCTGGCCGAATTTTCAGCAGCATTTTCACCGAAAACGAATTTTCGATGAAATTCTGATTTTGGGCAAAAAAAGAAAATGAAACCGAATTTTCTGTCGATTTCTAGAAGTAGTTACTATTCGTAAAAGTAAACGTATAAAAATATATAAAAATAAAGTAACAATCAACCCATAAAGCTTAGCTTAATACATCTCCCCGAAAACGCCTTATTGTTTTCAAATGCTGTTTATTGTACAATGACATAATATGAATCCAGTCGATTATCCACATTGGTTAAAATAGCTTGTTACGGAACATTAATGATGTGTCTGGTTCATGGGAATAAACTGGTTAAGCGAAAAAAAACTCGAACTCGATCTAGGAAATGGGCCTTAAAATTCTTCTTTAATTACTATGTGAAGTTCGTGAATAGCTCAGTGTAAAGAATTGCGGAAGTTCTTTTGGAACTATCGCGATACATTGGATACTATCGAACAGAAGTCATTTTGAATTCAAAATTACTTTACAATCGAAGTATTTTATCTTTTTTAGCGGTTTTACTAGCAACCAGTATGGTTTTTCAAACCTCCCGACACCCACATAGGAAGGCATAAAGCTAAGTTGTAGTTAGGTTTATAGTCTTCCATTGTTCTGTTCATTGATGGAAGAAATGAACTTCATTTCGCAATTTCATTTTGAATCGAAATTATTGTCTTGACCTTTATGTCGACCTTTTCAAAAGAAAATCTATCCATTCTACGTACTCAAATAACGGTTTTATTTCCGGAATAATATTCTAAGAAACAGTCCCGAAATTTCTTCCGTTATGTCTTTGAACCTTTTTTAAATAAATGGCCACATTTGCCATTGCCTCAATGGCAATGGCATTTACATATTTTAACCCTTAACTACTACCAGTGGCGGCTCGTGACTGGTTTATTTTAGAGCACTAAATACATGGCTGTTTTGAAAATTTTATCCTTCCTTACCATTATTTTCTAAAAAAAATCATTTCCTATTTAATGGATACATACATAATGGATAACGGATGATACATAAGGCAAATATTTCTTTAAAAAAATAGTGGTGAAAAAAGAATAAATTTGGCAGACATGCATTTAGTGCCCCAAATAACATCAGTCACGAGCCGCCACTGACTACTACATATATATATATATATATATATATGTATATATATATGTTCATCAATGCTATCAAACTACGGCACACGCGATACCAGAAATTTTTAGTAAAAAATTACTATATAATTTTAATTAATTTTTCAATTAATTTTCAGCAGTGAAATTACGCTCGAAATTATCAAATATTTAAAAATTTACTAATTCTCACGAGCCACAATTTGACACCTCTGTTGTTTATGTTTCTATATTGCATTAAGGAATAAAAGCTTCAATAGTCAGACAGCTAAATCCAACACAGAGTTGCTAGTTTGGCCTCTAACATTGATTCGAAATTTCAAATTCATACCGGAAACTTTGAAAGAAGAATTTTTACTTTATGTGATCACGAAATGTCTCTTATTAAATAAGCCAAAAATACTATTCTTTTTTCTGGTATGAACACAAAATTTCTGGATAAAAATGGAGGCAAAACTGGCAACCTTGATCCAGTTGGCACTTTGCGACACCCCAATATAACCAGCTGATTACTAGCACTATATTAATACCCATAATACTTTGCTGAAGGCTAATGACAGATGGCAGCACATTAGTAAATTATAACATTACATTTTGATAGCCAAAAATAAACTATTTATAAAGAATTTCATTAACCCTCTAATGTCCACGATAGCATATATGCTACCACCAGTGTTTCCAATTTAGTGAAAATTTTTAATTCAGATATTCCAAATTCATACCAGAAATTTAAAATATTAATATTTGCTTTATTTAATAACATAAATTCCATCATTAAATGAACCTAATTTTTTTTTTTTAAGTTTTCTGGTATAAACTCAGATTTTCTGATTTATGGAATTTCTAGAATGTATTCTACCCTGGGAATAAGAGGGCTTGCTAAAGCACGCGCATCCCTCTGAAATAAAACATATTATTTCTACGTGTTTTCCGTTGAGTCATAGATAACAACATCTCTTAATTAATCCGGAGTCTAATCCAAGACGAACATGTTTTCAACCGGAATACTTAAACAAAAATTTCAAACTGAAATCTCAAGTCTACCTTACTGAAAGAGGGCACATTTCCTTATATATATTTTCCGGTTAAAACATTTTTGTCTTGGATCAGACTCCGGAATAATTAACTGATGTTGGCATCTATGATTGAACATCGGAGAACTTAATCTTTATTTGCCAATTTATTTATTATATTAAAGCAATTCTCAAAAAAAAAAAAAAAAAAAAAAATTTCTCCCCGCCCTACAACGCGAAACTTTTAAACACATTTACAGTTTTTTTTTTTTCAGACGCAGAAGACACTTGCAGGCTCGATTAATAAAATTATTTGTAATCGAAAAGTGTTTTTTTTTTGGCGGGGGGGATTTTCGGTAAATGAATTATATCTTGAAATATAAGCGATTAAGGTCCCACTAAAGCAATTTTTTTCCTATCCCGGGCTTTAAGTGTCCATACATTCGTTTCCAAAATCACAACTTTGACAGCATTGTCTTTACTGCAAAATTGGAAAATCGTTCGATTACATAGAGTCTGAATAAGATCACCCGACAATTTCATACGTTTGCGAACAAAAATGAATTAAAAAATGTGTCAGAAAGTTACTGGTTTGGTTTTTAGGACAGCCTTAATTTATCATTATTGCATGTAATAGTTAGGGATTATAGTCTTCTAATATTCAGTGATAGAGGAAATGAACTCCATTCCCCAACTTCATTTTAAATCGAAATTACAGTCTCTCTAGACCTTTAATAATGACGACTTTTTCGAAAGAAAATGTATCCATTCAGTAGTGTACCGAAATACATTTTTTTACTGGAGGAAATATTCAAGAAGCAGTTGTAAATATTTTTTCGATTCATAGCTTTTAAATATTTTCTGAGTTTATTTTTTATTTTTTTTTATTATTTGTTTTTTGATAGATCGAAATATTTGTGTCCTGTACCACTTTAACTCCTTAACTGTTTCTATATATATATATATATATATATTTTTTTTTTTTTTTGACACCATTAAGAGCAAAAATTAAATAATCGGAAAATGTCTGCCAATGAATGAAACGAAGATTACAGGTAAAAATTAGTGGTGTCGAAAAACTTTTAGTAACGAAACAAGCTAACTTTTCTTGCTCCGAACCAGTGTCGCCAGTGGGTTACTTTTTTAAAATTCAGATTTCCTAATTGGCACCACTTTTTCGAAATAGCAAAATTCACCGTATTTAATGACATATTAATTAACACTAGAACGCCGGGAAATATTACGTAGGTTTTGCAATAAAAAATTCAAACCAGAAAATTTACTTGAAATTATTTAAGTTACTTGTTTAACACGAATTGACACCAGCTCGGCGTTCTAGTGTTAAAGCAAAAACAAGGGGAATTTCACCATTTCAGAAAAGTGGTGTCAATCAAGAATTCTGAATTTTAAAAAAATAGCCCACTGGCGCAACCCTGCCCCGAACTCAGCTCGGGCAAAACAGTTACGTGGTTAATGGATAAACAGGGCTTTCGGTCGGTCCGTCTTTTTTAACACCAGTTTTATTTTTTATTTTTTTTTACTCCAATCTCCTTTATGGATTTCTGTTAGAAATTTTATAGAAAACTACCATAAAAAGGTTATTTTTCTTGCAACTGTTGTGTCGTAACAACCTACTAAGGAAATTTTTCTTCGGAAATATTAGCAGCGTTCGCACGCTATTAACCCCTTGAGGGGCACCGGTATATGTTATATACCAGAAAATTTTTATTAAATTTTACTTTTCTAACTTTGGTGGAAAAAAAACCGTAAAATTGCTTTTACTTATTTTGAAATAGAATTTTTCTCAGATTCCGGTGGGAATTCAGCATTTCACAAATGTGATTGCTTGCCCCTCAAGGGGTTAACACTAGAACCGCCATAGCGGTCATTTTGACCGGTACCAAATAAAAATATTTCAATTCTAAAAGCTAATATTATACCACGGATGCCAAATTTCGATTTCATACTGGAAATTTTCAAAGAATTTTTTCCTTATGTAATCATAAAATGTCTGTCTTAAATAAAGAAAAGAAGAGTATAAGAAATTTCTGGTATCAAAGAGAAATTTTGAAATAAAATAGGTCCAAATAGGCCCCCTGGTGTTTGTACCTCAACGCGTCACTTGCGCCCATACATTCCTATACAATAAATGATTGTTACAGTGTCCTGTACCAACCCTTAAAGTTTGTACCATGAAGTTAGAATCACCCTGTATAGCTAGCTGAAAACTAATAAAAAATAACTATTTTTAACATATACAGTTATGTTCTTTGTTATTTATCTCCCTTGTAACCTGTTCTACTTCAACAATAATCCAAGGCTTCCACTGGTTCTTTTTTAAATACTAATACAGGGTTCGCACGCTATTAAGCCACGCCCAATTTTGTAACGACTCTACCACCAGTATTATTATAAAAATCATTTTCTTCACGATTCATTAGCTAGAAGATAGTTTTACACGATTACTGGTGATAGAGTCCTTCCTTACAAAATGGGGCGTAGCTTAACACTAGAACCTCCGCAAATTTTAATCAAGTGTTATAAAAATATTTTACACCTGATTTTTTATTTAAATAAATGTAACTTTTTTGTTTATCTTATTTCTCTGTGGTGCATATTTAACTTATTTTAGAAAGATATTTCTAGTTCGAATTGAAAATTTTTAATTTGGTTCCGATCAAAATTACCGCTATGGCGGTTCTAGTGTTAATAGCGTGCGAACGCTGCTAATATTTCCGAAGAAAATTTTTCTTAGTAGGTTTTACAACACAACAGTTGCAATAAAAATAACCTTTATGGTATTTTTCTATAAAATTTGTAATAGAAATCCATAAAGAAGATTGGAGTTAAAAAAAAAAGAGAGAATAAAACACTGGTGTTAAAAAAGACGGACTGGGCGAAAGCCCTGTTTATCCATTAACTACTTAACTGTTTTGCCCGAACTGAGTTCGGGGCAGGATTGCCAGTGGGCTACTTTTTTAAAATTCAGATTTCTTGATTGACACCACTTTTCTGAAATGGTAAAATTCCCATTGTTTTCGCTTTAATTAATAAGTCATTAAATAAGGTGAATTTTGCTATTTCGAAAAAGTGGTGCCAATCAAGAAATCTGAATTTAAAAAAAGTAGTGGTGTCAAAAAACTTTTAGTAACGAAACAAGCTAACTATTCTTGCTCCGAACCAGTGTTGCCAGTGGGCTACTTTTTTTAAAATTCAGATTTCTTGATTGGCACCATTTTTTCGAAATAGCAAAATTCACCTTATTTAATGACATATTAATTAAAGCGAAAACAAGGGGGATTTTACCATTTCAGAAAAGTGGTGTCAATCAAGAAATCTGAATTTTAAAAAAGTAGCCCACGGGCAACCCTACCCCGAACTCAGTTCGGGCAAAACAGTTAAGTGGTTGATGGATAAACAGGGCTTTCGCCCGGTCCGTCTTATTAAACACCAATTTTTTATTCTTTTCCTTTACTCCAATCTTCTTTACGGATTTCTGTTACAAATTTTATAGAAAACTACCATAAAGGTTATTTTTCTTTTAACCGTTGTGTTGTAACAACCTACTAAAGAAATTTTTTTTTCGGAAATATTAGCAGGGCTCGCACGCTATTAACCCTTACCGGCGCGGAGTAATTCTGTTGATAAACTGATGACATAATGGACTCTCACCGCAATTTATAAACGAATTTCTTAGAAAATACGAACTTGCTTATTTCATGTACATTATAATAGGAAAATTTTAGTTAAATATTCTTGGTGCCGTTTGTCAGTTTTGGAATTAAAATTAGGTAACCTTTTTTAAGGACACCGCGCCGGAAAGGGTTAACACTAGAATCGCCATAGCGGTCATTTTGACCGGTACCAAATAAAAATATTTCAATTCGAAGTAGAAATTTCTTTCTAAAATAAGTTAAATATGCATCACAGAGAAACAAGATAAATTTCTTTAAATAAAAATGCTGGTGTAAAATATTTTTATAATACTAGAGTAAAATTTCCGGCGATTCTAGTGTTAAGCCACGCCACATTTTGCAAAGAAGGACTCTATTACCAGCAATCGCAAAAAAGTGTCTTCTAGCTAATGAATCGGGAAGAAAATGATCTTTAAAATAATACTGGTGGTAAAGTTCTTACAAAATGGGGCGTGGCTTAATAGCGTGCGAACCCTGTATTAGTATTTAAAAAAGGACCATTGGGAGTCTTGGATTATTGTTGAACTAGAACAGGTTACAAGGGAGATAAACAACAGAGAACATACCTGTATATGTTAAAAAGAGTTATTTTTTATTAGTTTTCAGTTAGCTATACAGGGTGATTCAAAATTCCTGGTACAAACTTTAAGGGTTGGTACAGGACACTGTAACAATCATTTATTGTATAGGAATGTATGGGCGCAAGTGACGCGTTGAGGCACAAACACCAGGGGGCCAATTTGGACCTTATTTTATTTCAAAATTTCTCATTCATACCAGAAATTTCTTATACTCTTCTTTTCTTCATTTAAGACAGACATTTTATGATTACATAAGGAAAAAATTCTTTGAAAATTTCCAGTATGAAATTGAAATTTTTGACTTAAAAAAAAGCCCCATTTCTATTTCTTTTCATGTATTTCCTGTGTTTGACAGATTTGTCAATTTTTTTTTTTTTTTTCCCGAAAATTTCGATTTCATACTGGAAATTTTCAAAGAAAAAATGTTTCCTTATGCAATCATGAAACATCTGTCTTAAATAAAGAAAAGAATAGTATAGGAATTTTCTGGTATGAATGAGAAATTTTGAAATAAAAAAAGGGCCAAATTGGCCCCCTGGTGTTTGTACCTTAACACGTCACTTGCGTCCATACATTCCCATACAATAAATTACTGTTACAGTGACTTGTACCAACCCTTAAAGTTTGTAGCATGAATTTAGAATCATCCTGTATAGCCTTTACTTCCTGGAATAACTGGATACCCCCAAAATGGTTATAAATGGTTTTTGTATTAAAAACTATGTTGCCCCGAAGTTAACGAGCTTTTGTGGCTCGGTGGTTACAGGGCTGACTCTGGCGACTATTTTTATATTCTACTCGCACCACTATTTTTAAAAAATAAATTTTGACGTATATTTCATTTGCACGTATTATAAAGTTGAATGTAAAAGTCTTTTGTTTTCAAAAAGTCGTGCGAGATGGAATTAAAAGATAGTCGCCAGTTTCATCCGTGGTATAATATTCCCTTTTACTTTCGAATCCTGCCAATTCTATAGTAACAGAAAAAGTGCGAGTTGGATTCAAAAAAGGATTAATTTGTTTTTCATTCTTACATTCATGTTCTGAAAATTTCCAGAAGATTTTTGTTGTTGTTGTCGTTTTAGCAAGAATTTCTGCAACATTCGACCAGGGTATAAAATCTCATTTCAGTGTATTCTGTTGTGTACCACGCTTCGAAGAGGACTAGTTTAAATAAATCTATATAGGCATCATTATTTTTCCTCTTCATTTCATCGTGTTTGTATATTCAAGTCAGTGTTGCCAGATTGGGGATTCTTTTGTCCCCAGATTGTTGATTGTCACAGCTTTTTTGAAATAGAAATATTCGGTTTTTATAAAATAATATTAAAATTCTGAAAAATAAGGCGAATTATACTATTTTAAAAAAGTGGTGACAGTGAAATAGCCTGAATTAAAAAAGTCCCCAATCTGGCAACACTGATTCAAGTTATAACAGTTTAAGAATTATCAGTAGCCCAGAGCTACCAAGCCTCCGGCTTTTTGGATACCAGTATTTTAATACAGAAAATGTTCTTTTATTTAATTGAAATATTTGGGCGATTTAAAAGAACAACATTTTCTGTATGAGGATAGTGGTGCGCAAACAGCCGGATACTTGGTAACTCTGATAGCCAATCATAGTAAATGTTAGTAAATAATAGAAAAATTAAAGAAAAAATAATTAAGAATGAAACCTGAAATCGTATGCATCAAAGTACTGAAATAATTTTTGATTATATCATAAAAATAGAATCTTTATGTTTTTGTTTCGTTTTACTTCAGTTCAACTTGATATAAATTGATATAATATCATGAGCCATTTTTCGCAGTCGGGTTTTTATTACTTATAAATTGTTACTTCTTTATTGTTGTAATTTCTTGTAAAACTATTACTCTGAATCAAATATTTCATGGGATTTGTTTCCAACTCTTTACGTAAAAATCAGAAGAAAATTAATATGAAGCTAGATGATTTCTATTCTTTTCTTAACTCAGTGAAAATGTGTCCAGGCTGCGAGTTAAATCCAGAACCTTTGGCTAAATCTGTCAATGCTCTACCAACTAAGCTATCCTAGATCCTTAATTCTCGCTCCTGTCATATTCTCGGGCTGTATCTTTTACTCAAATTGTTTGATTCCCATCAGTTTTATATAATAGTGAAATTGGGTATATTTTGGTATCGTTTATACCAGGGGTGTCAAACTGTGGCCCGCCGGATACCACTAAAATTTTACAGTTATATTTGCCTTATCTAATCGTCGAATTGCTGCGATTCAACTTGTCGACTATTTCTTTAAAATTTTAGTGGTATCCGGCGGGCCACAGTTTGACACCCCTGGTTTATACTGTCATTAAATAAGGTGAATATTTCTGTTTCATAAAAGTGGTGCCAATAAGCAATTTGAATTATTCAACCGTAATTTAATTCGAGCGTTAACCCCTTCGGGACGGGAGCCTTTTACGAAATTTTTAATCTTTCGTCACCATTTTCTAAAAACAGAAATTTGTGTCTTCTTGAATCGGGAAAATGCGCTGATTAAATAAGGCAAATTTTACAGTAAAATTTTTCCGGTGAGGAAAAGCAAGGATTCTGAGCGTTTCATGCGGCACGTATACGTGTCGCTCGTCCCCAAGGGGCTAAAGGGCTAGGCAACTTCGCAGATGCAATTCACTCACACAATTTTTTAACCTTAGCATCTGGTAGGTGATATATAGCGTAGCTCAAAATAGATTCAACCTCAGACAGTGGAACTCTATAACGATGTTTACGTAATAGACGCTTTCAGTGTGACGTCAGTCATGACGCTTTCTATGGAAACTGACTCCAAACAAACGGTTGCTATGTTTCATTTCTTATTAAATATAAATAATAGAAAATGTTACCACTGCATATAAAGTATTAAAACAGTCAGCTTTGAGATATAGCTACAATATAAAAACAAAATAGAAAATACAACATAGCAACCGTTTGTTTGGAGTCAGTTTCTAACTAAAACGTCGACGGCTAATATATAGAGTTGGTAGCTTAAGTCAAAGGTTCTAAGTTCGACTCCTGTCTTGGACACTGTTTCACCAGCTGTTGAAAAAAAATTCAATTTGTATGATTTCTTTACAAATCAGTTTAATTAAGTTAAAAATGAATATAAATTTAATTAAATAATATCTATATTTTCAGGTCGAAAACGCTGTGATCGAGATTGGATGTTCGAACGAGTAAATGGTTATGAACTGCGGGAAGTTGCCCGTAGTTCTGCAATCGTAATGTCCCGGGAGGCTTGTATGGAACTATGCTTGAACGAGGCCCAGTTTAGATGCAGATCGGCTAATTATAACAGAGTGACAGGAGAATGTTTCTTGAGTGATAAAGACCGGACATCTCTCAGTCTGTCTACAGCTAATCAGTATTTTGGACAAGCTAGTGAAAGCATCGATTACTTAGAAAGCAACTGTGTTGATGGTGAGTGCAAAATATGTTGTATTAAATCGTTAATGGCTTTTTCGGTTTTATTTATGGCCAATGACAAATTTCCAAATATGCAGAGTAAGAAATTGCCTATGGGAGAGTAACTATATCAATTAACCCTTTCGAGGGCACTGTCCTTAAAAAAGGACACCTACTTTTAATTCCAAAACTGACAACCGGCACCAAGAATATTTCATTAAAATTTTCCTATTATAATGTACGTGAATTCATATTTTCTAATGAATTCGTTTATAAATTCCGATGTCTCTCCATTATTTCATCAGTTTATAAGCAGAATTACTCCGCGCCGGTAAGAGTCTAACCCTTTCCAGCACAGACAATTTTTGTTGTAAAATGGTGAATTGATTGACTGACACCGGAATTTCAAAACGACTTTTTTAGAAACTAAAAACATGTTACTTTAAATGTTCATTGTAAAAACAAAATTTTACTAAAAATGCTTGATGCCATTCGTAAGTTTGGAATTAAAATTAGGTATCCCGGCCCGGGCACATTGCATCGAAAAAGGTTTAAAATAGAAAAGTCTCCGACTTCAGATTTTGTAAGAAACTTAATTGACTGTTATTGTTATTAAGTGCTTTCTTAATTATATAAATATGTAGCACCTATAGTTGTCGTCAGGTCCGTCCGTCTGTTCGCATATAACAGCGCAAAAACTACCCGACCGAATTGTTTGAAATTTAGTATATATAATCGTTGCAAAATTTTGTCGAGTCATTTAAAATTTTATGAAAATCGAATCAAACTTTAAAAGGTATTAATAATTTTTTTTTTCTTTCTATTAAATCCTATGATACGTAATTAATTTAGTGATATCCCATGATAGATAATGATTCTAAGTTGACATGGTGATATCGTCCTATTTAAGATGGAGTCATATTATTTACGTTTTACTGAATTTAATATAGATAATCGTAATAAATTTTGCATTCATGCAATTTTGCATAAGAGTGCAACAGCTATTGCACCAAGATCTGAATATTTATAAAACTAGTTATAGTACAAACGCATCTCATTTGCTACATTTGACGTACAATTTCCGACTTGTTTGTTCGTGGTTATGGCCAATGCCAAATTACGAAATAGGCGGAGTTGGAAATTGCCTGTAGGATACCAACTATATCAATTAAAACTAGAAAAAGCTCCGATTGGAGATTTTGTAAGAAACTTAATTGACTTTTATTGTTATTATTTTTAATAATATTGTTCTGAAACAGATTTCTACTTGCATCTTGATAATTAGGGTTCGTATGATTCAAGGGCTTTTTACCACAATTTTTGTAAAGTAATATTTCCTTACTTAATGGGAAAAAATTCTATTTTCAGATACAGCGAGCAGTACTTTACGAAATTTCTGGTACTAAAACACCTAAAATCCCCTGTATCCCCTGATGCGTACGAACCCTGATAATGCATATAAAGAAATATTTGGAACAAAAAGTAGTTGAAAAGGTAGAGGAAATAGTTTCTCCATAATTACTTGCTTCTTTGTATTAAACAATCCTCAAATTAAAATATCCATTTTTAAAAAATTAACTGTAACCTATTTTCTAGAATTCTTTTTATCGGAAATGTAATGAGGCCACAGTATTCTTCATGACTCAGATATTTTAGTATGTGGCAGGTGGCATCAACTAGCTGGAAAATAACAGTATGTCACATATTAAACAGAACAATAGAGATCGCAAGGTGGTGACACACACAATGGGAAAAAATGCCACACACTAGTTCCATAATTTCTCTTTACTCTACTGACACTATTTTGGCAAGTCCCTAAAATTCCGAACATAAGTCTTCACCTTTTAGCCCAGTGACATTCATATCATTCTTGGTGTTATACGTATATCGCGTGAGGCACGCATCTCATTCCGATTTAGAATCCGAAGAAGCTGCCTCAAAACAAAAGAAGACGTTTCTAATCCCTTTTGTTCTCAAGGTGCCTCGTTTTATTGACGACTGGGTCGCATATTCACGGTTCGGTGCCCCATAGTACACATGTCGGCTCGCTCCACTAGGCACTATTCGCAGCGCATGTTCCCTAAAGCTAAGTGTGGGTGGCCTTCACTCACTACTACAGAATAGCTCTTTTTTTCTTCTACTTCAAACCTAAAGTCTACACGATAAATCCTTCAACGACCGTTTTTCTTATCACATCGATTACAAGATGTGTTTGATAACATTGTCACGCCCTATTTGTTTTTATTTGTTTTTTTTTTAATCTTCGAGATTCCTTAAGCTATGCCAGTTTAATCAAATCCTTTCTTTCTTTTTCAGATCTCTTGAAATTTGTTTGATCAATTATTATTTTATTAACATAAGTAAATCTGAAGATATTGTTTTATCTTTTAAACGTGTGCGACTAAATTTGATCCATAAGGTTATAAACAACATTTTACCTGTTATAAAAGATAAATGCTTCAATAATATACTTTTACTAATATGGGACAGTAAATGGAAACTCAAATTAATACGGAAATATTCAACTTTTCTATCCTTATGGTTTGAATTAAGGAAACGAAATGGATTATTGGAACATATGAAATACGAGTACATCAACCTTACTTTAGAGCCACATGCTAAATTTGAATCAATATCCTCATGGGAACTTGTCTACCAAAACTGCTCGACAAAAATCATGTATAAACTGATCCTTTCGTCGTAATAGATATAAAATAACAGGCACTGCAGCTGAAACGATATCAATCTGGAATACATTGTCAGAATTGTGCACAGCGGAAAACTCATTACCAGTTTCCATCCATAGCTTGTCTTAATATCGTCTACGGCTTTAGAATTACCCCGAAATCAAATCTATTTAATTTAGTGTTGTCGTAGAATACGTTTTGCTAGGTCTCTGTACACCTTTAAAAAAATAATAATCCTCGTCTGCACTCATAATTTTTAGCTTTTAATTCTTCTGCTGTCTCGTGGATTATCAGACGAAACAATCAAACTTTTTAGGTATCTGAACCACATTCCAATTTTGGAAACAACATCCTCCTGAAAATTACTCGTCAAGAATATGCAGAAGGTGATCTCCTTGTCCATTATTTTAAACGATATAAAAGTCTGGCGGGTTCTGAGAAATTGCTACCAATTTGCAATACATTAGTCACATCCCAGAGACATGTACAGCAGAATATTCAGTAACAATTTTCAATCTTCAATTTGCTAATAAGTCTCTTTCTCTAATGACTTTAGATTCCTCCCAATTTCAATAAGACCTAACTATTTAATATAGTGTTTTATAGACTATATTTCACTGGGTCCTTCTTCAACTGAGAAAAAAAAAAGATCCTTGTTTAGACCTCTATTTTTTACCTCAAGCAGTCTCATCATGTTTTGAGGATGTCTCAACCTTACTTAAGACTCTATGTCACGTGCTAATTTTGAATTATTGCCTTTCTGCAAATTCGTCATCCAAAACTTCTCAACAAGAACTGTGAAGAAATTGCATTCCTTGCCCATTGTCGTAATAGATATAAAATTCTGGTGAGTTCTGTGAAATTGTTATTTATTCTGGCCAACATTGCTTACGTTCAAGACTCATTCACTGCGGAAAATTCATCGTCAATTTTTATCATTCACTTATCTTAGTTAGTTACTTCTATGCACTTTGAATAGCACCCCCCCCCACACACACACACGCACACCACCACCACCACCACCACCAGCGGTTCCAATAAGACTTATTTATTCAATCTAGTATCATCAAAGAGTATTTTTCACTAGGTGTCTTTTCATCTTTAAAAAGAAAAATAAAAAATAATAATAAAATTAATCTTCAAAAACCTAGAAGAAATGTCCCCGTAATAAATCTAGACTCTAAATCTTTGGTTTCTAATCCTTATGTAGTTTCGCGATGTTTCCGTTTACGGAAAAAATCTGTACTATCAAAATATGCAATATAAATGCCTCCACTTTGTTTCAGTATTTGAACCACGTGCTAAATTTAAATGTATATCCTCCTGAAAACTCATCGCCGAAACTACTCAACAAGAATCGTGAAGAATTTGAAATCCTTGCTCGTTGTATCAAGAGATATAAGAGACAGGCAAGTTCTGTTAACGCTTTGAGGACGGGTCACGTGATTTCATGTTTTCGGGGATTGATGGAAGAAAATATTACTGGTACCGGAAATTTTGTAAGGATGAGTAAAGAAGGTATAATCCAGGCATGCTTACTTCTGATTGGTTGTGAGCAGGTTTTAATTTCTAACGACATTTGTAAACGTAAAAATTTCGTGCTCGTTTTCGAAAAATGACCCATCCTCAATGTGTTAAATTGCAATCAATTTGAAAAGTAATATCTGAGAATTAGACCGGGAGCCGGCAGCACAGACAACCATCTCATCGAGTTGGAGGCTGAAATTCCAGAATTAGCTAAAACTCGATTCCCATATTAAAACGCAATCGGTCTGCCAAGTCCTATCTTGGTGGAAAACACCTAAAAACACGATTTTACCGGTTGACTCGTAGGTTTATCATTGTGTTTTCCTGCTCCCAGTCCGCCATGCTTAGGTGTTTTCCACCAAGATATGACTGGCAGACCGATTGCGTAATATGGGAGTTTTAATATGGGAATCGAATTTTAGCTAATTCTGGAATTTCAGCCTCCAACTCGATGAGGTGGTTGTCTCCTGATTCGTACGCCTCCTTGAATTTTGCAGATCAGAAAATTTTTCGGCACCAGTATTATCTTATAGAAAATCTTTTCTTAAGAGCAGGCGAAATTTTGTGCGTTTAACTTAGATTTCTTTTTCTATAAAATTATACTGGTAGCTTTCCGGGATAAATAACGGTAAAACCATGTGTCTGTTCTGCCGGTCTAAATCATTTCCGGCGAAAAATTCATCGTCAAGTTTCAACTTTCACTTGTCTTAGATAGTTATTTTTATGAACTTACACACACTATAAAAAAAGACAAGTATTTCTTAATTTCCGAAAATAAAAAATAATCACGAACGAAAATATACAGTAACCTCTTCCGTGTTATCAACGATTTCTAAAAGCGTTCTTTATCTTTAGAAACTTCAGAAACCAATATATTTTCGAAATTTGGCATTTATAAACACAAAGTTTCTTTTGCTGCCACTGATTTTTGGAAACGTTTCCGAGTAGTTTTATAGTGTATTAACCAGTTTTTTTTCAAACCGGAATATCGGTTTTAGGATGATATCTTCATGGGTGGTTCAATAATTATTGTCCCCAATGCATATAAAATATTTGTACTGCGATGGTTGATGTGGAATATCGAAGCCTAATCTCTTTAATGCCTATATGCTCAATTTCAGAACCGTACCTGCTATATTAACATAGTTTTGGAGGGAGGGGTGAAGTTTTAAAGACCTATTTTGGGGGAAGATTTTAAGGAGGGGGGTGAGGGTGAAATGCTGGTTTGGAGCTTATGAGGCTACATTTGTGACAGTGGTTGAGATATGGCTACATCAGTATGATCCCGAGTTCAAACGACAGTAGTTACGTCTCATCCACTGTCACAAATCTAGCCTCATAAGCTAAAAATAACTTTTTTACTTATATTACGTTATATTAGTTTTTACTTATATTGCAGATGTGCAACAGAAGAAAAGAGTGACATATTATGTGAAAAATGCATCTCTGATTTTTTTTCATTATTTTTCCTGTGTAATAAACCTTTCAGAGAATCATATATAATTCTTTCGAAACAAAATAAAAAATCGCGCATTTAGGGGTTAAACCTAACTCATACTTGCCAACCTGCGACTTAACTTCCGTAAAATGTTAGTTAATTTAAACTAGGTTAACCCTTTGCGGTCGAAGTACTCCCAGACACAGGCATCTCTTGCACAAATTTATGTTTGCACCATATATATATATTAAGAAGCATTTTTACTTGCACTTTGACATTGCTGAACAGTAGTGCAGCATTGAGGGGCTTCTTAGTTGAAAGCAACTTAACACCCAGTCTACTGATTGAGCGTCTTGTATATGTGCAAGAGAAATTTACTAAAAGAGTTAAACAAGTTTTTAACCGGAAAATTTTTTAGGTGCATATTTTATTATTTAATTTCATGTTTTAATTTCTGTCAGTTTTGTATTAAAAGAAAAAAACTCTTTTTACTGTTATATTTTGCTTTTTTCACGTATTTAAATTGTTTTACCTACTATCCCTTTGTTCTATTATCATGGTATCTTTTTATCATCATTTTTCATCGAGTTACCAGACTGGGAGGGCGCCGTCCTCTCTTTTTCCCATGTTCTCCTTAAAATTCTTCTTTTTTCTGCTCAGTTAGTCTGAACTCTCCTCAGTTATGTTTTTTTATCATCGCTTTTTATTACTTTAACTTGTGCATTAATATTCTTTTTTGTAAATATGTAAATATTTTTTTATTCTTTTCCGAATTTGTTTGCACTGTGCTTTGCATTATTTTTTAAGTTAATCTTTGTATGGTCTCTGTAAAGAGTCTTTTTTTTTATGCTGGGGCTTCCATTAGATAGCTTTTTCGCCTGTCCACGGACTGTTAGTTTTTGAATCATATGGAACTTTTTTTTTTTAACCTTATTGTTATACTAACATTTTTATTAGTAAGTTCTCTTACTCTTAAACTTTAATTCTTCTATTTTTTGTGGCCACCAGCCGCGTTTATACATCTTTTTTTATGGCTCCCATTGCAAGTAAAACACATTACCTCTATACTGGATTGTTAAGTTGCCCAGCTACTAGGGAATCCATTCACCTACTTACATTGTTCCATTGCTCCAATGTGGAATTTATTATATATTACTTCTTTTAAAAAATTCTGGTTCGAAATATGTTTAGCTTGAGTCAAATTAACCCACATTTTACGGAAAAATGTAACAAGGGTGGCAGGTATGATAACTATTCAATTCGCAGAATATGTTTCACTAGGTCTCTGCACATCTTTAGGCAAAATTAATCCTCGTTTAGACTCATATTCTTTACCTTTTTAATCCGCATGCAATCTCATAATGTTTCGAGTTAAGGAAAACATGAGGATTATGAAAACATACAATATGAATGTTCTTATTTAAGTATCTAAACCACATGCTAATTTTGAATCAATATTCTTCTACAAATTCGTCAACCAAAACTGCTCAACAAGAATCGTGAAGATGCTGAACTCCTTGCCTATTGTCTTAATAGATATAAAAGACTGGCCAGTTCTGTTAAATTGCTATCAATCTGGAATACATTGTTTACGTCCCAGAATCATGCGCGGCGGATTTTATTCAATTGGAGTTAACTCGAACGGAGTATCCAATAATCTTGCGGTCTTCCTTATTGTTTTATTTCGCAGGGCCAACTAATCTGCTCACCTGCTGACCAAGGTTAGATGAGTGCAATAAAATAAAATAAAATAATAATTGGAGGGCATAGAGAAAAAAAAAAATAAGATAGCGGGTTAGGAAGAAGGAAGGGAATTTGGTCGAGAAAGCGTGGGGAAGAACTGGTTTTCTTGGGTGCTTTCCATTCTAGTTTTTTCTCCGTGGGCAATATGAACCGGTCGAAACGTGGAGGGGGCTACCTACATATAACCTTATCAAATAGTTCAAACTGATCGTTACAGTTCGATTAAATTATGAAGATAATATTGCCTAGGAGGTAATTCTATAACCTGGATTTTATTCTAGAAATATTTTTCTGAGATATGTTATAAATATATAATAGCTGACGCAACCGGCGTTGCTCGGGCACATTATAATAAATTTCAAAATATCTAAAATCAATGTTGAATGATTTTATATATTTAACCGAAAATCTTTCTAAATGATCCTAATGCTGGAGGCCCCCTTTCAGTAGTGTACACCCTCAATTTTGTGTTTTTGTATGTTTTTCTATTTTTAAATGAAAATCTATCCAAACAAAATTAGAATTAGGGGCTTCATTGCCTTCGGCAGCGTACACCGAGTGATTTTATATTTTTAACCCCTTAACGCTCGAATTAAATTACGGTTGAAAGATTCAAATTGCTTATTGGTACCACTTTTATGAAAAAGAAATATTCACCTTATTTAATGACAGGAAAAACTATACTAAAATATAGCCAATTTCACTATTCTTTAAAACTGGTGGGAATCAAACAAGTTGAGTAAAAGACACAGTCCGAGAATATGACGGGAGCGAGAATTAAGGGGTTAAACAAAAGACCAGAATAGTCCGGGCTTTAAACTTACCTAAAATCAGTGTTGAGTAAATTTATATATTTAACCCTAGAACTACCGGAAATTTTACTCAAGTTTTATAAAAACATTCTACACCAGAATTTTTACTTAAAACTATTTAATTTGTTTATTTAACTTATTATTGTCTGATTTATACATTTAGTTTGTTTTGAAGAAATTTCTGGTTTGAATAAATATTTTGAATGTACATGTCGGGTCCAATGGACCCGTCTGGTAGACGGAAGGTTAAGTGGAAATTTTTCGAAACGAACAGAAAAACGGAGGACTTGCTAAAAAATACTTCGTCTCACTTTTATTTTCCACATCAGGTCATTTAATAAAATAAAAAAAAAAGGTTTTATTGCGCAACCTCTTCGAAATTTTGAGTAATAAATATGATATTACCGAAGCCTGTGAATAATTTTGGTGTTAAATATTGCTATTTAGTTGTGTTAGCAGTGTTTTTCTTCTAATCTTTTTTTTTATACACATTTTACCCCTAAATGTTATTATATCAAAGCCAAAATTTTACAGGAACAACAGCTAAAATATTAGTTTTTTAGGGTAGTAAAATTTTAGAGCAATAACGCAAAAATAAGTTTATATTATAAGTGTAAATAAGCATATGCAATGTTAACCTTATGGGAATTTATTTTATTTTCAAACAGATTATTTCCTCCTAAATCTCAAAATTTCTAAACCAAATTTATACTGCATCTTTATCTATATTATTAGTATATTGTATTAAAAGTTCAAAAAGAATGTATAAAATTAAGTGTGTTTTTTAAACAAAATGTGAGTAAAACAAATCCTATAGGAAAAAGCGAAAAAAACGATATTTGACAAAAGTGACTTTCGGAAATGAATTTTATCCAAAGTGTTAACTCTCGTGCGTTAAACATGGCAAAAAATACGGGATTAGCAAAAGTGACTTATGGCAATGAAAGTTTTTGAAGAGGTTAATATTCATATTTTTTCAAACCTAAAGTGGTGTTGTAAAAAAAAAATAAATAAATAAACGTAGATATAATTTGGTATCTTTGGTTTGTTCGTATTTTGTTTCCAAAACCGATGCTGATTTTTAAACATGGCATAAAAAAATGAAATTTGCGTAAGTGACTTTTGGAAACGAATTTTTTTCAAAGGGTTAATATTCATATTTTATGTTTATCCTTTAATTTTCATTGTAGTAAATGAGAAAAAAATAGTACATGAAAAAAATTGCAGTAGATCATAATGCAGTAGATAAAGGGTTAATTTGGTGTAATGGTGTAATCGTTTTTTTCATATCTGTGTTAGTTCGGTAGATGCGAGATTGGTAAAGTGGGGAAAAAAAAAGAAACAAGAATTTGATGCTTCGTATTTTTTTTTTCTAACCCTCTCGCTGCGCAACCCGAGATATCTTCGGGCAACTTAAAAGTAGCAAAATTTGCGCAACCCGAGATTTCCTCGGGGATTCATTTTTTTCACTGGCGACTATTTTTTAATTCAATTCGGACCACTTTTTAAATACAAAAAATTCCATATAGACTTTAACAACATCCACAAGGGCACACATGCAGCAAAATTAATTTTCTTAAAATAGTGGTGCGAAAATATAAAAATAGTCTCCAGTGATAGCCCTGATTTAGTCTGATTAACCCTCCGTCTACCAGACGGGTCCATTGGACCCGACAGGTACATACAAAATATTCATTCAAACCAGAAATTTCTTTAAAATAAACTAAGTATATAAACCAGACAAAAATAAGGTAAATAAATAAGTTAAATAGTTTTAAATAAAAATTCTGGTGTAGAACGTTTTATTAAAACTTGAATAAAATTCCCGGTAGATCTAGGGTTAAGATGTTTAATTTTTGATTCAGGTTTGGGTTAAAAAAGACTCTTTTGCAAAAACTGTTTACATATTTAAACTCTAATATATATATAGGTATATATATATGTAATTTTAAAAAATGCGCAATTTTTGAACCTATTTTGATTTTTTTTTAAATTACTCAGCGAGAGGGTTAAGGGTTAATGTAAATATTTTTCGAAAACATTGCGATGTTCAAAACATAAATGTACAAAATTTAAGAACATTTCATTGTTTTTATGTATTTTGTATGGTTTGGCCGTTAGACGTTAACAAAAACAGCAAAGAAAAAAAATCGATCTCGCACTTTGCCTTTTCTCTGCTTGTGGGCTTCGAAAAACTCTGAACTGCCGTGCTTGTCGATGTTCAGGAAAAAATGCGTTTTCGATGAATTTTTAATTAATAACTCGGCTAATTGACAAAAAATTAAAATTCTGAGCCTCAACTGTATCAGGACCTGTCTAGATCTATCCTCATCGGCATTTTCGGACTTCTAGGTGCACTAGATTTCGCTTGCCATCGCAGACAGACAGACAGAGAAAAGTTCTTTTATTGATATAGATATATCTTTAAAATAATATCTTTACAAGTATTTTTTATATAAATGAATATAGTATATATTTTTTTCTTTTCAGTTTATAACAAAAATATTTTTAAAGATGTCAGTTTGTACTGTTTTTTATACCACTAAAATTTAATAGTAAATTTAGCCAAACCTTTTCCGAAAGCTGATTATTGTTAACAACTAAATAAAACAAAAAATTCTGTTTTTCGGTTGTAACAAAAAACGGCACTAGTTGGAAGCTATGTCTTTTTAAAGATATGTATATGTTACCGTGAAAGACCGAAATTGGAAAATGTTGACTTTCACCGGTGATTGTCAACACATGCCAAATACGTCGGTGAAGGACCGAATATTTGATTATATTCTTGTACATTCGGACCATTACCGGTGAATGTCGACAAGCACAGATATGCTCTGGTAGGGGTCGAGAAGAGAAGCGGTGTGCAACAGAGAGGCTACAGTCTGTCGTCACATTCTTTGTTCTACTGCGAGTCAGTTAGCTTTGTCAGTTTTATGCAAGGTTTGGCGGTGCGCGCAACGTTTTCTTAAATTTTATTTTTTTATTCAATATTCTAATTTATATTATTGATTGGATACTGCAGTGAGCCTTGATCTTTCAGGGTGTCTACAGAATCTGGAAATCAGGGAATCACAGAAAAATCGGGGAAATGTCAGGGAACTTTGTAAAAATATTGGAAAATCAGGGAAATTTGTCTATATTGCGAAAATATTTGCATTTTCACCTTGCCAATGAGACTTATTCGTCTGTTTTATGTACCATATTTTTTCACATGCTGATTAATCTTTCATAATATTTTTTAAAAGATGTGCATGGTATGAGTTTTTGATATTTAACGTAAATTAAAGTGATCAGATGTCCTGATTTTCTGTACATAGCACTTATATTGAAGGCAATTTACACATTTAAAAAATTTTTAAATGATACATTAGCATAACATGACCAGGTGTCCAGCTTAATCCAATTAGATATCCCGTCAGATTTAGATAAGTCTTAGAATTGAATATTTTTCAGAAAATGAGGAAACTTTCTGGTCACCCTATATCCATTGGCTTCTATATGATGTTGGATGCTATGAAGTTAGTTGAGTTCGGATTTATAAAACTGTCAACCAATACTTAATGAAGGCAATTTTTATGTTTTTCTCTTGTTTTTTCTCCCAAATGAGATATTAGAAAGCTAGATAAGTGTGTTATACGAGGAATCGGCATACATGAAAAAATACCGTAAGTGTATTGTTAATAATGGAAATCAGGGAAGTCTGATAAAAATAGTCAGGAAAATCATGGAAAAATCAGGGAACTTTTTTTTAGAATTTCTGTAGACACCCTGTCTTTTTTTCCGAAAAATTAAATACAGAGTAAACGAGAAAACAATTATTTTTATTATTTTTTTAAGAACAATACTTTAAAACACTTTCTGAAGTGATTTCTACTAAAATTAAGTGCAGCATACCTTTAGATTACGGACGTTTAACATGTTTTTATATTTTAATAATTAATGATCGCGTCTGAAATACGGAGAAGTAAATGCAAATTTCCGACATATTCAGCATTCACCATTAGTGCATGGTGAATGTCGACAGTTGCCGGTGTAAGTCAGAAATAAGGATGTTTAGCAAATATTTCGGGCATACACCAAGCGACTATGTGAATGTTGACATTCGCTGGTGAAAGTCGACATTCTCCAGATTTCGGTCTTTCACGGTAACATATATATATATATACAAAGAAAAGGTATATCTGAAATGATTTTTTTCTATAAAAATGGAATAATTATATCTTTTAAAATATTCTTGTTTACATAATATGAAAAATGTATCCTTAAAAATATTTTTTTCTAAATGCAAATTTACATTCAAAATTGTTGAAAAGTATGTGAGCTGTTTAATGAATCAGGTTTGTTAATTTTACCCTTTACTTGTTATGTGAAAACTCCGTTCAATTCCTAAAGTACTTTGTTGAAAGATAGAATTTTCAATTTAAAACAAAATAAATTGTGTTAATGCAATCATTTCTTATTGTAGGTCAGCGGTTCTCAAACTTTATTTTTATGGCAAGTCTCTTTATTTTTGAGAACTACTAATTCCGAATAGAAATATTCGCTTTGTTTAAATATAGAATTTTGTGATTTAACCCCTTGGGGACGAGCGGCCGGTATACGTGGCACTTACGGTGCTCAGAATCCTTTATTATTCTCACCAGTTATTTTTATTGTAAAGTTTATCTTATGTGATCAGAGCATTTTTGCGATTCGGTTACAGAAAATTTTCTGTTTAGAAAAACAGGTGCTAAATGATTAAAAATCAAGCAAAGAGATCTCGTCGCGAAGGGGTTAATAAAACGAAAAATACTATTCGGAAATAGCGATATTCAGAAATAAGGAATCGAGGCAGCAGCAGTTATGCAAAATTCTATTGGTCTGATACAATAACACACATTTCAAATATTCTGACAGAATTAATTTTCTTCGGTATGGGAGCGTGTCGATATTTATGAGCTCTTTTGGTAAATTCCCATCATAAATTTCGAACTAAATGGATGTTATTTTTTTCTTTAACCTATTTATAAATTCAGAATTCTCCATTATGGATGGCATATTTTGTAATATTTTTAACCAGTTCGCTCATTGCAGTTATTCTCCCGACCGAAATTTCTTCTTCCACTTGAATGTAATATCAGTTCTTCTGTTTATTACAATTTGTTACATCTTAATGTAATTAAAGTGATTTTGTTACCGCCTAATGAAATAAATATATGAATTGTTCAGTGTGTGTATGTGTATATATATTTTTTCTCATCTGAGATTATTTATTTATTTTATTTTATTCTGAGCATACAATTACAAATATCGTAAAGTAATTTTAAAAATTCAAATGTTAAAAACAAAGGGAACTAAAATTAGTTTGTATTTAGTACTGTTTTGGACTTTTGAAAAGGGATTTTTTAAAAATTGATTAAAACATATATTTATTTTATTTTATTTTATTTATTTATTTTTGAGTTTTCCATATATTACTTTTATTATTAAAGTACCAAATTATTTTTTATGAAAAAAAAGATAAAATAATTTGGCAGGAAATTAGTTAAAAACAACTATGATCATCATAAATTGCGAAAATATCGATTCCAACGCCCCCAATACATAGACATCTAAAAGCAAAAATGTGCTATGTCTCAGATTTTGCCAAAACTAGAATCGTTATCAAGAGTAGTGCCAATACCATAAGCGTTTCAAGCCCACTTTGTAATAAAAAGGTGTAAAAATAAGCTACACAAAATTCTATATCTCCAGGGCTCGCAGCATTTGTAAATTTTTCTACATTTCCTGCCGCTATTTTAATTTAAAAAATCTTTGTGGTAAATTGATTTAACTTTGCAAAAAAGGACTACAAATAATTAGAGATTGGCAGAATTAATGATTTTACTATCGTATGAATAATTCGGGCATACGCAAAAACCTAGTTTCTAACCTTTGTATACATTTTTAATAAATCAACAACAGAAATTTTGTGAAAAGAAAGAACAACCAAAACAATAGTTGCCAGCCGGCGTAATTCCTTTAATCTATTGTCTTTTTAAATTTTGAAGATGAAACTTATTTTTGATACAAAATTTCTGGTAGAAATTGAATTTAAAAAAAAAAAAAAAAAAAAAAACAAGGGTTGATATTTTTGTTTTTGCGCATGCCCGTATGATTCATTCGAATCAGGATTGCCACTTTGGACTCCACTTCTATTTAAAAAATTCGGATTTACGCCAGAAAATGCAAAAAGTGTTTTCAGATTTATTTAATATCTGACTTTTCTTGATAACTTAACTCCTTAACGGCCGCATTAAATCACGGTTTAAAAATTCAAATTGCGTATTGGCACCACTTTTCTGAAAAAGAAATAGTCCACTTATTTAATGACAGAAAAAATGATACCATAATAAACCCAATTACACTATTTTATAAAACTGGTGGTAATGAAACAATCTGAATAAGTGACACAGCCCGTGAATATTACGGAGCGAGAATTAAGGGGTTAAAGTAAAAATTCTTCGGCAAAAAGTTCCGGTCTGAAGTCGAAATTTTCAGTATCAAAATAGAAGTAAACTGGCAACCCTTATTCGAATAGTAAAATCATTCATTCTGCCCATCCGTACAAATAATATTACCAAAAACCTTTTCGGTCGGGTGTCAGCAAACAGCCACCCAAGCTTACATACATGATTCTATTTTTATATTCCATTTGCACAACTATATTTTAAAAGTACATTTTATAGTAAATTTCTGTTGCAAATGCTGTCAAAGTTCAAGTAAAAATGTTTCTTTAAAAAAATGTGATGTCAACCGAATAAATTCGTCTAACAAGGAAGGTCTCCATACCGGGCATATTCAGAATAGTTTGAAAAAAATACTAATTAAACTACTTATGTATGTAATAAAGGATCAGTCAAATTTAGCGGCGGAATTACAGTAGAAAGTCTGTAAAAAAATAAAATACTTTCGAGTATTTGGCGCGAAAAGACGAAAGCGTCACGCTATTTGGCGAGCAGTACTTTTCTCGCCAAAAGCAAACGATTTTAATGCACATGAAAATTATTTGTTAATTGATTTTTAGAATGCGTGTAAAAAGTATTTAATGAATTTAAACACAAATAATGAGAGAGTTTAATAAATACATTCTTTCTTATTACATATTTATGTTGCTTGTTATTTAATTTTATTACTTTAAAAACAATTTCATATATAAAAAATATTTTTATATATTTAAGCGTATTCGAAAATAAAGGCAAGATTCATTTACCAGTTATTCATTTCAATAGCAAAGAATTCGTCGTTTCCATAGCAACAAAATTGAATCAACAGTGTTCAATTGGACTTAATTTTGAAATATTAAAAGAATTTATATTTATTTAAATTTTGTTTTAATTCATAAAATTTTATATTTAACTTTCATTATAAATAATTATATATATGACAAGACTATAGTTAAATCAAACTAAAACTGACAAAACTAAAGTTATTTACGTTAAATTTATTTAAACAATTTCAATATGAAACAATTTTCTCTTAAAGAGTATTCGACATAAAAAAGTATTTTTGAAAATTTCATTTCATCGCCAACCGATGATAAATCGCCAATAAACGAAATTTTCGTTATTTTTTACGAACGTTCTATCGAGGTTCCGCCCAAATTTTTTATAAGCATATATATCCACATGAGAGGAATACTCTGTAATTTTTTCAGAGTTTTCTGAATATGCCCGTATGGAGACCTTCCTTGTAAGATATGCCTGTGCCTGAGAGGAGTACTTCGACCGCAAAGGGTTAAAATAGTGACAGCAAAGTCAGAAATTTTAGGAACTCTGTAAGCCCTGTGCCCCACTAAATCCCTTTTAACCCTTTGAGCTCTGGTGGGTAAATTTCTTCAAAATATCCAAATGTCACATTGACACCACCATTTTGCAAACAAAAAATTCTCTTTTCAATATACATGAAAAATGCATTAATTTATTTTCAAATAAATTTGGTGGAATTTTCCGATGTCATTGTGACATTTGCAGCTTAAAATTAAGTGGAAAGAAATTCACCCACTAGAGTTCAAAGGGTTAATTAGTCTACACTTGTGCTATGTCAGGATTTTCACAACAAATATATCATAAATATTATTGTATGCTATTAGTGGTACACAAAGTTATAAAAATTAGACATTCGCAGTAACTCCTCTCAAGTGAAATTGAGAATCTTGAGCTCTAAGCGGATTCTTGTGGTGGACAAAACCGCTCGCACCCAAAATGCCAAAATGTATTTGTTGCGTTACTGTATGGTTATCACGAAAGTTCAAAACTAATCTTTTGAACCCATTTAAAACAATAAAACAAAACTTTTCTGAGCTTCGGGTAAATAGTTCATGATTGTTAGACAGAACGTAAGTCGAGTAAAGGTTGAATAATCGATTTTAAAATGAACAGAGTACTTTTGGTAAATTGGATGTCACTGGCTTCAAAATCATGGAAAGCGACCAAAGCTGCCTGAAAAGAAACAGCATCCGTGCAACCATTGAAAGGACCAAAAATTATAAACATCTATGTTTGCCTAAATTCGCTAAAACATAATGAAACGCATTTAGAGTATTTTTAAAATAGCAGCAAAGCACAAAAAACGAGAAGAGAAAACGAAAAACACAATATAAAGTGAAACGAAGATGTAAATGCTTGTATTCTATTATAAAATCGCCGGAATATGTACCATTTTACTTAAATATTCCTCCTGCACAGATCTCTTATGTGCACATTTTTTTTTATTTCTCTATTGTTTTCGAGCCAATTAACCAAAGCGATATAAGTAAGCGTCTTATCTTAAATGGGAGAAGTAACCGCAAGATTAAAAGCGAGGTCACATCAATCAAGGTCATGCGCCACGTAGCGGCTGGAGTGTGAACTACAGGTAGATATTTAACTGTTTTCTTACTGACGCCACTAAAATTATAAAGTTTTTTTCATCTTCATTAATAACTGAAGTTTTTATGATAAAACAAAGAAAACTTCGTAATGTCAAGTGCGTCTGGATGCCCCTCTCGCTACGCCATTATTTTGCAATAAATGTGGCAAACAAAATTCATTTCCATGAGCGACTGAAGATTTAGAAAATACGCGCCACAGTAAAAGCCCGCGTATGTGAATTACCACTCCGTCCACAAGGTGGCGCAACTGTGTTAATTTACGCCTGATTCCAGCATTAAGTTTGTTCGCTTACTTATAACGCTTTGCAATTAACCCTCCAGCCGCGGGAAACGCTATTTTCGCGTTCCAGTGGGCTACTTTTTTAAAATTCAGATTGCTTGATTCCCACCACTTTTTTAAAAGCGTATAATTCGACTTATTCTCGCATTATTTAATCTGTAATTAAATAAAGTGACTATTTCTACTTCAAAAAAGTGGTGGGAATCAAACAATCTTAATTTTAAAAAAGTAACCCACTGATAAAGTCGCTCGCTGCTAGAAGGTTAAAGATGTTTGAACGAAAAATTTTACTTCATAAAAGGTATTCATTGGTGGTAATTATTTCTTAGCTGATAATTATTTCTTCGGTGGTAATTATTTTACATCATTTATAAAGCGAAATTTCTCATTCAAAACATATATTTTTGGTCCAAAAATATAGGCTGGAAGTTACGATAAATGATTTTGTAAGTATAAATTACTCTAAATGTCTGGTTCTTAATTTTAAAACACTTCTGCAATGTTTCAAAATGTATAATGAGCCGTAAAAAGGGATTATTGCTTTTATTTTTCAAGTTACGCAAGAGACAAAACGTCGTTTTTGATTTTCCAAGAAGTAGCAAAATTGGACGTACTAAATATGTACTCTTAATTGATCTCAAGACTCTTAAAGCTTCAAAAAGTTTCAAAATTTTCATTTTTCTTTTTAGATGTTAAACTCCTATCTTTTCTGCTCATTTTGATATAAGTTTCCTTGAAATTCCCATTAGAGCAAAAGTTATGGCTTTTAGAATTACAGCCGCTCAATAGCTGAAACCGCGTTTCTGAAACATTGAAGTCATTTTTCTCCAAATGAGGTTTTGGGGCATAACGCGCAGGATATCTCAAAAACTTCTGAATATTTTTCATGAGATTTTCAAAACATATGTTTCATGTTAGTCTGTAAAACTATACCTAAAATTTTCTTTTTATTGTTTAAAAAATATATTTTTTTAGGAGATTATACCGTTGAAATATTCAAAATTTTGTATTACCTAAATACAACTTTACATCAGCAATGATGGAACAGTGTAGCAGCAGATAATCAATTGACACCGCTAAATTTTAATTGTATTCTACGTCTTATTTCAGGACAGATTTTCTGAGACTTTTGAAGCCGATGAATACCATTAAAATTTAGTGGTGACAATCGTACAACTGCTGCGCCACTGTTACATCACTGTATTAAAAATATAAAAATGCTTTAAGTACAAATTTATTTAGGTTCAGGGTAATTATTACAATCTGAAGTATAAGTAGGAACCAAAATCTTCGTTCTAGTTGCAATATTTATTTTGTAATCCTGCGCGTAAGCTGTTATACCAATTTTCAGCTCGTCAAATGTCTCACAGTTTGGAGCTCCCTATACATGCTAATTCTGCATCTTCCAATTTTTTAAATACATGAAATGAAAGAACATAGTTATATCTTTCATCGCAATAAAAATTGTGTTTTAACCCTTTCATGGGCAAGGCATTTTTGCTCCAAAAATATTCAAATATTAATTCGCACCGTAATTAACAAATTTATTTGAAAATAATCAACAGCTTTGTTTTTCATGTATATTATGAGATCGAAATTGTACTAAAATATTACAGGGGCCATTTGGCAATTTAGGCCTTAAAATTAATTGTTTGCAGACTGCAAACGGCGCCCCTCAAAGGGCTAATATCATATACATTTTAAGATATTAAATGTTGAAAATGGTCCATTTTTTTAATTTTTGTCCAATTTTAAGAGTCATTAGACCCCTTAAGTGTGGATGTACACTGTGAAAGTCAGATTCACTGGTGAAAATGTGGACACGGTTCCTATTTTTGAGTGCACAATTTCCCATTTGTAATCTTCTCCTTTTAACCCTTTGAAGGGCGGTGATGCCGTCACGTCATCACATAATTTTAATCCCTAATCGCCCCATTGACAGCGGAATTTTATAACGAAAATTTCACCTTTGTTATGTACGCGAAAATATGCTTTTACTTGTTTACAAATACATTTTCTTGTAAATACTGGTATCAATTATTTCAACATTTTATGAATGCAAGTGCCTTGCCTCTGAAAGGGTTAATACCCCGCGCATTTTTTCTGCTTCTATAATGACACTTCCTGAAGAGGGAACAATTAATTTTCTTTTAAAAAAAATTACAAACATCTTTATTATTTCTTTTTCAAAGACATAAAAGTGACCTTATAAAACGATAATGAAAAAAATAAAACTTTTAACCCGTATTTGAGGGGCTACTGCAAGGGAGTTTCATTTCTTGTAAGCGTGAAGGCATGTGAGCAATTTAATCTCCACGTGAGGGCGTTCACCAATGGGGGAAAGCTCAACTATACCAATTTACTTTGTCTCGGCGAAATTTTTAAGACTTCGAGGTCAACTTCCCAAAGTGTGTTTTGCCATCACTAGTCCTCCAGGTCACTCAGTCAGTTACCTCAGCGAAGGTCGAAACCCGGTGATTCCAAAGGTCGGGACCCGGGAAGGAACCGAAATCCAGCCGCAGGTTGTTTTTTAGCATCAATATCTTTGTCGCTTCTTCGTTTTTTGACGAAGCTGCTGAAGAGGACTGCCAACGAAATGACGGAAGAATGTCTTCCAAGAGATGAGGAAGAAAATAAAAATGAAAAAGAAATTAAATTGATGGAATTTTTCTTCTCGGCCACGCATGATTTGCGGGGTCCTTTAGGGATGCCGGTAATAGCGTTTGGTACGATGTGAAACAGCATAATTTAAAAGCTCATTTTGATGCAATAAAGTTGTAGCTTGAGAAAAAAAAGTACAATAGCTGTTTCATGTTCAAATGGAGGAAAATGAGGTAAGAAAATTGTAGTTGTAAGCAGTTGTATGTACGATTAGAGAAGTAAGTTAGCGGATCGTCAGTGTTATATGTATAGTGAACGCAGTCAAGTCCCTTAATCGTGCGAAAATGATGAACCAAACAAGCTTATATTGTTGCTCGGAAAGGTCATAATAAAGGATTATCGATTATACATTAACGCATTTACCAATGCTGATGTGAATTTACGTCATTCGTATATCTGTAACTCCACCTATGAACATTACTTTCACATTTAATAGATTACATTTTCCTCAAAAATATAAATATTCGTATTTATGCAATCAATGTACTATGCATATAATTTTATAGATTAGAAACACTATTATTTCATATGTCTGTTTAAAATACAAGCAGGAATACAGAAAATATTTTTGTTTAAAAAAAATGTAAAAAGGCAACAGTAACGCCTAACAAGGACTTACTCCTAAAAAATGATTATAGAGTTGCCAAGTTTCCGGCTTTTTAAAAATTAGCAAAGAAAATACCGGTATTAAAACATCCGGAATCTCGACAGCTCTGAAACAGTGTTGCCAGTCTGTTACTTTTTTTAGGTTGAGATTGCTTGATTGCTACCACTGTTTTGAAACTGCAATACAGTAGAGCGCCAATTATCCGAACAAGTCGGGACTAATCCTAGTTCGGATAAGCAAAAGTTCGGGACAGACTATTTAACAAGTTCTCGCCGGCGCGGTGGGTCACACTCGACTGTCTCAGGGCTGCCAAGTCTCCGGCTGTTTGAATACCAGTATTTTAATACAGAAAATGTTGTTTTATTTAATTAGAACAATTGGGCAATTTAAAGGAACATCATTTTCTCTAAAATAACAGTGGTGTGTAAAAAGCCGGAGACTTGATAACTCTGAGACAACCAAGTGTGACCCACCGCACCGGCGTGAACGTGTTAAGGGATGTTCCTGACTATACTAAAACCTTCACAGTATCCAGGTTTGGAAATGGCAGCATCAGTTAATGCTAGCGTGTTTAAAAACAGTTTTTTTTTTTAAATATATATATATATATATATATATATATAATAAAATTGAAATCACAAATATATGAATAAATTGGTAAAGTTCTAAAGATGAATTAGAAAGGAACATAGGAAACCAGTATGTAAAATAAGAAACTATGAATAACTCACAGAATCTTCAGAGGAGCTTGTGAGTTCATTCATAGAAGATGCGTTATTTCATCCAATTTTGTCGGCATTAAGCCTAAAATGACAAAATTTAGCTCCTTATAACGCAAAAATAACAGAAAATAGATAATAAAAATTATATCTATCTATCTATCTATATATATATATATATAATATATATCATTTAAATTTTTCTTTTTATCATTTTCTGAACTCCAGAGATCATAATTTAAGCAAAAAAGCATTCGATTGTTGCTTGCTTCAAAGAAGACGTTCTTTCCAATGCTGCCCTATCTCGAATTCTTTTTAAATACGTTAGTTGAATAGGACCAGCATTCTTCTGCCGTTCGAGCCATTTAATAGCTGTTTCCAAACATTCAACGGTTTCATTATGTGGTGGAGCTGGGTCATTTTCAGAGCATTCGTTTTCATTTCTTCAATTTCTTTTTCAACTTAAATCTCATCCACAATCTCATCATCATTAAAAAATTTTTTGAGAGAAATAGGCTGTTCGAATAATTGGAAGTTCGGTTAATTGGAGTTCGGATAATCGGCGCTCTACTGTATTCGCATTACTTAATAATATATCTTCTGTTCTGATTTGTATTTAAATATATATATATATGTATATATATATATATATATTATATAATATACCTTTGGATCAAAATTTAACTTACAAGTTCATATAACAATATTAACCAAAATTATATATATAGAAAATGCGGGTGATGTCTATACCTATTAAATATCCAACTGAATGGTAACTTTATGTCTTTTAACACTAGAAAAAAAGAGAATTTTACTCAAATTTTAGAAAAATATTTCACACCAGTGTTTTTATTTTAAATTATTAACTTATCCATTTAACTAGGTTTTTTTTTTTCTTTGTATCTTTTAAACTAGTTATATAAAAAATATTTTCTGGTTCGAACCGAGATATATTCATTTGGTAGCAGAAAAATGATTGCTCGCGGGTTTTCTAGTGTTAATGTGATTATTATCATCATCATTATTATTTTTTTTTACTATAATTATTATTGCACATTACTAAAGTTAACACAGTATCACAATTACGCAAAAGAACACTGAAATACAAATAAATGCTTCCAGTAAATATATATATATATATATTATTTAATTGCATAATTCTGCGATCTATGCTCAAAGAGGACGATAAAAATTAAGTAATAGAATATATTTTACACAGACAGATGGTCTGCTAATCTGTGATAATCCTTGGTAGACATTACTATCTTATTCTACTAAGCTGATTAAAGTTGTAAAATTACAATCTGGAGCTTCCCAAATCCTGTTTCGTACCTCCGACTGAAAATTAATACTTTTACTTAAACTCAAAGTTTAACCCGACTAGCAGACCGTTGCTTACCTTTTGTCTAAGAAGTAGTTCACGCTTCGCTAAAAACCAATGATTTTAAATTAAAGGCTAAAAACCAATTAACATGCATTAGAAAGGTCGCAAGTTTAAAAAACAAAAATAGTGGGTAACTCAAATTGTTTTGCTTCTAAACACAGCTGTAATTATACATCTCTATTCATTTTAAAATCGATTATTCAACCTTTACTCGACTTACATTCTGTCTAATAATCATGAGCTATTTACCCGAAGCTCAGAAAAGTTTTGTTTTATTGTTTTAAATGGGTTCAAAAGATTAGTTTTGAACTTTCGTGATAAGTTTATATTTAATGATATTTAGAACTCGAAATAGTATTTTGGAAATATATTTTTATCTGGAACTCACCTTGGTGTTAATCTGGCATTAGAAAATGCAGTTTCTAAAATGAAATTGTAAACTTTGATTTCAGAGCTGTATTTATTTGACATCGTATTAATAAATCTCAAATTATTTTTCTGTAAATACTGATATCGCTTGAAGCATTTCAGATCAATGGTTGTGTACCAAAACCACCAAAATCTACTAATAACCAATAATTTGCAGTAACTTCAAAAATAAAATAAAAACTTTCAGCATTGCAGTACTTAAAGCTTTATTTTTACCTAATATACTGAGACATTTGGTATTAGTCTAGTATCCACAAACTGTTAAACTGATGATCAGAAAGTTGTGAAAAAATCATTGCTATTTTATTAATTTATGTCAAATGGTTAATGTTAATGCTATGGCAAAATCTGCAATAACTACTATATAAACTCGTAAGTTGCGTCATGAATATTTTGTCCACTGCAAGAGGACAAAAAAGGCATTTGCACATCTTATTATTTTGCATTCACCAGGCATAAACAAACGCAAAAGCAACTGCGGAGGAAGAATGTAGAATATATTTACAAAATAAATAAACATATTTAATGTCTTCCTCGATATTTACATATTTACATAAGAAAATAAAGAAATGAACATTTGTAACGTCAAAAAACAAATATTTGCACACTAACAATGACAACACAAAAACAGGAAATATTCGAAATAAACAAATATTGCTAATACTTGGTATATGCATACATTTTCATCGATAACAGCCTCTAATCGTCTGGGCATTGATTCTACTAATTTTTGACTGGTTTGTATGCTGACATTTGCTTGATTTTCATTAACAACTTAAATAAAATGTTGAAAAGTGTAGGATTTTTCTATTGTTTGCTTTAAATGTATGTATAAAAGGTTAGGTCTGAATGATTTTCAAAAGCCAATTGTAGAAATATTTAGTATCTACCTATTTTCGTCATATATTGATCGCAGAAATGCGTTTTGAAAAATATTTTAATTTACAACTCGATTTAGTGTTGATTTGACATTTCAAAAAAATTACAAGAAGAATGAGAACAAAAAGAACGAAAAGTAAAAAAAAAAAAAACTGTTTTTAAACGAGAACACTAGAATTTATTCTCTATTTTACAGCTATTTCATACCATATTTAAAATGTGCAATTACTATACAGTCAGTTTTGATAATCCCTTAAAAAATGTACATATTCACTTCAAAGGATTCACATCAACACCTCTTAAAACACAGAGGTAACTGTATACAAAATTTAAAAGGAGAAATCCGCTTTAAAATATTTTTAAAAAAATGTTTTTTGCAAAAATTTACATATCGAAAGCCATAACATAAATACTTCAAAACATTTTTTATGACAAGTTTGATGGCCATAATTTTTTTTGCCATTATTTTTTCCATTCTGACCAGAAAATTCGAGTTCCAACTTTTTACGGCTGCTCTTTCATCTTCACCTAACACTTCATTTATAATGGTTGTTTCATAATAATGGAAGCCATCAGTCCATCAGAAGAAAATGATCCATTCCAAAGGTATAATCCTTCATTTGGCGCGCCTTCGTTCTAGCGCCCGGGACATATGCCCCCTCTGCCCTCCCCCCCCCCCTAGTTTCGGCACTGAATACAAAGCAAGGTCAAATTTCCACGTGACAACATTAGCACGCATCAACACAGAAAAAAAAAAACATTTCCCTAAACGACATTTAAAACTCGCTTTACTATTTGCAAAAGAGTTCTTTTGATAGCATCTCCGACTTGAACATATTTATTTGATATCCCTACAGTTTTTCTTCGTTACTTCCATGTTACGCATCGTTGTTAGGTCACTTTTCCATTATTGGTAATCCCATCACTGGAATCGAGCATGTGTACGCATATAAAAGACATAACAAAAATGTCGCCCGTGTACTTTACGAAATTTCTGGTACTAAAACAACTAAAATCCCCTGAAGTACAGCGCCTAGAAGATACAGTGTGGAAAACGGCTATTCCTATAATGCTTTAAAAAGTGCTAAAAACTTGTATCCCATAAATCTCCAACAATGGTCAGCGGCAATATGCTGATACGAGCGCCATCTCGTAACTCTTTTCAATATAAACCCTGTGTTTCCAAAAATTATAGAATGCTCGGAAACTATAAATATAAGACATTTTAGTCTGTTATAAGCTAATTTAGTTAAGGAATGACGTGAAATAGGTTAAAGAGTCTCTTTTAGAATGACTATCGTTTTTAAATCACTACGATGGCGCTACGATCGACATCTTGTTATTCAGCATCGTTGTACATTTATGGGATTCAATTTTTTAGCACTATTTTGTAGCCGTTTTCCACACTGTATCTTCTAGGCGCTGTACCTGAAGCGTACAAACCCTGTATCTGCACAAATTTACATATCGAAAGCCATAACATAAATACTTCAAAACAATTTTTATGACAAGTTTGATGACAAATACAAAGCAAGGTCAAATTTCCACCTGACAACATTAGCATAGATCAACACAGAAAAAAACATTTCCCTAAACGACATTTAAAACTCGCTTTACTACTTGTAAAAGAGTTCTTTCTGATAGCATCTCCGACTTGAACATATTTACTTGCTATCCCTACGGTTTTTCTTCGTTACTTCCATGTTACGCATGGTTGTTAGGTCACTTTTCTATTATTGGTAATCCCATCACTGAAATCGAGCATGTGTATGCATATAAAAGACATAACAAAAATGTCGCCCGTGGCGTTCAGGAAATAAACACAGTGACATGAACTCGTCCTGATCATTATCTGACACTGATCTCGAAACCTATTCACGGAGGATAAAAATGGGGTTTTTAATGGAATTTTTAACTTTTATTGTCATTATTGTTTCGATAAACTTGGAGCTTGAGCCTTAAGGTTAAATTTCAGTAAAACGGAGTAAATCGGGCGAAAGTTTAACTTCTAGCCAGTGGCAGCAGGAATGCAATCTCTTCCGCGTATCCATGTGATGTCGTGTTGCGATAATGTGACAAAATATATAAATACGTGTGTTAGGCCCCTTTATTGGTCCCGATATGCTACTTCTTTCGCCCAGAAATTAAAGTGTCGTCTCTAAAAGATAACGTTCCGTTGTATAAACCATCAGTCGTAAAACAAAGCATACGTATCATTGTGCAGTTAAATATTCTACTGCATTTTTTTTTTTAATTTCTAAGCATCGCACGATTTCAATTTTTATACCGTCGTATTGGGGGGGGGGGGGGGTACTTTTAAATGCAATCTGTTTGAAAACTGCATCTCAGTTTATTTTTGAGACATTAATTTTTTTTGTAGTTTTAAACGAAATTTTTTTAATGTTGGCAACTGAAGTACTCCATTTCTGTAAAAAGTAAAGGAAAAATAGTTGGAAAATAGTAATTATATATTTTTGTTGCCATTTTCCCATAATAACTGAAAAAAAATGTAATTAAAACACGTGCTATTTTGAAAAAATATAAATGAATGATTTCCAATAAAACATGGAGCTATTATAAACTATATTTAATTTTAAGTATCTATATTAATATTACAAACACATGAAAGCATATGAATCATTAGATAGCCGATTTTTTGTGTCGAGTTTCTTGAATGACACACCTATTTTTTTGGATTTGTGTATTATTCAACGATAGTGAAGTCCTACGCATACTTTACTGTAGATGTTGTTTAAGACTGGATCGTAAATGTGGAATTCTTCAGCGGATGCGAATGACGTCATTTTATATAAAATAAAAGCGTGTGTTTTAAGTCTTAAAACTGAAATATGTTTTGTACTATCTATATTTATGTACATATTTATTGTAAACAATTATCTGAGTATTTGGTAGATTATAAAATATAGTTTAAACTATATTTTCGGACGTCATGTTCACCTTGATTATTAAATGAAAAATATACGAATTGAAACTTCTGATTTATTTTACTAAAAAGGTGCTAAAATACATAAAAAGATTTTTAGAACATAAAAACCGTCAAATGCTATTAGAAGACAGGCGCTTTCAACTGTTATAAAACAGCCATCATCAGGGAAAATTTCAGAAGTGTGAAAGTTCATGAATGTTCATTGCTTAACCCCTTGAAGCGCGGTGGGATAAAATACATCCCACCTAATTTTAATTGCGAAATGCCACATTTACACCAGAATTCAGGACTGAAAAGTTTAATTTCATTAATAACGTGAAAAGAAGCTTTTACCTATTTTGAAATAAATTTGTTTTTAAATTCTGGTGTGAGTCAATCATTTTAACATTTTACGAATAAAAGTCTTTTACTCTCTTGAAAGGGTTAAATAGCTGGAGACGAGTCTATTTCATAGGAAGGGAGCGGGAGGGGGGGGGGGTGGATACGACAATTATGTTCCAAAATCACTAGATATAATTTTTAATTGCTTAAAAGACGTATAGCCAACATAGAAATTTTCTACTGAAAAATTTTCAAGAATTATATATGGATTTATCACTAGAGATATTTAGCATGCTATACCAGATCCTGGATATATTGCAGGATAGCATATCATTGCAAGTGTTCCTTTCTTGAGTCAAAATTTCTAAAGATTCTCTGATTATTGATGCGTAGTAATGGGAAATGCGGGCTATGATTCTTGCTTTACTGAAATCTGTGTCTATGTCTTGTTTTTGGTCTAACCTTGATAGACCTGTTGAGGGCTTACTATACTTTATGTCTGCAATATATTCTTTAAGTCTGTCTTTAAGTTTCCTAGTAGTCATTCACTATCTATACGCCTGAAGTTTCATCTTTAGGGACTGAGTCAGTTTTCTGTGTGCAGGATCTTTTAATTTGGCAGATGGTTTTGCGAATATATTATATGTTATATTTCTTGATAGAATATGCTTTGCTGTGATAGAAGATATATCTAAATGCTATGCGTGGTTGTGACTACATGAGCCAATTGAATTAAACAACGAGATTAAACTGAGAAAGATTAATATCTGAAAGGACCAAAACCAAAGTTTCATCCGCACCGCATCCAGTGTTGGCAGTAGGCTACTTTTTTTTTAATTCGGATTTCTGGATTTGCACAACTTTTTTTAAATGGTAAAATCCCTTTTCTTTTTGTCTTAATTAATGTGTCATTAAACAAGGTGAATTTTTTAATTTGACCATTTCAAAAGAGTGCTGCCAATCAAGAAATCTGAATTAAAAAAAAATTAGTCTAATGGCAACACTGACCGTATCCATGAACCAGTAAAAAAAAAGAATTATACACATCGAAGAGTTTTAATTCATATAAATGTCGCAAGTGAGGGGGTTAAAGGTTGCTTCCCACCCCCCAAGTCGTTCAATCGAGAATTTCAAAAAAAACATAGAGAAAAAAATGTGTTTTATCTGATGCAGCTTTTTACTAGCGCCAAAAGTTCACTTCAATTTCAATAGATTCCCCCACTTTAGAATGTGTCACTAGTTTTAAGAAGACTGAAAAAAATAAGTGATAGAAAGTTTTTTTTTTTTTTTCCAACTATAGGTGCTAATAAAAATAGAGTTATAGGGGAAAATTAACTAACCGTCCAATTGCTGGGTGTGTAAGGTTACTTATATTTGACTACTGTTATTCCCGAATAGTAACTTTCGTCTTATTAAATTATAGAATTTTGCGATTAAATAAATCTATTCGAAAAATGGTGGTACTCAAAAATATAAGTTCTCTTCGCACAATGGGTCATCTGGTTCCATGAAAATGTGATTAAAGAAGAATTATGGCATATCCTCAAAATGGTGAAACTTCAACTGTAACCGGTTACATAACGGCTAATTACCACCTTGGCAAACTTCCACCAGTAAATTTAAATAGAATTTTTCTCCGTATCTAAACGCCTTATTAATGTAGAATTTCAACTTCCACCAGTAAATTTAAATAGAATTTTTCTCCTTATTTAAACGCCTTATTAATGCAGAATTTCAGTCATAATTATGGCTAAAAACAGGTATTTATTTTTGCTGGTGGAAGTTTACTTCGTCAGTAATCACAGCATATGTTTCCGCCATATTGTGACAAACTAAAAAATCTTCTGGCAGTGTTAGAGAAACATATTATAATACCCCAGCCAACTCCCGCCAATAAAAACGATTAGAAAGTTTTAGCATATTTGAGAGAGAAATTTTGAACGAATGAGCCGCAAAAAAAGGCGAAATCTTTTATTAAAATTTTGCTGGTGGAAGTTTGCTTCGGCGGTAATCAGAAACTGTTGATCCGATATAAAAAATCAGCCGCCATCTTGTGCCAACCTCCTCAGTTACTTCACTCGGTAATGGTAGACTCTACAGTCTACACTGTATGTCTCCTCCCCTTTATTCATAACTCCATTGCTGGTTCATGTTGGCTTTCCGTCTTCAGATATAAAAAAAATATTTTTTGACAATAAATTTATCTTGAAAACATGCAGTGAAAACACCGAATAAATAAGTTTGAAAATTCTTTTACAGAAATTATTTGCGTTCTTTCTTGACTATTTACTAAATTAAGTGACACGTTATTTTAATGCAAAGCATTTAAATTCTCGTTAAATTAATCGTTCTCCAACACCAATTTAAATTATAACTCCCATATGCATTGCGAATATTTTATTCCTTCGAAGAATTTCGCCTTATATAGCGAATGAATATTCTTCGTAATTATATTTTTAACATAAATTTATAGTCTCGTGATTTTTTTTAGAAAATTATATCCTAAAGTAAAATGCCCCACCAGTGACTGAGAGGTTCTGCTCTCGAAGCTGGTAGACGGGAGGTGCTGGGTTCGAACCCAATCGCGCCCGTCGGCCTAATCGTTCGGAGTTTTCGTTGTTTTCTTCGAACCGTGGATTTCCATGCGTTAATACGGATTAGGTTCCCTTAGAAAGACCTCCACGGAAGGCACTCCCCCTCGGGCCTATATCCCTGGTGGCCTATATCCCTGTATCCCTAATTGGCCGTCAAAAATCAACCCAACCCAACCCTAAAGTAAAATTTTACCTAAAACTAAATTTTAAATTGCTTTTGTATTATTAACCCTCTCGCTGCGTAATTTTTTTTATCAAAATAGGTTCAAAAATTGCGCATTTTTTTATTACGTATTTCAAATCTATATATATTTTAGAATTTAAATATGTAAACATTCTTGTAAAAGGTTTTTTTTTTTTTAAACCCAAAGCCTGAATCAATAATTAAACATTTAAATCAGATTAAATCAGGGGTGTCACTGGAGACTATTTTTTATATTCGCGCACCACTATTTTAAGATGTTCACTTTTGCAGCACATTTGTCTTGATCAGTGGTTCATAACGTGGGGCGTACGCCCCACTGGAGGCAATTTCGCTTTTTAGGGGGGAAATTCCAACTTATTATACACTCATTCACTGTAAGTTTCTTTTGGAAAAGTGAGGTTGTAGAGTAAAAATAAATGGAATACAAGCGGAATTGAAAAAATCAGCTTTTTTATTGAATTTAAAAATATTCCCATTCAGATGGTTAAAATAGAATCAACACCAGAATAATTATATGAATAATTATATTTTAAATTTTTTGACATCTTTTTTACAGAATCAAAAATCTTTATAATTTTTCTAGCTATAGTTGTATTTCAAACTTTTCGTAGTGGTTACGAGTAGTTATTGGATGTGCTTTCTGTTTCTATTCGCTCTGCTGTAACACGAAGCATCTTTTTCGCCCCACCAGTGGCTGAGAGGTTCTGCTCTCGAAGCTGGTATACGGGAGGTGCTGGGTTCGATCCCAATCGCGCCCGTCGGCCTAATCGCTCGGAGTTTTCGTGGTTTTCTTCGAGCCATGGATTTCCATGCGTAAATACGGATTAGGTTCCCTTAGAAAGACCCCCACGAAGGGTACTCCCCCCTCGGGCCTATATCCCTAGTGCAGATAATCGGCCGTCAAAAATCAACCAACCGAAGCATCTTTTATACACAAAGCTACTTGAAAGTAAATGTAAATCTGACTGTCTTGGATATATTAATCTAAAAAATATACGAGATATCTAAATGAGGTACTACTATATAAAATTTATATAACATTAGAAAAAGTAATGGGTGGATAATAAACATCTATGGCTCTAGTGCAGGTCTACACAGTAAAGAAATTTACATGATGACATGTACATTTTAATTTTTTAAATCGGTTAATACATATGGGAGACAGTTAACGATACTGAGAAAGGTAAAATGGAGAAAGTATGTTGTGATGGGGAATAACATCTACTTAAAATTGATAAAGATCAGGATTTTGAAAAATGGGAGAATCTTCCATTGTGTTATTCATAGAAAGAAAATTTAGTATCCAAAACTTTTCCTCAAACTCTTAATAAAGTACAAAAATGAATTATAAAATTTTTGAATGTTTTCAATTTTAATACTAAATGTCTCACTTCAAGATATTTTGTGAAGATAAAAACGCAGACATTGTAACACTTTTCTTTAACATTGAGGTATGTTTCAAAAGTACAACAAAACTTTTTTGGTACGAAAACGAAGATATATAACCTCATCGCATTTATAGAATTATGTTAAAAACGCCTTTGTGTCAGTAGATTCACTTTTTTTAAAAGTTAAAAAACGTGAAATGAATAATTTCTGTTAAGGTTCTATTACGTTTTCACCGTGTAAACAGAGATCATTTTTTAAAGAAAAAAAGATGTAATTTACAGAGTGAGGGGGGACATAGGGATTTTGCAGATACTTTGGTGGGGCGTGGCCAATAAAACGTTGGGAACCACTGGTTTTCGTTTCTAGGTGGTTTAGTCGAGGTGGCCCCTAGATGTTGTTAAAGTCTATATGGAACTTTTTTATTTAAAAAGTGGTCCGATTTGAATTAAAAAATAGTCGTCAGTAGAAAAAAATGAATCCCCGACGAAATCCCGAGTTGCGCAAATTTTGCTACTTTTACGTTGCCCGGAAAATCTCGGGTTGCGCAGCGAGAGGGTTAATAAATGAGTAAAACTTGAGAATGTAAGGTACATAAAAAAGGCGTGACAAAGTGTTGCATGTGGCGTTCAGAAAATAAACACAGTCGCATGAAATCATCCTGATGATTATTTGAGACTAATCTAGAAATGGGATCATAACGGGAAAAAAATGTAGGTTTTTATGGTATTTTAAGGTTGTTGTTTTTTTCTCTATAAACATGGACCCTTAAGAGCTTACGAAAGTTACTCAAAGATACTCGTAAGTTAATGTTAAACTAATTACAGCGTTGTTGTTTTTTTTTTGTTTTTTTTTTTTTTTTTTTTAATTTACTTTTCAATATTTTATGTGAATTTTTTTCTTTGCATAGGATATCTCAGGTCGATATCTAACCGGATACTTTATTTCTTTTTTGATTTTCGTTGCAGTTTTTATTTTTTATTTATTTTTCTTTTTTCTGGGGGCATTAATTTCGAAAGCGCTTCCAAAACTGAAAGTGTCCTCGAGGGGAAAAAACTGCAACTAAAATCGAAAAAGTTTGAATTAGACATTCACCTTGGGTGTTTTATGCAAAAATAAAATAAAATAAATCACTTAACACTAGAATGCCCACCAAGAGTCAATTCCACATCAGTGAAATGATTAACCCATTAATCGACGCGTAATTTTGCGAATATCCCTTCAAAATTCGTCGATTTTTTTTTATTGCTCGATTTTATTATTCATAAAATTCGGAGTTCATTAGTACAAGAAACGGGGTATTTTCTTAATATTTAATCCTTTTAAGGTTGGTTTGAAGTGTATGAAATCCCTTAATTTTAATACCCAAAAGTCCACTAATTCCAGAAATTTAATATAAAACATTTTCTTTACTAAGTTTGCGAGATTTGACTCCTTCTTATTTAGAAATAAATCTGTACTTAAATTCCGATGTCAATCCTTTATCTCTACATTTAAGCAATGAAGGGGCCTTGTACCTAAAAGTGTTTAGGATGGATAAAATTTTTAAAAGTTACAATTTTATTTATCTTTTATTTGATTGTATTGTACACACATGACGTGCAGGGAGGCATCGATGCAATGCTGAAACTTGTGGTTTCATTTTAATTAAAGGTAAAGACATGTATAAAAGATTCAATAGAAAGTTAAAATTTTAGTGCACAATTCACCTTGATTTATAATTAACATATATAAGATACACAAAATGTAAATATATTGCTTACAGGTGTCAAGTATGATAAAATCCTTTAAAAACATTAAAGTCATTTAAAATTCATAACGTTTTCGACCGACACTTACTCGGTCATCCTCAGTGAAAAACTAGCAGTTGTTTCACTGAGGATGACCGAGTAAGTGTCGGTCGAAAACGTTATGAATTTTAAATGACTTTAATGTTTTTAAAGGATTTTATCATACTTGACACCTGTAAGCAATATATTTACATTTTGTGTATCTTATATATGTTAATGTATAAAAGAAGTAATTTTTTATATTACTACAAGGACGATAATTTCATTCGAATTTAATTTGAAAATCGGCATTCAATATATTTTTCAAAATTTAGTAAATTTTCAATGTAAGGAAAACTTCGAAACATGACATGCATTGTCCTACATTACAGTATTTGCATTCATATTTGGTTTATTTTATAGTTTTTTTTCCATATTTATTCTCATGGGAAGAACAAATTTTTCATTCTGTGTAAGGTTTTACCCGTAGGGGTCATAATATCCAGAAAATGGTGTTCACATAAACGACTTGATTTTGATAATTGTTTTTCTATACCAATCATTCAGATGCGCACAATCAGTCGAAGTTTTGTACAGTTTTTGGATTAGGTGGATTTTGAGGATCGTGAGATCATTATTCCAAAAATGTAATTTTTTTTTATTATTCGCTGTACCTATTGTACGTCATAATATCGCGAAAAAATGGGGTTTTAACAAATAAAGTGTAGTCCAAAATATATTTTCTTTAACTTTTACTATTTTTTTCACAATTTTTTCAACAGTAGTAAGAGAAAAAAACAACATCATTTTATTTTAAGAAATAGGTTGTCATTCCAATCTGCCTTTCTCTCTTTTTTCTCAAACAACATTTCCCCATTTCTCATCAGAGCGATTAGTTTCGATTACAATATTATCCGCCAATTCATCATTTATAAAATGTTTATAGTACTGCAAAATACCCGAAATAGCTTCAAACGACGAGTTAATCTTAGGCTCCGATTTGAATTGCAAGCATGGAGGTGCGTAATATTAGGTCATCATCACTATCTTCAGTTTCCAATTTTTTGGAGTCAAAAACATCTCAAAAAAGGAATCTTCAGATTCCTTCCACATATCTTATCACTAAAATCTTTCTTTTCACTTGAGCTACTCAACATAGAAATTTATAAAATGGTAACCCAGATGTATTCAGATTTGAAAAAAGTTAAACATTTGTTTCAACTCGTACAATTCCTTAACGATCTTAAAAACAAACTTCTCATTTCAGTGTTTCCCATCTTTTAACCCTTAAATGAGTGATTTTTTATTTTGTTTCGAAAAAATTATATATGATTCTCTGAAAGGTTCATTACACAGGAAAAATAATGAAAAAAATCAGAGATACATTTTTTATGTAATACGGCAATTTTTTATTCCATTGCACATCTGCAATACAAGTAAAAACTACTGCCGTGTGGCTGTTTTACGCTAAAATACTGCAAATTAGTAAATATTTTAATAAGTATGTCTCCAAATACCTTATTTTATATAATTATTTATTTTATAAAGCTTAACCTTTAACCCTTTAATTCCCACGATAGAATACGTTCTAGAAATTACGTAGTCCAGAGAATCTGACTTTACACCAGAAAGTTTCAATAGTTAATTTTACTTTATTTAAATACGGAAAGTCTGTTATTATTTAAAGCAAATATCGCTATTTTAATTTTCTGGTGTCAGTTAGGTATATACAAATAAAGAAAAATCTATTAAATTCAAAACACTGTTCTTTGCATATATGCTAAGCTGCGCACTAAAGGGTTAAGCGTTTAAGACTTCCTTAACAGACCGGTGCTGCAATATCGGCATAAGACAATTTATTTCCTGGGCACCACTATTTGTTTAAGGAACAATTGTACTTCGTTTCTAAGAAGAAGTGCTAGAGAAATTTACTAAAAACTGCACTTTAAAAATACAGTGGTGCAAACAGAATATAAAAATAGAATCACGTATTTAAGGCTTAAAGATATTTTCGGGAAAGAAAAATGCAAAGGAGATACCGGAAAAAATTAGCTAAAGTCATGAGACGTCCAGCCCGTGAGTGTCACGGGTGCGACAAAGTTTGTTCATACAGGTTTGCCCGTGAGTGTCTCGGGCGCGACGATTCGAACTATAAATTTCTTCCTAGAACAAGGTAAACATAACAGAAACAAGAATAAGCTAAATAAAAAATGTAAATATTTTTATATAAAAATTCTGGTGTGAAATATTTTTATTAAAATTGAGTGTAATTTCCAGCAGTTTTGGTGTTAAAACAGGATTCGCACGCAATTAAGCCACGCCCCATTTGTAAGGACTCTACCACCAATATTACTATCAAGATAATTTTCTTCACGATTCATTAGCTAGAAGATAGTTTTATGCTATTACTGGTGGTAGAGTCCTTACAAAACGGGGCGTGGCTTAATAGCGTGGGAACCTTCTAAAAATATTGAAATGCAAACGCGAAATCGGAAAAGAACGTTGCCATTGGTTTAGCATTAGCTTTCGAACGTCTCCATGTTAATAACATATGTTCTTAACCCATTACCGGCTGTTGTTGCGTTTGACGCAACGGTCAAAATAAAAGAATATGCTTAAATTAAAGACTGAGCTGCCACTATTTTAGTATTAAATATTTTTCCTTATTTAATGACAGAAACTTTGAGATTAAATAAAGCAAATAATGCCTTTTAGAATTTCTAGTAGCAAACAACTTTCAGAAAACAGTTGAAGACTACCTTATAGTTTTGGCGGTTAATGGGTTAAGGTGGAATTTCATCAAAGGAGGAAATCGGGCGAAAGTTTAATTACTAGCCAGTGGCAGCAGGAATTCTATCTCTTCCGCGTATCCATGAGACGTCATGTTGCGTTGAACTGACAGATATAAATATATACGAGTATATGTTCCTTTATTGTAAATGATGATCTGGGTATTTAATTAATGAATCCTTTTAAAAACTTCCGCAGTAAAAAGTTTTTATGGCGATTAGAGATAAATCTGAATGCTTTGGATAGCTCAAATACCGAAATACATGTTGAACTTTTCGTTCTTGACAATTGACAAATTGTAGTCAGCGGCGAAAAGTAAATTTCACAGAATATTTTTTTAACTACTTTAATTAAATTCTTAATGTTTTTATTTATCTTTCTTGGCGATATCCAGGCTTGCTAAATCTATTATTGCGGGTGTAACATTTATTGACCTATGTTTTGTATTTAAATGACATAACGGCCAAACTTTAAGTTGTATATATTTTTTATTCGTTTATTTATTTAAGCAACTTTTGTTTAAAATTATTGCTCGAGCTCCTCCCATAACTTTTAAATTACTAAGTCGTGCATACGTCCAATGCACTTTTTTTGTACGAATTCTTAGGGTAAGCATCTACAAGGTGATTCAAAATTCTACGTATAAATTTTTAGTAGAGCATACTATAGCAAAACATGTTTGGGAAACCAGGTTCGTAAACCATTGTTTCACGCAAAAGTACAGGGTGCATTGCATTTCGAACATAACTATTGTCCATTACTTTAATAAAAGTAAGAATATTTTTATAGACATTTTCAAATTTCCAATAGACATCTTGTTTTGTGTAAAATGCTAAAATGTAAGGAAAATTTATGTAAGTGTACAGTAATTTAATAAGTGAAACCGTATGTTCTAGCAATACATTCGGCGGTAATCAGGTCTTGACTCTACCATAAAATTTGTGTGTAGAATTTTGAATCAGACTATGCAGGGTGATTTAAAAAAAGTTTACAAAATGACATGGCAAATTAGACATACAACAAGGATGAAAAATCCCATAGGAACATAGGGTCGCAAGCCACTTATTTAGTCACAAATACAGTTTTTTTTAATCCGAACTCAAATTGGGTTGACGGTAATAACTTTCAGAAAACTGAAGTATATTATAATAAAACATTTAACAAATATTCTCACCTTTGTTGTAAATGTGATAACAGCAAACAAAATTGGTAGAAGTTTGCATTATACGCGCCAGCAGCATGCACTTGACGCCCCACATTTTAAACTGTGATTATCAATCCATACGGTATCATCGATTGCTTGAGCAACATGTTTTTCCTGATCTTTTCCGTGATGTTATCACATTTCACACAAAACAAACTACATATCGTTACATTTTCATAACAATGTTTTTATTTTTCCCGAAATTATGACCGTCAACCCGGTTTCAGTTAGAATAAAACACCATGTGTTTGCGACTAAATATGTGGTTTGCGACCCTATGTTCCTATGTGATTTTTTATCTTGGCCGTACGCCTGATTTGCCATGTTTTTTTGTAAATGTTTTTTTTTTTAAACATTAGAACTGCCATTAAGGGTCATTGTGACCCCTGCCAAATTGATAACAGTCGACTCGAATAAGAAATTTGTTCATAACATACGTTAAATCATACAGTATAAAAATAGGCTAATTAAATAAGTTCAATAGTTTTAAATACAAATTCTGGTGTGAAACATTTTTATAAAACCTGAGTAAAATAGTCGGCGGTTCTAGTGTTAACCAACCTGCATAACGTAAAAACATACTGTATATACTCATGTATAAGTCGACCCCTAAGTTTGGCAGGAAAAAGAAGTTAATACCAGTATTTCCATAGATTTCTTTGTCTTATTTATTTAAAAAAAAAATCGCGATAACTCTTCCTGGTAAATAAAGCGGAGATAATTATTATTAACACTAGAACGCCCGGAAGGAGTCGATTCGACTCCGACCATATGATTAAATGTCAATTGGAGCCAGAAATTCTTTCACAAAATAAGTTAAATTTTAAAAACGCAGGTTTACGTTAAATAAACCAGTCAAACAATTTTAAATAAAAATTCTGGTGTAACATATTTTTATGAAACTTGAGTAAAACTTTCGGGCGTTCTAGTGTTATATACTAGTATACAGCCTGTTTTTCCTCCCTGATTTGGGGTCCACTTGCATTCGATTGTATACCGTAATCTGATGTATGTTGCTTGAAAATTGTCGAATTTATAAAAGAGACGAAATAATTCATTTCAAAAAATTTTCTTCTTCTTCATTAGATGCTGTGCGGCTGTGCGAATTCCGAAAACTCAACGGCAAGCTTCTGAAAACCGTGGATGCTGTGTATCAAGACGTCAGTTCAATAGACGAATGTCGCCAAAAATGTCTCAGCGTGAATTACAGATGCCAATCTTTCGATTACGGAGATCCAAGCCAACACGTGTGCAGACTTTCCCACCATTCTGTGGCAACTTTGACCCATGTGCAAGATCCTTACTTGGACATTCCAGGAGTGACTACATATGAAATTTCCGCATGCTACAATGGTGAGTAATTCCTGAAGCATTTTGCACTCAGTCTCTGAGTCTAAACGCCGGATATTAAAATTTAACCCCGTAATTCTCGCTCCCGTGATATTCACGGGCTGTGTCTTTTATTTAGATAATTCAGATAAGTTTGATTCCCACCAGTTTTATAAAACAGTGTAATTGGCTTTAGTATTGTATCATTTTAACTGTCATTAAATAAGGTGAAAATTTCTTTTTCAAAAAAGTGGTGCCAATAAGCAATTTGAATTTTTAGACTGCAATTTAATGCGACCGTTAAGGGGTTAATTATATTTTTTTTCTTTCGGGTGATTTAAAAAAGTTAGTAAACATTATTCTTCCTAATTCACTTACTATAATTAAATATTAAGATACGTAGGCTAAGATTTTTTTTGTATGGGACTAGGGGGCTCTGCCCCCTACGAGCTACGCTCGCCAACCCCCATTCGGGCACACCAAAATCCAAAAAGCACGCTAATTTGACCGGCTTTAAAAATATTGAATTAAAATTTAAAAAAAAAAAAAAAAAAAAAAAAAAAAAACAGTAGCGATCTCTCTGTAAAAGGGGTTTTCCTTGGATTGGGGATTTTTAAGGCCAAATCTGCTGCTGTTAAGAGATACAATGGCTTTTTTCGTATTTAATTAAAAAAATTAGTTAAACTGGTACTTCTTAGTTATCCCGTCTACCAATTTCGCCAATTTATATAAATCGCCAAACCACTCGCCAAATTATATACATTGACATAATTTTTATTTTAAATAACGAAAGAACAAATAAATTAGTAAAACATTAATAAAAACACAAATAAAACGTCGAATTAATGGTTTCATTGGCCATTATTGGCATTTAATCTTGCAATTAATTAATTAATGGCAACCATTATTGGCATTTAATCTTACAATTTGGCGACAGTAATTTGGTCGACGGGATAACTAAGAAGTATCGTTAAACATTTGAAAATAAGCTAATGTAAAATGAATTAAGTAAACAGTGTCATTGTCTCCCGGTATTTTTTAACAGCGCTATAAGATAGTTCTTTTAAATAATTCATTTTAAATGTATCGTTTCAAATCTGACGTAATTACACCAAAGTTTTATTTCTCTTATTAATATTCACGTGAAAATACTTTTGTTGTTAGAAGGAAATATTATTTGCGCTGTCTTCGAATTCACGATAATAGTTGAAAAGATTATCTCAAAATATCTCGCGCAAATATATTTTTCAATATAAATTGTTTTGCTATATTTTTTGCCATTTTAAATATGACGTAATTTCCTCAAATTACAAGTTTTAACGCATAATAATGATTTTTTTTATTTTAATATTTCGTTTCTCTTTTTAAATTCAAGTGTAAATATGGTTCGGCACAGATGTCATTGGCACAATTTTTTTCTGACGCCAATTTCATATACGCAACGGGTACTTAACTGGTGCTAAATTGTCGTTATTTTGCTTGATATGGTAACCCGGATGTTGTTGTTTATGCTATTGATGTTTTCGCCAAATTAACGTCGGAAAAAAATTGCGCCAATATGGGGCGTATATGACATCTGTGCCTATGGTTCTTATGACGTAATTTTCCTGCGTATGTAATTATTTAATTCTAATTTTACAGTTTTTTTTTCTGTTTGTAATAGTCACGTGTAAATAAATTTTTAATTTGAAGTAAACATTATTGTTTGCGCTGTTTATACAACTGGCAACAGTTTAAATTAATAACATTTTCTAAAATTTGTAAAAAATATCTCTCGAAATGCTGAAAATTTGAATTTAAAATTGAAATAAAACCTCAAAAAATGAGTCAAATAAGAAAGATAAATGCAATCTCCACACCGGGAACTTATATCGTATAAAATGATCTCAAAATGATTAAATTCCTATGTACAGTTTTTGCTCCAATAAAACTTTTTTAATGGAACGATTTTGTCCAACTTTAGCATTAAATATATCTTTAAATAATTCTTCGATTTGAAAACTGTCTGCATCAACGTGTTTATCAAACATTTCTCTATAATACCACCGATTTTCATATTTTTGTAAGCAACAGTTTTTTTTTTAATATTAACCCCTTGGGGACGAGCGACACGTATACGTGCCGGAAGTAGGCCTAAGAATCCTCGTTTATCCTCACCAGTAAAATTTTACTGTAAAATTTGCCTTATTTAATCTGCGCATATTTCCGATTTGAATAGGCACAAACTTCTGTTTTTTAAAACCGGTAGCAAAGTAATAAACATTTCGTAAAAGGCTCCCGTCGCGAAGGGGTTAACGATGAAAAGCCATGCTTAAGCATTCAAATTGGATGCCGATCCACCCGGAATATCTACGCAGATTTTCATTGGTCCATTTCCAAATCAAAACTTTTTTTTATGTATAGAAGGATTGTTCTGCCCGCTGAATCACCCACTTAAGATAGTATTTAAACAGCATAACGCAGAGCTATCAAATCTTCGGCTTTTTTGGATACCAGTATTTTAATACGGAAAATCTTCTTTTATTTAATTGAAATATTTGGCGATTTAAAAGAACAGCATTTTCTCTAAGATAATAGTGGTGCGCAAATAGCCGCATACTTGGCAACGTTGATAACGTAAAAGTATTATAGAATTTAAAAATATCTTACACAGGGAAGAAAAAAAATGCGTTTTAATTATCTACCTTGAAAAAAAACTGTCTAAACTTATATTTTAATATTTAAAATTTCCTAATTGTTAATTTTTTGTATTTGTGTCTATATTCTTAAAAATTGTCTTGCACGTGAGGTTGGGACAAAAAATTCTTAGTTAAATTATTTCATGTTTATACTCCCCATGGAAAAAAAATACCGCGATCTGGGCTGCGGACCCTATCTGTTCGAAAATCTGGTCCCTCTCTGTTCCATCCTCTGAGCGTGGTCTACCTCTTTAAAAGGTAAATATATATATATATATTTTTAATAAAAATTTCAAAGTTTTCAAAACTTGTTTACCTGAAAAATATTTTTTATACATAGACACATTCCGGAGGGGGGGGGGGGGGGGATCATTAAAAATTGCATATAAGTAAAGAAAATAAAATTTTTAACCCCGGGCCCCTTTAACTCTTTTTTATCTCTTACACAAATTTTATTCAGTTTGCACCACTTTAAAAAAAAATTACCTTTAATTACTTAAATTCTGCACTGCTGTAATTATATAAGACAAATGTTATTTTTCTTTACTTCTGGTGCCATAAACAAATTTTGCGAAGAAAGGTGATGTCGAGTCAGACCCGACATTGGACCACAAGGGGTTCATAAAATGGCAGAGAATGAGTCTTTTGATTACGGAGATACAAGCTATCAGGTATGTAGATTTTCTCACCGCTCAGTAGCAACTTGACCCATGTGCAAGATCCGTACATCACATTCCTAGAGTAACCACATATGAAATTTCCGCATGCTACAATGGTGAGTAACTGCCTGAAGGCTTTTACTCTGGCTCTCAGAGCGTGGCCTGCCTTTTAATAAAGAGAGGAGTGTTCACTAGATAAACTTTTGCACGATGGCTAAACAGCTATTGATAACGTAGAACAATATTTAAAGCACAGATAATGAAATTTATTGATAAAGGGTTATCAATTAACCCATTAGCTACGAGTGGCAGGTGTGCTACGCGCAGGGCCGTAGCCAGCTGGGAAAGTTTTTGACTTTGAAATTTTTTGGTGGGACTGACTAATTCATAAATTGTCTTTTTTTCCTTTACTTTAACGATATAGTAGCGTTGATCCGACTGAATGATTTTACTATTCGAATGAATCATTCGGGCATGCGCGAAAGCAGAGCTGCGAAAATTTGTTTTTCAAAAATTCAATTTCTACCAGAAATTCTGTATCAAATAAGAAGTTTCATATTTTAATTAGAATCAGTTAAAGAAGCCCATAAAAATATAAAAACTCTTTTCATCGTTAGCGTTTTTGAAGATAATTGATTTTAAAAAAAAAAATGGCGACGGCTGGCAACTATGATTTTGGTTCTTTTCTGTTTACAAAATTTATTGATTAAAAATATATACAAAGGTTGGAAACTATGTTCTTCCGCAACCGCATGATTCATTCGATAGTAAAATCATTCATTCCGCTCATCACTATGATATATAATAAATATGGATAGAAGTAAAGGACAAATCCAGAGACCGATTAACCTCTGAAGCCATGGGAAGCACAGTGTCCTTTCGGGGCCTCCTTTCATTCAAGAAGAGTTTTCTAAATTCAACATACCCGGAAATTCACCAATGCTACAAATATAATTCCAAAGAACGGCTCATGTGAGTTCACATATATTTCATTAAACAACTTTTTTTATGTTTCCCTGTGTATATAATGAAATTTATATTTCATTATATACTTTCTTGCGCTCACCCGCAAGAAAGTGACGCATCTCGGAAAAATTTATTTTGCATTTTATTCCACTAATAGGTCTGTCATAGGTGTGTCTTACTACACAAACAGTTTAATAAGTGTAGTTATACGGAAAATACCTTTATTACGCTATATGTCCATTTGTAGCCACAAAAGAGGGGTGGAATGAGTGGAGATGTAAAATTACCCAAACCTCATCCTACGTCTTCATTCTTAAGGATTTTATACTTTTATGCACGTTTCTATTCCTGCATGCAGAGCTAAGTGCTGCAATTTTATGTTACTGTTACTGTAAAATAATGTCAATTTTCTTTAGCCCCTCCATTTTTTTTTTTTTTTTTTTTTTTACATGTTTTGTACACAAAATTTGGTGTATGTAAATAAATTTAAGAGGTATTGCAAATATTTTGCTCCATAACACAGGAAAGTGGTTTGTTAATATACTGCTGGGGAAAAAAAGTGAAATATAGTGAATAGTTTTCGTTATAGGAGGTTTGGCATAAACGCAATTCTTTACTAAAATTTTACAAAATATTGTCTAAATTTGAAAAGTTAATTAAAATTTCATTAAAAAATTATATGAATTGATTGTGTTATTCCCTGTTTTAACTAAAAATACATGTGTTTTAAAAAAATTTCATATTTTTCAAAAAAAAATTGCCCCGAGGATATGCACATGCCTTAAGAGGAGACATGAGTGGATTTTTTTTTCTTTTTAATGATTTTTTTTTTTTTGGCTTAAAAAATTCTTTGAACCTTCCTGAATCAATTGGTATACCCAGTTTTTTTTTCTCCTGACCATTAGAAATTATCGTAAAAAATCAAGGGAAGACACGACTCGGACGCCACGCCCATTCACATTAATTTTACGCTAACATTTTATACTTGATTCTACTTTTATATTCTACTCGCACCACTATATTTTTTAAAATAAATTTTGTAATATACATTTGTCAAAGTGAAAGTAAAAGTGTTTCCTATAAGAAAAAAGTGGTGCAAATCGAATAAAATTCGTGTAAGAGATACCTGTCCGGAAGTGACATAGAACCGATAAGGATTAACATTACCTCATTTGCAATATGAAACTAAATTTTACCCATGTGTTTATACGTGGGTTAATTCATGTGTTAATAAAATTGTTCCAGAACGTCACACAAGTTGGAAGTGTCTAAGTTTTTGGCTCTCCTGAAAAATCGTACTTTTCAGGTAAAAATCCCATTATCTCCTAAAGTACTCGAGCGATTTCAATAAAAAAATTTTTGGTGGTAGAATATACATGTAACATCATATGTGGCAGAAACTTTTTAAAAAAAAATTAATTAGTTTCAGAAAAAAAATTCTGAAAAATGGAAAATTTCTGGAAAATTGCCATTGCTCTAAAATAAAAAATTTTGATCACAGAAAAAAACTGTCTGCCATAAATCTTGAGCATAATCCAATGAATATGGATTCCAGATTTCATCAAAATCGGTCGAGTAGTTTCCGAGGAAACGGGTCTAAAAGCTCGCATATATCTCCCATAGGATTGCACCCAGTCTTGTCTTCACTTAAAATATAATTTCTTTAATTGTGGATATATTAAGAAATTAAAACTGTTGGAATTTATTAGGCATGATTTAAATGAATGTCAGTAAAACCTAAAACGAATCTGTCGATAACGAAATCGTTTCTGTAACGAAACTTGTCCAAAACAAAAAGAAATCGTGGTCGAAAAGAAATACAATTTTACCTGCTAAGACAGAAACTTGTCTAAAATTTCCGGCCTTGTGTGATTCAGTCTTAGCAAGTTTTACTGTAGATAGAAAGCTTCTTTTGGAGGGGGTAAAAGAATTACATATATTTCGAGTTATATATATTATAATAAATTACTATGCCCAACTAAGCATGCTTGAAATTCGTAGCAGACGATCATCATTATTTCTGAATAATAATTGTCACCTTATTTTTGGCATAAATTTTGCGTTTAAATAAGACAACAATTACTATCAGGAAATAATGGTATTTCCCGACCAGAGAAGCGGTTCCGTTATACCCCTCCGATACATAGGCTCTAACGTTTCTTAAAAGTTTTTGAAGCTGGTTGAAGAAATAAGTTCATGCTGACATCAACTGTGGTTAGATAATCAAATGTGATTAGATAATCGACTGTGATTAGATAATCGACTATGGTTAGATCAGGGAACAAAACAAAACCGAAAGTATTTCTTTTTTAATCATTAAACTTCATTCACTTTAATCACATTAACGGAATCTGTGAACCGGAACTTTGTCTAGACGGATTAACGAGCATAAAATACCAATTCATTTCCAAAAAGACTTAGTCCTTATTCCTATCATCTTTGCGAATCAGTTGTGCATATCTCACGCGATGACAGACTTTTTGCGGTCACCTGTATCTTACCTCTTACCTTAGATGTTTGTGACTTTCATTGCATTGTTTCGTCAATCCTAATGACGATTTTAGCAAACCGAATCTAACCTAAACTTCGGATAGAACGGTTAATCAGTTTGATAGAACCTTCCTTTGGCTTTAATGAACTGCTAAATCGATTTGCTAACAACTAAGGATTGCAAGACCGTGAATTTGAAGATGAACTGATATCGCAATACCCGTTAAATCTAATAGGATCCAAATGGAAGTCATAAAAACAGTATAATGCAAAAGAATAATAATATAATAGTAACTATTAATAACATTATGATAATATAATGAATGAAAACATTATAATTAAGATTAATGTTAAATAGACTAGTGGAATAGGAATATTCGTAATACAATAGCTTTCCTGTCATAATAAAAATGTTATAATAAGCAGATATTATGTTAACATAATACAGAATATTATAATATTATTATAATTGTATGTAATGGTATTCCTTATTACCAGTCAAAATATTTGAATGTTTGTTAACCTTTAACTGATGTTACCGGTCTCACAGACCGCTGCTTCTTTCGATTTTTATAGTTTAACTTGTAACTTTCAGTTTAACTACAAACACTATCGAAATTTTGTTTCATTTGGAACTTCAATACTACTAGCGAAGACTTTTGAATAGATGAATTTTAATTATAACAGTTCTGTACAAAAAGGTTAGTACCAAAACACCATCCTATGAGTTAATAGCGTCTTTTGATGGAGTGGTCTTACAGACCGCTTCACAGTAGTTATGTGACAATTCACATCAGTTATAAGTTAATATATACTATAATATACTTACTACTTTTATTGTTATTATTATTATTAGTAGTAGTAGTATTTATGAAGAAAATATTTAAATGATTTTTCCAACCAGATAACCCTAATAAAATATTTGAATAGTCAGTAATAGCGTTATTATTTTCTTTTCTTTATTTTTTTTTCGTTAGTTTTAATATAAAACTCTTTATAATTTTGCAAAATATTTATTTGCAAATATTTCATATAGGAGAAAAAAAGTGATAATGGTATTCAAAAAATGATACAGTTATAAAAAAATATAAAAATTATTAAAACTACTTTAAACACTTGAGGAAATTTTTGAATCGCTTTATCCTTTAAAATCGCCCTTCGTGAATGTTTATTTTTTGTGTAAATTATTTATTGTAATAATTAGATAATAATAATAAAACATATTTAATTGAACTTGAAATATAATAACTCATTAAAATTCCAAACATAGTTTTAGACATTTAATAAAGACCAAGGAATACATTTTACATCTTTTCTTTTTTTTTTTTCCCGAGACTGTCAAACTATAGTGCAGATCATTTATTATGTAAAACATTAACTAAATTAATTAACATAGTTATATCTTGAACTTCATTAAATTAATTAGTATAACTTTGAAAAATATTCTGAAAGTTAATTTTATAATTGTGTGCAATTATGTAAAAATGTACATTTTTCTTTGTTAAGGATTTTTTATTGTTATGCATAGATTATTTGTTTATATATATATATATATATATATATATATAAATGGCAGCAACCAAATCATTAAGCAAGTGTTTTCTGGCCGTTTTTATTCAGCTATTGCAGGGGTCGTACTTGTCCTGAAATTTCACGACCAGGAAATTCTTCGGTACCAGTATTTTCTTATGGAAAAATATCTTCTTAAATAAGGCGAAATTTCGCACGATTAACCTAGATTTATTTTTCTATAAACAAATAGTGATATTGGTCCTGAAAAAATCCCTTAAGCGTACGACCCTTGCTATTGGTATCAAATTACTTGAATCTATAAACTTATGTAACATACTTGAATTCTCTTTAAAATATAAGATAAATAAATAAAATATACTATGTTTTATTTATTTATCACCACAAACAAAATGTATAATCACGGCCGGATGTTAAAAACAATAACTTAAATGTGTAAAAAAAATTATAGCAATTGACAAAGCTCATTTATAAATATATTTATCCTTCTATTTATTGTATTTTAACATTGAATAAACTAGTTGACTGTCTTTTTTCCCTCTCTCTCTTTGATAAATTGAATTTCGAGGTAGGCATATTCTTACTGTTTTCCCCTAAGGTTTCTAATAATGATTTAGCAATGATTCATTTTATTTAAAATTTTCCAATGCAAAAAAGTATATTTCTCCCACATATAACTTTAAGAATGGAACAAGTTTTTTTTTTTCCTTTTTCTTTGTGTGTGTGTGCCAATCTGGAAATTCACCGTAGAGATACAATATAAAACTAATTAAATAATCGATCTCTAAACATTTTCGAGGATCCTTTGATAGCACAATGTGCTGCGGGTCACCGTTTGAAAAACACTGCATTAAGCCAATAAAATGCTTCAATGGTATAAAGGTTATTGGAAATATTTTTCGACAAACGTTCTATATGACTGCCTAGTTTTGATACAAAAACTTTATGACATAAAATTTCTCATCCTAGATATTTGTTCAAATTACTTAGGAAAAAAGGAATTAAGTTAATAAATAATAAAACTTTCTATTTCATATTCTATAAATCCTACACTTTTTTCTGTTATTATTTATTTATTCCTTTCTTTGAAAACATTTAAAATGACACAATATATATATATATATGGGGCATTTCCACAATCTTTTGACTTTTGGAAAAAAAAAATCTGGCGAAATTAAACTTGCTAAAATAACATTTTAATCTGATAGACGAATGCCTTAATGATTCAAAATATAAAAAAAAATCGTCAGCAGCGAAATTTTTTTTATTTAACTGTGGTTTAGGTTAAACTTGCGAGTTTAATTTTCCTTATCATTTTATCCCTATAACTTTTTATTTTCTTCTAAATTTTTACTTATAATGAATTTGCATAGCACCCACAGGACATTCAAATAAGAAATAATACAAATGTAGTACTTTTAATACAGAATTTTTGTATAACATTGTCTTAAAGAGGTGTTAAAGAAGGGACTGTAAGGTAAAAAAGGGGACGAAATGGTAAAAAAAGAGACGGTAAGGAAACTTACCACCTATTTTTAGGAAAATCATGTTAAGACTAAGTGATAGCCACAGTGTTCATTGATTTTTCGAAACAGTTGTTAACATTGGATTAAGTTACTTTTTTTTTTTTTATTTACCTCGAAAAGTGCAGGAATAAACCTTGGGGACGGTAAGACTACCAATAAAGCCATGGTGATTGAAATTGATATTTAAATGCTGATTTACATTCTGCAGTAAATTTTCTGTCAAAGAATTTTAGATATTCTTTCTCTAGAATACTTCTGCATGAGCAAAAACTTGAAAAAAATTCTGTCGCTGCATCTGAAGATTTTCTGTATAATTTTAGAAGAGGGATGGTAAAAAATCTAAAACCCAAGGACAAAGTTCAAAAAATAATATTAACCCTAAAAATGTGTGCAGGTTAATTTTTAGCTACATATTTATATAAAACAATAGTTCCAGTTTCAGAAAAAAATTACATCGATTTATTTTTATTGAAATAATTTTATCCAGACAGCTCCAAACTTCAAAATCAGCATCAGGGACACGGGACGGTGGATGAGTTTTCCATGTGTTTGGACCCCCAACATCGTCCAAAACTTATTTATCTTGTTGATATTGTTGTGCAATCATGCAATGGGATGTTACCCATTATATGAAATTAAAAAAAACACAAAAAAGTGTATTAAATAAAAAATTATTATTCAGGGACATGAAAGTTAAAAGATCGTGAGAATGCCCCATATATACAGGATGATTTAAAAAACGTTTACAAAATGACATGGCAAATCAGGCACATAACAAGGATGAAAAATCACATAGGAACATAAGGTCGAAAACCACTTATTTAATCACAAATACAGGGTGTTTCGATCCTAACTCAATTTGGGTTGACGGTGATAACTTTCAGAAAACTGAAGTATATCATAATAAAACATTTAACAGACATTCTCACCTTTGTTGTAAATGTGATAACACCAAACAAAAGTGGTAGTAGTTTGCATTATACGCGCCAGCAGAATGCACTTGACGCCCCACATTTTGGACTGTGATTATCAATTCATAGGGTAACATCGATTGCTTGAGCAACATGTTTTTCCAGATCTTTTCGTAATGTTATCATATTTCACACAAAACCAGGTAATCGTTGCGTTTTCATTACAATGCTTTTCTTTTTCTCCAAATTATTATCGCCAACCCGGGTTCAGTTAGGATGAAACACCCTTATATTTGCGGCTACATAAGTGGTTTGCGATTCTATGCTCCTATGTGTGTGTGTTTTTTTTTCTTTTCTTTTTTTTTTTTTTTTTTTTTTTTGTTAACCAGTTGGAAAAATGGTTATTGTCCTCGGTCAAGGTAGGAAATCAAAAACATATCTGAAGCGTTTTATTGGTTGAATCTGCATTTTATTCGTTTTCTGATGGGTCTATACAGTAATCTGTATTTTCCCTTTACTTTCAACGGAGATGGATACTTCTGTTGCCACTATGACAAAAAAGTAATGAAAACTACAAAAGAAAATTGATAACTCAAAAACAAATTGAGATACAGCTTTCAAACAAATTGCATTTAAAAGTACATTTTTTTCTCTATACAACGTTGTAAAAAGTAATAGTGTGGGATGTTTAGAAATTTAAGAATGAAATTTCATTTAAAATTTGTCCAGGAATATTAATGTTTAATCCATGGCGTATGTAATGTATGACCAGCTCCGCAGAAGTTTAAAAATTTACAGTACCGAAAAATGTAATCCATGGCGTACGTAATGTATGATCAAATCCGTACGATTTTTTATGTCTTAAATTTTAGTCTTTGAAAAAATCATTTGCTAAATGGTCGTTGTAATTTGTTAAATTGCATTTTTTTTTAATCCTTGCTGTATGCCTGATTTGCCATGTCATATATATATATATATATACTTTTTTTTAAATCGTAAGATTTACCTATTAATCAAAATTTGAAGCTTAAAACCTTTCTTCGCGACTGTCACTTTTAATGCAAAATATTTATCATCATTTATTATTATTATCATTTATAACAAATTAAAATTAATTAGTAATTTAAACGAAGGCGAAACACATTTAAGTCATAAAAGGATTTTTTAAAGTTAAATTTATTACGAATTCAAATTGATAAGTAGTATAAACGGAAATGAAAAACTTAAAAATCATAGAAAAAAATTACTTAATAAAATCCAAATTCATATCGAACTTGAATAATTAACTAAAAAGAAAATGAAAAGTAAAAGAAAATGAAAACTCATTAAAAATGATAAAATGATTTTTGAATAATAAATAATATATATGTATGTGTGTAGTGTATACGTCTGATACCTTGTAAAATATTGACAGAACGTAGTTGGAAATTTTCGCGGCACGATCGAGATTCTTTCACGGCACCGGTTTAAAAGATCTGTTGGCCATTTATTTTACAGAAGTTTTTTTTAAACCATGAGAGCTGTTTTTGTCAGTCATACTCTGTAACTTAAAGTACTTCAAGATGCAGAAAAATAATTCATTTTATACAAACGGCTCAGTTTTTCTGCTAATCTTTTTCACGAATCAGCTTCCTATTTCCATCACATCATAATTAAAATTACTAGATTCACCAAATGCCATGTTTTCACCGTCACACTCTTAAAATCGTTAGACTTTTGCTTCTATTGTTTCATCCCTAATGATCAGTTAATCGACAATTACATCAGACGTGAACTTCAACAAGAGCACTTAATCGATCTCACACGTCTCTGCATCCCGAATTTAATGAAGTTAAATCAATTTTCAAAGTATAAATTATTGTAATTCTCAGGATTACAACATGTACTAAGACGATTAATACTCGTATATCATAATATTATAGCATGATAGCTTTGGGCTATTCCATGAAAAACGGACAAAATGTCTTGGACGTAGCACGTACAGTCGTGGAAAAAAAAAAAAGTAAACACCCCCTACTAACTCCTCAACAAATTATCGTAGAAGAAAGTTACTGGTACCGAACGATTGGAAATAAAGTCTACTTTTAAATGATGTATATAAAATTTGCTTAGGGGGCCATCTACATATTAAAACGAACCATAACTTTGTTTTTTTTCAATAGCAGTACACAATTCTGACAGCATAAATGAACTCTACACCCTTCAATTAGTCTAAAAACAAATTTTTATGCAATTCGTACCATAAGTTTCCGAGAATTTAATTATTTTAAAACGAGCGTAATTTAAGGGCTGTATCCAAATTGAAGTTCAGTACTCGATTATTAACCGAGAGAGCTCCCTTCTTGATCAAGGCACCTTAAGCAGTCAATTAAGCCTGTTAGATTACAGGATAGCATAAGAAATTTCGAAATATTTAGTCACTTCTATCATACACTTAAACCATCATTTTGCCGTTTTTTAAGCATAATTTCAAAACTACTTGGAAGAAAAATGGGAAATTTTGGATTTCCATAAAGCAGGACTTAATAAATCTGAATCCATCAAAAAAATTGTAGGTTGCAATTCATAATTTTTTTTCAATATTAATTTCATACTCCATAATTCATATCAGAAAATTATAAAAATTGCAAATTCAACGTATTTATATTAGTATTATTGCTAAACAAAAAAATTAAAAGATTAGGATCATAATTTCAGAAGTTATAAATAAAAATAGGAAAATGTAATTTAAGATTAGAAGCACTAAATTTTGAATGTTTATAATTCAAAAACTTATCATTCAAAAGACTTGAAATTTGGTGTCTAGGTATAGTTTGAACCAAAGATTTGGAATATCTCGTTAATATTGGGTATTGCCATTGAAAAAAATTAAGTTTGGATTCGTTTTAATATGTAGATGCCCCCCTAAGAAAATTTTATATACGTCATTTAAAAGTAGGCTTTATTTCCAATCGTTCGGTACCAGTAACTTTCGTCTACGATAATTTGTTGAGGAGTTAGTAGGGGGTGTTTACTTTTTTTTTTCCACGACTGTACATAAATACCTATATCAAGGCTGCCACAGGCGACTATTTTTCTATTCTATTCGCACCACTATTTTTAAAAAATCAGATTTTGTAGTATATTTCTCTTGCAAATATTCTCGAACATTATGTAAATAATTTTCGTTTGAGGAAGTTGTGTGAGATAGAATTAAAAAATAGTAGCCTGTGGCAGACCATCTATATCAACGGAGTTTTGAATAAAGAGGAGAGAACATATAGTGCACTGTCTACTAGTTGCGAGTGAGGTAACTGAGGAGGTTGTCCCAAGATGCCGGCTGCATTTTTTTTTTTTAATCGGATCTACAGTTTCTGATTACGGCCAAAGCAAACTGCCCACCAGTAAAATTGAATAGAAAATTCCATCTTATTCAAGCGTCTTATTAATGAAATAATTTCTCACAAATATGGTAAAATTTTCTATTTTCTTTTACTGGTGTCAGTTTGCGTGGTAAAACAGTCAGTTTGTTTCACTGGTTGTCACAATATGGCAAAAACGTAAGGCCTGACTTCCGCCAAAGTAAACTGCCACCAGTAAAAATGAAAATCTATTTCTTTCATTGTTTATGACTGAAATTTTGCATAAATAAGGCGTTTAAAAAAGGAGAAGATTTCTAGAAAAATTTACTGGTGGAAGTTTCCACCGGCGATAATCAACCCCTGTGAAAGTGGTTACAGTTGAAACTTCACTATTTTAAGGATATGCCATCTCTTCTTTATTAACCCTTAAATGCGCGATTTTTTATTTTGTTTCGAAAAAATTATATATGATACTCTGAAAGGTTTTATTACACAGAAAAAATAATGAAAAAAATAAGAGATATATTTTTCAAAGAATACGTCAACCTTTTCTTCTGTTGCACATCTGCAATACAAGTAAAAACTACTGCCGCGTAACTGTTTTACGCTAAAATAATGCAAATTAGTAAATATATTTTAATAAGCATGTCTTCAAATACCTTATTTTATATAATTATTTATTTTATAAAATTTAACCTTTAACCCTTTAATTCCCATAATAGAATACGTTCTAGAAATTATGTAGTTCAGAGAATCTGACTTTGCATCAGAAAGTTTCAATGGTTAACCCTTTCAGGGGCAAGGTACTTGTGTTCGTAAAATGTTGAAATAATTAAATGACACCAGTATTTACAAGAAAATTTATTTGTAAACAAGTAAAAGTATATTTTCGCGTACTTAATAAAGGTGAAATTTTCATTATAAAATTCCGGTGCCAATGTGGCAATTAGGGATTAAAATTGTGTGATACCGTGACGGCATCACCGCCCTTCAAGGGGTTAATTTCGCTTTATTTAAATACGGAATGTCTGTTTTTAATTATACCAAATATTGCTATTTTAATTTTCTGGTGTGGATTAGGTATATGCGAATTTAAAAAAAAATCTATTAAATTCAAAACAGTGATGTTTGCATATATGCAAAGCTGCGCACTAAAGGATTAATAGTTCCATGGTTCCCTATTAACTTATAAGTTGTTAAAATATAAACTATACATTAAAAATAACAAAAAAACCTAGATTTTCATATTAGAATACTTGTTTTAATTTGAGGATATAACATTGTTAAAATAGTCATAATATGTTGAAAAGCTGTTCCACACGTGATATAGAATGGCCTTTTAATAGGTTTAAAAATCTGCATATTTTTACACTAGGCCTAAACGATCTGACCGTTTTTAATAAGTTTTAAAATCTCCACATTTTAAAACCTACAGACCGAGAGCCGGCAGCACAGATACATGGTTCGTACGGATACCGTTATTTCCCCAGGAAAACTACCAGAATATTTTTATAGAAAAAGAAATCTAGGTTAAACGCGCAAAATTTCGCCACCTTAGAGGTTTTCTATAAGATTATACCGAAAAATTTTCTGGTCTGCAAAATTCAAGGAGGCGTACAAGCAATGAGAATGCCATATCTCATCGAGTTGGAGGCTGAAATTCCAGAATTAGCTAAAACTCGATTCCCATATTAAAACGCAATCGGTCTGCCAAGTGATATCTTGGTGGAAAACACCTAAAAACCCGATTTTACCGTTTGACTCGTAGGTTTATCATTGTGTTTCCCTGCTCCCAGTCCGCCATGTTTTCATACTTTTGGGTGCAGGAAAACGCAATGGTAAACCTACGGGTCGACCGCTAAAATTGGGTTTTTTGGTGTTTTCCACCAAGATATGACTTGGCAGACCGATTGCGTTTTAATATGGGAATCGAGTTTTAGCTATTTCTGGAATTTCAACCTATAACTATATAAGGCGTTTGTTTGTGCTGCCAGCTTCCGGTCTATAAGTAATCCCCCCGTTTTCAGGGAAATTCCATGAAAAATAGACAAAATGTCCTGCGTTTGACACTTCCATAAATACCTATATATATACCAGTGGTGGAAAATTGGCGCAGAGGTGGAGCCTATTGACACCACTAAATTATAGTAGTATTTTGCCTCTTATCTAATGATCAAATTACTGAGTTTTTATTAAACTGACTAATACCATAAAAATTTAGTGGTGTCAATAGGCTCCACCTCTGCGCCAATTTTCCACCACTGATGTACTAACTTAGAAGTTGTCAAAATATAAACTATACATTAAAAATCACAAAGAATAGATCCAATAGAAGAGATTGATAGAGAAAACATGATTTTTTAAATTTTGGTTGGTTGGTTGGTTGGTTGGTTGATTTTGTGACGGCCGATTATCTACACTAGGGATATAGGCCCGAGGGGGAGTGCCCTTCGTGGGGGTCTTTCTAAGGGAACCTAACCCGTATTAACGCATGGAAATCCATGGTTCGAAGAAAACCACGAAAACTCCGAACGATTAGGCCAACGGGCGCGATTGGGATCGAACCCAGCACTTCCCGTCTACCAGTTTCGAGGGCAGAACCTCTCAGCCACTGGTGGGGCCCATTTAAATTTTGGATAAGCCTAGCTTTGAAACTCATTTCCTCATACATAAAATCTCAAGATATTTTGTACCTTATTAATAAAAATTTCTAAAAGAAACTCAATTCATTAACACTATTGTCGATGGCAATAATGTATCAAAACTACTCAAATTTGAAATTAGAATTTTTAACACTTTCCAACACAGTTAAAAAGTGTTTATGAATTCAGTTTTTTCTGTCCGTTTGTCTGTTCGGTCGTCTGTTTGTCCGTCTTTCCGCTCTCTAACTCGCGTAAATACAGTTGGGTTGTGCCATGTAATTGACATATATTATTGAGTTTTGTCCAGGCATGTTCGGTATTGATAACGAAGAGTATAGCATTTATACTTCGGTTACAGGGACACTCAAAAGAATGCCGTTACATTGTGGTCTATCTGAAAAAACCCTTTACAGTGTATTTTAACCCTTTATGTACTGAATTATGACTTCATGAAAATTTTATCTTCTAAAGCAGTTTCCGTGAATTGTTTAAACTACATTAAAAGATTTACATAATCATTTAATAAATTTTAGAAGGATTTAGAAGGATTTATTAATTTTGAATTTATATGGATTTTGTGCAATACTTATAACCCCACTCAAATATTTTATTTTAAATATTTTTCGTCGCAGTTTTTGTAGAATTAGGAAATGTACAAATATAATGTCCTTACAATAGAAATTATTATATATATAATGGCGCAAAGTGTATAACGCTTCCGGGGTGAACTCATCCGGATCTTGATAATCTTTCGTTAAAATCAGCCATTTTATTTCGGCCATGTTAGGCTTAACACTAGAACGGCGGCGAGGGGTCATTTTGACCCTTGCGCACATTTCGATTCAAACCAGAATTTTTTTTATAATATAAGATTAATATAGGCTGCACAAAAATAACTTAAATAAATAAGTTTAATAGTTCTAAATAAAAATTCTGATATGAAATATTTTTATAAAACTTGAGCAAAATTTCCCGCCGTTCTAGTGTTAAGCATTCCGATGCCGTATTGTAAGTCGAACTACTACCTTATTTAATCTACGTTGTATAACATATATCCTTCTTCATTTTTTTAAAACGTTCAAAAACTATAAAATCATCATATGTATTAAAACGCAAAGGTAAAATTTTAAGTAGACCCATTTCGGGACATCTGCACATGCATCAACATTTCAATTTAGAGGGATTGGGAACGAGTTCTCGCTGGCTGAGTGGTGTAATGCATGAGTTTAAAGCGCCGATATTTGGTAGTGGATAGCAGGTTCGAACCCACCGCCCGGCAAAATGATTTCTGTAGCATTTTTCGCGATAAGTTATTTCATTATGACATATTTTATTAATAGGAGAAGTTATATGATTTTTGTTTTATTATTATTATTATATGAATGCTTTATAATTAAATAAAATTTAACGTTGAACAATATTTAAAATAATAATAATAATAATTTTATATTTAAAATATTTGAGCTAAAATATTTTAAATGTAATTATTTGATAAATGTAATTTGATAATGTAATTATTTAATAAATTGAGCTGATCTACAATTTTTGTTTTCTTACCATTATCAAGTATTATATGTGTGTGTGTGTCAGAAAGAAAAGTTTGCCTTTCTTTACCTTAAAAAAAGAAAACGGAAAGAAAGATATTCATATAAGAACTATTTAAAAAAAAACTACCTTGAGATCCATAGTTTAATATTTAAAAAAATTAAAAAAAATGTAAAATAAAATTCAAGTAATAAAAATTATATGCTGCACCAAGTTTCAAATTTGGGCTTTTAGAGAATGAGACTGATAAAAATAAAATTCATGGCAGCTTTTAATGGTCATGTAGTTAAAAAGTCATAATAAATAAATACTGTTACTTTTTCGAAAAAATGCGACCATAGTAAATAAAAATAAATGCTCTACCCACTATTTTTAGTTAAATTTCTGGTAAAAGAAGTATAATTGGTTGTAAATTATAAAATTAAAATTCTGTGACTTCATTGAATTGGCTTGGCTGACTGTATCCTCTACTGCTTTAAAGAAATAGGAATCACTTATGCAATATAGAAATTTGTCACAATTTGAATAATTAATTTAAAAGCAATTCATTAAAAATTCAAGAATTTTTCTAATGAAACATTCAAGTTATTTACCGTCAAATCTTGACGGGTACCATCTAAAATAGAAATATTTCCGAACTGAAAAATTCTCCTTAATCCTTCAACGACAAGAAAGCTAAAAAGATGCAAATGCAAAAGAAATCATCCTTTTAAAACTATTTTTGTTTTGTGTAACCAATAATGCTTTTGGAACAAGATAAAGTAATGCATCTATAACTCATTCTAAACTGTATTACAACTAATCGATGTATTAAATGAATTTTATAACAAGTTATTTTAATTATAATTATAAGCACTGTGAGTAGATAAAGCGATAATGACATTAAACTATTTCAAACATATTGAAATTGGTATATATCATGGACGTGGACTTAATGGATGCTTAATGGAAGATTAGGGCATGCATAGAATTTGTCGCTCATTTACAGGGACACACAAAAGAATTCAGTTACAGTACTATCTATGAGCAATAATTTCTTGAAGATTTTCAATTGTGATATGCGTTTTTAAAATGAACTAATTTTTTGCATATTGTTTGGTGTTTATAATTCTATAGATCCTATACAGGGCTGCACAAAAGTATTTGTGCCGAAAATTCGGCCGGACGGAAACTTGACCAAAATTATCTGTATTCCAAACTTCTCGTTTCTTCCCTCAGAAGTAGTCATCGATTTGAGTGGTATCGCTCAAATGAGACAGTCTTTATTTATTACTATGTACTTCACTGTTTATAATTATCAGTCATGACTGACTCAAGACATGAGTTCAAGTTATAAAATAAGAAATGCATATGACTAAGCTTTGAAAACGCTTTTCACGTGCTTATTAAAAGCTGCAGACTTTACTGTAATAGAAAATTTTTAGTTTGAAACCGTTGAAGTGTTTCGAATATTCTTTGAGAAAGTTCTATTATAACAGATGATCATTTACAAAAATCATTATAAAAGATAAATCGAGATATGTATACCTAAATCATTTTTTAATTAGATGAAATTCGTATAATTAGAAAATCATTTTGTGTCGTTGATGAATTACGTTTTATTTTATATGAAAATAAAAAGTTTTGGTCAGAGGCACAGACAGCCAACTACACGTATAATTACACGTATAATTACTTAATAATTGTGTACATTTATGTATGTATTAATTACTTTTAAAAAATTTGGACATTTTCGTTTTCGGCCGAAATTCGGTTTGGGGTTTGGTTTCGGTCTTAAAAACTTGTTTCGGTCAATATTTACTACTAGTAGCCTTTGGTGACCAGTTTGGTCTCGCTTAAACGCTAAGCATTGGATCATGTTACTTTTATTCATAATTTAATTTACTTGTTCAATCCTTCGCCAAATCGGAAGCTTCTGATAGAGAAATCAAGAACTCTGTATATTTATGTTAGCCGGACGCAGGGGATAAATCGTTAAATATTGTTCCTGTCGCATTTTTTCTTATTCCATTATTTTCATTTAAAATATAATCCTTTCGCTCATTTTATTTTAAATACACAACTTTTATTTAAAACTGAAATATTTAAAATTCAAGACTTTTACTTATTTCATAAAAAAAATAAAAATAAAATGACATTTAATTTCAACATCAAAAGTTTGTTTTAATTTACCACGCGAAAAATAAAAAATGCTAACTGGTGAGTTAAAAAATGCTATTGTCGAGATTTTCAACCGGCTAACATAAAAGTACCAAAAATTCCTTGCGGTCATAGCAACTTTTATGTAGTTTTATTCGAAAAAAAATTTTGATTAAAAATGGCCGCCTTGCATATGAAAAGCGTAATTGTTCATGACAGTCACATGACTTGAACTATTATAATATAGATAAAATGATGGCGATGAAACAATATTTGGCGATATCTCAACCTATGCCAAGTACCAAAATTACCGCCTGGTATATAAAAAACGAAGTGGTCAGCCCGGAACTGCTGATGACAGTCACCTAACTTAGACTATTATTATAGAGATGTAGTGTATATACAAAGCTATAGATCACATACAGGGCTGCACAAAAGCATTCAGATGTTTTTCCTTCTACGTATGGCAATTTCTGAAATTGAGTTTTTAAATGTGTTATACATTTTGCAAATTACTTACTTACATTAGTTGTTTAATTATCTTTCATCTTATTAAATGGCGAAGTTTTGTTACACGTTCTAACTGTGTTGGAAAGGGTTTCATAATTTGTGCTTGGTGCATTATTTTTCTTCCTTGTTATTTATAAAGCCGTTTCCGTTAACTTAACAATACGGATACCGATAAAAGACCGAAATTCAGGATTATGGTAATAAGATAATTGTAATGGAGAATTAAGTGATGCGATCTTCAGCCCAGATAATCGACTTCCTAAAACATAGGTATACGCAGACTGGTTGATTGATATCTAAAATTATAACACACGAAATCATTATCATAATAGATTGTTAAATTTCAGGATAAAAACAAGGTAATTCATCTTCGAATCGTGCGATAAAATTTTATTTTTCGTCTGTAAAAGAAATGAAATGCAAAATACTTATCCATTAGGATCAGTGATTTTGCTATTGTTGTTAAATTGGTGAAGACATTTTTTCAATTACTTGGCTGAAAATATTAAGTACCCCTATATTTTTAATATCTACAGAGTGTCCCCAAATTCATGGGTCAAACTATAAGGGAAAGTAAAGTACACATAACAGATTGTTAAATTTCAGAATAAAAACAAGGTAATTCATCTTTGGATAGTGAGATAAAATTTTATTTTTCGTCTGTAAATTGAGATGGAATGCAAAATACATATCCATTAGGATCAGTGATTTTGCTATTGTTGTTAAATTGCTGAAGACATTGTTTCAATTACTTGGCTGAAAATATTAGGTACCCTATATTTTTAATATCAGCAGGGTGTCCCCGAATTCATGGGCCAAACTATAAGGGAAGGTTGTTAAATTTCCAAATAAAAGCAAGGTAATTCATCTTTAGATCGTGAGATAAAATTTTATTTTACGTCAGTAAAAGAAATGAAATGCAAAATACATATTCATTAGGATCAGTGATTTTTCTATTATTGTTAAATTGGTGAAGAAATTGTTTCAATTACTTGGCTGAAAATATTAGGTACCCCTATCTATATTATAAAGGACAAACATATCTGTGCGTAACGCATACGTCATTTTGCGAATGGCAACACTTTGAAATTTGAAAAATAAAATTTCGGTTTTGCAATTTTCTCTACTGCAAATTTTTAAACTTCTAAACATCGCACATTTTAAATTTTTATACCGTCGTATGAGGAAAAAAATGCTCTTTTAAATGCAATCTGTTTGAAATCTGTATCTCAATTTATTTTTGAGATATTAATTTTTTTGTAGTTTTTATTACCATTTTTCCAAAAGTGGCAACAAAAGTATCCCATTTCTATTGAAAGTCTTGAAAGTAAACGGAAAATAGCCAAAAATAGGAGATTGCTGGATCATTTTGTTGCCATTTTTTCTCATACAACCTGAAAAAAAAAGTGGAAATTAAAATACTTGCTATGTCTAGAATATTGTCTGTTATTCCGCGATAATGACGTCATATACATACTTTTCTATAGACGAAGTTTAAAACTGGATTGTAAAAAGAGATTGCTTTATCGGATGCAAATGACGCCATTTTATAAAAAAGCGTGTAATTTAATTCTTAAAACTGAATTATGTTTTGTAGAAGTGCGTCATTTTCACAACCAGCTGCTTTGAAATTCTTCACAGATGAAAATGTTTCATTTTTCAAAATAATGTAATCGAAATCACACACTGATAAAACGCAATGTTTTACAAAAATTTCGAGTGTCTTTGTAAAAGAGAGGTGACATGCAAATAATAGCTATTTATACTACAGAAGTTGATTATTCTCGCCTGGATGGATTTGCTACTCCGAGTTAGATAAGCAAACACATAATTAGAGATTTAAAATAATATCATGTTCCTGAATTTTTGTACAAAATTCTCCCGAATAACAAAATTTTAATGCTATTGTTTAGGACATTCTACTATAATTTTATCAAAATAACATAATTCATAGACAAACAACATCAGAATAACAATTTTCATAATTTTATATAATCTATATATTTAAAACACAAGTGTGTTTTTTAGTCATCTGCCCTGATCTTTCTGCTGAACCAATTTGACTAATATATATATATATTTAACTGAAAGCTGTTCATTTGTAGTACAATGGACGCACTATCTGTTTTGTTTTTTAAAATATCCTCACTTTTATATTTTTAATTTTAAAAGCATTTTATGAAATGTCTTCAAAATGGTCAAAATTAGACAGCTTTCATTATTACAGACAAGAGAGAAATATGAGGTATTTTTATATTTATTCATGCTGTTTTCTGATGAAAATTCAAAATTGTTGATAAAAATTGTTGTATAGCGTTTAGAGGTGCAAAATGCCATTAGAAGCATAATATTATATTAGGGGAATAATAACGGAAAATGACATACTGATTTTAAAAACACGCATTTTTCTTCATAGATTTTCTATATTGTTTTTCCTTCTACATGTGTACTAATACTAAGTTTCAGACACTAGGCGAAATGCTCATTTAAGTGAAAATGAAGTCATATTTAAAAGAAAACGACCATTTTATTAGATAAAACTAAACAGTTTGAGACAAATGCGTCTAAAAAACATAAGTTACGGAAATTTTTACTCTCCGGAATTGAGATAAAAATCTCAAGTAAAGAGTGCGTCTGTTCACATAAAAGATGTAGCTGACAATTGTGACAAGTTTTGAGTTAAAATGATTTTAAAATGATCAAACAAAATACAAATTTAAAAAAAATAATGAATATGGATATGAGAAGTGCGTATGCAAATTTTGAAAATGTGAAAATTGCTGTTTTTTATTCCGGAATACAAAGCATGAGAGCCTCAATTGATAACCACATCTTAATAACTGATCTTTATTATATTTTGTTGATTACGTATCTATATTATAAAGAACAAACGTATCTGTGCGTAACGCTGACGTCATTTTGCGAATGGCAACACTTAACGATCAAATTTCGGTCTTGAAATTTTCGCTAATGCAATTTTTTGATTTTCTGACCATCGTACATTTTCAATTTTCGTCGCATCGCAATTTTCGTCGCATTACTTTCAAATGCAATTTGTTTAAAAACTGTATCTTAATTGGCTGATGTATCCTATTTTTTTAAATAAATTTTAAGCAAGATTTTTTTTTTAAGTTTATCTTATCCCGTGCCGGTTTCATTACATAATAATGATAAATATTTTGCGCATAAAGCAACAAACATTGTTCAGCATTTGTTTCTAACTATTTTGCATAACGAAATTAATATTTCCTTTATAAACAAATAAAAAAATAATATTAAAAAACAACACCAACCTAACATATTTGTGCAAGACAAATTAACGAAATTAATACCTCTTTTAGAAACAAATAAAAGAATAATATTAAAAAAAACACAAACCTAACTTATTTGTAATCGTACAATTTAAATTTTTAGATCACCAAATAGGAATTTTTTTTTTCAAATGGAATTTATTTGCAAAGTTCATCTCAGTTTACTGATTGTCTATGGTTTTAAAATCAATTTTATAGCCTGAAATATTTTTTAATTTATCACTATCGCTAGGAGCTCGATTACGAAAGATCAATCCGTTCGCCCTTAAACAAAATAAAGAGCTCATCGTTTTCTTACGGCCAATATCCATTAAAAAACTTCCCTATGAATAAATAAATAAAATAGTATAAATAAAACACAAATTTAACAGACATGTGTAAGCTCTGAAATTATCGGAATATAAAAGGATGCCGTAAGTAGCAAACTCTTGGTCGAATAACTCTTAGCATGCGGCTAATAAGAAAATATCGTTTTTGATAAATTTCAAAAATTTGTTTGATTGTATAATTCGTATTTTTCATATGAAAAATGCTTTTTTAATGTAAGTGGGCAATCTAGAAAATTTATTGCATATAAAAAATTATTAGCTTTCAATTAAAAAAAAAAAAAAATGTTTTCACTTATATTCTGTAATCCGGGAACCCCGGGTACGATTCCCTAGTATTTTTAATATCTACAGAGTGCCCCGAATTCATGAGCCAAACTGCAAGGGAAATTGTTAAATTTAGAATAAAAACAAGGTAATTCATCTTTGGATCATGAGATAAAATTTTATTTTTCGTCAGTAAAAGAAATGAAATGCAAAACACATATCCATTGGGATCAGTGATTTTGCTGTTGTTAAATTGCTGAAGACATCGTTTCAATCATATAGGCTTGGCTAAAAATGTTAGATATCCCTATATTTTTAATATCATGCATTTAACTGAACTAACTTTTAGCATACTATGTAGCGTGCATACATATCTGTAGATCTCATACGCAGAAATCGGGTTTTTAAATGCGTTATGCGTTTTCCAAATTGTTCACTTAGACATCATCTTTCACCTTAGTAACCTATGAAGTTTTGTAATAGTATTCTGAATGTGTTGGAAAGGGTTTCATAATCTATTCTGTACGCATGATTTTTGTTCTTGTTAATTTATTTTTAATTAATGCTGTTTTCACGCATTAAAAAGCTACCAATTTAAAAATGAAAAAAAGAACTATTTTAAAAGTCGGAGATTTTTGTATTGTCATGTCTAAATCATGGAACTATTAATAAAGAGGAACTGACATGTCCTTAAAATAGTGAAGCTTCAACTATAACCGCTCTCGCAGGGGTTGATTACCGCCGTGGAAAACTACCACCAGTAAATTTACACAGAATTTATCTTCTTATTTAAACGCCTGATTCCTGCAAAATTTCAGGGATAAATAATGGCAAAAACAGATATGCATTTTTACTGGTGGAAGATTACTTTGGCGGTAGTCAGTCCATGCGTCTCCGCCATATTGAGACAACAGAGACAACCCCCTGTCAATATCAGTGTAGAAGATTATAATACCTGCGCAAACTGACACCAGTGAAAATAAATAGAAATTTTTATGATATCTGTGAGATAATATAACAAACCAAAAAAATTGATAACCCTATGCAAAAAGTAATGGTGATCATCAATGAATTCGATAAACTTGCTAACCTTCTCAACTTAAATGAAGAATAACTTCATTCCCTGCTAAACTATTTCTTTTTCCCCGTCTTTCTGTCTTTTGTGTGCTTTAAAAAAAGAAAAAAAATAACTTTTAAGCTGCTTTTCTTATGTTTTTCAAATTCTTTTTAAGTCTTACCTTTTTGTGCTTTAATTTCACTATCATGGTCTCCTTATATAACCTTTTCTCATCGAGTTACCAGACTGGGCGGGCGCCGTCCTTTTTTCCCCTTGTTCCCCTATACATTTTGTGCTTTTTTCAGTCCTGTTAGTCTGAACTCTCCTCAATGTTGTTTTTTATTATTGTATTTTCCTATCTTTTGTGCATTTTCTTATAAACTTTAATCTCTCTTTTTTCTGTAAATATGTAAATATTTCATTTTTTATAAACTTTCGTATCTTACTTTGTTATAATTGTGTTAAACTAATGTATGGTCTCTGAATTGAGTCTTTTTTTACGGGGCTTCCTTTGGTGGCTTTTTCGCCTGTCCTGGACATATTTGTGGATCATATGGAACATTTTTTTTCCCTACTAGTTATACTAACAATTTTTTTCTATTAAAAATTGTCTATCTTTTTAGCTTTTACTCTCTAATTTTCGTGGCTACTAGCCGCGCTTAAACGCTCTTTTTTTCTAAGGCTCCCATTGCATTGTAAAACGATTTACTCTTAGCCTGGATGTAAAGTTGCCAAGCAACTAGGGAATCCATACAGCAGCTTTATTGTTCCATTGTTCCAGCGCTTAAATAAGAGTAAATTTTCTGGTCAAATTTACTGGTGCGATGTTTGCCCGGTTGTAATCAGAAAATATTGATCCGATTAAAATAAAACAGCCGCCATATTGTGAAAACTTATTCGCAACTGGTAGACAGGACACTATATGTCTCCTCCTCTCTATTCATAACTCCATTGTCTAAATATATCTGGTTGTAAGGCATTAAATTGACATGGAAAATAAACTTTTTGTGTTAAATTATTTAATAAACAGCGTTTTATCAACCTGTGTCAAACCATAGAAGGCCCCAATGAGACGCTTTAAAAAGTACTTTTCTACTTATATTTCAATACTTTTTAATTAATATAAATATAATGATATCCAAATACAGTAAAACCTCTGAATAGCGGTCACCACTGGGAGCACGATAAAGTGACCGTACTTCGGAGGTTGCCGTTATTCAGAGGTTCCACATTTTAAAAGGTCAAATTTACATTATATTAAAATCAAAGTAATTGTCAAAAATTATTTTATTTTTACAGTTAAAAAAAACGTACTATTATTTTATACTAATGAAATCACTTATTCGTTTTTTTAAGCATATCTCTTTCTTTAAATGCATAATCATTTCTACAAGTTTGTTGTGCATATCGTTATTTTGAGTGAGCGCAAAATTTTTTATTTCTCTGAAGCTAAAAAGAGCATCATAATATGATTTTACGCTACAATTTTATGATAATTCCATATTATCTTCTGAATCATTTTCATCATCACTCTTATTCTCAATGGCCTTGCTTTCTATCAGCTCTTCTATTTTATTAAAAGTAGTAACTGCCAAATCATTATCTACATTCACGTACTCGCTGGATTTAATGGTCATTCAGACGCTATTTAAAATATCATTTAACTCAGCATCATCTACGATTATTACTGTATTTTCGGATTCCTGATTTGGAGAAATCTGTCTTTAAATTTCAACTGTAATTCTACAGAATTGCAATCAAAATTAACTAGCAAACTAAAAAAAAATTGACAACTATATAAAAATGTGAGAATAAGGAATATTTGGAATAAAAAATGCTGCGGCGTGGCCGTTGTTCGGAATTCGTTGTTCAGAGGTTTAGTGTAATGTTATTTCTATGAAAGAGATTCGGTAACACTAAGACATGACCGGTATTCGGAGGTTACCGTTGTTCGGAGTGACCGTTGTAGGAGGTTTCACTGTAATATCCAAATTCAACATCGTATTAAATAAAAAAATTCTGCATTTAAATAAGGTGAGATTTTCTATGCTAAATTACTGGTGGAAGTTTGAATTGATTTCTGATTGCATGCAGTGCTGCCAGTAGGCTGTTTTTTTTTTTTTTTTTTTTTTTTTTTTTTTTTTTTCAGATTTGTTGATTGACACCACTTTTTTGAAATGGTAAAATTCGACTTATTTGGTAACATATTAATTAGGGCCAAAACAAAGGGGATTTAACCTTTTCTAAAAAGTGGTGCCAATCAAGAAATCTGAACTTTTAAAAAAAGTAGTTCACTGGAGAACACTGTTTACATGGTCAAATATGAAGAGCAATTCTTCCAATATTAATTTTCTAGAAATTCGAAGAAATGTCTGAAATTAAAAGTTTATCAACCAAGTTTCAACTAATTTGCACAGTACTGTAGGTATAATTTAAATTTTATAAATAGATGTTTTCTCACTTTTGTAGTTATAATTTAAAATTTATAAATAGATATTTTCTCGCTACTGTAATAGTTAAAATTTAAAATTTATAAATAGTTACATGTTCTCACACATTTCAGGATTATTTTATTTTTTAATGCCTTCTTAATGTTACGTTACATAAAAAAATAATGAAATCAAAAAAAGAACCCAGAAATCTCTAAGAATATAACTAATTCATGTGAAAAGAAAATAATGAATCTTATAAACATATAAATAAACGGTCAAATGCGAGTATTACTCGCGCTCAGAGAGTTCCGTACAATAAATATATGAATATTATTAAAAAATCATTACTAAAAGAAAAATAAGACTTTGTAAAAAACTACAACGTAGGGTTGGGTATAGCCATATATATACTAGAAAAGTATGAATGGGTATACTGTAAAAGTTCAAAGAGATATGAAGCCTAAATAATATCAAATTATTGCTATTCTGTATAACTCTCTTATTTAAATTTTATCCTAGTCTGTTTATGATGAACTTAATTCGGCACTGATAATAAAAGTAGTGCATCATAAAACTAAATTCAGCGTCGTAATAATCTTTTTTTTTTTTTTTTTTTTTTTTTAGTGTAGGTAGATAATACAAAACCCTTGTTCAAAGTTTAAACTTGATATTTTGCTAAGTGCCCTTGAGTGAGGTTGTGAGGTTGCAAAGTAGAAACGCTGCCTTGGTCTGTGCCGCGTTTTTCCAGGTAGGGTTTTAATTAACTTTTAAAGACAGGGAGGCGTATTGAGAGATCCACTCAATGCATACTAGTCGCGAATCCCATAGTATTTATGTGATTAATTCTAATTAAATTAATCTGTTTTTAACAAATTGACTTTTATTGCTTTTATACTGCTACTGGGCATTGTATTACACAAATGCATCATTAAAAGTTGTTATCTGGGCTTTAAAAGGCGATGGTGCATACAGTACTCCGTCTCTGTCATTACGTATGCCCAAATCGTCCGTGTCTTTAAGGGTTAATATCTCGGCTAATTACCGACGATTTTTTTTCAAAAATCATTATCAACAATGCATTTATATTTCTGCTGCGATAGGTACCTTCAGCGCTTCTCAAAACCTTTGCTGAATGCCCGCAAATCGAAATTTGTGTGTAACGGAAAAATGCGCTTTTCTCAAAAACCATGTGACCTAGGGTAATTGCTATACTTTTCCTGCATGGTTTAAATTAACGTCTACTACCTCTAATTTTTTCATAATTTTAGTTTTAGTAGGTTCGAAAATAGATGGGGGGGGGGGTAGCATATTTTGCACTACATTTTCGATGATATCTTCGAAAATATGATACCTAAAATTAAAAGAAATGTATTTTTGAGTTTAGCATTACGAAAGCTTTCACACGATACTCAACACGATATACAAAGAAAAGGTTTGGTTTTTCAAGTAACTTAAATAGCCCCTCTACATTTGTCCTAAAAATATTTGTAAATGTTTAATAATCTGTAAATATGTGGGTCAATAGTCTTTATTACTTCCCCCAATTTGTACTTTCGACGTTCCATAGTTTACGAGTAAAATGGCTGTGACAGACAGACACAGAAGTGATCTTATAATGGTTCCGTTTTTACTTTTTAGGCATGGAACCATAAAAAGAAATAAAATAATAATGCGTTAGGTTATGTAACGTAATTTAATTACAGCTGTTTAAACCACATCAAATCCTGTGCATGTACTGCTCCGATGACGGCCTGTTAAACTACGGTACACAATTTGATTATTACATTTTCTGTTATTCTATCACAAACATCAAGGGAAGAAAAAAAATAAACATATACGGAAACGGACTGTCTAATAATGTAACAAGAATATACTTAAAGTACTGAACCGTGTCCTGGGAAGAAAATACAGAACAAAAAAAAATCAACTGTCTGTGAAGAATTAAACTCCATTTTCCCAATCGTTTCCTATAATCATTATGTAAAAAGGAGACAAGAAAAAAAAAATGTCTTCTGGATTAAACTCCTTGTAGTCCCGACCTCATTAAGGCAAGAGGTTAAAAATCCATATTTATAAACCATTTTAACGGTCGGTTTTGGTCGTCGTTGATGCTTAGACCAAACTTTCGCGGTCAACATGTTTTAGTAAATGTCTTGACCTAGCTCTTCTGCCTCGTCGCTTGTTTGACGAATTTGCCTTGTTTTCCGGTATTTAATGCAGATATAGATTTGTAAAACTAATGTTTGTTACTGTAGATAAAAAATCTCTAGAACAAACTGAGTTAAATAATAAATTAACCCTTAACAGACGGTAGCTTTAAATATATGATTATATTTATATACTTTACTCGAACCACTATATTCTTAAAGCAATTTTTTTGTAAATTTATCTTGCACATGTTGTCCAAGTATAAGTAAAAGAGTTTCTTTAAAAAAAGAAAAAAAAAAGTAGTGCCATAAATTTGGTTCAGGGAACCGGGAAAGCCCTATCTCCGCCATGTTAAATTCACCAACTTTATGTACCTTTTCTCAGAAAAGGTGAAAGATTTTTTAGAGTCTAGATTTTTTAGGGTCTAGATTTTTTAGAGTAGTTAGAATAACATGCTTTCCGTATTTTAACAGACCATTTGCTTTCTAAGTGAAACTAAAAATTAATTATTAATTATTTATTGAAAGTCATTTTTAAATTAGCATTTTTAGTAACATTTCACTGCCTAAAATAAATAATTCTTAACAAATCATTAAATCCCTGTGTTAAAGTATACAATATAACATAATATAAGTATTTAAAAAAATCTGAGTTCTTGAGTTTAATAGATATTGAAAAAAAAGGAACACAAACATGAAAAATCCAAGTTTTGAGGAAATGTCAATTAAAGATTTAAATGGCCACTAAACTGTGAAGTACTCTTAGAAAGAATGAATAATTCCAACACTTCTTTTATATATATATAAACATGTGTGACACATCGTTGGAAAGATAAAAGGTTAAACTATTTAATGACATAAAAAAGTAAAAATCGATTTTTTTCCCAAATTTCGCTTACCTGGTCCCCTTAACCCTCTTAATTCTCGCTCCCGTCATATTCACGGGCTGTGTCTTTTACTCAAATTGTTTGATTCCCACCAGTTTTATAAAATAGTGAAATTGGCTATATTTTAGTATCGTTTTACCTATCATTAAATAAGGTGAATATTTCTTTTTTTTTTAAAGTGGTGCCAATAAGCAATTTGAATTTTTAAACCGTAATTTAATTCGAGTGTTAAGGGGTTAAGGATGCTAACGGTGCTTATATGGCGGCATTGTTCCGTTAAGGGTTAATATTTAACCTCTTAGGTGCCTTTAGACCGCGTCTCGCAAAGGCGCTTTTTTTTTTTTTTTTTTTTTTGTCACCACTGTTTCCCAAAGATAATTTTCGTTTTAGATGTATCTTGCAAATGTATAAATCTACCACTTGTAGAGTTTTCTTAGAAATAATGGTAGCCAAAGAGGATCAAGCTCCCAGATGAAATTTCCCATTCTTCTTTTATACAAATTTTAAAATCTGAATTCCGCCATAAACATTGTATTTGTATTATAAATAAATTACAGTTATAACAAAAAAAAAAGTTTCTGGCTTCTTGTTGTATAACAAAGCTAACTTATTAATTATAAACCCTTTTAACGGTCGTTTTTGTCGCGCGTCAAAGCTTAGACCAAACTTTCGCGGTCAACATCAGAGCCGTCCTTAGCGAAAGCGAGGCCGGGTGCAAGAATTTTTGCGAGGCCCTTCTCTTCCAAACTAGTTAATTCCCTCCCATTCCCACCAATTTTGCCAAGCTGGATGTTTTTATTCATCTACCAGAAATTTCGAATCGTAATTTTTGCTTTATTTAATGATACTTTGACTTTGATGGGGAAGCTTACAGAGTGCCGGGGAACCAAAATTCCATATATCTGGTGAAAAATGAGCCAAGAAAAGGAAGACTTTAAAATTTTGAAGCCAAAACTAGTTTGGCAGCGTGGGGGGGGGAGGGGGGGAGTGGCAGATAAACCTGCCTAAAGCGGACTCAAAGAGCCGCGGTAAAAATATGAGAGGGATTAGAAAGAACAGAACTCTCGCGCCCCACTCACATTTCACTGCGAGTTAGGGCTACTACAGCTTCACAGGCATTCGCAGAAATTAGCTTTTAAAAAAGCTCTTCGAGATGCCCAAGATTCATTGCAGACTAGAAGAACCCTTCGCACTGAGGGTAGAAATATTTAATGATATGCAATATGTCATTAAATAAAGTGGAAGTTACTATTAGGAATTTCAAGTAGATATCTTGATTTTTAAAAAGTCCTCTAAATTGGCAACACTACTTCCCACAACCCAATCGCCCTTTGAAAAAAGTTACATTATATAAACCGGGGTGCACCAAGGATTACGCCTTTTTTTAGGGAGGTGTGGTGGTGGATAGTATGTTTTAGTAGAGGTTTATACAAATTCTTGGACTAGCCACAGGCTATTCTTTTTTCTGCAGATTTGGAAAACGCCGGGAATTCGTTTTTGGAGTGTCGTGTCGGAGCGATATTTCCTTCCTTTTTCTCTCCCCCCCCCCCTTTTTTTTGGTAAATTAGTAATATTGTACAGTCGTTGAAAATGATAGAGAGAGAATTTAACCGCCAAATTGCCTCAGAGAGATGCGAAAGATACTGTTCCACTCGAAATTGTGTAAAGAGTAAGATGGGGTTAAAGTTTCACGATGCTAATGTTAATTTATTAGACAAACTTTTATTTGTCATCTTCCCAAAAATCATCCAATTGATGTTTTTAATGCGATACAATGCATTAGAGGCAAAGATGTATCGGGCAACATTTTTTTTTATTAATTTTTTTTTATTAATTTTTTTTTATTATTATTTATTGCATTTTTTTTCAATTAAAAAAATGAATTGTGAAAATATTAATAAAATCGTAGTAAAAAAAATTCAATTACGATTGACATTAATTTTTACAGAAAACGAACCACAATTGTAATAAAATCATGGGTATGTAAGTGTATAGCTCATTCCAATCATTAGGTTTCGAGATATAAACTTTACTCCTTGATGGGCTAAAGAGACCGCCTCTTGTTATCAAAGCATTCACAGAAAATTTATCATTGAGAGAGTTTATTTTACACGAAAACATTTTGTATATTTTTTTCTGGCAACTATTTGAATGTCCCCGATACATCTCCTTGTAATATAAATTTCTGGAAAAAATCCTAACACATTTTCTTTTACAGCTCTATGAAGATTTTCAAAAAAAGTATGTAAACAATATTATTTTTCCTGGCAGCTTTCATTTAAAAAAAAACTGAAATACAGTGTCAAAAGTGGGTGTTAGTATTTGAAAATTTAAAGTTGATTCAGCTTTTAATGTACCGAGAACCTTTATTTTAAAATTTATATTCATTTGCGGAAAGTAGGTAGAAGTCTGAGTCGAAAGCTAACTCTCGCATCCCTCCACGACAATTTGATCCTTAAAAAGCAAGAGACGGTCCCGTTCTCTTTCCCTCTCTCTCTCTCTCTTTTTTTTTCTTTTTCTTTTTTTTTTTTTTCTTTTGACGATTGTGCATTTAACGCCACCTTTAGAAATTTATTTTGATTTAATAAATCAAAGAGATATTTTTAAAAGTGTACTTTTATTTCTTTTACAGAGCTTCAAAATTGTAACTTTTTCAATTATCTTTTTCTTTCCTTCTAAACTATACACTTTTAATGAGTCTTCATTTGAATGTAATTGTTTTATGTGATCATTGATATTTTTACTCCCTATACCATGGCTTTCGAACATATAATTTGAAAAAGGCTGTACTTTAAAAAGTTTGCTTAAATATGGAGGCAGTATTCTTTCCGAGAAATTTAATTGTATGATAACACCGCCTAACAAACATCGGAATTTTTGTAGGAATTGAGTTGGGGCAAAGCAGATTTTAATGATTTTTGCTCGGCTCAGTGCTGGACCGAACTTTCAGTTTTTACACCGAGTCTAGATAGCTTTTTCTACACCGTGCTGGATCTGTGTCTTAAAATTTAGACCCATGCAGATCTCTAATAAATTTATGTTATATTCATGAGCAGGCGATTAGTGATAAGCCGAGAGTAAGTGTCAATGAAAATTATGCAAATTGAAGCAATTTTTAAAACAATTTGGTACGGAAAATTGTTAATTCCTTACTGATGATTTAAACAGAAACAGAAATAAAAAATACTGGCTATATCTCTGTACCCTGATAGGTTATATGTATGCGTGTGGACAAGAACATCCAGAGTTGAATTAGGGCAATTTTCTCTTGAAGGGATTTTTTATGCTCAAGTGGGTATATTTTACAGTTCCAGTGGTGAAATGGAACTTTTATCGATTAAAAAGCATAAAATCTCAAACCTTCCGGGTTGGTGGTGTCCTCCCCCCGTTTCAAACCTTGAACTCAATACTAAGAACATGGATATTCGTATAAAAAAGACAAACTTGATTACACAAGAAGGAAAGCAAACCTGTGTTGTTACATTACAAATAGTCATTAAAATGATAGTGAGCACTTTGTCAGAATCATCTTTAGCAACAACATCTTCACAGTTAAAATTCAACACTTTCCCAGATTACTTATGCACCTAATGCTGCCTAGGCTAGAGTATAACGATGCAAATAGATTGAAAATAAGCTACAAAAAATCTATTCGTCCAGAACTTGCGCCGAACATTTTTTTTTTTTTTTATATATATATATATATATATATATATATATATATATATATAAAACACTTTACATTCTATAATTAAACATGTTTACAAATTCAAATTTAAATATGAAATAAATAACTCACAACAAAATGAAAAATAAATATTTAGCTATTTTTTATTAATTTCTTTCTCGGGCGCGAGGCCTTCCTAGGTGCGAGGCCCTGTGCAGCCGCACCTGTCGCACACCCCCAAGGACGGCTCTGGTCAACATGTTTTAGTAAATGTCTTGACCTAGCTCTTCTGCCTCGTCGCTTGTTTGGCTAATTTGTCTTGTTTTCCGGTATTTAATCTAGATACAGATTTGTAAAACTTATATTTGTTACTATACATAAAAAATCTCTAGAACAAACTGAATTCAACAATAAAGTAATTAACCTCTTAACCCATTGAAAGGCGGTGGGAGGTGGGACATATATATTCCACTTAATTTTAATCCCCAAATGCCACATATTTTGAAATAAAATTTTGCTTTTAAAATATACGTAAAAAAAAAAAAAAAAAAAAAAAAAAGTTACTTATTTGTAAATAAAGTTTTTTGCAAATCCTGGTGTCGATCAATGTTTTCATCATTTTAACAACAGAAGTACTTTGCCCCTGAAACGGTTAAGTGCCTTTAGACCAAGTATCACCACTGTTCCCCAACAATAATTTTCATTTTAGATTTATCTTGCAAATGTCGTATAAATCTACCACTAGAAGAATTTTCTTAGAAATAGTGGTAGCCAAAAACGATCAAACTCCCAGATGAAATTTCCCATTCTTCATTTTATGCAAATTTTAAAATTTGAATTGAATTTTATATTATATTTGAATTTTGTATTATAAATAACCTACTATTATAACAAAAAAAAAAACAGAACAAAAAAGCATTTTTTTTCTGGGTACTTGTTGTATAACAAAACTAACTTGTTGCCGTTGAAGCTTAGACCAAACTTTCGCGGTTAACATGTTTTAGTAAATGTCTTGACCTAGCTCTTCTGTCTCTTGTTGCATAGCTTGTTTGACGAATTTGTCTTGTTTTCCGGTATTTAATGTAGATATAGATTTGTAAAACTGATATTTGTTACTATAGATGAAAAAACCTCTAGAACAGTGGTTCCCAACGTGAGGCGTACAAAAAAAAAGAAAAAAAAGTAATCTCGTAGACCAGGGGTGTCAAACTGTGGCCCGCCGGATACCACTAAAATTTTACAGTTACCTTTGCCTTATCTAATTGTCGAATTGCTGCGATTCAACTTGTTGGCTATTTCTGTAAAATTTTAGTGGTATCCGGCGGGCCACAGTTTGACACCCCTGCCGTAGACTAAAAAGAAATGAAATACAAGCAAAATTTTAAAAATCAGCCTTTTTATTGAATTTTAACAACGTTCTCGATCAAAAGTTCAAAATCGATTTTTCACCAGATTAATTACACACATTATCGTTTAAGATCGTTCAATGTTTTCATTTTAATTTTTTTTTATTTTTTTTTTTTTTGTATTAAAAGTTACTATAATTTTTCTGGTATTAAATTTTACAATTTTTCGTAACACTTTTGATTATTTATTTAATGAGCTGTCTTTTCTTCTATACGCTCTGCTATATGTCATACGAGGAATATTTTACACGTGAATCTACTTAAAAGTCTATATATGGGGCATTCTCACAATCTTTTGACTTTTAGGGGAAAAAATCTGGCGAAATTAAACTTGCTAAAATAACATTTTAATCTGATAGACGAATGCCTTAATGATTCAAAATAAAGAAAAAATGGTCAGCAGCGAAAAAAATTTTATTTAACTGAGGTTTAAGTTAAACTTGCGAGTTTAATTTTCCTTACCATTTTACCACTAAAACTTTTTATTTCCTTCTAAATTTTTACTTATAATGAATTTCCATAGTACCCACAGAACATTCAAATAAGAAATAATGACAATGTAGTATTTTTAGTACAAAATTTTGGCATAACATTGTCTTAAAGGGGTGTTAAAGAAGGGACGGTAATGTAAAAAAGGGGGACGGTATGGGAAAAAAGGGACGAAATGGGAAAAAAGGGGACGGTAAGGATAGAACAGCAAGGAAAATTACCACCTATTTTAGGCAGATCATGTTAAAACTAAGTGGTAGCCAAAATGTTCATTGATTTTTAGAAACAGTTGTTAACATTGAATTAAATGATTTTTTTATTATTATTTACCCCTTAAAGTGCAGGAATAAACCTTGGGGACGGTAAGACTACCAATAAAGCCACGATCTTGAAATTGATATTTAAATGCTGATTTAAATTCTGCAGTAAATTTCCTGTCAAAGAATTTTAGACATTCTTTCTCTAGCATACTACTGCATGAGGAAAAACTTGAAAAAAATTATGTGGCCGCATCTGAAGTGATTTTCTGTATAAGTTTACCAAGAGGGACGGTAAGGATGAAAAACCCAGGGACAGAGTTCAAAAAATAATATCAACCGTAAAAATGACGAGCCGTTAATTCCCAAATTGGCTCATCCGACCTCAGCAATCTGATCCTTTGTTAATATTAATAATTTGGATTACTTTACTGTGATTTTGATCAAATTTAACAAAATAAATCAATTTAAGTCATTATAATTGCATTCTATTTTACATTACACTACTTCATAAGAAAATAAATATAATTATCTACTATATAAATATCAGTTTTAGCCAATCAGATTGCTGGGCTCGGTTGAGCCAATTTGGGAATTAACGGCTCGTGTAAAAATGTATGCAGGTTAATTTTTTGCTACATAAATAATTGTCCCAGTTTCTGAAAAAAATTACATCGAATTACTTTTATTGAAGCAATTTTATACAGACAGCTCCAAACTTAAAAATCAGCTTCAGGGACATGGGACGGTATAGGAGTTTTCCAGGTGTTTGGACCATCAACATCGTCCAAAACTTATTTATCTCGTTGATATTGTTGTGCAATCATTCAGTGAGATGTTCCCAAGTATATGAAATAAAAAAAAACACAAAAAAATTATTATTCAGGGACATGAAAGTCAAAAGATTGTGAGAATGCCCCATGTAAATTTGACCGTCTTGCACATATTTAAATAAAAAATATATGAAATACCTGAACGAGATACTATTAACTTTATAAAATTTTTAAAACTTAAATAGCATTAGTAAAGGAAATGGGTAGATAGAAAATATCTATGGCTCTAAAGCAAACATCCTACGCAGTAAATAAATTCATATGATGGCATATACATTTAAAAATTTTGAAATCAGATAATACATAGAAGAGAATTAACGATATTGGGAAAGGGAAAACAGAGAAAATGTATTGTCGTGGGGAATAATAGCTAATTATAATAATTAAATTTGATAAAGATGAGAATCTTTAAATGCTTCTTGTGTATTGTGTTATTCATAGAAAGAAAATGTAGTCTTCTAAGCTTTTCCACCAACTCTTAATAAGTTACAAAAATGAATTATAAAATGTGTGAATGTTATCAATTTTAACGTTGAATGTAAGTCTCTCCAAGATATTTTGTGAACTTTAACATTGTCGTAGTTCTAAAACTATTGTAGTTTTAAAACTATTGTAGTTTTAAAACTACAACAGAACTCTTTTTGGCACAAACCACAAAGGCGAAACTGTATAATCTCATTGCATTTATAAAATTATGTTAAGAAAACTTTTGTGACAGAAGATACTTCTCTCTGATAAGTTAAAAAGGTGAAATGAATAGTTATTATTAAAGTTCTATTACGCTTCCACCGCGTGGATAGTGTTCTTTTTAAATAATAAGGACATAATTTATAGATTAAGGTAGGGGGGGGGGGGACATAGTGACTTTACAAATGCTTTGGTGGGGCGTGGCTAATAAAAGGTCGGGAACCACTGCTCTAGAACAAACTGAGTTAAACAATAAATTAATATTTCATCTCTTAAGTGCGTTTAGACCAGGTCTCGCAGCGCATTTTTAGGTGCGTTCTTAATTACATAAAAACGTAACACCTATAGTCGTCGTCTTGTCCGTCCGTCTGTCTATCTGTCTGTCCGTCTGTCCGCATATGACAGCGCAAAAACTACCCAACCAATAATTTGAAATTTAATAATCGTTGCAGACGTCCAGATGAAACTGCTCATTCTTCAGGATGAAATTGCTCATTTTTCATTATATACAAATTTTAAAATTCAAATTTTGCAAAAAACATCGTATTATAAATAACCTACAATTATAAAAAAAAAAACAAGAAAGAAAAATCATGCGTTAAGCATGGATTATGAAACACTTTCCAACACTTCCTAAATGCTTTAACAAAACTACGTTATTTGGGGAAATAAGATAGAAGATAACTAAGTAAACATTTTAGAAAACGCATAAAACATTTGAAAAACTAATTTCAGTAGTTGCCGTCCATAGCCAAATATGTATTCTAATTCTTTTGAACAGCCCTGTATTTGATCTGTAGATTGATATATATACTATATAATGGGGAAAATTAGTTTAGCAAGAAAACGCATAACAGGTTAAAATTTCTCTTTCGGCAATTTCTACTAATAGATGGAAACATACTTTTGTACAATCTTGTAGTTAACCTAGTTCCTTTATTACACGCCACTATTTAGCTAAAATTTAATTCAAACTAAAACACTCTTAAAACTACTGAAATCACGTTTCCAGAAATTATCATTTATAGACGGCCATGTATCCAATTATTTGCGTGAAAATGTATATCATTTTATCTATATTCTACAAACATTTCTTAGTAAACTAAATGCAGTTAGGCGTAAAAATGGATAACTCATTTAAAAGCCACCTTTAAGCAATTTGCACTCATACCCAGTAACTCTTACGAATCCTTTTGTGTAGTCATGTATATGAATTATAGCATTTATACACACCATATACTATGCGTAAATATAATGAAACATAAAAGCGCATAACGTAATTAAGAATGTATTCGTATCCTAACTGCTTATCTTCTGATTCATTTTTAAATTCATTTTTGCTCTCAAACGTTTCCAACTGAAAAATTCTCTTATTTAGAAAGTACATAATGTGCCGTGCTTATCGATTTTTTGATAAATGCAGAAAATATTGTAAAACATGCTATCAAAGTTGGCGTTTTGAAACGAATTTTCCGAAGCGAGATATCTGGAAATGAAAAAAATGGTCATACTGAGAAAATAATTGTTTAAAACTCAAATTCTAATTAAGTGAGCGTAAAATGAAATCACACGGCCTCTTATACATCTCTTCAAAAGTCACCTCAGCAAGTTTCATGTTTTTACTTTTAAAAATGAGCTAGAAAATGTCTCAGAAAATTTCGAGCTGTTGAGGGTGGAAAAATATTTTTTCGAATACGCCCTTAAAAATGCATTTCCAGCAATCATCGCTACTGTACAGTACTTCGAATACAATATAGTATCTGAAATTTTTTGTGTGTCCCTGTAAATTCTATGCACTTCGTATTATACATGAAACAAATTATAGTAAAAGTCAGCGACGTATATCAATTTCATTATACATGAAATAATTTAACTTAAGTTAAAATACGCCGCAAACAATTCCCACCAACCCTGTATCATTATGTAACGAAATTCTTTTGTACGGCCCTGTAAATGGATAATAACTAATCTTTGCACCGCATATTCTACAGAATGCATATTTTAGTGCACTTCATAGATGCATAACAATTGTATTATGTTTGAAAGAGTGTAACATCATTAAAAATCATTTTAAACGCTTTTTCCCTATAGGCCGTAATGTAACGGAAAACTTTTGAGTGTAACTGTAAATGAATTAAACATGCTACGAACTCCAATTTAATAGGGAACGTGCTATGGTAAACGTCAATAACATCCAAAAATGCCAGAGCAATCCGAGTATATATTTACGGGAGTTAGAGCGCGGACAGACAGACAGGCAAACCGAAATCATAAGCAATTTTCAACTTTGTTGGAAAGTGTTAAAAAAAAAAGAACAGAAGAAGAAGAAGAAAAATATTTCTTTAAATTTTTTCTGTTTACCTTTTGTATAACAAAACTAACTTCAAAGAAAAACCGATAAAACCACCTGATAAGGTTAATAAATGTTTCAATAACCAGAGTTGCTATGGTTCAGGGAATTTCCTGACTTTTCCTTGACTTAAGGGTGTTCTCAAATCCAAAAGAGCAACTTACTGACATAAGTTTTAATTTATTTTTGTTCGAAAATGCATGAAACTAGCTAGTGTTGTTGTTCAGAAACTATGTAATCGAGCTGTTATTTCCATTTTTTTTTGCAAACGCAATAGATCTTTCAGAAAATAGTGTCAAAGTGGACGTTTTGAACTCAGTTTCCGCGCGAACGGAGAATAAGCACTCGAGAGCGGGCGAAAAACGTGTTTGTCACATGATCCAAAACGCTTATAACTCAATAGGTAATTCATTGATCAAAAAATGGAAAAAACAGTTCAATTCCAAATCGCTTCCATGGCCAGGCTTTCCAATTTTATATCTTTCCGTTAAAAAATGAGTCAAAACGTTTTGCGCTTGTTGAGCAGAGCAGTTAAGAACAGCCTTAAGGCTCCTGTCTTTGTCAGGTGAAGACACTCCGGAGCTAATGATAAACCTATGAGGAGGTTATTTGCTAATAACTCGCCTGTATTTCGGCATTTTTTTTTTCATTGGATAACTGAGGTCCATCTCTACATCGCCCTTTTTTAACTTTTTCGATTTTGATTGCAGATATTTTTTATAAAGTTACTTTCACTTTCGAAGCCGGTTCTGTAAATGAAAGTGTCATTCTAAAAAATGTCTGCAACCAAAGCCGAAAAAGTAAAAAAGGGGCGATATAGAAATGGATTTCAGCTATCTAATGCAAAAAAAGTTATTTAAAAATATCGAAATTCAAGCGAGATATTAGCAAATAACCTCCCCATAGGTTTAGCATAAGCTAAACACTAGCTGAGTGTCTTCACCTGACGGGGACCGGAGCCTTAACAACAGTATCTTCTTAGCGAAAAAGTTTCCTCTTACAATCGCGCGATTATATTAGTCTTGTTTTTCTACACAAAAATACTGGTATTTAAGATGAAAGCGTACCAACCCTGAATAACTTCCGCTATACCCTTGTGTTTTGAAAGCAGAAGTTTATTTATTATTTCATGCGTACATTTAACCCTTTCGAGGGCTCCAAAACTGACAAACGACACCAAGAATATTTAACTAAAATGTACCTTTTATAATGTACGTGAAAATAAGCAAATTCATATTTTGTAATAAATTCGTTTATAAATTCTGGTGTCAGTCCATTATTTTATCAGTTTATAAACAGAATTGCTCTGCGCCGGAAAGGGTTAACAAAATTTCTCATATTTCTAGCCACAAAATATATACAGAGAAAGGAAACTAGCTCGTATTCCACTTGAGAATCAGTTCAATCGGTGATCGTACAGCAATAAATTAAACTCAACTTAGAATCTAACATGTCAAAAGTAGTTTTTCATTCTGATTGTATTATCTGTAATTGAATTCGATGGAAGCCGGAACTCCATCATGCAATAACGCCTCAGGAGAAATGTTACTAAATAACTGGAAACGGTAACTGAATTCTGAAGCAAATCGCTTTAAAATTAATCATAGACAAGAAAGAAAAAAATCATGCGTCAAGCATAGATTATGAAACACTTTCCAACACATTCAGAATAATGATACAAAACTGTACCGTTTAATAAGTTAAAATATTATGTCTAATTCAACAATATGGAAACGCATAACAATCGGGAAATTATCCGAATTCTTTGATAAACCCTGTATATATTGTATTGCCTTATCGTATAGTAATCCTCTTGTAGTGAAATTCAGCGATTTATATCAATGTTAATACATTTGAAATAGCGTAATGTCATTAAAATACACTGCAAACGATTTTTCCCCATTGACTATAATGTAACGGAATACTTTTGAGTGCCCCTGTAAATGAACTATTAATCCCACATACTTCATATAAAATACCAAACATGCCTTAGTGACCCTAAATATGTTTTATCAATTGGGTGAAAATTCGAGTATATTTACGGGAGTTAGAACGTAGACAGACGGACAGACAAACCGAATGTATAAACACTTTTCAACTTTGTTGGAAAGTGTTAAAAAGGGAGAAACTTTCAACTCTCTAAAAATTGGCATCAGTTAAAGCAGCAGGTATAAATTAACATGACACACATTTGGTATTTAAGCATATCTAATAATTCGAAAATTTAAAAAAAATTACAATTCTGAGGGCAGCTGGTCTTTTTGGACTTTCCATTCTCTGACATCTGAGTTATATTTTAATGTTTCCGAAAATATGCGTTGATACATGTTCATTTGCTATTCTGTGCCTACTTTTCACAAACATTGCACATTAATTGCAGTTTATGAATGCAAATGAGTCATATTAAGGAACAAAAAGAAAAAAAAAATCGACTAAAAATCTAATTTTGTATGCTGTTAAATCAGTAGTCATACAACAACAAATTAAAGTAAAATAAAAATCAAACATATCAGAATTAACCTTTGGATCTAAACGAGTGATTCATAACCATTAAACATTTAAAGCTGTTCTTAACTGCTCTGCTCAACAAGGGCAAAACGTTTTGACACATTTATAAATTCATTTTTTAACGAAAAGATATAAAATTGGAAAGCCTGGGCATGGAAGCGATTTGGAATTGAACTGTTTTTTCCATTTTTTAATCAATCAATTACCCATTGAGTTATAAGCTATTTCGATCACGTGACAAACACTTCTTTCGCCCGCTCTTGAGTGATTTTTCTACTTTCGTGCGGAAATTCGGTTCAAAACGTCCACTTTGACACCATTTTCTGAAAGATCTATTGCGTTTGTAAAAAAATGATAAAAACAGCTCGATGACATAGTTTCTGAACAACAACACCAACTAGTTTCATGCATTTTCGAACAAAAATAAATTAAAACTTATGTCAGAAAGTTTCCCTTTTGGATTTGAGAACATCCTTATCACTAGAAAGGCCCGAAATTTTAGTCAAGTTTTATAAAAATATTTCACACCAGAATTTAACTTTTTTATTTAACGTTTTTCTTCTTTGTGTCTTTTAAATTTATTTTATAATGAAATTTCTGGTTTGAACCGAAATATATTCACGTGGTAGCGGTCAAAATGACCGCGCGGGGTCGTTGTAGTGTTAAGACACGATTTGAAATATTCTAAGTGGAAACCGACAAAGAAAACTATATTCATGATAAGACATTGGAGGCATTCATTAGATAACTATCTATTGAAACTAGATAACAGATTAATTTAGATAACTGTCTAAACTTAACATAATCCTGAAACAAACCGGTGTACCATTCTCAACTATCTAGTCAACTACAACAATAGCAAATGGAGTTTAAAATACTATGTATTTGAATCAAAGCAGTTCTAGCAAATAACTTCAATGGCAAAGATAATGACAAAAGTTCATCTGTGGCTGTGGCCAGTGGTTTATTTAGCTCTTCTCTAATATTACATACATATATTTACGAACAGATAAACTAAGTTGCTATTGCACGTACACTTTTCCCAAGTTTCCGGTCGGAACGACAAAATATATCATTCATATTTATGAATAAAACCAAAAAGAACCGATTTAGAATCAAATTCGGTATGCTCTTCCATCAGTAATCGAATAACAATAAATTAAAATCAGATTAGACTTAGACATCTCAGAATTAACCTCTTGATCTAATCGAATTATCCGTAACTCATTAAACATTCAAAGCACTGTTTGAATAGTTTGTCGGTAGCCGACAAAGGTAATCCCATTCAAGCCTTAAAGCTTCGAAAACATTTTACTTAATGTAGTTGAAAACCTTAGCTGAATTTTGAAACGAACTAATATGCCATTTCTAACTGTTTGATCATAACTAGAACAATCACAGCAATAAATGTATATGTAACGTCGGATGCATTGTAACTTAATCAGATCTAACAATACGAACTTCATACATAACAGAATATCCTTTGAGGCCAAAGGTGCACTTTGTCCTTCTCTAATATTGTTGTTTTGTACATAATTTTTCGCAAAGTCAAGTTGAGTTACTGCTCAAAAAAGTACCATTTGTATAGTTTTGTATAGCTAACAAAGGGAATCCCATTCAAGCGATAAACCTTCGAAACCATTTTACATACTTGAAAACTTTATCTGAATTTTGAAACAAACCAATGTGCTATTTTCAACAGTTTGGTCATAACTACAACTATCACAGCAACAAATGTATGTAAAATCGGATGCATTGTGACTTAATCAGATCTAATAATGCGAACTTCATACATAAAACAGTATTCTTTGAAACCAAAGGTGCATTTTGCCCTTCTCTGATATGGTTGTTTTGTACATGTACATAATTTTTTCGATAAGTCAAGTTGGGTTACTGCTCAAAAAAGTACCGTTTGAATAGTTTTGTCGGTAGCTGACAAAGCTAATTCCATCAAGCGATAAACCTTCAAAAACATTTTACTTAATGTACAGTCGTGAAAAAAAAAAGTAAACACCCCCTACTAACTCATCAACCAATTATCGTAGACAAAAGTTACTGGTACCGAACGACTGGAAATAAAGTCTACTTTTAAATAAGGCCTAACAATAGCCCAATATTGTTAGAATTTATTATAACAATAATAATAAATGGCCCCCTAATTTTCTTAGGGGGGCATTTACATATTAAAACGAATCCAAACTTCATTTTTTTCAGTAGCATTACCCAATTTTAACAAAATCTTTTAAATCTTCGGTTCAAACTATGCTTAGACACCAAATTTCAAGTCATTTGAATGACAAGTTTTTGAATTATAAACATTCAAAATTTAGTGCTTCTAGTGTTAAATTACATTTTCATATTTGTATTTATATCTCCCGAAATTATGCTCCTAATGTGCTAATTTTTTTCGTAGCAATAATACTAATATACCCAAACATAAATACGATGAATTTGCAATTTTTATAATTTTATGATATGAATTATGAAATTAATGTTCGAAAAAGTTATGAATTGCAACCTACAAGTTTTTTGATGGATTTAGATTTATTAAGTTCTGCTTTATGGAAATACAAAATTTCATATTTCTCTTCCAAGTAGTTTTCAAATTATGCTTAAAAAACGGCAAAATGATGGTTTAAGGGGCCGTTTATGATAGAAGTAAGTAGGTATTTTGAAGTTTATTCTGATATCCTGTAATCTAACAGGCTTCATTGACTCCTTGAGTAGCGCTTAAGGTGCCTTGATCAAGAAGGGGGCTCTCTCGGTTAACAATCGAGTACGGGACTTCAATTTGGATACAGCCCTTAAAATACGCTCGTTTTAAAATAATGATTTTCTCGGAAACTTATGGTACGAATTGCATAAAAATTCGTTTTTAGGCTAATTGAAGGGTGTAGAGTTCATTTATGCTGTCAAATGTGTGTACTGCTATTAAAAAAAACAAAGTTATGGTTCGTTTTAATATGTAGATAGCCCCTAAGCAAATTTTATATGCATCATTTAAAAGTAGACTTTATTTCCAATCGTTCGGTACCAGTAACTTTCTTCTACGATAATTTGTTGAGGGGTTAGTAAGAGGTGTTTACTTTTTTTTTTTTTTTTTCCACGACTGTACATAAATCAAAACGTTATCTGAATTTTGAAGCAATCCAATATGACATTTTCAACTGTTTGATCATAACTACAACAATCACAGCAACAAATGTATGTAAAATCGGATGCATTGTGACTTAATCAAATTTAATATAATGCGAAATTCATACACAACAGAACATCCTTTGAGGCCAAAGGTGCACTTTGCTCTTCTCCGATATTGTTGGACCCACCAGTGGCCGAGAGGTTCCGCTCTCGAAGCTGGTAGACGGGAGGTGCTGGGTTCGATCCCAATCGCGCCCGTCGGCCTAATCGTTCGGAGTTTTCGTGGTTTTCTTCGAGCCGTGGATCTTCCATGCGTTAATACGGATTAGGTTCCCTTAGAAAGACCCCCACGGAGGGCACTCCCCCCGGGCCTATATCCCTCGTGTAGATAATTGGCCGTCAAAAATCAACCCAACCCAACCCGATATTGTTGTCTTGTGCAACTGTAAGACAGGCTGAGTTTCTGCTTCACATGTAATTGTCATAAATATTCCTTGCTATCGTAGTAATTACGAGGTATATCAATCATACTAATGAATACAACTAAAGAGGACCGACTCATAACCAAATTCAATATGTTGTTCAGTCAGTAATCATACAACAACAAATTAAAGTCAAATTAGGATCGAGCATGTCAGAATTAACCTGTTGATCTAATCGAATTATCCGCAACTCATTAAACATTCAAAGCACCGTTTGAACAGTCTTGACGGCAGCCGACAAAGATAATCCCATTCAAGGGATAAACCTTCGAAAACATTTTACTTAAAGCACATACTTGAAAACTTTATCTGAATTTTGAAGCAAACTAATATGACATTTTCAACCATTTGGTCATAACTACGACAATCACAGAAAGAAATGTATGTAAAATCGGATCGGATGCATTGTGACTTAATCAGATCTAATAATGCGTATTTCAGACATAACAGAACATCCTTTGAGACCAAAGTATCACTTTGCCCTTCTCCGATATTGTTGTTTTTACCCAACTGCCAAGAAGGGTTATGTGTTTCTCGCGTATTTGGGTATGTGGATTTTTTTTTACCCTCGAAACATCCCAACGCTTGGATGGATTTTAATAAATGAGGTCTGTATCGATTCGTCTTAACCACCCGATGGTTATAGGCTAGGTTTTGTTTTTATAAATTCAAAATGACGGCCGTAAAATACAAAATGGCGGTAGAGACGTAAAAAATTTACGCACCCTATTGAGTGGCATATCATTGGATAGGTCTTTCAAAATGAAGACGATGTTTCATTGACTATTTTACAGTCAGAAGCTCCGTTTAAATAGTACACAACATGGAAGTTGTGTAGGTAGGATCTCTAGCTTTACTGCAACTCTAACCTCATCAAAACAGTGTTTATAGATAATAACTAACAATTAGACAAAACTTAAGAGTCATCAAAACAAGTAAATAAAAAATTAGGTAAGTAATATAAAAAATAGTTTCACATTGATGCGAAATAATTAATGAGTTCGCTTTTTACGCAGTCGGCTTTTTTGATTTTTTAAATTTAACTAATTTTTAAAACAACATTATCTTATGTATGTAATTTTTCGCAAAGGCAAGTTGAGTTCCTGCTCCATATCTAATTTTCATAAATATTCCTTACAGTCGTAACTAGGAGGTATATCAATCATACTAATGAATACAACTAAAGAGAACCGACTCATAACCAAATTCAATATGTTGTTCAGTCAGTAATCGTACAACAACAAATTAAAGTCAAATTAGGATCGAGCATGTCAGAATTAACCTGTTGATCTAATCGAATTATCCTCAACTCATTAAACATTAAAAACACCTATTGAAATGTTTTGACGGTAGCCGACAAAGATAACCCCATCCAAGCAATAAAACCTCGGAGGCATGTCGCTGAATATAGTTGAGAGCCTTAACTGAATTCTGAAACAAACTGTTGTTAGAAGTAATGAGGTCAAGAAGGTCTAGGGCGGAAACAATAGACCCATAATCAATAGACAAAGTGGTAACGAAGTTGCCCGCGGCTGGGGAGGAGGGAGGGGATATTAACGCTGTAGGTCAGGGGAGAGGAAAGTATGGACAAAATTAAATGCAGTTGACCTTTTCTATCATCCTCAACGCATCGCTTGCGACGAGGTGTTCATACCTGAGTTAATAAACTAGTAATCAACGTTTGGAAGTTGACAGTTAGAATGAAAAACTGGCAGAGAATGAAATCAAACCGCTTTAAAATTAATCATATAAAAGGCGAGCAACTTTCATCTATCTAGAAACTGGCATCAATTAAAGCAGCAGGTGTAAATTAACAAGGCAAATATTTGTGATTTAACCCTTAAATGCATGATTTTTTATTTTGTTTCGAAAAACTTATATATGATTCTATGAAAAGCTTATAACACAGGAAAAATAATGAGAAAAAATCTGATATAGGGGAGATGGGGGATGAATGGGACATTTTCACAAAAATATTTTTTTATATTTTTTTTATTTAAGTTATTATCAATATTATATATCACATTTCGTACATTAGGTATTTGACAACATATGTGAACAATATTTATTCTAGATTATGATTTATTCAGAAAAATATTATGAAATCAAAAAAAACGTTCCTCCCTGTCCCTATCATCCCCACAGCAGCGATGAATGGGACACTAATAGGGATAGATGGGACACGAAGATTTTCCTCCATGTATTCAATTTTACCAAATTAAAATTTATAATTATAGCATTATATGTAATTATATTTGTAATATATGATTTTACAGCACAAATCGATATGTTTTTTTTTTTTTTTTCAATAATTTCTTTTATTGCAGTTTTAACTTTTAATGCAGACTTCGGCTATCAATCTGTTCTTCTTTCCCACTTGTGAGGCATTTTAGATTTGAAATGAAAGTGCAAAATGACTTTTAAATATGGCATAGCTAATAATTTTCAATCATAACTTATTAATTAATATTAATTAAATGTATCTTAGAAACATGCAGAACGGAAATTATTGGGTCGATGGGAAAGTCGTGTCGTGTTGGGAAAATCAATTCGCACCGGAAAATTCTGCCCGGTAATTATTAGACATTAGATATTGGAATCAATGTCTAATAATTAAATGATAGAATTTTCCGGTACGAATTGATTTTCCCAACACGACACGATTTTTCCGATCGACCCAATGTGTTAGGGGTGGGGATTTATTAGTGCAACATTTCAAAATTCAATATAATTTCCCCCATCTGATCAATAAACATATACTATTTTTAACAATTTTATCTATTTTGATTAAGTTTTAGTACCAATTTTTGATAATACATTAATAATTATTACAATACAATAAATAACACTCAGAAATTTTAAACAATAACAACTCATGCAATACTATCATTTAATACTGTCAATTAACGTAAATTATTAATTTATCAACCTATATAATACTATTTAGTTAATAAATAAAATTTTCAACATCTCTAGGGATGAATGAGAATGTCCCATTCATCCCTATTTGAAATGTCCCAGTCATTCCCATGATGCATATATTCCCTTCTCAGCCATTTTGCCTCAAAAATTATTTTGTCACAATGGCAGCCATTTTGCCTCAAAAATTATTTTGTCACAATGGTGACTATTCATTCATTTTAATTATCGATATTGAACCTTAAAATAAATAACTACAACATAGCTTAATTTTTTATATTGTATCATATATTTCACATCTTCAAATGTAAAAAAAAAACTTGCTTTTAAGCAGAGATTTCAGAAAATGCAACTTTGAAGGAAAATGAAAACAGCAATGTGGTCCTACTTTTAGTTCTAAAGCACATTGTGGTAGAGCCTTATGTGGGGATAGGAAGCAATTTAAAATAAATGTTTATTGCTTGAAATATTGAGAATGTCCCATTCATCCCCTAGCTTCCCTACATTTTTTGTATAATACGTCAACCTTTTCTTATGTTGCACATCTGCAATACAAGTAAAAACTAAAATATTGCAAACTAGTAAATATTTTAACAAGTATGAATCTAAATACCTCATTTTATATATATATATATATATATATATATATATTTGTAAAACTTAACCCTTAAAGACATAAATTATTTTTTTAGAATTATATTTTTTACTCTTATATTAAAGATTAGACACCAGAAATTTTAAGATAGATTTTTAAATTTATATTTTTGTAATTTTTACAAGATTAATATTTCTATATAAATATACTGGTTGATAAGAATTAAATAAAAAGTTATGTAATAATGCATCCCAATGCATTTGCAGATCTAATGATTCGAAATTCAAAGATAATTTTAATAGTTTCTGAACCTTTCAAGGCTTTCCATTCTCAGACATCCCAATTACATTCGTGTGTTTTCAAAGTTATGCGCTGTTCCATGCTCAATTGCTATTCTATGCGTACTTTTTACAAACATTACACATAATTGCAGTCTATAAATAAGAATGAGTCTTATAATGAACAAAAAGAAAAAAATCGACTAAAAAGCAAATTTGGTAGGGGTTAAATGAGGTTAAATGAGGGGTGAAACAACAGCAAATTAACCTCTTCACGGGTGGTGGTTCATTTTTGGACCACTTAATTTTAATTCCTAAATCTCACATTCGGACCAGAATATTGGAATGAAATTTTTTCTTTCATTAATACGTGAGCAAAAGCTTTTGCTTATTTAGAAAAAAATATGGTTGTAAATTCTGGTGTCATTCACTCATTTCAGTATTTTATGAATAGAAGTACCTTGCCCCCGTAAAGGGTTAAAAGAAAGAATTTCGTAATTAACCTCTTGACCTGGAAAGACGTGCTATGTACGTCGCCTTGGATTAACACTAGAAAGCCCGCGAGCAGTCATTTTGACTGCTACCAAATGAATACGAACCAGAAATTTTTTTATAAAACTACTTTAAAAGATACAAAGAAAAAAACTAGATAAATGGATAAGTTAATAATTTTAAATAAAAATTCTGGTGTGAAATATTTTTCTAAAATATGGACGAGATAGTCACGGTCTTCTGCCAATTAATTTCCAGCGCAAGAGGTTAACCTTTGTATCAAAACAAATTATTCGTAATTCATTAAACATTTAACCCCTTAATTCTCGCTCCCGTGATATTCACGGGCTGTGTGTTTTGCTCAGATTGTTTGATTCCCACCAGTTTTATAATAGAGTGCAATTGGCTTTCTTATGGTATCATTTTACCTGTCATTAAATAAGTTGAACATTTCTTTTTTCAAAAAAGTGGTGCCAATGAGCAATTTGAATTTTTAAACCGTAATTTAATGCGACCGTTAAGGGTTTAACCCTCCGTCTACCAGACGGGTCCATTGGACCCGGCAGGTACATACAAAATATTCATTCAAACCAGAAATTTCTTTAAAATAAACTAAGTATATAAACCAGACAAAAATAAGGTAAATAAATAAGTTAAATAGTTTTAAATAAAAATTCTGGTGTAGAACGTTTTATTAAAACTTGAATAAAATTCCCGGTAGACCTAGGGTTAAAGAGATATTCTTATTTAAGGCTGTTCCCAAATTTGAACTGTATACTGTATGAAAGTAATTTTTTTATAAACGGCTTGAACGGGAGAGAATAATAATAAAAAAAAAACATTTGTGTTTCCTTTGTTTATATAAAGTATTTATTTTCCAGTTACGATCCAGTGCAAAGCTCGAGAAATGATTGCCAAGGTTAAGACGTCCAAGGTCTTTAATGGAAGAATCTACGCCAAAACCAGGCCGAATTCATGTGTAGCAGATGTCGCCAACAGTGTCGATTTCGAAATTAAAATGGCATACCATGACCTTAACTGTGACGTCAAACAAGAGGTAAAAGGCTTTTTTTTTTTCATTAATATAAAATTGCTACATTGACCCGGAAATGCTCGCGCATATCCAGAATATATACTATTTATACTTCGCCACCAATAAATTTAAACAAAAATCATCATGTTATTTAATCGTTGACATTGCTCATAAATTCTGCAGTAAAATAATTGAAAGATTACTGTTTAAAAATTAGTTGTGAAAAATATGATAACCGTGCCCATTCTGGGTATGTCATATTCTGCGCGTGTAATCCCGGGTTAATTTCTATTATAACGTAGCATGTTTAATTTAATAACAAATATTGTTAATTTTATCTAACGTAAGTTACTTTTAAAATTTTCTTTTCTAAATTTTTATCCGCCAAACATTGTAAGAACTTGATACTTGTAACCTTCTCTTTGCATGCCTCGAAAGCGACTCAACAACTAATGCACGGAATTTCACGAAGCTTCATATTCCGTTAGACTTTAACATAAATAGAGGCTGATTAGGTTTGGTTGCATACCACCCAATAGGGACGCTGCTGTTCTGTTTTTTTATTTTTTACGATTTTCGCAATTGTAATATATCTCAAAAACTAATGTAACGGAATTTCATCAAACTTCATATTCTGATAGGCCTTGATATTAATTCAGTTTTCTTTGATCACTCAACAGGAGGGGGGGGGGGGGGGCTTTTATCTTATGCTTGGGAAGATTCCAAATCGGGTCCACAATCAATTGATGCAATTTAGTGAGTGTAGTTATCAGTATTTGCAACTCTATTCTTGTATCTCTCATAAGCTTTTAGCAGCATTTGAGGTCATAATCGCTGATTTTTTAAACGATGTAAGAGGAAACTGTGGAGCAGACGATTTTTCAAGAATTAACATAATTTTGAATCGTGTAGAAGATATTTTAGCTTTTTTTTTTTTTTTTTTTTGGAACGATGCATAGTGGGGCAAAATCCCGAAAAGCTGGCCAAAAGTCGAAAAATAAAGTTACTATTTAGGGAATTTTGACTATACAGATGGCTAGAAGGATGTTTGAAGGGTCAGAATCCATATTTTTAAAAAGGTTTTCGTTTTGCCTCGACAACCTTCAAAAGTGACGCTTGGAGGATCATCATCTCAGGCGAACAAAAAGAGCAAAACAATGGTTCCTCTAAACAAGTGCTACATTTTTCCATATCATCCGATTTTAATGCTTTAAAATGGATTCACGTGATGATAGTGTGTAGATTATTTGGGAGTGTTACAAAAATTTTTATTAAGCACATAAAAATGAATAATTTCATGGTTATTTTTGATAAAAATGTTGAATATATATATATTTATATATATGTTTTTTTTTTTTTTTTTTTTTTTTTTTTTGCTTTCAAACATCAAAAAGTTTAAAAGTTCCACAGTATTCCGCAACGACATATAATGGGAATAATAGCCTGAACTATTATCTAATGAATAGTGAAAAAACCAGCTGCCATAAACTGCCATTCTGCATTCCGTGCAGGTTTTTGCAACCACAAGTAAAAATGTCACCTTTTTAGTCGCTTCAAAAACTCCGAAATTTATTACTTTTCACAGTAATTTAGCTGGCAAATATTTTTGAAATTTTTAGATTATTCAATTTTGTGATAGTATGTATTATATTACAAATAAGTATTATGATCATAAGCATAAATGAATTTGATAAGCAAGTTAGTAAAATAATAATAATAATAATTCTCTGTCATCGATCCGATAGAAATACATTTTCATATCTTTATAGCTAATAATTTTGTTTATTCTAATGTAATTAGAATAATTATCTTGTCAATTGCAATCTTTGCTAGATCATACTGCTGAACGTATTTTATTAATGCAAACGGAAATTAATATTATTCTGACTTCCGAGAACATTAGCAATCTGAATTTGATTTGCAAATGGGGATGTGATGGCACCATCTGGTCAAAGTACTTTTAAACAAAAAATTAGCTATGATGATGGTAGAAATCAGGTTCAAATAGCTTTTTCACTTCTCTAGTGCCACTAGAACTTGTAAGTGTTGCGAATAAATCAGAAATCGTTATTTGGAACAGTTCAAGACCTTCATCGCCTCGATTTTTTAGGCCTATCAGAATCCATTTTTTGCACGAAATTACGGAATCTACTGTCAGTGAAATGGATTATATTACAGATCAGGAGAGTAAACTTATTCCTTTTAAAACAATCATTGATAGAGAATAAGTAGGCGTTACATACTAGATAAACAAATTACAAACTAGCTTTAAGGATGATTGATGGTAAAATTTTTAATGCTTTTACTAGTAATTTGTCAACTCAACGTTGGTACCTATGTCAGGCTACTTCAGAACAGTTTAATAGCTTTGATGAAATTCTCAAACTAAAAGTAAATGAAGGTCATTTATGATTCGAGCTGACCACGTTACATGTCTGTATTAGCTGTTTTGAATGTAGCTTGCATTTGGCATACAAACGGGATATAAAGGAATGGCAATCTTCTCTTGACGAGAAGAAAAAAATTTAAATTACAAAAAAAAATTACAAAAAGGATTTCTTTTACAATTAGGACTTCTCGTCAATAAACCAAAACCCGGATTTCGAGGCGCAAATGATGATAATACAGCTCGTCGGTTCTTTAAAAACGCAACTATTTCTGCTTCCATACAGAGAGTAGACGAAGATTTAATCAAATGATTCCACGTCCATATTACAAGTAATTTCTTAACATTCATTTGATCAATTTCGTGGATTATTGCTTACAAACAGCTTGTAAATTCATTGAATTGTATTCCTAGTTCTATATGCCACCTTCAGTGCACAGGCTACTTATTCATGGCAAAGAAATAATAGCTTCCTCATTATTGCCAATTGGGAAAATGTCGAAAAACGCTCAAGAATCGAGCAACATTGATCAAAAGGTACCAAGAAGATTTCTCGCTAAAATGCAGTAGGACGAAAACAATGGAAGATGAGGGGGGGGGGGGGGGGTCGGATTTTAATGTCATCTGATCCCTTTATTTTAATATTACATAAATTACGGTAGGAGAAATTAAGATCCTTGTCCTTAGAGACACAGCAACTTATGTAAAATATTTCGACAACTCCCATTGTGAATAATCTAATTATACTATACATGATTCCGAAGATGAATTTCAGAATATCCTTTCGTTTTATTTTAATAATATAAAAATTAAACTTTTTAATATTTTACTTTCCATTAATGTATTTAATTGCGTTTCGTAAATAAAAATTCAATGTTTAATTTTGATTAAACATTGATTAAACATAAATCTTAGTTCCTTGAAAATTCTTCGTAATGTTTAACCTCGAAACTTCATACTTTATTTAAATCTAAATGTTTTTATTTTTAATCCGCATTTTTTTTATTTAACTTTTGAATCGTGCTTAGCATCCTCAAAAGCACCCGTATACGAAATTTCATAGAAATTGAGTAACTTTCAAAGTATTTTAATTTTTAGTCCGCCATATTGGATTCGCCATTTTGTTTTTTGGAATTTTAACTTTAGAATCGCAATCAGCATCCTGAAAAACACCCATTTACGAAGTTTCGTGCAATTTGATTAACATTTTCATATTTTGGCCAGCTTTTCGGGATTTTGCCCCACTGTGCGATGTAGTGAGTCAAGTCAAGTCAACGCAGGTTCTTAAAATCCCCTGACCGCCGAGCAAAAGGGCAAAATTGTAATTTTGTTTCCTCTGTAATTTTTTTTAATTCTATAAAAAGGTGATTTTTCCAGAATGATATAAAAAAATAATTCTGCATTGGAATATAATCCTTGAAAGTAATATTCATAACTTACTATTTTAAAACTGCATTTTATTTCTAGAACTATATTAATTTAAATAAGGCTTCTGTTCCAGTGAAAACTGCAGCTTAGTGAACGGATATATCAGTTCGCGGCGCTGAGAAGGTTTTAACCCTTTCAGGAGCAAGGCATTTCTGTTCCAAAAATGTTCAAATAATTAATTCACACCGTAATTTACGAACAAATTTATTTGAAAATAATCAAAAGCTTTTTTTTCCCCACGTATATTATATAAGATTGAAGTTACAATAAAAAATTACTGGTGCCATTTGGCAGTTTGGGCATTAAAATTAAGCGTTTGCAGACTGCAAACGGCGGCTCTGAAAGGGTTAAAGCTGTTAGTCACTCAGCTTCCGATTTCCCCTCGGCAATGTTAAGTCTATGGGCGTTTGATGTATTCGTATATTTAAAATACCTCCTCTGGAAATTCATACTTTTAACTTCTTTTCCCTGTGTACTCTTCTTAAACGGTGTCTCTTTTTTCCTTAGTTGTCAAAATATTTCTAAAATCTATGCTAAATTTAATATTTTACGTGTTAAAAGCTGACGAACTGGGAGCAAATTTGTAACACTTCATATAAAATTAAGCATATATTTAAGAAGTATTTTGACAACTAAGGTAAAAAGAAAACTGATCCTTTTAGAATAGTATACAGAAAAAAAGAAGTTTAAAATATTAATTTCCTGAAGATATATGTTAAATATAAGAATCTATCAAACGCCCATAGACTTAAGATTAAGGAGATAAATTCGGAAACTGAGTTACCAGCAATCTTAAGCAGTACTTACCACAATGGGTCGCAACCCCTGTTGAATCTCCATTGAAAGTGATAAAAACATAACATTCAATTTTACTAAACAAAGCACGAACCAAAAGAAAGTATAAGAATTTGGAGACTCTGGTGGAGAGTAGAACAGACCGATGCCTCTTCGTATGCATTCGAAAGTTGGTGAGTACGGGGATTAAATATAACTCTAACAAGTAAAGGTACTATAGTCTGTGGCGGCGAATTTCGATTTTTTGTAGCTCATTCGATTCGTCTCATCGAGCTAAGTAATTTGCTACCTCGCATATCGGCTATTGAGTTTTAATAATGACAGAGGGCCGGGTCAAAGTTTAAAAATTTGCATAATGCGAGCTGCCGAAAATAAAACAATAGCAGAAAATTCCTTCGCATGCAACCGTACGCAGACGTTCCGCAAGTTACGAAGTGACTGAAAAAAATGACAAAAGACAAAGTGTGGTTACAATGATTTCTGCTCGTAGTTCGGGAAAAAGTACTGTCAGGATGAACAAATTTAGACGAGGACATCATCAGCGGTGTAGTGGAGGGTATACGCCGTATACCGTCTGGATTTTTTAAAAAATCTCCGTATATCCTCTATTTCTCAAATAAAGCTATAGCGTATACCATAAGCATGACGTTCATGACTTTAGCGTATACCCTGTGCCTATAGCGTATGCCGTCTGGTTTTTTTACGACTGCATCACTGGACATTATAACTTGCGAAAACCTGCCTGTCAAGTAGCATACGAATATTTTATCTCCAACTACAAATTATTATAATAACAGCAATAATATAACCTTATAGTAGTTATTGGCAATGTATGGCACTGTAAAAACTTAAATCGCACTTATTTCTTTGAAGGCATCTGTTATTCAATAAACGACATTTTTAACTTTGATCCGGCCCCCTGTCATTATAAAAACTCAACAGCCTATATGCGAGGTATAAAATTACTAAACTCGATGAGATAAATCGAATGAGCTATAATAATCGAAATTCGCCGCCATAGACTATAGTACCTTTACTTGTAAGTGGCGCAATGACAATCTAATCATTATTAGTCATCACTTCGTTAACAGACTAAAAATGGTCGATTGAAGGCGGAAAGATAAGCGTCCAGTAGTAACAACAGACCCGGAGAAAGTTATGGTGAAAGTCTCTGAAAACTCTAAAAAAAAAAAGGACTCGATTCAAAACCTAAGGCCACATATTAGAATAGAGTGAGAGATCTAGAATTGAGAGTTTTTTTTTTTATTGGCGAAAACAAATTTTCGCCTAGAGATTAGAAATGATTTTTTTTCCTTCATGTTTCTCCAATTCGATTCCCGTAATGTCTCACAACAACCAGAAACTGTAGAATAAGCGATTTATGAACAAGGCAATTTCTTGTACTATTTAAATCATTTAACTTATTTCATTTATATAGAAGACATTTTTGTGATGACCAAATATTTCGTTACTACATACTAGTTTATTTAAACTACATACTAGTTTATTTTAACTCATAAAGCTTTGAAATGCGTAATTTGCAACCAAAACAAGCTCACAAAAAGAAAAACTTTAGCAGGGGAACATTAAAAAGGCTAATATTACTAATAAATTCCTAGTTTGGATTTGATTAATTGTAATCGATCTTTGATTACCAATTTTTCTCAAAAATAACTTCTTATCCACAAAACATAGACCCATAAGAAAGAAAAAAAAAAAAAAAAAAAAAAAAAAAGAACACTTGCATCAATACTTGTTTTAAGACTTCACTATTTAATCTGTTCTCTTCGAAACTCTTGGAATAACTAATAGATGTCAGCACTGCAGAAATATTTAACACTTTTAACATTAGATGGCAGCACCATTAGTACTTTTCGTTTGTTTCGGGAATATTTTTTATGCTTGAAAAAACGAGCATTTTGTTGAATCAAAATTCAAAATGTATCTGAAAATATCTCAATAAATAATTTTTATAGAAAAATTTAAATAATTTCTACATATTAAATTATTGTATAGAGATTTTACCATTATAACAATTGACGAAAACTTTCTATGACAAAATTATATCACTTAATCAAATGTGTTGATTAATTATAAATTTAAAAAAAAACTATCACTATTATTTATTTTATTTTGATTTTAATTCTGCTAAATTCGATTTTTATTTTTACAATCCTATCTTAATCATTCCATTTTAATGCAAACGTATTTCTTCTTCCTTCTAAAATGTGCGTAATATATGGACATAGAAATACATCTTCATAACCTCGTACAATAAAACAAAACATTAATTTATGTTATATTTCGATTCATAATTAATGCATTTTTTTATAAAATTCTGATACTATTCTACATTTTCTAAATTTAAAAAGTAGTCACGATTAAGGATACCTTAGAAAAAAGAGATTTTCTAAGTAAAAGTAAAAAGATGAAACAAAATCTCTAGTTTTAGATTATCCAACTAAAGGGACACCCACCCCCCCACCCCCCAATTACCAAGGCAAAATCACCAGAATTATATAATGGTCATTTACTTCATCCCCCCCCCCCCTCCTAAGATTACAAGTATAGGATTGTGGTGATGTTGTTATATGCTTTTATTATCTTATATATGTGTATGTGTGTAAATTAAAAGAAAAAATTATTCGGGTTAAAGAAACAACTCTTAAAACAAAATCCTCCACCCCCGGAAACAGCAGAAATCCTTTTCGGAGGAAAATTTTTAAATTCAACACTGGTCACTGAAAACCTGTCTAAAATGGAACTCTTCCACAATGGTTAGGAGGAAATTCCGTACCCGTGATACATAAATAATCTGCGGAAATCGTTGTTAAAATGTGACGTCATTTGATAGTGTATCATAGTTATTAAGTACAGTCGTCGGGGCCTGTGGCGCAACGGATAACGCGCCTGACTACGGATCAGGAGATTCCAGGTTCGAATCCTGGCAGGCTCGATGTGATTTTTTTTTTCTTCGGGTTTCCTTTTTTTTTTTTATCCTTCGATATGATATTTTTTAAATCACTCTTTTCTTTAAAAATTTGTGGATTTCACCAAATATAGTAAATAGAGAATTTAGTGAAAAATCTAAAACTTTAAAACTTTTTTTTTTTTTTTTGCAAAAGTTTTTAGATATCGAATTTTATTAGTTTCAAATATGTGAATATAAGCAATGATTGCATAGTTTCTTGTAATACATTAGAAAATAATGGAGGAGAAATGTAATCGTAAGCAGTAAGAGTATGAATGTAATCAGAATACATATCATTAAAATATATATATATACACACGTTTTTGTTAAAAATTGAAAATAAGATTTAAAAAAATATTTAGATTTTAAAGTGATGAATTAGATATTAAAATGTGCAAATAACCATGTGGTGGAAATCGACCAATCTGATTATAAAGAAAAGTAGCAAATTGGCAACACTGAAACCATAGAATACGCGCACTAGAAAAAATATTTCACATTTTTAATTCTCTTTTTGAGAAATTTTATATATTTATATATATATTCTTATACCTTTTCTGCTGTATTATTTATACCATGGTCGGATCTTCAACTGGTAATATGTTTCTTTTTTTAATCCATTATATTTTTTTATCTAATGTTTTTTCTGGATTTTTTGTGTGCGGTAGCCCTTATTTTGCATTTTTTAGCTTCTTATAGCTAATGTAAAGATGAAACCGTACATGATATTTGTGGAAATCAAGGTAATATGGGCCTGATGATTCTGCCTTGGTTCCGCAAATATTTCCATTTTTCCGATGTTTACTGTATTTTCAATTCCTTGTCGCACATGTTATAAGGATATGTTTCAAAGAATTTTATAATGGTTTATACATAATTTTTAATTTGCATAAATTCATTTATAATTTGGTTTATAATGGTTTATATATATATATGTGTGTGTGTGTATATGTACATATTTTTCTTTCTTGTTTATTTCAGAGTTTTGGCGAATTTTCGAACGACATAGTCATCCAGCATCACGATATGATCGTCACCAATCAAGATCTTGGATTATCAGTCCACTGCCAGTACGATTTGTCCAATCGAAGTGTCTCCCATGGTGTACAACTGGAAATTAACGGGTAGGGACAAAATGGAATTTAAAAAAATGTCAGTTTAACGAGCAAATGTAAGAATAGAATCGTCTCTTCCAAATCCTGTTCTTAAATTTCAAAACTTATTTCAATACTTCACTATAATTTCAATTACAGGAACAGATACCACGTGTCCCAAAAATGACTGATGGATTTCAAAATTCAATAACTTGCGAACAGTGACAGATATTAAAAAATTCTTGCAGGAGTGCTATGTAAGATGTCAGGAGTTTTTATGCTGTGATTCTCAGTTTTAGTTACAAAAAAATCGATAGAGGGCGTTGCAAGCAATAACCGCTCAATCCAGGCTCCATTTTTTGGCCTCTCTCTTCTTCCATGCGAAAAAAGGAGATTAAATTGTATTGAATGGATCCCGAAGTACCAAAAATCGGTTTTGGACTGAGCACCTATTGCTCTCAACGCCATCTATTGCTTGAAATTCGAACTAAAATCAAGAATCACAGTAAAAAAAAAAACTCCTGACATCATACATAACCCTACTGCAAGAATTTTTTAAATATCTGTCACTGTTTGCAAGTTATTGAATTTTAAAATCCATCAGTCATTTTTGGGACACCCGGTAAATCGCTGCATACTTTATTCTCTGTGCAATTTATCTATTCCGCAATGACGCATCCAAGGGAGGGGCGGTGGGGCGACAGCCCCTCCTTTGAGATAATGATAAAATGTCTCCAAATTGACATTTTTAAGCCAGTTTTTTTAGAGCTTTTTAAACTTTTAAGTGCTTAACCCTTTCGACTCGGGAGTCTCTTACACAAATTTTATTCGATTGACACCACTTTTTTAATTCATTAAAGTCGGTTGGCAAGAAAACGTGTCAGGTAAAGCAAAAAAAAGTTTTAAATTTGAATACCAGTATTTTAGTTTGGAAATTTTCATATTATTTAATCTCAGATTTTGAGCGATTAAATAAATCCAAATTACAAAGTGGCAAAAACTGGTGTCGAAGAATTAAAAGAAGTGTAAAGGAGGCTCGTCGTTAATGGGTTAAAAGAAGTTTCCTTTAAGTACACAATTTCAAAAATGCTCTAATTAAATAATGCAAATTTTATTTTCCTTTATCATTGGTGCCAAAAACAAATTTTGTAAAGAAAGATGATGTCTAGTCAGACTGAACATACGAGTGCAAAGAGTTAAAACGGATATATCTTTCTTTTTCATTATTGCATAAAACTCCTAAAGTTATAAAAATATTTATATAAAAAAATTTTTAATTTTGTATAAGATATTTTGTTTAATTTTTCCGGTTAAATAATAAATGAATAAAAATTAAAAATTGTGAATGAGTGCGACTGTCGGAAATCGCATTTTAAAGGATTAGGAAAGAGGTGAGGATCCAGGTTTTAACGAGCTATCCTTAGCTGTTGAATAAGTGTTTCATTAATAAGTTTCAAGGATTTATTTATTGAATTGCTCTAGAAATAAAGAAACAAGCAATTTTAAAGACAGTAAACCTTTTTTCAAATGCATGTTGCGGTAATTCTGGACAGAGAAGGTCTATTCCGCTCAAAGCATGTATAGAGGAAAATAATGAGTCTCAGCAATGCTTTTTAGCCATAAACGTAGAAGAAATCGAAAAATTAAAAGAAGGAAACAAAATGTCTTTACTTTTTGAAAGACTATAAATTCTAAAACCTCCTCAAACTTTTCTAACACATAAAAATATCAAACAACTATTGCTAGAAGAGCAGGAATATTTTTTATATTGAAATGGTTGGTCTAATCGGTCGTTCTATTGGATGTAAAGATAATACAACATGAATGGTTACATAGGGGATTTTTTCGATCGGTCGTTATAACAAGAAAGTTGGGGGATCGCTATATCGACGATGATGAGCGATCGTTATATCGAACATCAACTGTATATGTTCTATGGGAGGGGGGGGGGGTTCTTTGTTGAGTTAATTTTAAATCCATTCTTACGAGAAAACCCTAAATTTATAGTATCGCCCCTCCTTGAGGACTTTCTAGATCCGTCTTTGCTATTCCGTACACAGTGTTGTAGTCATGAAACAAGGGCATATGCATAGGCAGAAGGACTTTCCCTATAGCAGGGATGGCAAACCTTTTTGCTGCCGCGTGTCAAATCTGATACAATAAATATTTTACGCGAACATGACGTGCCAACTAAAAAACATTTTTAGTAGGTGAAAAAATAATGGATGAAAATTACCTAAAATTTTCTATTAAGATTTAAAAAGTATGAAAAACATACATGTAGGTATTACACTCTAAAAATTATGGGAACAAATACATATATCTTAAAAATAAATAGAAAAAAAATTAATGGGATGTAATTTTATTTCTGCTATTGCATCTTAATACCTGGTTAAATTTAATGCAAACTGAACCGGATTTATCTGACAAGTGTTTTCAGTTTGTGATTTAATATTATTCATTTGTGAAAACAGTGGATCGAAAGCATAGATAGGCAGAAAAACTGTTAAAATGGCAAACGCCAGTTTCTTTGAATAGGTATGAAATAAATTCAAGGTTGCCATAACTTTACCATCGGAATTTAATAATGTCTAACAACCAATTCTTGTCGATAGTTTTCAATAAGACGAATCATTAGAATCAGTTCAATCAATAGAATATCGTCTTTGTTTGAAAACTTTTTGAGACCATAATTAATTAGATTGGAATATAACATGGCATAATTAAAATTTGTCAATTTTCATTTAACCCATTTTCGGCCAAAGGTGCGTAAACGCACCATTTCAATGAATATTTTTTTATTAACGCTGTGACGAATATTTCTCACTAATTTTATTTTTCTGCTATTTTTAAGGGTTCTGGAGACATCTATAAAATATCAGTAATTCAATTGGAGTAGAGGTCTTCACGGGCCCGGGCTTGGCCCGTACCCGGGCCGGCAAAAAAATTGAACGGGCCTGCAGGGCCGGGCCGATAAAAAAAATTAATCGGGCCTATCGGCCCGATATAAGAATTTGGTAGAAGCAGATAAAATACGATACCATTTCCAATGAATATGACTTTTTCGAGAAGTATAAATGTGCGTTACGAGCCGATGCGAGTTTAACAACATCAATACAGAAATGTAACATGTCCATCGTAGAGATCGGCATCGTACAGTTACATGATGCCTGATCCCGGGTTTAATTTCTTCGGCAGACTTGTGCCGGGACGGAACTGGTCTTAATCGTTCTCAGGATGTGTAGGACAGGCATTATGTTTTGTAAAAGTATTAATAGCGATAAGGAACTTCTGTTAACAGTATCTTTGGAAATGTACCTTAAGGTGGTTCTCATATTTACTGCTCAACAATGCGAAACTTTCAGACACATTTTCTGACTCATTTTTAACTATAAAGGCATAAAATTGACAGGCCTGAGTATTGAAGGCATTTGGAATCGAATAGCATTTCCATTTTTCATAAATTACGCACAGAGATAACAGAGACTCTTGTCATGCGACTGTGCGTTTTTATCCTTTCCTGTGCTATCGCTTCCGGAAATTCGATTCAAAACGCTAACTTTTGCAGTATTTTCTGAAAGATATATTACTTTTATCTAAGAAAAAAACGGCATTTACATGGTTTCTGAATAAGAATACCTGCCAATCTCATGCGTTTCCGAAAAGAAATGAATTCATAAATGTATCAAAATGTAGCTGCTTTGGATTTGAGAAAAACCTTAAAAACGAGAGAAATATTTTCACAAATCTACTTTTTATTATAAGCTTCAAAAGTTATCATATTTTTTAACCCTCTATTCTAAACTACATTAATCTTTTAATGAACCCTTATTTAAATTTTGAAACGTCTGTAGAGACGTTGACTAAAACACTGTAAGTAATCGTTAATGTTTACTATTGTGTGTTTTCTATTTTGCAAACACATAGTAATTTAAAATATACTGTAAAATGTTCCCATAAATATGCATGTAGTATTCATTAAAAGAATCTTAATTGTATGTCGAGATAAAACGGAATTTTTTGTAGAAATTGAGTCGGGCCGGGCCTGTTTTCACTGATTTTTGTACGGGCGGGCCGAGAACGGTAAAAATGTAAACGGGCTGGGTTCGGGCCGAACTTTCAATTTTTACACCGGGCCGGGCCAAAATAGCTTTCCTTCGGGCCAGGCCTGGAAATTCTGGCCCGTGCAGACCTCTAAATTGGAGTAAACACTTTATGTTGCGAAATTTTCAAAATACGCTAGTCTTTTAAAATTGAAACGGTTATTGACAAATTCGACTTTTTGAAAATGTATAATATTCCACTTGAGATTAATTATATGTTTTTATAATGGATTACAGTTGCAAGTTCTGTAAATAAAATAATAATAAAACAAATGTCATAAAAATTTTTAAAAAATTATTAATTTTAAATTTAATGGTGCGTTGCATTTTATTTCTCAAATAAAATATTATTTTTCATGCACGAAACTTTTTTTTTTCTTAATGAATGTAATTTAAGCATATTTCAATGAAAATAGTGCCACATTTTATAAAATTTCTATGCTTGGCCTAAAATGGGTTAATCGAATTTAGAAAACATCAGTCGTGGTTTTGTGAAATCTCACTTCATTTTGATTTAAAGCCACAAGCAATGCCGTGCCAAAATTTTTCTTTCGCGCGCCATTAGGTTCGTCCCTATAGCAACGGAGGTTATACGGAGTTATCCAGAAGGTGTGCAGCGTATACTACCGCACATTATCCTTCCTGTACATTACCTTGAAAAAAAATTTCGCCTAGAAAATTTATTTTATTTTATTTTCTCTAAGATAAATACGATGTTTACTTGTGTAAACTGCGCACTTTTTTTATTCGAAAACTTTATCCATAAAAGCAGGGATGTAGTGGAGGGTATACCGCGGTATACGCCGTATACCATCTGCATTTTTTTAAGGAACACCGTATACCCTCTGTTTCTCAAAAAGCTATAGTATATACAATGTAGGGTATAACCTCTGCTTTTAGCGTATACCCTCTGCTTAGAGCGTATGCCCTCTGCTTTTTTTACGACTACACCACTGCATAAAAGTGGAATGCACAGTATACACGGAATATTTCCGACAGCTATACGAAACCACGTGTGCTTTCACCAGGTCACAGAATACAACACGTAGATGTTGTGGTATAATTGTACGAATATAAAAGTATAAGAAGTTGTAGGTGAAATTACAGGGTCAGCGAAAATACCAGTGTTTTCTTTCGACAGATCAAGGAATCTTTCAGGGAAACTACCAGTATTTTCTTATAGAAAAATTCGCCTTATTTAATAAATAATGTAATCAATTAATCAATCGGTCAAATAAGACGTATTTTCTATAAGAAAATGCTGGTATTATCCCAGAAAATTCCCTGATCGGTTACCACCCTGAATTAATGAAGTAATTGGGATTCTGCATGCTGCAGTTTGGGTATTATGAGCAACTGTACGGTATCGCTAATTATTTTGAAGCTATGTTTCCAATGAGAGAAAATTTCACTTTGTAGAAACATTCCTGTTATAATTTTAATATATTTTAATTTTTTGGTGCGAAACCTACGACAGTGGATACGGTAATTAAATTTCGAGGGGAGGGAGGGGGATGTGAGTTAGGAAATCTACAAAATTATTTTTCAAATACCCAGATTAACTGTCATTAAAACTGTACGGCGAGTACTACGGATAAGATTTATATATTTTTCTTTTCTCAATCCAAAACAGGGTGCGTATTACACACGAGTAAAATACAGTAAATACTTTATTTTCCAAAAGTATTTAGCTACTTTGATGTGTAAATAAAATCTGCATTTCATAATTTACATAATTGAATTTATTATATATTTTTAAAACAAAATGAATGCCCCAGCCTTTCCCCCTTGCTGCACTGAAAAATAATAATTTTAATTTAACTCTTTTTATTATTTCCTATTTTTAGAGAGGTAGATCCGGCTGGTACACAGTCTGCTACAGTCAGTTCTCCAAATGTGACTATGATGATCACAGACAGAAGCGGAAATGACATCACAGCTGCTCAAGTTGGAGATCCTCTAGCACTTCGCTTTGAAATTATTGACGAAAACAGCTGAGTATATTTAAAATAATTAAAAAGTTGCAGTTAAAAATACTATACATTTTATTTAAAAAATTATAATTTGAATGCACTTTTGTAATTTGAAATTAATGTTTTACAATATGCGGTGGGCAAAGAAAAGAAAGGAAAGGGAAAAAAAGTACTAAATACGTGTGGAGTTCAAAGTTCAAATTTTTGGAGATAGACTCAAATTTTTACGCGTCGTCTGTGATAATTAGAATCAAGATTTCTCAAAACAGTATGGGAAAAAAATGTATTTTTTCAATATTGACTTAAAAAAACAAACTTGGCGCAATTCGGTTTTTAGAATATGAGATTTATTGCCAAGTGCTAATAGCTGAATGAAATAGCTATGAAAACACTCTTGGTGAACGTTTATGCTTGTTTATATATGTATTTATATACATATTATTATTGTTTTTTCGGTACAATTTACTTCTGTCTGTATATAAAAATAGATAAACGGTTTATTTATATCAAATAATGCAAAAAATGCTTGTGTATATGAAACAGTGAATAGGTTGCCAGAAAATACGTGTGTGGTTCAATAATTATTGTCCCTAATGTATATAAAATATCTGTACGGCGATGGTTGTTGTGGAATATCGAAGCCTAATGTCTTAGATGCCTATATGCTCAATTTCAGAACCGTAGCTGCTATATTCCCACAGTTTTGGAGGGAGGAGTGAAAAGGGGGGGGGGAGTGAGGGTGAAAGGAAGATTTTTAGCTTATAGGGCTAGATTTGAGACAGTGGATGAGACGTAACTACTGTCGTTTGGACTCGGGATCATAGTGATGTAGCCACATCTCATCCACTATCACAAATGTATCCTCATAAGCTCCAAACCAGCATTTCACTCCCACCCCCCTCTCCTTAAAAACTTCCTCAAAAACAGACCTTTAAAACTTCACCCCTCCCTCCAAAACTATGTTAATATAACAGCTACTGTTCTAAAATTGAGCATATAGGCATTTAAGACATTAAGCTTCGATATTCCACACCCACCATCGCAGTAAAAATAATTTATATACACTGGGGACAATAATTATTGAACCACCCTCGTATGCATGATAAATTTCCTTTTCTCGCCAAGCCCATTATCTCAATTTTGCAAAGAACTCTATACTGGAAAAGTACCAAAAAAAAGCATAATATTTTAATTTTTTTTTCTTTCATTTTAGGTCCATATGAAATATTCGTCCGAGAACTGGTAGCAATGGATGGTATTGATAATAGTGAAATTTTGCTTATTGACAGTATGGGGTATGTTGAATGAATACTATATGAATACTATACCACTTTTCCGTACTTTTACTAATGAATTCATGGCTTTTTAAATTGAAATTAATAAAACATCTTTCTTAATTACAGATGTCCAACTGACGTTACAATCATGGGTAGTTTGGGGAAATCAAGCAATTCTGGAAAGATATTATTAGCTCCATTTGAAGCCTTCAAATTTCCAACTTCTGATATTGTGCAGTTTAAAGCTTTAGTCACGCCATGTTTACCTAGCTGTGAACCAGTATGTAAAGAATTGTTAATACCTAATTTCTAATTAATTTGATTAACGGACAAATCTCAGAGACTTTTCAACCCATTTCCATTATAATGACGTTGCAAATTAAACTTTATATTGTGCTTTTTAAGGCTTTAGTCAAGCCTTGTTTATCCAGCGGTAAACCAGTATGTAAACAATTGTTAATACCTAATTTCTAATTAATTTGATTAACAGACAAATCTGAGAGACTTTTCAACCCATTTCCATTATAATGACGTTGCAAATTAAACTTTATATTGTGCTTTTTAAGGCTTTAGTCACGCCCTGTTTACCTAGCTTTAAACCAGTATGTAAACAATTGTTAATACCTAATTTCTAATTAAATTGATTAACAGACAAATGGATTTTTCAACCAATTTCCATTATAATGACGTTGAAAATTAAACTTTATATTGTGATTTTTAAGGCTTTAGTCACGCCCTGTTTACCTAGCTGTGAACCAGTATGTAAAGAATTGTTAGTACCTAATTTCTAATTAATTTTATTAACAGACAGATCTCAGAGACTTTTCAACCAATTTCCAATATAATGACATTGAAAATTAAACTTTATATTGTATATTTTAAGGCTTTAGTCACGCCAAGTTTGCCTAAATGTGAACCAGTATATATACAATTGTTAATACCTAATTTCTAATTAATTTGATTAACAGACAAATCTCAGAGACTTTTCAACCAACTTCCATTATAATGACATTGAAAATGAAACTTTCTATTTTATTAGCTGCTAATTTACAGCAATAAATAACATTAATAGTTAGATGTCTATAAGACTTCTTTTTTCTACAGCATCTCTGCACTGATATTAAACCGAAAAGATAAAGTGCATAATTCCATAAAACTCTCAATTAACAAAGCTAATAAAAATAACATACTTTAACTTGCGCTTAAGGACATTATTCCAAAATTACACTAAAATTCAGAAATTTTGAATGCTACATTAATTTATGTCATACATACAGAAATTTGAATCGAGGGACTAAAACAATTTACTGCAGGAATAATCTTTCAATGAAAATGTAATATGCATTACTATTATATCTAATAATAAAAAAAGGCTTCAATTACTTGATTTTATTACATTAATAAATTTGCCAGGGACTTTTGAGCCACCCTGTATTAGCGTAAAAACCCCTCCTCCGTAGAAATATAGTTCTTCAAATGAAGCAAGTGTACTTCGGAAATCTTATGTAAATTTAAATGCTTTACAGTTTGTTTGTTTTTTTACTCAATGTGTACTTCATAAAAGTTTTTAACGATTTAACCATTACTTTTTGGTTTTCTCTACAACAATCCTAAAAACAAAACAGCATAAAGAGGGTGGGAAATCGCTGGTAGCGACTTTCTCTCCAGATAGAGCAACGTCACTTGATGTAAATCGTTGAAAATGAAATATTTTAAAGATGTTTATTTATTTATTTTATTATCATTTTGTTGTTGTTATTGGATTTCAAAAAAGTACTGAAGCAATTTTGATGAAATTTAAATGGGACCAATTCGAAAGTATCCTCATTCAACTAAAAAAAAAAAAAAAATCACAAGAATCGGTCGCATGGTTTCGGAGTAATCGTTGAACATAAATCTCTCTATTCTAAAAAAAAGTAACTACCGCTGTCACCGCCGCCGCCGCCGCCGGTTTTGATTTTTTTGTGACCGGAGGCCTTTCTTCGTTAATATTAACAAAAATAATGCATACAAAAATATGAAAATCGGTGGTTTTATACAGAAATGTTTGATAAACACGCTGATGCAGACAGTTTTCAAATCGAAGAATTATTTTAAGAGTTATTTAATGCTAAAGTTGGACAAAATCGTTCCACTAAAAAAGTTTTATAGCAGCAAAAACTATACATGGCAGTGTAATCATTTTTAGATCATTTTATGCGTTAGAATTTGCCGGAGTGCAGATTGCATTAATTTTTTTATTTTGACTAATTTTTTCAGGTTTTATTTCTATTTTAAATTCAAATTTTCAGCATTTCTAAAGATATTTTTTACAGATTTCAGAAAATTGTACTAATTTAAACTGTTGCCAACTGTATAAAAAGCGCAAGCAATTATGTTTGCTTCAAATTAAAAATTTATTTACACGTGACTATTATAAACAGGAAAAAAACTTTCAAATTAGAATTAAATAATTACGTATAAAAAGCAGGAACTTATTAAAAATTACGTCATAAAAAGTATACTCGTGAATTATAAAAGAGAAAGGATATTGTAAAATAATAAATTCATTAACATGCGTTAGAAGTCTTAGGAGAAATTACGTCATATTTACGTCACATTATAGTTATTACATAAAATGAACACAAAATAATATTGCAAAAAAGTTTAAATTTAGAAATTGCGCTAGACATTTATTTGATATTTTGAGAATTAATTTAAAATGTCTCATTTAAAAGAACTTTCTTTTCGCTTTGTTAAAAAATACCAGGAGACAAAGACTCTCTTTACTTAATTCCTTTTATATTAGCTTATTTTGAAATGTTGTTACACGTGTATACGTCATCAAGTTATTTTTATTTCGACGTTTTATTTGTGTTTTTATTAATGTTGTACGAATTTATTTGTTCTTTCGTTATTTAAAATAAAAATTATATCAATTTGTATAATTTGGCGAGTGGTTTGGCGATTTATATAATTTGGCGAAATTGGTCGACAGGATAATCAAGTAGTACCGCAGTGGATTTGGCGTTAAAATTCCCCAATCAAAGAGAAATGAATAGAAATTCGTTTATAGGGAGATCGCCACTGTTTTTTAAATTATGATTCAATCTTTCGAAATCTTTTTAAAGCCGATCAAATTAGCGTGCATTTAGAGTCTGCGGTGTCTGGAGGGGGGTTGGCGAGCGTAGCTCGTAGGGGGCCGAGCCCCCTAGTATAAAAAGAAATAATAATGCATCGAGAACATCCTCCTTTTCTTGAATTTGGTTAAAAATTAATCTAATGAAACTTTTCCCGAATCAAAACCAAAAATATTAATTATTTAAACATTTTAAAGTTAAGACTTTTAGGTTAATTACTTAATGAAGCTTTTTGTAATCGGAAAACTTTCGGTGCAAAAATATGATTTTTATTCATTGAGCCATTAACTTCATGTACCACTTCCTGGCGGTGGCTACAAATAAAACATATTTCATTGTAGATCCTAAATACCTATTCAAAGTACAATGGAATCTATTTAATGATCACAAAAAATTTGCTATACAAAGGTCAGTTGTTATACCGAGCAAAAAATACATTGAACTTTAAGGTAGAATTCTCTTAAATTTTAACAAAAAAGAAAAATCAACGGTCAAACTAGATTATGTAACCCTTTCCAACACACTCAGAATATACTATAACAAAACGTCAGTGTTTAATAAGGTGAAAATGATATAAACAATTTGGAAAACACATAAAACATTTTAAAACTCAGTTTCGGTAATTACCATCTATATTAGGAAAATAATTTAAGTTCTTTAGTGAATCTCTGTATATGCGTCAAACTAGATTATGTAACATTTTTCAACACACTCAGAATATATATACTGTAACAAAACGTCAGTGTTTAAAAAGGTGAAAATGGTACCTAAGTAAGCAATTTGGAAAACACATAAAACATTTGGAAACTCAGTTTCGGTAATTACCATCTATATTCCGAACAGAATTTAAATTCTTTTGTGAATCTCTGTATATGCGTCAAACTAGATTCTGTAACACTTTTCAACACACTCAGAATATATATACTGTAACGAAACGTCAGTGTTTAATAAAGTGAAAATGATACCCAAGTAAACAATTTGGAAAACACATAAAACATTTGAAAACTCAGTTTCGGTAATTGCCACCTATACTCGGAAAAGAATTTAAATTCTTTTGTGAATCTCTGTATATGATCTATGGATTTGTACGTACACGACAGATTATGATAAAATTAAGTTTAGTTAAGAAACGCTTAACATAGTTGAAAGTTCCCTTTCTCCAATTTCAGTCAATAAATGGAAATGCATTCGAATTCTTTTGTACATCCCTTTATATGATCTATGTAACATACACACGCCAAGTAATTTGCAAAAAAAAATGTTAAATTTAAAAACGCATACCGCAACTTAAAACTCACGTCCAGCATTTATCGCTCATAGACATTACTGCAACCGAACATTTTTGTGTGTCCCTGTACATGAATGATAAATGCTATGCACATCATTTTCAACAATAAGGATCTTGTTGTGCACCTCAGTGATGTATATCAATTACAATATGTTTGAGATAGTGTAGCATTATTAAAATACATTGCAAACTATTTCTCCCCATAGAACATAATGCAACGGAAACTTTTGAGGATTCCTGTAAACAAACTATGAATACTACGCACTTCATTTTCAATACCGAACATTCATAATAAATTTGAATAACATATACCAATTATGTAGCAATCCGACTTTATATATACATACAACATCAGAGAATTAGAGCTTGGACAGATGGCCAGACAAATCTAATTCATAAACACTTTTCAAAAAATGTTTGTTGGAAAGTGCTAAAAAAAAAAGTCACAATAGGAAGTCAATTTACGAAGATGGTTTATCCGTTGTATTTCTAAATAATATTCTCTTTTTTTATATACTAATAATTGAGTGCCCCAAAAAAACTAAAAAAGGGAAAATTTAGCAAACTAACCGTTCTAATTTTTATTTCAAAAGGACGTTAGTATTATGAAACTGAGTAAATTTCTTTTACATCCAGGTTGAATGCAGTGTTATAACTCATGGGCAGACCAGAGAATTCTCATCCATGGGCCGAAGAAAGAGACGTGGTGCTTCACCCTATGGCGGTATGGGCAGTATGGGCAGAGGAGCTGAGAAGGATGATATGGTTGTGGTGCAAACAATTCAGATTACAGACAAATTTGGATTTGAAAAAGAAGATAAATTACCACACAGGAGGGGGAAAGACGATGCCAATGGTAAGCTATAAGAACGTTGCTTAGTACAAATTTGGTGATTTCTTTATGCCAAGTTCCAATCTAAACCATCTCAGGCCCTAGGCACATTTTATATTTTTATAATTTAAATATTATATTTTTGTCTCACTATAATTTTTTAATCATTTTTAACATAATCAACTTATTGGTAAATAAATAAAACGAGTTGTAAGTTTTTGCATTGATAATTAAAGTCAAAGGTTCCAGGTTCGTATCCCGGCTAGCACACATTTTCATTCACGATAGTTGGAACATTTACTCCTCTTTCTCACTATAACTTTCGCCACAGTCGTGGAAATAAATTATAACATCCGAAAGAAGGTAAGCATTTTTTTTTCCACCCAGAGTCTGATTTCAGCACATGCTGTACCTATTTTAAAAAGACTTATTGAGAAGAGAGTTAATTTGTCCTATCTCTGAATCAGTTGCTCTTCTTGGCAGATCAGAAAGAAATTTGAATATGCTCCTTACTTTAAAATATTGCAATTGTGACTGTATTCGTCACAAAGAGTTATACTAAAATATTTTACTACGTCATCATTTTTTTCCCACCCAGTCTGATTTCAGCACATGCTGTACCTATTTTAAAAAGACTTATTGAGAAGAGAGTTAATTTGTCCTATCTCTGAATCAGTTGCTCTTCTTGGCAGATCAGAAAGAAATCTGAATATGCTCCTTACTTTAAAATATTGCAATTGTGACTGTATTTGTCACAAAGAGTTATACTAAAATATTTTACTACGTCATCATTTTTTTTCCACCCAGAGTCTGATTTCAGCACATGCTGTACCTATTTTAAAAAGACTTATTGAGAAGAGAGTTAATTTGTCCTATCTCTGAATCAGTTGCTCTTCTTGGCAGATCAGAAAGAAATTTGAATATGCTCCTTACTTTAAAATATTGCAATTGTGACTGTATTCATCACAAAGAGTTATACTAAAATATTTTACTACGTCATCATTTTTTTCCCACCCAGTCTGATTTCAGCACATGCTGTACCTATTTTAAAAAGACTTATTGAGAAGAGAGTTAATTTGTCCTATCTCTGAATCAGTTGCTCTTCTTGGCAGATCAGAAAGAAATTTGAATATGCTCCTTACTTTAAAATATTGCAATTGTGACTGTATTCGTCACAAAGAGTTATATTAAAATATTTTACTACGTCATCATTTTTTTCCCACCCAGTCTGATTTCAGCACATGCTGTACCTATTTTAAAAAGACTTATTGAGAAGAGAGTTAATTTGTCCTATCTCTGAATCAGTTGCTCTTCTTGGCAGATCAGAAAGAAATTTGAATATGCTCCTTACTTTAAAATATTGCAATTGTGACTGTATTCATCACAAAGAGTTATACTAAAATATTTTACTACGTCATCATTTTTTTCCCACCCAGTCTGATTTCAGCACATGCTGTACCTATTTTAAAAAGACTTATTGAGAAGAGAGTTAATTTGTCCTATCTCTGAATCAGTTGCTCTTCTTGGCAGATCAGAAAGAAATTTGAATATGCTCCTTACTTTAAAATATTGCAATTGTGACTGTATTCGTCACAAAGAGTTGTACTAAAATATTTTACTACGTCATCATTTTTTTCCCACCCAGTCTGATTTCAGCACATGCTGTACCTATTTTAAAAAGACTTATTGAGAAGAGAGTTAATTTGTCCTATCTCTGAATCAGTTGCTCTTCTTGGCAGATCAGAAAGAAATCTGAATATGCTCCTTACTTTAAAATATTGCAATTGTGACTGTATTTGTCACAAAGAGTTATACTAAAATATTTTACTACGTCATCATTTTTTTTCCACCCAGAGTCTGATTTCAGCACATGCTGTACCTATTTTAAAAAGACTTATTGAGAAGAGAGTTAATTTGTCCTATCTCTGAATCAGTTGCTCTTCTTGGCAGATCAGAAAGAAATTTGAATATGCTCCTTACTTTAAAATATTGCAATTGTGACTGTATTCGTCACAAAGAGTTATACTAAAATATTTTACTACGTCATCATTTTTTTCCCACCCAGTCTGATTTCAGCACATGCTGTACCTATTTTAAAAAGACTTATTGAGAAGAGAGTTAATTTGTCCTATCTCTGAATCAGTTGCTCTTCTTGGCAGATCAGAAAGAAATTTGAATATGCTCCTTACTTTAAAATATTGCAATTGTGACTGTATTCATCACAAAGAGTTATACTAAAATATTTTACTACGTCATCATTTTTTTCCCACCCAGTCTGATTTCAGCACATGCTGTACCTATTTTAAAAAGACTTATTGAGAAGAGAGTTAATTTGTCCTATCTCTGAATCAGTTGCTCTTCTTGGCAGATCAGAAAGAAATTTGAATATGCTCCTTACTTTAAAATATTGCAATTGTGACTGTATTCGTCACAAAGAGTTATACTAAAATATTTTACTACGTCATCATTTTTTTCCCACCCAGTCTGATTTCAGCACATGCTGTACCTATTTTAAAAAGACTTATTGAGAAGAGAGTTAATTTGTCCTATCTCTGAATCAGTTGCTCTTCTTGGCAGATCAGAAAGAAATCTGAATATGCTCCTTACTTTAAAATATTGCAATTGTGACTGTATTTGTCACAAAGAGTTATACTAAAATATTTTACTACGTCATCATTTTTTTTCCACCCAGAGTCTGATTTCAGCACATGCTGTACCTATTTTAAAAAGACTTATTGAGAAGAGAGTTAATTTGTCCTATCTCTGAATCAGTTGCTCTTCTTGGCAGATCAGAAAGAAATTTGAATATGCTCCTTACTTTAAAATATTGCAATTGTGACTGTATTCGTCACAAAGAGTTATACTAAAATATTTTACTACGTCATCATTTTTTTCCCACCCAGTCTGATTTCAGCACATGCTGTACCTATTTTAAAAAGACTTATTGAGAAGAGAGTTAATTTGTCCTATCTCTGAATCAGTTGCTCTTCTTGGCAGATCAGAAAGAAATCTGAATATGCTCCTTACTTTAAAATATTGCAATTGTGACTGTATTTGTCACAAAGAGTTATACTAAAATATTTTACTACGTCATCATTTTTTTTCCACCCAGAGTCTGATTTCAGCACATGCTGTACCTATTTTAAAAAGACTTATTGAGAAGAGAGTTAATTTGTCCTATCTCTGAATCAGTTGCTCTTCTTGGCAGATCAGAAAGAAATTTGAATATGCTCCTTACTTTAAAATATTGCAATTGTGACTGTATTTGTCACAATGAGTTATACTAAAATATTTTACTACGTCATCATTTTCACACATTGTAGAACCTCTACTCTACTTAAATTAATTAATATTAATGGGTATAATTTATGCATTGCATTCGGAAAGAGACTAGTAGCTACTGTTTTTTCCTCATAGTTGTATATGGTGGCGCCATCTTGCGACTAATAGCAATATTAATAATCATAAGATGAGTTCCAAGTCTACATAGTAGCTTCTCTTAAGTAAATAAATAAATCGAATTTGTTTAGAAAATTATGTACAAAGATTTGCGTTTAGTTTTTTAGATAACAAACTGTTTACTACCGAGTATCCTCAATATCACGCTACGAAAATACTCCGTGATCAACCTTCGCTATAAAGTGAGAAGCGGAATTTTCCTAAAAATATTTATTCCATCTTTTGTCATAACGAAGGTATCTGAGGAATAAAATGCGGTAGAATTTGGTGATGTCACAAAAGTTTATGAGGCTCCTAAATTTCATTTCGCTTGTGAAGAATCTAAATAATCGTTCGCAGAACGATTTCGATAATTATTTAATATCGCAAATTTAGTTGATAAATATCAGTTAGAAGCAATTTTCGTCAGTAATGAAATAATTTCTTAGGTGGCGGTGGTCGGAATTTCGAAGCTTTAAAAATATAATTATTACATTTATCTATATATTTCCCAGTAAAAACTATTTTCTGTACGGGTCAGTGCACAGAAGTAAAAATAGATTGATGTGTGGTGGCGCCATCTCTCAATAAATAATAAGATTAAGGATAATCATGAATTTTGGAATTGTTTTGTGACAAATACTTTTTCTCCCAACAGCGTTAAATTCAGACACTTTTTCTCCGGGAGGGATTTCTGTGGCCCCGTGGGGGACATTATAGAATTCCGGGGGAGAAATTGTACTTTTTGACCATTGAAATACAAAATCTCAAATCTTCCGAGGGGGGATGTCCCCCCCCCCCCCCTCCGGGGCCAACCCCTAAATTCAACACTGCTCCTATTTATATTTCACCAATATTTTTATTTAACTTTTGATAAACAAGTGGGTAAGTGTGATCATACATCGCACAAAGGGTTTCGTTTAATATTCCTTTCAAAACACTTTCTTTCAAAACGTCCAGTACATTTATCGCCATGGAATACCTTCTAAATTTTGGCAAACACATCCTAAACTACGTTAAAGTTTCAAACATATTCGCCTTGTTATATTTCCTAATTTTGTTCGCCCCCCCCCCCCCCCCCCAAAATGCTACGATATATCAAATGACGGGTATCTGCCAAATTTAGAAAAGTGCCCCCCTTGGGCGGGAGTGGGCAGATGGTCACCATGATTTTTGACGCGGCCTGATTTAAAAAATTTATGTTATGTTTTATAAGCCATATTAAAGTTTCAAACAGATCGTCCAGTTATATTTCCTAATTTTGTTCGCGCACCTCCCTCACCCCCCCCCCCTCCTCGAAATGCGACGCGCCCTTCTTCTTTATAATTTATTATCGTGTGTTATAAAGTATCTTAAAGTTTAAAACAGATTGAATTGTTAGATTTCCTACTTTAAATGAAATCGCGGTCTGTTAATTCCACATTCCACCACCAGGGAGCGCACTGTATTCTTAACAAAAGCGTATCTGAACGAAACTCCTTTACACAACCAATTAGTAGATATGTTACTCGAGGGGGTGGCGGTCTTCAGCAAGAATTTAAGATAATTGTTGAAATTACTATTCGGAAATAGTGGTAATTTAACTTTTGACATATTTATATTTAATAAGTATAAGTAGCATGCATCTGAGGACTCCATCAAAAAACGCACCTGAAATGGTATGAAACAAAAAAGAAATATTTTGCCCCTCGCCCTCTCCCCACCTTCCCGAAATTTCACGCGCCATTTTTTATAAACTTTTTCTAATGTGTTATAAACTATCGTAAAATTTCAAACAGATCGCCTTGTTATATTTCCTAATTTTAACAAAAATGTTAGTTCCACATTCCACCACCAGGGAGCGCACTCTATTCTTAACAAAACTATATCGGAAGGAAACTCCGTTAAACAACCTATAAGTAGATATGTTACTCGAGGTGGTGGCGGTCTTAATAAGAAATTAAGATATTTGCTTAAATTACTATTAGGAAATAGTGGTAACTAAACTTTAGACAATTTTATATTAAATAAGTAGCATATATCTCAGGACTCCCTCAAAAAGTCACCTAAAGCGGTCAGAAACGCTAATTTTTTAAATAGAAATCTGCGCCCCCTCCCCGGAATTTCGCGTGTCATTCTTTCTTGCACTTTATCTTATGTGTTATAAAATATCTTAAAGTTTCAAACAGATCGACTTGTTAGACTTCCTAATTTTAACAAAATCGCGTTATGTTAGTTCCACATTCCACCACCAGGGAATGCACTCTATTCTTAACAAAAGCATATCTGAACGAAACTCCTTTACGCAATCTTTCCGTAGATAGATGGGTCGGGATGGTGGCGGTCTTAAACAAGAATTTAAAATATTTGCTGCGGTAACAAACGCTAAGATTTTAAAAATAATTCTAGCTCCCCCCCCCCCCCCCCCCCCTCCTCGAAATATCACACTCCATTCTTTTTTACACTTTTTTCTATGTGTTATAAACTATCTTAAAGTTTCAAACAGACTGAGTGGCGGTCTTAACCAATAATTCAAAATATTTCCTGAAATTACTATTAGAAAATAGTGGTATGAAGTAAACTTTCTGATGATGAATGAGTTATACTCATCTCATATCGCTGTTCAAAAAGCCCAGGCAAATTATTAGATTTCCTAATTTAAGTTAATTCGTGGTTAAATAAGCGTCTCTTCATTTTAATCGATGCATTTGATAGGAATAAACCGATTAATTAAATAATAATTAATATTTCAGCTTGTAATTAAGATAGGACTTGGATATGGGTATCAATGAAATCAGCGAGAAATTTGACATCGGGATGCCAAAAAATTTAATCAAAAAATTTAATATTTAAAAAGTTAAAATTTCGCATTAAAATATGCTATTATGGAAAACCGCAGCGTCGTCATGTCTACCTGCTTTCCCGCCGAATTGAAATCTTTTTATTTCCTTGTCTTTCCAATTAAAGAAATTAAATTTTTATCGATCGATTTTTAGTGGATATTTTAACTTATACAAATCGCAGAAATGTGAACTTTATACCAAATGAAAGTAAATTTTTTTCTGCGTCTGTCTATTCAATTTACAAATTTCTCGCATCAATGTTTTCTGATATACGATTTCGCTTTAAAATCTCCACTTCATTTTTCGGCTTAATTTCCTCCGTGGTAACCGTGCATTCGGCTGATTTTACTGGCAACCCTTAGGAGAAACACGGATGATTTCGAGAAAGTCCGTTTGAATTTGCGTTAAAAAGGTGGATTGGTTAATTTTAGAAGTTAATTAGCCCGTAATTCGGTTAATTACCAACTTTTTCAAAATTTTATGATTTGTTGTTTGATGTGAGGTGTTCAGCTATAAGTACCCAAAATTTCAAGTCTCTAACATGTATAATTTCTGAGAACGGTCTCTGTGATGGACAGACAGACAGAGGAGCGAGACGAATAGGGTTTCGTGAGATGAACGAAACCCTAATAAAAATAATCATTAAATACCATTTTGTTTAACATCACACAAGAAATTTTAAATCGAAAATGATCGCTGCAAAAGTAATGCATGTATTACTTTTTATTTTTACACAAAACAGAAAATTTAAGAACAAAGTATTTTCAAAACAATATTATAGAAAAAGTAATTTTTTTTTTTTTAGGTAAAGTTTTGATACGACTTGTTATAGAGAAAGCATAGCGTTCAAGAGAATTTTCTTAAATGCAAAATTGAAATATCATTGGAAAAAAACTGCTTTACATTTATAGAAATTTCAAAATACACATTTGAAAAAAAAAAAAAAAAGACAAAATAAAACAAAAAACAGACAGATGAGGGTAAAGAAATTGCCCAAAATTATCTTTGTATGAAAATATTTTTTTTTTTTTCAACATTTTAAACTAAAAAAATCACACGATTCCATTTGGCTGAAAATAATCACAAATGGTTGCATCCTTTTACTTGCCCAGTAGCAACCTTGTGGCTGCTTAATAAATTTAAATTTTTATTTATTTTTTAATGCTGAAGTGTTAGTTAAAATTACGTTAACACTTAAATCGGGAAACATTTACTGAACATATTCAATGTAAATAATGTGTGCTTAATCTATTGTTTATTGTCATCAGCACACACACACAGAAATAATAAAAGTGGCATATAATGTTCTGACACAGAATTCGCCAAGAATAGATGTTATCACATACCTTATTCTTTTCTTTAGTTCCTTACAAACGATCACCCATTACATATATTTAAAACAAAGGGGCAGAAACCCCACTGAAGTGTTAACAAAATTTTAAATGTTTTCTTATAATGTAACTAACATAATTTCGACTAACCCTGCATATGTATTTTGATCCAAGCTTTAGAACAGCTGAATATATTAAATTTAGTCCATTTTGCACAATTATTTTTGCTACAAATAAATACTGGTGTTTTTTGTTTGTTTTTATGATGTTTCTCATTCATAATTTATCTTTGTATAACATTTTTGTTTTGGAAACTATCCAAATATTCATAAATTATTTCACCTTCTTTGTTTGTGATGAATAATGCTGTAAATTATTTTTAAATGCTCTATATGGATACATATTGACAAAAAAGTTAAATAGAGGAGAAAAAAAAACAATGCTAGTACGTTTCGTTTGATCATTGTAAAGTATCATAACCATTTATAAGTATATTGCCAAACAAGAATGCTTCTTTAATAAAACAGAGCAGCCAACAGCTACACTAGGTACAAAACTTCATATTGATCTACTTCTATTATTCCCTATGCATCAGTTATTAGAAATTAGTGGAATGATGCTTAAACTTCCTTGTTTTTATGATTTAAGATGTGCATTGTTATTGTTCTTTCTTTTGTATATTATGTAAAATATTTTAAGAAAAAATATTCAACTGAGATTTGGGACTAAATTTTTAATTTGTGATATGGTCTATATATAATCAATATAATATATATAGACATATAATATATATCACTCAATTTAATCTGAAAGATTATTTTAAATCTTTTACAATTAATATATATATACAATTTTTAGCTTATTGCTGGATTCTATTACAGAAATCGACTATGTTTTTGCTTATATTTGTATTTCATGTACCTTTGAAAAAGTGAAATGCTATATAAGCTTCTGGCTACATCCATCCATTTGATCTATTATTTGTTTACAATACGTCTTTTAATGGTTCAACAATATTTCGCTGGTTATTTGTATCTTTTGTTTTTAATAGGCTATTTTATCACAATTTGGTGGTTTTTCATACGTTTTATATGGATTAATCGTCTGCGATGTGCTAGTGAATTAGTGGTATTGTGCTTGATTTTGTATTACTAGTTAAAGGTTCCATCTTTATTTTGTATAATGTCAGAGTTATGAATTGAAGCTTAATTTATTAATTTAATTTTAGTAATTGGAAATAGGTGATGATTTATAATTATATAATGGTTATATATATATATACATATATAACCATTAAATAAACATTACCGACCACCAACAAAAACTGTGAAATTATGAATAAAATGACATTAACAAATAAAGTTCCTCCCCAACACACTTAACATAGATCCAAAAACATAGTAAAAAACAGCAGAAATTGAATAACAGAAATGAAAATATATATATACCAGATGTTATGTAAAAAGTATAGTCCCTTTTACTATCTTATGAGTATTAAAATGGAAGAAAAAAAGAAAAATATGGATACCATTAAAAATAAATGAAAGGCTTATATATTGAATTACTTTATCAAGGGTACAGAATTCACATATATAAGCAAGGCAGTCATTTTCTGTAGCGAAAAAAGCTAAAAGCTGAAAAATTTTTCCCCTGTACCCAAACGACAACTTGACCAAAATAATAGAAGAAAAAAAGGAAAACAAAATAATATTAAATGCCTTGAAATGGAAAAAAACAATATAACCTATTAAATAATTTATATTATCTTGTATAAATGAAATAAAGTAATATATATATATATATATATATATATATATAAGGTGGGATAAGAGAGTAAATTTTACATTTTTATTTGCAAAATTCCTTTTCTATTAAGATAAATTTTAATGTAAGAAAAAACTGTTCTTTTGAATACTGATTTTAAATATTATTTTTCATTGCGCATTTTAATGAATACAGATGATTTCTCAAAGTCAAAAGTATACATTTTTCTATGCTTGAACTATACATTAGTTCTAATGTTGCATACCAGCAAAAGAACACCCCTAGCGAGGGCGTGTCTATGCGCTCAAGGAGAAACTTTCTGCGATTCTCCTGGGCTCACGAGCGGCACCCTTTAATCGGTTGTCCCTCATAAATGTCTTTGCCGGATAACGGTATTTGATCTTGAGGGGCCTCCGTACATCAACTCCGGCTCGGTAACCTCGAACTGGTTCGTGGGCCCGACTCCTTTATAGGTGCTCGGTTCCTGCGGGCTATCGGGGCGTCCCGGGTCGGGAACCAAGAGAAAGAACCATTTGGCTCCTCTAGCTAAGTGGTGGGATCTGTCGCACGCGACCATTCGTCCTCTTGGGAATAACCGGTGTGACGTGCGCTGGGCAGTGCACCGGCTTGACCAGAGTTTGCGTGTGGATCGGCCCTAATGGGACACTCCTGGCGGCGACCTTCGGGACGCACCACGGGGTTTGGAACGGGGGTCTTTCCGCGCGTAGACATATGGGCCTGGGACCGGGAGATGGGACCCCGTCTATACCAGCAAAAGAACAAACCTCAAATTACAGTTTGGAACCATTTATCCAGAAATCAATTAATCAGACAACTAGTTATCCAGAACCATATTTACAATTGACTAATTTCAGAATTTTTCCAGAAAAAACTGCCATACAGTGCCAGTTTGAAATGTGGATTGCTTCATACATTATACAGAGTATAACTTGATGCCAACATCTAGCACAAGGTTGGCGAAACTTTTCATATCCATATGCCAAATTTTTCCAAAAATATATTTTACGTGATCAAGACATGTCAACAATAAAAAATTTTAATGGATCAAATAATAATAATAATAATCAAACTTACTTATTTTATTTTTATTTGTTAAGAGAATGCAAGTTGAAAAGGAGTCTAAGACTCCTTTGACATGAAGTTTTTACTTGAATTTTTCATATTGCTTCCGAAAAGAATGTCTCGCAGAAAAAATTATCAAAATAGCAAGTGCCAGAATCTACAGCTTTTGGTGTCTGGAATCGAATTACAAGTTGTAATAATTTTACCATCGGCATTTTTGCCCATAATGCCTTTTAATCTTTCTTTTGTGATAATCTCCTAATTCTCTTTTATTCTTAAAATTCTGTGATCTAATATTGAGCCAGATTGGGATACATTAAGTTATATTCCAGTTTCTTCAATCTGTATGGACAATGACAACCAACCAAGCCAATCGAATTCAGATAAACAGAGGCAAAATGTAGATTAATTAATGCATTTTGTGAAATTCTACTATTTTTTATGTAGAACCTGAATCTATGCCATGCCAAAAATAATTTGCCACTTATGGCACACGTGCCATAGCTTCGCCGTCCATAATCTGAGATTTAAAATGGAAGCATTTAGATGCACAACATTTTTATTTTTATTCAGAACTATTGTTTCCAAGGAATTCCCATAAACTCATCTCTTTCCAATTTTAATCAATCTTTGATCTTGATTGGATCCGATTTTTAATATGTGTAATCTAGTAATTAATTTGGAATAAAAAACAATGCCACAGGGACATATATTCTATAAACCTGATCAAATGGATGCCGCTTTATACTTAACCTCTTATGCAGAAAAACAAGTGATCCTAAATACATCTAACCTCGATCATTGCAGATAAATGGTTCTAAACTGTTTAACAATTTTAAGTTTCAAGACAAAGATTTTTTGCAATTGTGGCAGCTTAAATTTATTGCAGCAGTTAAATAAAATATTATTTTTTTAAATTTTATAAATGCACCAACAGATTATAATAATTCCCTAATCGTATGAACTTTATTATATTTTTTAGTTAAATACAATAATTATTTTTTTAAATTTTATAAATGCAACAACAGGTTATAATAATTCCCTAATCGTATGAACTTTACTCAGATATTAATAAATTATTAACCAGCCACTAGTGTCAGTATCCTATAAATAAAAAAAAGTGTGAAATTGATTTTGTTTTGCATATCAGACATTAAAATTGCAACATGATAAAATATAAAATACAGTTGCTGATAAAATTACACTAATTGTTATACACAGTATTCATAAAAGAAATCCAGTTTCAATGGTATATTATAATAGTGTCATTTAGACTATTTACAAAAATCCTACATCAAACTGAAGGTAAACTAACCTAGTTTTTCTTACCAATGTTCAGTACATCTATGTGCATCTTTAGTTGCACGGCACACATCCAACCTAAAATACATTTCTTCCCACACTTCTATTAACAAGTCCGGGGTAATGGAAGCAACAGACTCTTCAATTCTGTATCTCAACTCTGACAAACCATTAGGCAGGGGTGCAGAATATGTCCGATCCGGCGATCTAGGATCGGGGGGAATTTTAACCGCCTGGGGAAATTTTGTAGAAACATATACAATTGATTTCGATTTTAACAACAAATTCCAAAATTCCCTGAGATAGAAAAATTTCACTACAAATAAAAAGATCCGTATGGTGACCTTCACAAAATCGATCTTGGAATAATATGTACCGTATATCAGGGGTGATTCTGTTCAGAATTTTCCGAAAAATTAAGGCATTCGGTTCCGAAAATTTTAAAAAAAAATCGTTCATCAATCTGAAAATTCGGTCATAAAAATACCGCGAATTTTGTCCAAGAATTACGGAAAAAACGCGAATTTTGTCACAAGATCACAAAATAACCGCAAATTTCGTCAAAAAATCGCGAAATGAACGCATATTTTGTCAAAAAATCGCAAAATAAACGCATATTTCGTCAAAAGGTCGCGAAAGAACCGCATATTTTGACAAATGATCGCAAAAGAACCGCAAATTTTGACAAAAGATCGCAAAAGAACCGCAAATTTTGACAAAAGATCGCGAAACAACCGCACATTTCGTCAAACGATCGCAAAACAACCGCGAATTTCGTGAAAAGATCGCGAAAAAACCGCGAATTTCGTCTAAAGGGGAGAAATAACGGCGATTTTCATCAAAGGAACGCAAAAAAACCTCTGAAATTTCGTCGAATGATCGCGAAACAAACGCGTATTTCATCAAAAGGGGCGAAATAACTGCGAATTTCGTCAAAAGATCGCGAAAAAACCCGCAAATTTTGACAAAAGATCGCAAAACAACTGAAAATTTTGTCAAAAGAGGGCGAAATAAGCGCGAATTTCGTCAAAAGGAAAGCAAAATAACCATAAAAGTCAAAAGATTGCTACAAAACGCAAATTTCGTCAAAAGATCGCGAAAAAACGAGAATTTCGTCAAAGGGTCGCGAAAAAAACCATAGAGCTGGGAGTGGATTCCCCCGCCCTTCCCCTACTCTGCTGTAACCTGTCAGAAAATTTGCTGTGAATTTCAGAAATTTTTTTTTTCACTCAGAATCAGCCCTGTTATATATACTCGCACATAAGTTGAGAAATATTGGAAAAATAAATTTTCTGTACCTGCGATAATACAGCACTTACCTATAACATACCGTAAAATTTTGTGGAAATTTTCATGTGGATTGGGGGAAATGTTGGGAGTCGAAACATTTTCTGCACCCCTGCCATTAGGTAGTGGCGGAATGTAGACACAATCTTTTATAAAAACCCAAAGGAAAAAGTTGCATGCCTCTAATGGCTTTTAAATCTTTAGCCCAGCAAAAACGCTGGTTTGAAGCTGACGCTACGCTGAGGAGCCGCCATTTTCCATATGTGGCACTACAAGCGAGTCAATAACAAAGCAGTACTCGCACATGCACTTATCTAAAACTGCTTGAGTTACACTTTATTTGTGACCTTGAAACAACATTCTACAACGCTTACAGTTGATACTATTAAAATTTATAACTAGGACATTCTTTTATGAACAACCTGTATTTTAAGACATTAGTTATTATGACCTATGCTGTTGATATACTTTTCATTATAATGATACTGTGCAGAATTAAGACAAAAGCAACAATCACTTTAAAATTTGCTGTTCTGCACATAATAGTGGTATAGTAATTTAGTATAGTCAAGTATATAGGTGAAATAATACTTGCGTATTAGGTTGAGCAAAAAATTCTGGGAAATTTTTAAACTAATAGTTACCAGAATCTGTATTGTGTATAGGAGTACTAGTGGTGTATCTGTAGGAGTTCAGAAATTTCGCCTCCAAAATCCCTATTGAACAGTATGATTTGCATGTGTTGATCCAGCATTACTGGAGAAAAAGTCTAAGAATTCTGAAAGCCGTCAATGAGATTAATGAGGGTGAAGGTCCTGGTACGACAACAAAATCGACTGTGGCCAGATGGTTTAAGTGATTCGAAGAAGGCAATTTTAATCTCAAAGACATGCCTCGTTTGCCATGCCACTTTGTCCTTGTTGATTTTGTTGTTAATTTGCACATAACAACGCAACTTTCACCAATTTCCTAGAACTTTTTGCTCAACCTAGTAATACATCATCTCATCAGAAATCTTTGAAAGAAATGCATTTTTTTTTTTTTTTTTTTAAACCATAGTATTCTTTATTTAAATAAAGTGATATATATATAGGGTGACCACAATTAAAGTAGTGGTATTTAGAGGTTGATTGTAAAAAATCTACAACACAATGGAAATTGGTGTATATAATATTTAGAACATGCAGAAATGACTTGTGCATACTTTTGCCTATAGAAACAAGAAATGCATATTTCACAATTATTCCAGCATTTTAAGGAATTTTCATCTTATATATTTTTAAACAGTATTTTTGAGCATAATTATATATTTTTAAACAGTATTTTTGAGCATAACCCCTTCGGGACGGGAGCCTTTTACGAAATTTTTAATCTTTTGTCACCGTTTTTTAAAAACAGAAATTTGTGTCTTCTTGAATCGACAAAATGCGCTGATTAAATAAGTCAAATTTTACAGTAAAATTTCACTGGTGAGGAAAAACAAGGATTCTGAGTGCTTCATGCGGCACGTATGCGTGTCGCTCGTCCCCAAGGGGTTAATGGCAAACATCTGAACCTTTTTTTTCTTGTTAAGTCTATTATTCAAGGTTTAAATAGTACTTATGGCAGCTTTTGTTGCATTTGGACTATTGTTTGTTTTTTTACAATCGAGCTCTAAACACTACTTTTTTAATTGTGGCCTTGGTCACCTTACGTATGAGTAGAATCTATACATAAAAACAGATGTATAGACAAAAAATATATAAAAAAACTGTTAAGGCTGTTCTCAAGTTCACTGCTGCTCAACAAGCATGAAACTTTCTGACACAATGATGTACACATTTTTAAACGTAAAGGTATAAAATTGGCAGACCTGACTATGGAAGCCATTTAGAATTGAAATGATTTTTTCATTTTTTGATAAATAAATTACCTATCGAGTTATAAGTGTTTTTGATCTCGTGGCAAGGTGTTTTTCTCCCTTCACTGAGGGGTTTTTCTGCTTTCATCGAGAAATTCGGTTCAAAATGCCAACTTTGACGGTATTTCCTGAAAGATCTCTAGTGTTTACAAAAATAATTAAAAATGTCTTTCGATTACATAGTTTCTGAAAAACAACACCTGCCAGTTTCATGCGTTTCCGAAGAAAAATGAATTAAAACTTATGCCATAAAGTAGCCCCTATGGATTTGAGAACAGCCTTAATCAGAAAATTTTGAGATAGCATTCTGAACATTTTTTTCACACAATTTTACTTTCTCCTAGAAGAACTGAAGAAAGAAAATACTTGTGTGAACTTAGTGGGCTTAATTGTTGCTGCGTCCATGTTCTTGGTTGCTCAATTATTGCTAATTCTTGCTTGGGCCATCATGTGGCAAAGAAGGAAGAGAAGCAAGGATAACGACTCAACAGCTAGCTCCCATTCCTTCGGTTCTCAGTACTTCATGGGCAGAAGGCATTAATCAATGATTTGATATTGTCACTGGAAACCATGATTTGGAAATAACTGAAAACTTGGACAATGGACACTGAATGTATAGTTTTCAGTGAAATTTATTCACAGAAATTCTCAGTTCCTTGCTGTGATTTAAAAAGGTTTGATATCAAAGGGAAAAGATGTCATTGTAATTTTTTTTTAATTTTACTGATGATTCATAGCATCATGGCATAGCATAATTTATTTATTTGTTGAACAAATATCACTCATTTTCACTATTTATTTATTTATTTTTGCCAAAGAAAGCAAAAAAGTAACAAATAATTTATTGATATAAAAATGCATCAACATATTTCATGGTTTTTTTACAATACATTATTATATTTAAAAAGATTTTTTTAAATTAAAAAAAAGCATTCCTCAACAAGCTTTTTTTCTTTTTAAATCTAGTCTTTATATATTATTTTTTATTTTAATTTTATAAGAATTCTTTTACTTTTTTCCCTTTTCTGTTAATTTATTCATTAATATTTTTAATCGACTATAAAAAAAAAAATCTATTTTTTTTAAGAACATTTAATTAGAGAAATTATTCAATTTTATTTATTTACATTTTATGTTTATGTGTGATACTGTCTCATGTCTATTTATTTATTTATTTATTTACTGACCATCTTGCATCTCGGTATCCAGCAAGCTGAGCATTTTTTGTCTCCATTACTATGTAAATAATTATTTATTTTTCACAAGTTTTGTCCATTTTTGGGTGCTTTGGGGTACTTGAATATTTGCTCATAACATGGTAATGTGGGATGTAGTTTAAATACATTGTTCACTTCATAATTTATTCCATGTATAATTAGGGTTGAAAGATTTATCTCTAAAAAAATATATATTGACATTACAAACACTCAATATGTCTAGTTTGTATTGATTTTATCACACACTACTGTCGCTTTTCCATCCTAATAAACTATGTTGAATGTGCCAGTAACATCATCTTTATAGAATTTTTTAAAATCAGTTTATTAATTAACAGTTATAATTATTTTTTTTTGCAACTATAATTGTATTATGTTATTCTTTCTACATTTTAACTAATAGCAAAGCCATATTTCCCATTATGAATCAAGAATTAATTATAGCAACAGAAACAAGACATCCTAAAATTCAGTAATGATCATGAATATTTTATTAATGGACAACCTATAAAAGAGAAATGTTTGTATTTAAAGAAACAATGCAAGATAAAATAAACAAAATATCAAAACTTGAAATAAAGATTACATTAAAAATTTTATGATGTGAATACTTTTAGTTTACAATAAAGTCAAGTTTAAATAACAACAAGATAATAAAATGAAAGTTAATCTTAATTCATGCCATCATCTGTATGAAGTTAGTGTACAATTCTGACATAAAAAAGTCTTCAATGAGATTTTTGAATCATTTAAGATAAGTTTATACAATGAATTATTTAAGATAAATGATATGATAATTAAAAAAAACAGAAGAAATTTTCATATGGGAAAATTTAAATATACAATAAGCCTAAAAATGTACAACAACAGGGGAAAATCTACAATCTATCAACCCTATGTATAATTCATTACACATGTGATTTAATACTCGCATATTTTAAATTGTGCTTTATAATTTTGTATGTTTACCAGTGATAGAAGTATATTTTGGGGCATGGAAGCTTATGGTAGGGTTTTAAAAGTTAATAAATTGAAAAAGGGTGTTGTATCTAAAGGGGATTCAGAATGTCCTACATAATAAATTCTTTTAAAATGAATTAATTATTATTTATGTGTATCACTGCTTATATATAAAATATACAGCATGATTTAGATGATGCAAGTTTCATAAGGATGCATTTTCGTGGCTGGGTTTTCATAAGTAGAGCAGCATGCTCAATTTTTCATAAGGCATCATATTTGTGTTGTGATTTTGTGCCTTACTTCATTTTGTACATTATCTACTTTCTATAGTTTTTCAAATAAATTATTTAAAAAATAATTTTGTCCTTTTATTTATAAATTCACAATTTTTTCAGTGGTATGGCATTACACTTTTTCCCCCACAGAAATATTGCATCATTCACTTACAAGCAGAGGTATGGTGGAGGATATATGGAGGTATACCCTCTGTTTCTCAAATAAAGCTACAGCGTATATCCTAGACATGAACGCTCATGACTCTTGTAACGGTGTTCAGTTTTTGCATTTTAAGTGAACCATCCCACTGAACACCGTTACAACTCTAGTGTATACTCTCTGACTATAGTGTATAATCTTTGTTTTTTTTTTTTGTTTTTTTACTACTACAACACTGCTTACAAGAGTATAAATCTTACATTATAGAGCCTTCAGAAAATGTAATTTTACATTAATTTAGTATCAAATAGAAGGAATGTAATTTGTAATAGTAATTTTGCCGAATACAGAACATTCGGCCAAATTTTAGGCCTAATATTAACATTTTAAAAATATGTACATTTATATAATTTTAGTTTTAAATTAAACAAACATAAATAAAATTAAATACAAATTAAGATTTTATGTTTAAAAATTTTAAGAGCTTAATATGCCTTTTTAATACTACTAACAATTTGATGCTAATGATAAAACATAGGTTTTGCTAAATCTAAATTACTGGTAGCATAATCTTATCTATACATGCTTATAATTTTTATACATTATATCAAGAATCTAAACTCACTATTGCTGTTAAATGTGCTTTTTAAATTTATTTTTGCTTAATTTAGAACACTAGGCTCAGCACAAAAAATTTAGAATTTGCATTTTTTGTCCTTTATACCTAGGCATATCAAATTGAAATTCTCCAAATCAGGATGGTGAGTTATTTCCATATAAAGAGTATTCTCCACTTCTACTGTACAGTAATACTTTTATCCTTTCTCACACTGAAAATTAGTTAATGCCTTACAATGTTTACTCTCCTCCATAATTCATAATGCAATACCTACTAAATTAGCCCTTGATCAAGTACATTTTACTGTGAAGAGTTTGTGTCCATATTGACCAATAAATTTGTAGGAAAGAATCTTTTTCTATAACTAGGTCGGTATTGGTTTTAAATTACTCTGCATAACTTAAATTAAAATACTAATTAACAAAAGCTTTGACAGTTGAATCAGCGTATACTAAAATAACAGAAATTTCCACAACTTATTCTTCATACATTGAAAATATATACAGAAACTGAACAAGCTATCTATAATTATAAAATTCAAAAACCCAACTGTGAACTAATTAATTATTTCTCATCAATGTAAAACTATTTTTCACATTACTTACCTATTTTTTTATTTACTTGCATTCATGACTTTTAAGTTGTGTTTAATTATATTATTATTAATATTATATTAATTATATTCCTATCTATAAACACTGTTTTGATGAGACCTATAGATGTCTATGAACGTTAGAAGAGATACAGTTAAGCTAGAGATCCTACCTACACAATTTTCAGGTTGTGTAATATTTAAACGGAGCTTCTGGCTGTAAATTGTCTATGAAACATTGTCTTCATTTTAAAAGACCTATCCAATAATATGCCATTCAATAGGGTGCGTAAAAAAAAATTTTTTGTCTCTCCTGCCATTTTGTATTTTACAGCCGCCATTTTGAATTTCTGAAAACAAAACCTAGCCTATAACCATCGGACAGTTAAGACGAATTGATAGAGACCTCATTCATTAAAATCCATTCAGCAGCTGGAATGTTTCGAGGGTATAAAGAAATCCACATACCCAGATATGCGTCAAACACAAAACCCTTCTAGGCAGTCGGGTAAAAAAACCGTATGAATGACCTTGATTCTACTACAATATTTTGTATTAAATTCCTCACACATCAAAAAGCTACTTTTATGTACACATAAATATTCTTGTGCTTTAAAATCAAACAGCATCTTTCATTTTTTTATTTTATTTTTTATGTTTTGCATCTTTAGTAATTGATTATTACTCAGTAAAGACCATTCCCTGACAGTGGTGACTCTAAAATTGACTGAAATCTCTAACTTTGACATCACACTCTAATGGAACCTTATCCTTTATAGGAAATGCTATTTTATTTCTCAGTATCTGAATAAGAACTGTAATTATTTTGCATTTAAGAATAGCTTCATGACTGTATAAGAAATTAAGATGTGAAAAAGCATTGCAAAAAAGGGGGTGGGGAAAATCATAATCCTGGATTTATTTAGCTAATTATCTAACAATATTCAGCCAATTAGTGTTCAGGATTCATCTAAATGAATAATTGACATATCAGCTGAATACCAAATAGTGACCAAATATCTGTTACATCCCTATCAAATATAGTAAAAATTTTCTGTAAATTTCAAATCTACAAACTGTTTTTAAATAGCATAGTTCGTTTAAGTTATGCAAAAAAAAAAAAAAAAAAAAAAAAAAAAAAAAATTAAAACATATCCCTTTTAAATCAGATTTTTTTTCTATTCTCTGAATGCAGCATAGGGAATCTACTGATCTGGTCTGGGAAAATTTTATGACTTGAGACAAATTTTCATGATCCATTTTATTGACATACCAATATTTTTAATATTACTGTTTTACTAATATTAATTAATAATTATTATTTCCTCATCTTTAAATAACAAATTAAACTATAAATTAGTAAAGAAAGAAAGCAAAATACAATGTGTTACAGTTAACTGTGTGTTATTTCTTAAAATTGATCAGTAAATTTTAAATCAACCATTAACTAAGTTAAGAGATTATCCCCAGTTAAAACTATTTTAAGTAAAGCAACTTAAAATGATTTCCAGTAAATTTGAGAAAGTATAACATGGTAAAATACAGTATTTCAAAAATACTTTCCAGAAACTAAAATCCAATTTTCAGAATGGCTAAAAAATGTATATCTGTAAATATACTAATTAATTTTTAAGAAGTCAACCTCACAGACCTAAAAATTCATGATATGTTTGTAGTTGCATGAAAGCTGAAGAGCAGATATTGCATAACTAGACAAATTTAAAAAATCAACATTTCTCAACTAACTTGGAAAATATAAAACCAGAGATATTTTGTAAGCAAGACGACTAAAAAAAATAAATAAATAAAAGATTCCAAACTTAAACATCCTAAAAGTGTTATTGTCTACTCTTTTAATGTTGTTATTCCTTATGCATGAAAACTTGTGCTATTATGAGTAAGCAAACATGGCTTTTTTTTCATGATACAGTATTTTAAATTTTGTGAATGGTAGACACCCTGGAATAAAAATTGCAAAACAAATACAGTAAAACCTGCATAACGGACACTCCCGAATAGCAGACACCTCTATTTAGTGGACAGTTTTTCAATCCCCACTTCCAAAACCTAACTTTTTGTATGTTTAACCTCTGAATAACAGACAGTAATTTTGGCGATAAAGGATGAAAAATTATTTTTTAATGAAAAAAAAAATGTAAAAAGCCTCTAAATTTATCAGGGCAATGTGTCACAAATTTTGTGATCACAGATAAATGTAGCGGGTGGGCTGGGAAAAATCTCCCTTCCACATCCAGTGTGGAATTCAGGGGGTAGGACATTTCCCCTGGAGCATTGAAAGCGAGAATTAAAGGCGCCAAGAATGCGACGAGAGCAGGGAAAAAACTATTTTGCAATGTCGATTAGTGATTTATACTTATTTGTGATTAATATTTCAAGAATGGCCTCAAAAAGAAAACAATTAACTTTAAAAGAAAAATTTGAAATTGTAAGTGTATCTGAGAAAGAGAAATTGAGTTTAGGGATACTTGCTGAACGTTTTAAAATAGGTAAAACACAGGTGGGAGAGATTTTATGAAATAAAGAGGAAATAAGAAATTTGTGTATTACTAACTCTAACAAGAACACCAAAATTGCTAAATTCAGGGAGACTAATTCCATTGGAACTGATTCTATAGGTAATTCTGAATTGGTTTACTTCATTTTGTTCAAAAAAACATTCCTAGTGGGCCCTTGATTCAGGAAACGGCTTTAGAAGTCGTAAGAACTTAGATTACACGATTTTAAGGCTTCCAATGGATGGCTGGAAAAGTTCGGATCTCGGTACAACATCACTTTAAAAACAATATGTGAAGAAGCAAAATCTGTGGATCTTAAAGAAGTGGAGGATTGGCCAATTTGTGAAGGTTATGAAGAGAGAAACATTTTGAATGCCGATGAAACGGGACACTCTTCAGAATTTTTCCGAATAAGACTTTGTACTTTAAAAAAGATGATTGTATCAGCAGAAAAATGTCAATAGAACGACTCATTATTTTATTATGTTGCAATGTGTTAGGAGATTTTGAAATTCCTCTTATTGAAAAATCTCTAAAACCCAGGTTTTTCCCAAAGAACATTCATTTTAATAAATTTGGTATTGTGTGGAGAATGAATAAGAAAGCGTGGATGACCAGTCCTTTAATGATTTAATCCTCGATAATGAAATTAATCCTCGAATGGTTAACTTCCTTTGATAATAGGATGAAGAAACAACAAAGAAAAGTTCTCTTGTTTTTGAACAATGCAAATTCTCATCCAAAACATTTGAAATTCGACAATGTTAAAATTATGTTTTTTCCCCCAAACACAACTTCAGTGTGCCAGCCACTTGATCAAGGCGTAATACATAATTTTAAAGCTTGGTACAGAAAGCTTTTATTATGAGACATTCTTTCAAAGTTAGATTTTATGAAAATACTTGAGAACTGTCTAAAATTAGTTAATGCTCTCGATGCTATAATTTGAATTTCCTCAACTGTAGAAAAACATAAAACCAGAAAGTGTACGACAATGTTTCTGAAAAGCAGGTTTTATATTAAAAGAAAATGAAACACAGATTTCCAACACAAATGAAGAATTAAGCGAAAACAGTGAATTAATAGAATGTCTCAGGAGTGTAGAAACTGCCATGAATTACCTACTGAAGAAGAATCAGCTCATGTATGTGATTAAATTCCTTCAGAATTTTCGACAAAAGCTGATTCTATTAGTGATGATGAAGATGAAACAGACACTGAAACTGGAGATACATTATTGTTGAGTTTTTTTTTTTTTTTTTTTTTTTTTTCTTTGTCAATCACAGGGAAATAAGCATATCTGCTTTTATCTCTCATGTGATCACTTAAAAAACTTGACCATTCGCCGATTATCTGCAATTTTTTTTTTTTTTTTTTTTTTTTTACTACTTTGTGTATAAGTTGACCCCCCAATTTTCAACTCTCAAATTTGTCTAAAATTCTTCGACTTATACGCGAGTATGTATGGTACTTTACACGAGTATGTACGGTACTTTAAATTACTTTGTGTAATTTTTTTTAATCTTTTTTTTTATATATATAATTTATTATTATTATTTATTTAACTGTGAGCAGTAATTATTTTCTCATACATGCTTTTTTCTTTTTTTTTTTCAAAACATTACTAATGAGTAATGACATATCAAATATCAATGCACAACTTATACATTTTAGCTAATTTTCCAATACTTAATAGAGAATAGAATTTCAATTTACAATAAAACCTGTAGAAACAGAGCCTGTCTATAATCAAATCTTGTCTTAAATAGAAAATTGTCCTCATCCTAATAGAAAGAATACCATACAATGTTATTTGCTAAGATATAAACATGTTAAAAATAGAATTTTCTTTTCAGTCCATAGTGATTACTATTTCCACAGGTTTTAGTGCATATAAAAAAAAAAAACAATCGTTTTTAATTTAAAGAAATTTGGGTAATCACTTTACACAGAAATATATTTTTTAGAATCTAAGAACAATATCACATAACACATAAAAAACTTAAAAATGCTGAAATCTATTTAGTTAAAATATAATATATACATAAATAATACAAATACAAAATGAATCATGAAAATCAATTTATCAAGAGAAATTAATGATTAAATCCTTAAAACTGCCAAAAGAATATATTCAATAAAGGAAAATAGTTATAATGTAGTCATTTAAGGTTATCTAAAATGTGCAAGAATAGTTATGTTGACTTGAAAATTAACACTTTCAAGCATAGTGATTTACTGAGATTCAGAATGAATTTGGCTCCTGTAAAGTTTTTATGCAACCAAAGATCTTTTGTTTAATTGTGTATAGTATTTCATTAAAAACAATTACAAAGCAGCAAGTTTAAATATAGCACAATGTTTTACTGGCATTTTAGAAACAATTTCTGTAAGGATTTTATGCAATGAAAGATCTTTTGCTGCTTGTGTACATTAATCCCATTAAAACAATTACAAAAAAAAAAAAAAAAAAAATTCAAGCATTAACACAATATTTTGGTGACACTTTAGAGCGAATTACTTCAGATTATGCTTTAATACTAAAAACCAACCATTCTTTTCATAAATATCGTTTGAAATGCTCATTTGGTACTGACTTATAATAACAATTCGTAAAAAGAAAGATGTGTATATACTTTGTAAAAGAATGTTCATACTATAAATTAAGAGATTGACTTGTACATGAGGACAAATTACATGATAATGATTGTATAATTTTTATAAATACATTTTAAAATATACCAAATAAAATTAAGGTTGAATTAGAAATAAGATGCAATGGTTATAAATTCAAATAAAATGCACCTTTAATATAAAAAATATATAATTTATTTTTCAAAAATTACATTTTATGTATCGTGGATATCCATTTCTGTTTCACTAAAGAAAGGATCATCTATTCTTTCATATACAGCTAAAAATTTATCACCTTTATTTCGGCTAACTTTTTTAGCTTCTTCAGAACTATCATAAATTTTTTCAATGACTGGATCAGATTTCTACAAATAAAATAAACAAGTAATGAACCATCATTGCATGTTTTAAAATTTTTTAAAGTTTTTAATGCTCATCAACAAATAAAAAAACACATTTAAGTATCTTTAAACGTTTGTTAACAAAGTATAACAGGACATGCTAGTAAATGAATAACAGGAATTTAATTACAGCCTCTTGATACATTTAACAGTATTAGGCTGCTTCTTAGACTGTTTCTTACACAGTAACTTAAGCTTACTTACTTATATCCTTAAATGTATTTAACTGTGGAAGGTACACCAATAAGAGGTTATAAAAATGAATTTCATGATATTAAAAATCTAAAATATGTTACTGATTGACAGGAAAATTATAATTAATATATGTTTTTTTTTTTTTTTTCTGCTACAGAAAAGTATGATATTCTCTAAAAAAATAACTTCATGCAGTAAATTAAAGAGAGAGAGAAAGAAAAAAAGGCATTACAATTTTGAGTTATTTTCAATATTATGCAATTTATCATAAAAATGCAATCGACACAGCGTGTTTCCTAAAATTACATCTATTAAATCCAATATACAAGATAAATTTACTTACTAATTGCTCATTTGGAATTCTTTTGAAAAGGGGGTGATCATCTAAATGCTTCACCATCCATTCATTTAATTCTTTAACATCTGTTATTGTGTATAATATGCCCTGCAAAATAAAAAAAAATAATTCTACCTAATAATTATTTATCTCTTTAGCATACAACTTACACTTTTAATTTTGAAAAATCATCATATCACAAATATGATTCATCAACAGCATAGTATAAAAATGAAAATTGTATGAAAACACAAGTACTCCTCTGTTGTGACGATTTGGACGCCATAACACACAGGGTCACGCGACAGTAAAATGGTTAGTACAATAGAAACAGTTATCCCGATCTGCGTTGTGAAAAGATCTAATGGGATAATGTTATTTAATAAGTTAGGAGAGAAGAAAATTTTGGAATAAAATTAATTTTGGCAATAACTCAAGGACGACTTATTTAACGTTGAAATGGAAATATTGAACTTGTAGGTTGCATAGAGAAACGTCCAATTCTAATAATTCCAAAATATTAGATACCATAAATTATGAATATTATCTAAAAGGGAACAAGGAAGGAATTCAAAGGAAAGACATATAAGTATACATACATAAACAAACTTTATTTTCATTTATATAAAATTCATAACTCAAATATGATTTTTTATATCATAATAATCTTTTCAAATTATCTACTATTTTATCAGAATATAACATAGTTCCATTCTCATTAGAACAGCAAAACTTTCATCAAAATTATACTTTGTTACTTATTTTTTTTTATTAATTTATGTTATCTTATGCTTGCCCTTTTTGTTCACAGCACGATCCGATGATGGGGCATTTGCCAAAATTTTATTTGTGAAAAATAATATTCCCGTTATCATTAAGATCTTTATCATAAACAATCATAATATTCAATGACATAAGATTATGTACTTTAGTGGAAATTTAGAAAATTAGTTGCTTAATATTAAATGTACACATCATAAGAAAACATGAAAACAATAGCCACGAATATATATTGAAATAAATATAAGGAATTTCTCACCCAAATAGACTTCGATCTTTTCTGTAATCATCCAAATTATACAGTTCACTCATAGTTCATGGAATCCTAAACACAAGTAAGTTCATCGGGGCATAAAGTTCCTTTTTTTATATATATATAGTTCATGGGGATCTTTCACAAACCAATTTCACTTTCTTTCGGCACTCTGTGACGCATGAAAATTAGAGCTCCATCTCCACAATGTACACTTTCATCGGCGAAATCTGCTGATGTATCATATCTTCGTTGCATTCGCATCTCATCACTAACCACTGAGCTTACATCTCCAAATCAGGTGAATACTTCTGTAAAACTCTGCATCAGTTAATTTCCCGGACAAAGACTTGTCTGCTCTCAGCGATCTTTGTCAATAGATCATGACAAGGACAGGTCTACTCTCAGCATTAATTTTCATCATCATTTCCTTTTTTTCTGCATCAATCATTTTTTTGTGACAAAGATTTGTCTGCTTTCAGCATTCATTTCAATCGCTAAATTTAGTATTGTCCTTAAAATTTGCTGCGAAAGAACTTGGTGTAAAATTTTGAAGTATCTGGGTTGTCTTAGAGGAAGTCACATCTTAACAAAAATTATAGAACCTCTTGAGGACGAGACACAAGACTTAATAATCTTTTATCATTCCTTCTTCCAAGATCCAATTTTTTTTGGGAGGGCTAAATTAACACAGAGCTGTCGTTCTGATTGGAGGCTACTCCTGGTCCCTTATTGGTACTCTAGACATCCCTATCTATGGGCGTGCCAATTTATTTTTCACTGCATAGCATTAACTTAATTTTTGCCCCTTGCGTCAGGTTTTTCATGGGAATCACCACCCACGTTGAGTGTTGTAAAACCATCTTAATTGATAGAAAATTTATGGTTTCAACATCGTAAATTTTCTATTCTTTCGCTATACATTTACTGTCATGTCTGGCATCAACAATGTTCTCTTTATCTGTAATTTCCTATTTTCTGTCTGGTCTTATTTGGGGAGTTTTATTTTATTACACTGTTTTTGCACATATAAATATTTACAATTCGAAATATTTTATTTTCAATATTAATACAAAATAAATTCACAATTCATATTCCTTATTTTTTTCTAAACATACCAATACCAAACAACATATATATTTTTATTTTTTTCTATGCATTATATAATTATTCATTTTAATATACTTTAATTTTGGAGTATTTTTTATGTTATTTTAATTTATTGTATAAATTAATTACTAAAGAATTATTTTCCGAGAATTCAATTATTTTTAAATGGTATTGGATCGTGCGAAAATTATTTAATTAGTTAAATTAATAACAAGCCTTGTTGTGTAGATTTCTACACTACATTGCTTCTTCCCCCTTGTTTTTTAAAAATAATAATAATATGTACACCACAAAAATACACTTATAATCTCCAAAACTGGTTTGCAAAACTCGTCATACTGAATAATACATGTACAAACACACACACACATCTTAAATCTTTCTAAAGGAAATGGGGAAATAAAACTTGTCCACGTGGTTAAAATACAGTCAACTCCCCAAATCTGCAACTCTATAATATACAAACTCTTATGATCCGCACATTGTTTCAGATGCAAACAGTGAAAATTTGGTTGTTAACTTTGTGTGAGAAATTCAAAATGGCAGCAATCTGATTGACGATCAGTATTCAGTTTTTTAACTTTCAAAATTTATGTATTTCAATAAAGTTTTTTTTTTTTTTTTAAATGAAGGAGAAAAAAAGTATAAAGAAAAACAGGAGACCTTTTCAGCAAAACAGAAATCTGCAGAGCTTTTTTTTTTTTTTTTTTTTTTTTTTGCAAAAAACTCACTTACTGTTATGCCTGATTTCTTGAATGGAGCAAATATAATTGAATGGATGTTCTCCCAAGATGAAGCTTGAGTTACATAGAGTTTCACAGGTGACAACATTATAAGATAATTCTGAAACAAGAGTCTGATGATGAAGGTGAAAAGGTAACTCTTGAGTACTGTTTGGCTATGGGTCATAAAAATTTGGATTCTCTTCAGAAACAGTTGTGTTTCAAAACAAGAAATAATAACTATACATAGACTCCAAGAAACACACTAGACCAAAAGTTCTCAAACAAATGACGATTGATACTATGTTTGAAAATTATAAAGACAAACAAAAGAAATTGAAAAACAAAATTTAAATAATTTTTCCTTAAATATAATGTGTGGTTTTTTTTTTAATTAAATAACCTAATGTATTACAATATCTTTCTTTTTTACAAGATTAATTTATGCCTTTAATAATTAATTTACTGTAAAATTACAGGAGAAAAAAAATTAAACAAAGTAATGACCTATAGTCTGGAAAATTCTATAATCTGCACAACCTTTTGTCGGAAGGTGTGTGGATTTGAGGGGGTTCACTGTATCTCCATTGTTTAAAAAAAAAATTACTTTCTATGGAAATTTTTTAGATAATTTTTATTTGCAATTATATCTGTATACACAGTAACATTTGTACAAAATAGAAGCGCAAGGGACCAAAATATTTTTCCAAATTGGACACACTTTTCCATATTATCCACCAAAGCTTAAAATTATGAAGAAATTAGTTTTCTTACATTACAATATATTATATAACATTACTGCAATTAAAGTAATAGCATAATATAGTATTTTTAGTACATATCTTATCTATGAGAGAATTTTATCAGCAATCACATTTTTACAGTGATGCCATTGTAAAATGATGCATGTTTGCCTATCATCACTTTACTACACCGCATTACATTATTATACCTATTTTTAGGGTTTTGTACTTAAAAAGTAAAAATGGAACCATTATAAGATCACTCCTGTGTCTGTCCGTCCATCTGTCTGTCACATCCATTTTACTTGTAAACTATGGAATGTTGAAAGTTCAAATTTGGGGAAGTAATAAAGACCATTGACCCACATGTTTTCAGATTAATAAACATTCATAAATATATTTAGTAAAAAAGTACAGGGGCTAATTATGCTACTTGGAAAAAAAAATCTTTTCTTTGTATATCATGTGGGGTATCCTGTGAAAGCTTTTGTAACGCTGAACTCAAAAATACATTTCTTTTAATTTTTGGTATTATATTTTCAAGGATATTGTTGAAAATGTAGCGCAAAAATATGCTCCCCCCCATCTAATTCCGAATCTACTGAAACTAAAATTATGAAAAAAATTAGAGGTAGTAGACGTTAATATAAACCTTGCCGGAAAATTATAGCGATTACACTAGGTCACATAGTTTTTGAGTAATTAGCATTTTTCTGTTATACACAAATTTCGATTTACGGGCATTCAGAAAAACTTTTGAGCATCGCTGACTATACCTATCGTTGCAGAAGAATAAAAGCATTGTTGATAAGAATTTTCGAAAAAAATCATTGGTAATTAGCCAAGATATTAACCCTTAAAGGTACGATCAGTTTGGACATACACAAGGACAGGGGCGGCATACTCTATGCCTAGTTAACAACTTTTAATGATATATATGTGTAATGTATTGTCCAGTAACAGTATAAAAGCAATAAACGTCAAATTGTTAAAAACATACTAATTTAAGGAATCTCGGGACTCTAAAAAGTGAAAAAAATGACCATTTTCAACATTTAATGTCTTAAAATGTATATGATTTTAAAACACAATTTTAATTGGGATGAAAGATGTAAGTATGTTCTTTCGTTTCATGTATATAAAAAATTGCAAGATACAGAATTAGTATTTATAAGGGCTCAAAACTGTTAGACATTTGTCGAACAAAAAATTGGCATAACAGTTTACACGCAGGAACACAAAATAAATATTGCAACTAGAATGAAAAGTTTTGTGATTACTTATACTTCAGATTGTAATAATTTCCCTGAACTTAAATAAATTTGTATTTAAAGCATTTTTATATTTTTAATGCAATGCTGCATTTAGCTAATACAAAATTTTGAAAATTTCAACAGTAAAATCACCTAAAAAAATATTTTTTTGAACAATAAAAAGGAAATTTTAGGTTCAGTTTATACAGACTAACATGAAATATATGTTTTGAAAATTTCATGAAAAAATATTCAGAAGTTTTTGAGGTATCCTACGCATTATGCCCAAAAAACGCCATTTTGAAAATAATTACTTTAAAATTTCGGAAACGCCACTTCCGCTATTGAGCGGGTATAATTCTAAAAGCCAAAACTTTTGTTGTAATGGGAATTTCAAGGAAACAATTATATCAAAATATTCAGAAAACATAGGAGTTTAACATCTAAAAAAATTAAAATTTCTTAAATTTTGAAGTTTTAAGAGTCCTGCGACCACTTAATCCTTTCCGGCATGGAGTAATTCTATTTATAAACTTATTAAATAATGAACTGACACCAGAATTTATAAACAAATTTATTAGAAAATGCGAACTTGCTTACTTTCACGTACATGATAAAAGGAAAATTTTAATTAAATATTCTTGGTGCCGTTTGTCTGTTTTGGAATTAAAATTAGGTGTCCGTTTTTTAAGGGCATCGCCCTCGAAATATTTTATTAGAATGAATCGCATAAATACTGTGGGATTCGCGATAGCTTGCATTGATTGTATCTCTCAATATGCCTCGAGTGACTTTAAAAGTTAATTAAACACCTATCTGGAAAAACGCCGCACTGACGAAGGCGGTGTTGCAACTTTGAGACCTCAATTCAAAGCGCGCTTAGCACAATGCCAAATTTAAACTTTGAACAAAGGTTTTGTTTTAGCTACACTGTGAAAATAAAGGTTATTACTACGCTGAATTTAGTTTCCTGATATGCCAAATGAAGTTTAACTATGCACTGCTTTTATTGTCTGTACTGAATTAAATTCATTATAAACAGATTAGGATAATATTAAAAAAGAGTTATACGCATAGCTATATTTAATATTATTTAGGTTCCATATCTCTTTGAACTTTCATGGTATACCCATTTACACTTTTCTAATATATACAGTTATACCCAACCCTACGTTGTATAGTTTTTTACAAAGTCTTAGTATCCTTTTAGCAACTTTTTTTTTTTTTTTTTTTTTTTTTTTTTTTTTTATAATAAAATTACAAATTTATATATTTATTCTATGGAACCCTCTGTGCGCGAGTAATGCTCACACTTGACCATTTATTTTATTTTAGGGTCTCTTAGAGCTCTATTTTTCTACATTTAAATTGCATCATTATTTCTCATACAGACACTATCCCTTTCCTTTGCGTCAATTTTCTTCACAATATCACTTAAAGACATCTATAAATATAAAGAAACAGATATGCAAGAAATGTGGAATAGTTTTATTTTCTTTTAGATTTAAGATATTTATATAGTGGACGGAGAAGGATTAAATAGTATAAGTCTTTGTGAGATGTTTGACTCAATTTCTGGAACTCATGATTTTTACATGACTGCTAATTGTGTGTGGTAAAACTGGACACTGTAAAATTAGTAATAAAAAATATTTATTTTTTACTGATAAGAAAAGGACAAAAAAGCAAAAAATCACAGATCCATAGTAAAATCTCATGTCTGTAACTATTTACTCAAATTTGTAAACTTTTTTTTCTTTTTTTTTTAAACAAATGAGAGGAGTTTTTCCAGTTTAAAAGCAAAAACTTATTAAAGTGATTTGAATCCTCCTTTAAAAAGCTTGCTGTCGATACCACTACCACTGGTAGAATCACAAAGAAGGTAAACGAGTTTAATATCTATTAAAACACATAAATTAACATAATTCATTATTAAAGTTAAACAACAATTTATTTCAGACTTTCACACAATTAATACAATAAACCAAACACGAGTGAAAATTTAGCTGGAGCCAGGAATCGAACAGGGGCTACAGGGTACAGAGTTGCAGTAAATTAAAATAAGAAACTTTTTTTTTTAAACTAAAGTACACATACATAAAAGCTATAATAGATCACCATTTAAAGATATATCATTTAAGGCTGTTCTCAACTGCTCTGCTCAACAAGTGCAAAACATTTTGACACATTTACAAATTCATTTTTTAAAGGAAAGATGCAAAATTGGAAGGCCTGACTATGGAAACGATTTGGAATTATACTGTGTTTTCCATTTTTTGATAAATAAACCACATTACAAAGACATTTTTCCTCCTTTCTTGAATGGTTATTCTCCTTTCGCACAAAAATTCGGTACAAAACACCCACTTTTACCCTATTTTCTGAAAGATCTATTGCGTTTGCAAAAAAATGGAAAAAACAATTTCATTACATAGTTTCTGAACAATTTCAAAACACCCACTTTGACCCTATTTTCTGAAAGATCTATTGTGTTTGCAAAAAAATGGAAAAAACAGCTTGATTACACAGTTTCTGAACAACAACACCTGCTAGGTTCATGCATTTCCAAACAAAAATAAATTAAAACTTATGTCATAAAGTTGCTCTTTTGGATTTGAGAACAGCCTTAAGTAATTTTTCTCTTTAGAAATTTGTGAATTTTTTTTCTTTACACATTTTTGAACTAAGGTTCTTATTTATTACTATATTTTCTAATGAAAAAATATTTTGTTTATACAAGAGAAAGAGTTTAAAGTTTTAGATACATAGTTTATCATTTAAGAACTTCAAAAATCAAATACAAATATCAAAAGATAAGTTAAAAAAATCATTCAATAGGTATGTATATGTCCAGGTGTTTTTTCAACAGGACCCTATTTTTATTATTTCTTATTTTTTGTAAATAATATTTATTTTTGTAAAAAAAAAAAAAAAAAATTGTTGAATTTTAAAAATTTAATAGATAAATAATTAGTGAAAAGAAAAAGAAAGAAAGAACTACGAGGAAGAGAGGTAAAATCAAAATTCTAAGCAGTATCGAAATAAGAACAAGTTTCACTGACCAATTCATCTACATTCTATTAATAAAATAAAAAAGAAAGGTGCCCAATTAAACTGATGGCATTGAGCTCACAGTCTATTCACACTAATTGCATACATGGTGTGTTCACAAAGTTTCAAAACTGGTCCTAGAATACAAAAGTTATTAAAAATTTTTGTACAGCGAACTAAAATTCTTCGAAATATGACCCTTGGGCATCAACACACCGCTGTCAGTGTTTTTTCCATTGTTCACAGGCTCCCTGGAAGTCTTTGCGTGCAAGGCTGTTAAGGGACCTCATCGAAGCTCGGATCTCATCGGAATCGTGGATCGCTGGAATTGTGTCGAATTGCTTATCTTTCAGGTCTTTCTCAATCCGGAGGAATAAAGAAAGTCGCTGGGAGCGAGGTCGGGACTGTAGGGAGGCTTGTGGCATTATTGCCACGTTAAACTTAGCCAAAACTTTGGCTGCTGCGAGCAACGTGCGAGAGCTGACAGCGGTGTGTTGATGCCTGCTGGACAGATAATTACACCTGTTTATTTTTTTATTAAATATATTCAAAATTGTTAATTGGTCCAAATCATCCAAGCAACCTCATAGCAAATTGGTATATAGTTTTATATACCTTAGATAAATTTAAATAATATAAGTGATCGTATTTACCTACATTCTAGTAGAAGAGCAACGCGAAGCATTAATAAAATTAAATTATAATTCGCGTCAAAAAGTAATTATTAAATTTGAATAATTACGAATAAAATTAAGAGTTTGCGTTGTGAATTATTTGGACGAACTCTTCCACTTATGAATTAAACTAAAATTTAAGCTGTAAAAAAAAGAATTGACACACTTTAAATATTATTAATTAAATAATTACAGAAACTTTTTAAAACTTGATTAAATATTTTATTTACATTGAACATATCTATATACAGAAAAACATAATATTAATTCAAAAAATAGAAAGCAACACTTTTGTTTGCTTCTCATTATTTTAAGTATGTTTAATCTTTTTTAAAAAAAAAAGACAATATTTTCACGTACTCTAATTATTATAATTGTTTCTTTTTGCTAAAAGAAATACTCTCTTTCATTTTTAAAATTACCTTAATCTTATTTAATTATTGGTTTGGTCGGATCTCAGATAACTCTCTACCATAAATATCAGAAAAGTATTTTTTAAGATTTTTCAGATGATCTTAAGTGGTAAAAGAAAATGTTTAAAATAGTACCTTCTTTTAATATACGGGATGGTGGCCTTTATTCGTCAAATTCCGAGTTGTTGCGTTGCTTAGGATCATGGCAATGTGTGCTCAGGAACGCATCCTCAATTTGGCTTGATTAGGATCACTCCGATATGTACATCAGGAAGACATCCTCAATTTGGCTTGATTAGGCTCACTCCGATAGGTACCTCAGGAAGACATCCTCAATTAGGCTTGATTAGGCTCGATTAGGCTCGCTCCGATAGGTCCATCTCGCCTGGGCTTTACTAGGGCTTACGGGACTCATTGCACGGGCTTTCAGGAGAGCTCTTGCATCCTCTACATCTTTTTTCAGACTATCCTTTTTCAAAACTTATTCTTCTTGCACACCAGCTCCTGCAGTGGGAGGAACTATTTTTGTCTAGTCCACTGTTATTGGATGTGAGAAGATTTTTTATTATACTTCGATAGGCCTATTAGCTAGCAGTCTGCAAATGGCCCCTAACATATACTTTAATATTATTATCTGCCTTAAAGTTTGGGTGGTCTGAAAAGTCATAAATTTATCCCAACACTTTTATTGAGGCCATAAATTGATTCCAACGTTTTTATGATTTTACGACTTCTAATTATACACCACGTTCCATTGGCTTGTCATAAAACGACACCATGGCGTCTGCGTATTGTTGTTGTCTGAGATCCGAACTCCATTCAACGTTATACATTCATTTTACAATACAACAATTTTTAAAAAATATATATTTAATCTTTAAAATCAACTTAATAATTTTTGTATGAACTTACACTCTTATTTTACTTAAATATATAAACATTATAATTTTACACTCATAATTATATTTTATAAAAAATATTTATACAAACAGAAATAACAAATTACGCAATTTTACTTTGATTTAACCAACATGGTGCGGGAACATATCATAGTTATATGTTGCCCAGCATCTCTCCCGGTATCGGAAGAAAAAAAAAATAAAAACTGGTTGCTGGTTTTATTTTTTTTGTAAAGCTTGAAGGAATGTACGTGTCCATATGACTGTGTATCTACACAGTTTTTGAGCGAAGACTGTAAAGTTCAATTATGAATGGTTCTGGTATATTTTATAAGAAGTTCTTCTATTGTTTCATAACAGAAAGTTCAACACATGATAGCATAGTTGTCTGTTGACATTCACATTTATAGAAGACCTCTGTACTGACAATCAGACGTTTTTCTCGAAGCCTTTTTTCTTTACCACACACATGTTTACTAATTTTGTAACTTTACAGTTTAAGTGCCCAAAATACATTCAAAGCTATAATTTTGTCTGAAATTAATATGCCGAAATAAACCTCATTATAAGAAAAATAATGGCATACGCATTTGACATATTATTTCATCACATACAACCTTATGACACAGTGTTTTATCTAAAACACATTTTATACTGAATAAAAGTAAATACAATGCTTGTAATATGACATGTTATATTTTCACATAATTAATCTGATGTATTCAAATTATAATCAGAAAAAATATTGTATACAAACTTGTTACATTATTTTATTTATTTGTTACTTCTAACATGTATGATCTGTCAAAATGTACAAGCTAATTCATCTCCTTTAATATATCATTACGCAATGCTTTCCAACTTTACCCGATACGAGAAAGAGAGAAAAAAAAAAAAAGAAGAAGGAGGATTGAATAAAACCAGTTTTGAACGTCCCCGATTCTTTCGAAACGAGGGGTTGGTCAAGCTACTAATCGCTTTCTGTGAGGTGAATGCCATTATTTTTCAATGGTAACTGAGATCCAACCACAAGAGAAAAGAGAGAAAAAAAAAACAAAATTGTAATTCCTAAATTTACCTATTATAAATCCCAGAATTATTTTTCTCATTTCCTTTTTTTTTTTTTTTTACTAACATATATTATTCATTTTATTTATATAAAATTATTATATGTGTGTCATTATTGTTACAATAATAAAATTAATTTTAATAAAATTTTAATCAATTAAACTTACATACCTACAATATCTTTAAAATTGTGACATTGAAATAATACTTAAATTTATTTTCCTTTATTATTATTATTATTATTATTATTATTATTTCTAATGACCTCAGATGAACGTTCCTGAGTCATAGCACCATTTACCTATCTAATGACCTCAGATGATCGTTCCTGAGTCAGAGCACCATTTTACTATCTAATGACCTCAGATGATCGTTCCTGAGTCAGAGCACCATTTTACTTAATGAAGGGGGGATGCTGGACAGATAATTACACCTGTTTATTTTTTTATTAAATATATTCAAAATTGTTAATTGGTCCAAATCATCCAAGCAACCTCATAGCAAATTGGTATATAGTTTTATATACCTTAGATAAATTTAAATAATATAAGTGATCGTATTTACCTACATTCTAGTAGAAGAGCAACGCGAAGCATTAATAAAATTAAATTATAATTCGCGTCAAAAAGTAATTATTAAATTTGAATAATTACGAATAAAATTAAGAGTTTGCGTTGTGAATTATTTAGACGAACTCTTCCACTTATGAATTAAACTAAAATTTACGCTGTAAAAAAAAGAATTGACACACTTTAAATATTATTAATTAAATAATTACAGAAACTTTTTAAAACTTGATTAAATATTTTATTTACATTGAACATATCTATATACAGAAAAACATAATATTAATTCAAAAAATAGAAAGCAACACTTTTGTTTGCTTCTCATTATTTTAAGTATGTTTAATCTTTTTAAAAAAAAAAAAAGAATATTTTCACGTACTCTAATTATTATAATTGTTTCTTTTTGCTAAAAGAAATACTCTCTTTCATTTTTAAAATTACCTTAATCTTATTTAATTATTGGTTTGGTCGGATCTCAGATAACTCTCTACCATAAATATCAGAAAAGTATTTTTTAAGATTTTTCAGATGATCTTAAGTGGTAAAAGAAAATGTTTAAAATAGTACCTTCTTTTAATATACGGGATGGTGGCCTTTATTCGTCAAATTCCGAGTTGTTGCGTTGCTTAGGATCATGGCAATGTGTGCTCAGGAACGCATCCTCAATTTGGCTTGATTAGGATCACTCCGATATGTACATCAGGAAGACATCCTCAATTTGGCTTGATTAGGCTCACTCCGATAGGTACCTCAGGAAGACATCCTCAATTAGGCTTGATTAGGCTCGCTCCGATAGGTCCATCTCGCCTGGGCTTTACTAGGGCTTACGGGACTCATTGCACGGGCTTTCAGGAGAGCTCTTGCATCCTCTACATCTTTTTTCAGACTATCCTTTTTCAAAACTTATTCTTCTTGCACACCAGCTCCTGCAGTGGGAGGAACTATTTTTGTCTAGTCCACTGTTATTGGATGTGAGAAGATTTTTTATTATACTTCGATAGGCCTATTAGCTAGCAGTCTGCAAATGGCCCCTAACATATACTTTAATATTATTATCTGCCTTAAAGTTTGGGTGGTCTGAAAAGTCATAAATTTATCCCAACACTTTTATTGAGGCCATAAATTGATTCCAACGTTTTTATGATTTTACGACTTCTAATTATACACCATGTTCCATTGGCTTGTCATAAAACGACACCATGGCGTCTGCGTATTGTTGTTGTCTGAGATCCGAACTCCATTCAACGTTATACATTCATTTTACAATACAACAATTTTTTAAAAATATATATTTAATCTTTAAAATCAACTTAATAATTTTTGTATGAACTTACACTCTTATTTTACTTAAATATATAAACATTATAATTTTACACTCATAATTATATTTTATAAAAAATATTTATACAAACAGAAATAACAAATTATGCAATTTTACTTTGATTTAACCAACATGGTGCGGGAACATATCATAGTTATATGTTGCCCAGCAATGCCCAAGGGTCATATTTCGCAGAATTTTAGTTCACTGTACAAAAAGGTTTAATAACTTTTGTATTCTCAGACCAGTCTTGAAACTTTGTGAACACACCCTGTATTATACTCTTACTTCAAAGAATAATGCCCCTCAAAAAATAAATTAAGGAGGGATTAGCCTCCCCCCATTTCACATCTTTATACTTAACCAATGAACCTCCAAATCTCATCAGGGAAGTGCCTTATCAGAATAAATCGGAATATCAAATTTGGAGCAAATCGGATAGTAAAAAACATTTATCTAAATTAAGGAAGGGGGGGGGGGGGTATTAGTCCCCTGTTCCCCGCTTTATACTTAAGCAATGAACCTCCAAATCTAATCATGGAAGTGCCTTATCAGAATTAACCGGTAGACCAAAATTGAAGCAAATCTAATTATTCTGCATGAAAAACACATTTATCTAAGTTAAAGGGGGAGGATTAGCCCCTCGTACCCCCCTTTATACTTAACCAATGGACCTCCAAAACTAATCAGGGAAGCACCTTATGAGAATGAACCTAGAAAAAAAATTTGAAGCAAACCGGATATTTCTATCAAGAGTTATCGCGTTACGTATGTACGTACATACATACAGAACCTTCTTACTCACCATTTCCATTTCTTATTCACCAGTTTCATTTCCAATAATACCAAATTAGTAGGAGAACAGACATTCATTTAACCCTTTTCGGCGTGGAGTAATTCTGTTTATAAACTGTTGAAAATTTGCGTGTTTTTCGCAATCTTCTGACAAAACTTGTGATCTTTTGAAGAAATTTACAAGGGATTTTTTCTATCTTTTGACCGCGTTTTATTCTTTTTTTTCGCGAAAGTAGCGATCCTTTGAGTAAATTCATGTTTTTTTCGCGATCTTTTGCAGAATTTGTGTATTTTTCACGATCTTTTGACGAAATTCACGTTTTTTCAGCGATCTTTTCACGAAATTAGTGGGGTTTTTTTTTGCAATTCTTTGACAAAATTTGTGCTTTTCTCGCAGCCCTTTGATGAAATTCGTGTTTCTTTCGCAATCCTTTGACGAAATTAATTTTTTTCCGATGTTCTTTTATGAAATTTGCGTTTTTTTCGCGATCCTTTGACAAAATTCGGCTTTTTCCGCTATGCTTTTACGAAATTCGTTTTTTTTCCAGTGCCCCTTTGACAAAATTTGTGTTTTTTCTACGATTTTTTGACAAAACCTTTTTTTTTTTTTTTTTTTCAGGATCCTTTGAAGAAATTCGCGTTTTTTTTCTGTGGTCCTTTGACGAAATCTGCGTTTTTTCCACGATGCTTTGACGAAAGAGGGGATTTTTTTCTGTGAACAATTGACGAAATTGTTTTTTTTCCGGCGACCATTTGCTGAAATTCGCAATATTTTTAAGTTATATTTTTTTATGCCTGAATTTTTGGGATGATGGCCGATTTTTTTAAATTTTCGAAACCGAATGCCTTATATTTTCAGAAAATTCAGAACAGAATCACCCCTGCCAAATAATAAATAAATCGTACATAAAATTGGAGAATATTTTTATTTTTTTGTTATTTAAAAAAAAAAGTTACAAGAACAAAAATTACTTTTTTTTTTTTCAAAAAAATTTTCTGCAAAGTACCGAATTTTGCGGAAAATTTTCCGCGCACGGCGTGCCTCTATATTATACAACTCTGGAAACACTACATGTGGGATTTACAGGAAAATTGACAGAATATTTTACTTGCAATTGTAATTGTGTTAAGGATAATATATTACACATCAATAAAAGCAATGTGGGGTCAATCCATAACAAATCACCAAAGTGGTTTCGCTCGACATTTTTAATTTTCCTGATGTTTTAACCAAGTTTTCTTCATAGTTTTCTGAGTTTAAAAACATGATAAAAAAATTTTTTAATCATATAGTTTTTTCGGGGTGGCTATTTTTAACAAACTACACAGCCATTTTTGAGTGGAAAGCATGTTTTAGGGAAAATGTTCTGACTTCTTTATTTTTCTACCTATCAAGATGAATAAAAAACCCAAATGTTCAGCATAAAATTGCCGATATTTTATGTAATTTTATGCAAAATTTTTTATTAGACTTAAGGATCTAGGTCAAAAGCATGTTTAGAAACCAGAAAAATAAAAGGTCAAACACCATACTTCACGGCCATTTTTTTTTATGAAGGAGATAAGATTCATCTTAAATATTTTTTCTTATGCAGATCTCTTATACGACTACTTATTTTTACAAATTTAATCCTGAAAACCTTTTCTTCTTTTTTGTACAGCTTATCAAAAACTGTGTTAAGTCTTCTTTTGGCAATTTTCACTAAAGTAAACTAAAGTACACATACATAAAAGCTATAATAGATCACCATTTAAAGATATATCATTTAAGGCTGTTCTCAACTGCTCTGCTCAACAAGTGCAAAACATTTTGACACATTTACAAATTCATTTTTTAAAGGAAAGATGCAAAATTGGAAGGCCTGACTATGGAAACGATTTGGAATTATACTGTGTTTTCCATTTTTTGATAAATAAACCACATTACAAAGACATTTTTCCTCCTTTCTTGAATGGTTATTCTCCTTTCGCACAAAAATTCGGTACAAAACACCCACTTTTACCCTATTTTCTGAAAGATCTATTGCGTTTGCAAAAAAATGGAAAAAACAATTTCATTACATAGTTTCTGAACAATTTCAAAACACCCACTTTGACCCTATTTTCTGAAAGATCTATTGTGTTTGCAAAAAAATGGAAAAAACAGCTTGATTACACAGTTTCTGAACAACAACACCTGCTAGGTTCATGCATTTCCAAACAAAAATAAATTAAAACTTATGTCATAAAGTTGCTCTTTTGGATTTGAGAACAGCCTTAAGTAATTTTTCTCTTTAGAAATTTGTGAATTTTTTTTCTTTACACATTTTTGAACTAAGGTTCTTATTTATTACTATATTTTCTAATGAAAAAATATTTTGTTTATACAAGAGAAAGAGTTTAAAGTTTTAGATACATAGTTTATCATTTAAGAACTTCAAAAATCAAATACAAATATCAAAAGATAAGTTAAAAAAATCATTCAATAGGTATGTATATGTCCAGGTGTTTTTTCAACAGGACCCTATTTTTATTATTTCTTATTTTTTGTAAATAATATTTATTTTTGTAAAAAAAAAAAAAAAAAAATTGTTGAATTTTAAAAATTTAATAGATAAATAATTAGTGAAAAGAAAAAGAAAGAAAGAACTACGAGGAAGAGAGGTAAAATCAAAATTCTAAGCAGTATCGAAATAAGAACAAGTTTCACTGACCAATTCATCTACATTCTATTAATAAAATAAAAAAGAAAGGTGCCCAATTAAACTGATGGCATTGAGCTCACAGTCTATTCACACTAATTGCATACATGGTGTGTTCACAAAGTTTCAAAACTGGTCCTAGAATACAAAAGTTATTAAAAATTTTTGTACAGCGAACTAAAATTCTTCGAAATATGACCCTTGGGCATCAACACACCGCTGTCAGTGTTTTTTCCATTGTTCACAGGCTCCCTGGAAGTCTTTGCGTGCAAGGCTGTTAAGGGACCTCATCGAAGCTCGGATCTCATCGGAATCGTGGATCGCTGGAATTGTGTCGAATTGCTTATCTTTCAGGTCTTTCTCAATCCGGAGGAATAAAGAAAGTCGCTGGGAGCGAGGTCGGGACTGTAGGGAGGCTTGTGGCATTATTGCCACGTTAAACTTAGCCAAAACTTTGGCTGCTGCGAGCAACGTGCGAGAGCTGACAGCGGTGTGTTGATGCCTGCTGGACAGATAATTACACCTGTTTATTTTTTTATTAAATATATTCAAAATTGTTAATTGGTCCAAATCATCCAAGCAACCTCATAGCAAATTGGTATATAGTTTTATATACCTTAGATAAATTTAAATAATATAAGTGATCGTATTTACCTACATTCTAGTAGAAGAGCAACGCGAAGCATTAATAAAATTAAATTATAATTCGCGTCAAAAAGTAATTATTAAATTTGAATAATTACGAATAAAATTAAGAGTTTGCGTTGTGAATTATTTGGACGAACTCTTCCACTTATGAATTAAACTAAAATTTAAGCTGTAAAAAAAAGAATTGACACACTTTAAATATTATTAATTAAATAATTACAGAAACTTTTTAAAACTTGATTAAATATTTTATTTACATTGAACATATCTATATACAGAAAAACATAATATTAATTCAAAAAATAGAAAGCAACACTTTTGTTTGCTTCTCATTATTTTAAGTATGTTTAATCTTTTTTTAAAAAAAAAGACAATATTTTCACGTACTCTAATTATTATAATTGTTTCTTTTTGCTAAAAGAAATACTCTCTTTCATTTTTAAAATTACCTTAATCTTATTTAATTATTGGTTTGGTCGGATCTCAGATAACTCTCTACCATAAATATCAGAAAAGTATTTTTTAAGATTTTTCAGATGATCTTAAGTGGTAAAAGAAAATGTTTAAAATAGTACCTTCTTTTAATATACGGGATGGTGGCCTTTATTCGTCAAATTCCGAGTTGTTGCGTTGCTTAGGATCATGGCAATGTGTGCTCAGGAACGCATCCTCAATTTGGCTTGATTAGGATCACTCCGATATGTACATCAGGAAGACATCCTCAATTTGGCTTGATTAGGCTCACTCCGATAGGTACCTCAGGAAGACATCCTCAATTAGGCTTGATTAGGCTCGATTAGGCTCGCTCCGATAGGTCCATCTCGCCTGGGCTTTACTAGGGCTTACGGGACTCATTGCACGGGCTTTCAGGAGAGCTCTTGCATCCTCTACATCTTTTTTCAGACTATCCTTTTTCAAAACTTATTCTTCTTGCACACCAGCTCCTGCAGTGGGAGGAACTATTTTTGTCTAGTCCACTGTTATTGGATGTGAGAAGATTTTTTATTATACTTCGATAGGCCTATTAGCTAGCAGTCTGCAAATGGCCCCTAACATATACTTTAATATTATTATCTGCCTTAAAGTTTGGGTGGTCTGAAAAGTCATAAATTTATCCCAACACTTTTATTGAGGCCATAAATTGATTCCAACGTTTTTATGATTTTACGACTTCTAATTATACACCACGTTCCATTGGCTTGTCATAAAACGACACCATGGCGTCTGCGTATTGTTGTTGTCTGAGATCCGAACTCCATTCAACGTTATACATTCATTTTACAATACAACAATTTTTAAAAAATATATATTTAATCTTTAAAATCAACTTAATAATTTTTGTATGAACTTACACTCTTATTTTACTTAAATATATAAACATTATAATTTTACACTCATAATTATATTTTATAAAAAATATTTATACAAACAGAAATAACAAATTACGCAATTTTACTTTGATTTAACCAACATGGTGCGGGAACATATCATAGTTATATGTTGCCCAGCATCTCTCCCGGTATCGGAAGAAAAAAAAAATAAAAACTGGTTGCTGGTTTTATTTTTTTTGTAAAGCTTGAAGGAATGTACGTGTCCATATGACTGTGTATCTACACAGTTTTTGAGCGAAGACTGTAAAGTTCAATTATGAATGGTTCTGGTATATTTTATAAGAAGTTCTTCTATTGTTTCATAACAGAAAGTTCAACACATGATAGCATAGTTGTCTGTTGACATTCACATTTATAGAAGACCTCTGTACTGACAATCAGACGTTTTTCTCGAAGCCTTTTTTCTTTACCACACACATGTTTACTAATTTTGTAACTTTACAGTTTAAGTGCCCAAAATACATTCAAAGCTATAATTTTGTCTGAAATTAATATGCCGAAATAAACCTCATTATAAGAAAAATAATGGCATACGCATTTGACATATTATTTCATCACATACAACCTTATGACACAGTGTTTTATCTAAAACACATTTTATACTGAATAAAAGTAAATACAATGCTTGTAATATGACATGTTATATTTTCACATAATTAATCTGATGTATTCAAATTATAATCAGAAAAAATATTGTATACAAACTTGTTACATTATTTTATTTATTTGTTACTTCTAACATGTATGATCTGTCAAAATGTACAAGCTAATTCATCTCCTTTAATATATCATTACGCAATGCTTTCCAACTTTACCCGATACGAGAAAGAGAGAAAAAAAAAAAAAGAAGAAGGAGGATTGAATAAAACCAGTTTTGAACGTCCCCGATTCTTTCGAAACGAGGGGTTGGTCAAGCTACTAATCGCTTTCTGTGAGGTGAATGCCATTATTTTTCAATGGTAACTGAGATCCAACCACAAGAGAAAAGAGAGAAAAAAAAAACAAAATTGTAATTCCTAAATTTACCTATTATAAATCCCAGAATTATTTTTCTCATTTCCTTTTTTTTTTTTTTTTACTAACATATATTATTCATTTTATTTATATAAAATTATTATATGTGTGTCATTATTGTTACAATAATAAAATTAATTTTAATAAAATTTTAATCAATTAAACTTACATACCTACAATATCTTTAAAATTGTGACATTGAAATAATACTTAAATTTATTTTCCTTTATTATTATTATTATTATTATTATTATTATTTCTAATGACCTCAGATGAACGTTCCTGAGTCATAGCACCATTTACCTATCTAATGACCTCAGATGATCGTTCCTGAGTCAGAGCACCATTTTACTATCTAATGACCTCAGATGATCGTTCCTGAGTCAGAGCACCATTTTACTTAATGAAGGGGGGATGCTGGACAGATAATTACACCTGTTTATTTTTTTATTAAATATATTCAAAATTGTTAATTGGTCCAAATCATCCAAGCAACCTCATAGCAAATTGGTATATAGTTTTATATACCTTAGATAAATTTAAATAATATAAGTGATCGTATTTACCTACATTCTAGTAGAAGAGCAACGCGAAGCATTAATAAAATTAAATTATAATTCGCGTCAAAAAGTAATTATTAAATTTGAATAATTACGAATAAAATTAAGAGTTTGCGTTGTGAATTATTTAGACGAACTCTTCCACTTATGAATTAAACTAAAATTTACGCTGTAAAAAAAAGAATTGACACACTTTAAATATTATTAATTAAATAATTACAGAAACTTTTTAAAACTTGATTAAATATTTTATTTACATTGAACATATCTATATACAGAAAAACATAATATTAATTCAAAAAATAGAAAGCAACACTTTTGTTTGCTTCTCATTATTTTAAGTATGTTTAATCTTTTTAAAAAAAAAAAGACAATATTTTCACGTACTCTAATTATTATAATTGTTTCTTTTTGCTAAAAGAAATACTCTCTTTCATTTTTAAAATTACCTTAATCTTATTTAATTATTGGTTTGGTCGGATCTCAGATAACTCTCTACCATAAATATCAGAAAAGTATTTTTTAAGATTTTTCAGATGATCTTAAGTGGTAAAAGAAAATGTTTAAAATAGTACCTTCTTTTAATATACGGGATGGTGGCCTTTATTCGTCAAATTCCGAGTTGTTGCGTTGCTTAGGATCATGGCAATGTGTGCTCAGGAACGCATCCTCAATTTGGCTTGATTAGGATCACTCCGATATGTACATCAGGAAGACATCCTCAATTTGGCTTGATTAGGCTCACTCCGATAGGTACCTCAGGAAGACATCCTCAATTAGGCTTGATTAGGCTCGCTCCGATAGGTCCATCTCGCCTGGGCTTTACTAGGGCTTACGGGACTCATTGCACGGGCTTTCAGGAGAGCTCTTGCATCCTCTACATCTTTTTTCAGACTATCCTTTTTCAAAACTTATTCTTCTTGCACACCAGCTCCTGCAGTGGGAGGAACTATTTTTGTCTAGTCCACTGTTATTGGATGTGAGAAGATTTTTTATTATACTTCGATAGGCCTATTAGCTAGCAGTCTGCAAATGGCCCCTAACATATACTTTAATATTATTATCTGCCTTAAAGTTTGGGTGGTCTGAAAAGTCATAAATTTATCCCAACACTTTTATTGAGGCCATAAATTGATTCCAACGTTTTTATGATTTTACGACTTCTAATTATACACCATGTTCCATTGGCTTGTCATAAAACGACACCATGGCGTCTGCGTATTGTTGTTGTCTGAGATCCGAACTCCATTCAACGTTATACATTCATTTTACAATACAACAATTTTTTAAAAATATATATTTAATCTTTAAAATCAACTTAATAATTTTTGTATGAACTTACACTCTTATTTTACTTAAATATATAAACATTATAATTTTACACTCATAATTATATTTTATAAAAAATATTTATACAAACAGAAATAACAAATTATGCAATTTTACTTTGATTTAACCAACATGGTGCGGGAACATATCATAGTTATATGTTGCCCAGCAATGCCCAAGGGTCATATTTCGCAGAATTTTAGTTCACTGTACAAAAAGGTTTAATAACTTTTGTATTCTCAGACCAGTCTTGAAACTTTGTGAACACACCCTGTATTATACTCTTACTTCAAAGAATAATGCCCCTCAAAAAATAAATTAAGGAGGGATTAGCCTCCCCCCATTTCACATCTTTATACTTAACCAATGAACCTCCAAATCTCATCAGGGAAGTGCCTTATCAGAATAAATCGGAATATCAAATTTGGAGCAAATCGGATAGTAAAAAACATTTATCTAAATTAAGGAAGGGGGGGGGGGGGGGTATTAGTCCCCTGTTCCCCGCTTTATACTTAAGCAATGAACCTCCAAATCTAATCATGGAAGTGCCTTATCAGAATTAACCGGTAGACCAAAATTGAAGCAAATCTAATTATTCTGCATGAAAAACACATTTATCTAAGTTAAAGGGGGAGGATTAGCCCCTCGTACCCCCCTTTATACTTAACCAATGGACCTCCAAAACTAATCAGGGAAGCACCTTATGAGAATGAACCTAGAAAAAAAATTTGAAGCAAACCGGATATTTCTATCAAGAGTTATCGCGTTACGTATGTACGTACATACATACAGAACCTTCTTACTCACCATTTCCATTTCTTATTCACCAGTTTCATTTCCAATAATACCAAATTAGTAGGAGAACAGACATTCATTTAACCCTTTTCGGCGTGGAGTAATTCTGTTTATAAACTGTTGAAAATTTGCGTGTTTTTCGCAATCTTCTGACAAAACTTGTGATCTTTTGAAGAAATTTACAAGGGATTTTTTCTATCTTTTGACCGCGTTTTATTCTTTTTTTTCGCGAAAGTAGCGATCCTTTGAGTAAATTCATGTTTTTTTCGCGATCTTTTGCAGAATTTGTGTATTTTTCACGATCTTTTGACGAAATTCACGTTTTTTCAGCGATCTTTTCACGAAATTAGTGGGGTTTTTTTTTGCAATTCTTTGACAAAATTTGTGCTTTTCTCGCAGCCCTTTGATGAAATTCGTGTTTCTTTCGCAATCCTTTGACGAAATTAATTTTTTTCCGATGTTCTTTTATGAAATTTGCGTTTTTTTCGCGATCCTTTGACAAAATTCGGCTTTTTCCGCTATGCTTTTACGAAATTCGTTTTTTTTCCAGTGCCCCTTTGACAAAATTTGTGTTTTTTCTACGATTTTTTGACAAAACCTTTTTTTTTTTTTTTTTTTCAGGATCCTTTGAAGAAATTCGCGTTTTTTTTCTGTGGTCCTTTGACGAAATCTGCGTTTTTTCCACGATGCTTTGACGAAAGAGGGGATTTTTTTCTGTGAACAATTGACGAAATTGTTTTTTTTCCGGCGACCATTTGCTGAAATTCGCAATATTTTTAAGTTATATTTTTTTATGCCTGAATTTTTGGGATGATGGCCGATTTTTTTAAATTTTCGAAACCGAATGCCTTATATTTTCAGAAAATTCAGAACAGAATCACCCCTGCCAAATAATAAATAAATCGTACATAAAATTGGAGAATATTTTTATTTTTTTGTTATTTAAAAAAAAAAGTTACAAGAACAAAAATTACTTTTTTTTTTTTCAAAAAAATTTTCTGCAAAGTACCGAATTTTGCGGAAAATTTTCCGCGCACGGCGTGCCTCTATATTATACAACTCTGGAAACACTACATGTGGGATTTACAGGAAAATTGACAGAATATTTTACTTGCAATTGTAATTGTGTTAAGGATAATATATTACACATCAATAAAAGCAATGTGGGGTCAATCCATAACAAATCACCAAAGTGGTTTCGCTCGACATTTTTAATTTTCCTGATGTTTTAACCAAGTTTTCTTCATAGTTTTCTGAGTTTAAAAACATGATAAAAAAATTTTTTAATCATATAGTTTTTTCGGGGTGGCTATTTTTAACAAACTACACAGCCATTTTTGAGTGGAAAGCATGTTTTAGGGAAAATGTTCTGACTTCTTTATTTTTCTACCTATCAAGATGAATAAAAAACCCAAATGTTCAGCATAAAATTGCCGATATTTTATGTAATTTTATGCAAAATTTTTTATTAGACTTAAGGATCTAGGTCAAAAGCATGTTTAGAAACCAGAAAAATAAAAGGTCAAACACCATACTTCACGGCCATTTTTTTTTATGAAGGAGATAAGATTCATCTTAAATATTTTTTCTTATGCAGATCTCTTATACGACTACTTATTTTTACAAATTTAATCCTGAAAACCTTTTCTTCTTTTTTGTACAGCTTATCAAAAACTGTGTTAAGTCTTCTTTTGGCAATTTTCACTAAATATCTCAAAAGGGACTGACTAAAAAATTCTGAAAACGTAGGATAATAAACATCTTTGAAATATGAAGTTAAATTGTAAATTTTATGATTGAGACTTAATGGTTTTTGAATAACAGTTCACTAAAAATGCATCACCCCCCCCCCCTTTTCTTTTTGTTCCATATACATAGCATTACAGGTAGTTTTTGTTTGAAATAATCTTAAATTACTAATGGGTTCAAATAAAAAAATAAATTTTAAACGTTTTAGTGAGAGGTGTGAAAAAACATTATAACGTAAGAGTTAAACATATGAAAAAAATCATTTAAAAAAATAAAAATTATTAAATATGATACTTGATTAAAAGTTTATTCAGCAGGGGTCATATAATTTTTCAGCAGTGTTTTATACATATATATATTTTTTTATTTAAAATTTTACTTCAAATATTTTTAACGAGGGCTTACAAGGAATTTTTTTACGGAAGTTTAAAAGCTATTTTTAATATCATATAAAAAAATTTCTTATTTTTTAAAGTGTGTGATTATATAAAAAAAAATGCCTTTCTTTCATTGTATTTTAGAAGTTTTGAAATGTAAAGAAACATTTTGGATCAATACACTTAATAACATTTTAAGTGACCATGATATGAATCCAAAATGTCAGGGTTTTTGATGGGGTAAAGGAGAAGTTATAAAATAAGCTCTCAATACCATCTGATATACAATTAAATTAATTCTGTTACATTAAATATTTATAAAACTATTGAAATAAGAAAAAAAGAAGAAGAAGACTTAGACTTAAAGAAAAAATGTGAATCTACTTAATTCAAATAAAAGGTGTATTTTCAAAAATCAAAATGAGGCAAATATGATAGAAGGCAAGGGGTAAGGTAAATTGCAGGGGCATATGCAAATAAGGTATTTTTTAAAATTTCATTATCGAGCGAGTGTTTTTGCGTAAGTGAAGTAGCCTCTTAGTGAATACTTAGGTATTTTCAAAAATATGTCAGCATAAAAATGTATAAGGTGCTCCTCAGCTGTGCACAATAAAATCAAAAGAACCCCCACACCACCTTCAAGAAAGTTTTAAAAAGGTGCTCCTGCCCCTTACATTACCCTCTGCCCAGTATCATATTTGCCTCATTTTGATATTTGAAAATACTCCTTTTAACACTATTAGCAAAATTCACATTTTTATTTATTCTTTTTTTTACACTTTGTCGAATATTTAATGCAACAGAATTAATTTAATTTTATATCAAATTGTATCAAGGTTTTATTTTACAAATTATCTCCAGCTCAAAATAAAAACCCTAGCATTTTGGGGTTATATCGAGATCTATTAAAATGTTATTGTGTGACTTGATGAAAAATGTTAGTGTATGTTTAAAAACTGCTGAAATATGATGAAAGAAAGGTAATTTTTTTTATATAATCACACACGTTGAAAAATTAGAAAAAAAATATGTTAGGATGTCATTAAAAATAGCTTTTAAATTTCTTTAATAAAAATTCTTTCTATGCTCTCTTTAAAAATATTTGAAATAAAATTTAAAATCGAGAAAAAAATTATACAAAACACTGCTGCAAAATTATATGACCCCTGCTGAATAAAATTTTAGTCGAGTGTCATATTTAATAATTTTTACTCCTTAAAATAATTTTTTTGTATGTTTGCGTGTTATGTTCCAATTTTTTTCACATCTCTTACAGAAATGTTTAAAATTTATTTTTTATTCGAACTCATTAGTAATTTAAAGTTATTTCGACTACCAAAATTTATTTCTTTTACACACTGAATCATAACATCTTTTATTTAGAGTGTTCCATAAAAATTTTATAATATTTGAACATGGTTTAATTACATATTTAACTAAGTAATAAATGCATAAAATTTGCCTTTATTGCCAATTTGAACTATGTATATGGAACAAAAGAGGGGGTGCATTTTTAATGAACTGTTATTCAAAAACCAGTCAAGTCTCAAACATAAAATTTTCAATTTAACTTTATATTACAAAGATATTTATTATCCTCTGTTTTCAGGATTTTTTAGTCAGTCCCTTTTCAGATATTAATTAGCGAAAATTGCACAGTTTTTGATCATCTGTACAAAAAACGGAAAATGTTTTCAGCATTAAAATTTGTAAGAGTAAGTAGTCCTATAAGAGATCTGCAGAAGAAAAAAATATTTAAGATGAGTCTGATCTCCTTCAGGTGCGGATCCGGGGGGGGGGGGGGGGAGAATCCCCCCCCCCCAAATTCGTCGCAATTTAGTCACCAAATTCGTCGGGAATCCCCCCCCCCCCCCAAACGTATAAATACACCGCCTATCGCGAATTCCAAAAAATGGTCGCCGAAATAAAAAATCAATTTTGTCATTCGTTTCCAGAAAAAAAGTCACCAAATTCGTCAAAGCATCGCGCAAAAACGCTAATTTCGTCCAAAAATCGCGCATTTCGTCAAAGAATCGCGAAAAAAACGAAAATTTTGTCAAAGAACCGCGAAAAAAACAAAAATTTGTCAGAAGATCGCAGAAAAAAACGTAAATTTCGTCAAAAAAAACGCAGAAAAAACGCGAATTTCGCCAAAGAAACGCAGAAAAAACGCAGATTTCGTCAAGAGATCTCGGAAAAAAGGCGAATTTTGTGAAAGGGTCGCGAAAAAAATACGCGATTTTCGCCAAAGAATCGCTGAAAAAAGTGCGAATTTTATCAAAGGGCCGCGAAAAAAATGCATATTTAGCGCCAGGAGGAGATTTCCCGAGGCACGGATCCAGGGGGGCGATCGGGACGGTTCCCCCCCCCCCCCCAAGGTATAAATCCTGACGTCATTAAATTAACGACAAGGATTTAAGTTAGCAAAGTTTAAGTAATACACAATGAAAGCAAAAGCTAAATGTCCCATTTGGGTTTTAAATAGTTATGAAAAAGATAAGAGATGTATGGTGGCGAAATGAAAACAAATTAAGTTTAAAAACAAACTAAACGTTTATTAAATAAAATATAAAACAATATGATTAAATATATTTCCAACTGTAAACAAATCTTTAAATTCTATTAAGTACATTCTGCTATCAAATTATACATATCTAGAAAAACATATTTAACGATAAAAGGAAAACTGACCTCGTGACACATAATGAAATAATCACTTGAGTGACTGTCCATGTTTAGATATATCCGTGAACTGCCGACAAACTAAATTATCCCGATTCATATATATATCGATGCTGAATAACACCAAGAAAACATTTCTTTAACGATGAACTTGAATTGCTGAAGAATATCACAAAACACTTAAAGTTGATGCATTAAACCATCCACAAATGAATTCACTCTGAGCTTTACTTTAACGGTCGCCATTCCTGACTCACAGCTTGGCATTTACTTGTTGACAAGAAAAATAGAGTCATACATTAAAACCGGAGTCGAAGTTGAAAAACTATTGGACTCCCATTAGTAACCTCATAAATGGCTGACACAAGTTAAAGCAAGTAAAGTAATCATTCATTAAAAACCAACAGAACTTTTAAATGAACGTCCTCAGCCATCGAAACTCCAGAGAGATAAAACACTGTTAAAAAAAGGAGGCGAAGAGAAAAGAAAATGGATCTGTATTTATATCAGCCGAGCGTTCAAATAAGATCTCATTACGCAATTCAAGGAGCAGCAGCTGACGAAACCATGACGAAAGATCGCACAGCCGATGTGCCGTAAACTCAAACGGACGACGCTGTGACGGTAATAAATGATCGTTTAAGTGGTTAAAGTACACGTTGTGAAGTTCTTTTAATATATTACTATTGATCGTTAAAGAAGTAATATAACTGGAAACGTCTTACTTGAAATGTAGACAATGAAGAGGCAATTTGATGAAAACAAATAATATTCTTTATTTCGGTCGTTAATAGCAGTAGAAGGTTAAGAAAATACTTGCTTCTGGTCACCATTTTAAAATAGAAGAACTAATCTTTTAAGAAGAACAATAGCAGCCAACATGGAATAAATCCATGGGATTCCTTTTAACGAGAGCAGCACAACTTTAAAGCATTAAACTTTGAGAAAAAAAAAACATCCACTTAAATAAAATATCAAACTCATTCGGCCAAAAAAGAACGGCACGGCATTCGAACGGCCGGCCAGCGGGCTGGCGCTCCGCTAAAAATACGTTAAGAGACTACATCTTTTGCAGACAACATCAAACCAAATTCTGAATTGAAAATTAACGAGTTTTAGTTTTTAAATGATGAATACGGGGTTGACAAAGTAATTAAAAGGCAGAATTTAAATTGATTAGCTAAATTAACATTTACGGGAAATTAATGAAAATCGAATTACAAGCTGCAGAATTAAAAAAGTTTCCACTGATTGGAAAACGAAACAAAACGATTCTCCTGTCAGCGATCGGCGTCAAAAGAGGGCGGAGCATAATTTCAATGACGTCATCATAATGCAAGCTGTCTCCATCGATACGAGAGCTCCAGAAATGTGCTCCCAAAATAACGGAGTGCGCATGCGCAAGCTGCCGATTCGCTCCCAACGCAGATATGAATATCGGCGGTGAAAAATGAACTTGCTTTACGGTGAGGGATAAAAGCGTCAACATCGCGGCGTAAAGATTGAGTTTAAATAGACATCGATGCAAAAAAATAGCTGAAAGGAAATAAAATTAAACCAAATTTAAATACTGTGAGAAGTATTCTCACATTACCTCCCTTCACCGAGAAAATTTTGTAAGACCAGGAGATGTAAAAGGCAAAATCGATCAAAAACCTTTTACAGAAAATGGGATGACAAAATTTTGAACTGCCAAAGCGAAAAAAAATCATTAAAGTCGAACAATAAAATTTAAAGTTAAGGTGCTGGAAAAAAAATGGTGATTTAACAGTTGAAAAAAAAATTGGTGCTGGAAAAAAAAATATTGGTGCTGGAAAAAAAATTGGTGCTAGAAAAAAAATTGGTGACCAAAAGTAAGAGAGAGAAAAAGAATATACATTGCATAAAGTACATTCATAATCCAAAAAGTATACAATACATCAAGTATACAATAAAAATGCCAAAAATACAGTAACATTGGCAAAACCTTCTATGTGATCTCATAAAATTATCCTAAAAATGTTAACATATTCTGAGTTAACAAACAAAATTGAGATCATTGACTAGTCATAACAAATTTTGCTATCTTGGTACCAAATAAAAACAGAATTAACTTCTGATAAAAGTTGCAAATACAAAAGCAACAAAAAAGTCAGGAAACATTTTGTAGTTTGACTTTTACAACATGCCTAGGACTTTTTAATTTTAGAATTATATCTAAAAAAATAAAGAGTTTTCTTTATTACTCTTAACATGAAAGGAAATGAAATGGCCATATATAAATAAACTTTCATAAAACTTAATGATATTCTTTTAGTGTATCAAACTTTATTTCATTTAAATTAAGACAGACAACCAATTGTATGTGATACCAATTGTGTAATTGAGTCGTGCACTACTCAATCACCCAAACAAGGTATCCCATAAAAACAAGTTGCTATTTCAATGAAAAGACATGTCATAATTAAGTGTCATAAATCCCATGTTAGACACAATTTCTTTGAATTTTATACTTTACTAAATAAATATTTCAATATATTAGTCATAAGAATTCTTAATATGTATGAGACTCAAAAGATTAGATAAATATACATATACCATGGTTTTTCTTCAAAATATGAGAGACTGGTGATCACCAAAAAAAAATTTAAGTACTTCCATATAGAATGAAAGAAAAAATTTGACAACATCATGAGTTTATAAAACTAAAATACCATGTACCAGGAATATAATTTTTAAATAATCATTTAAAATATAATATAGAAATAAAATTATTACAATTCAATGTTAAGCTCACAATGATGATAATGACGAAGATGAAATCATCAGCAACACTGTAAACAAACACAAAATTAGATATATATATGTAAATATTGAAGTCCACAACCATGTCGATGACCATCATGCCCTAGCCATCAGCATGTACATGAACAAAAATAAACACATATAAGATCTCCTACGTAAAATTTTAGGTGGCTTGGATCTCCTAGCAAGGCTCCTAACATCTTAAGTAAAAGAAAATTTTAATTATAAATAAGAATATAGTAACATTGTGTAACTGCAGGTGGTAGAGGCAATGTTTATGGATTCAAAACAATGTTTATTGAGTCCAGAGCCATATGGAACAAGGCTATTTGAGATAAATAGATGTCACTGAATGTTTAGTAACACAACATGAGGTGGTACACTGGTATAGTGCTGTCGAAAAAAACTGGAACATTCACATAATAATCATCAAAATAGATGATCTTTGCATGATGACATTAGAACATTTTAACATGACGAGACACTTTGTAGAAAGTGAGAATGCATTGCATTCTCTTTGAAGCACTTAACTGACGACATCGTACTCATTACTGCAGCGCAATCATACTTCTGCGACACATACATGAATCACTTTTGCAGAGATTAACAAGGACGAGAAGTCGGTGGTGCACTTATGATGAAATGTAGTATGATAGGACATAATCAGGATTTGAGGTCAAGAAGCACTTTTTTTAAAAAAAAAATTTCACTAGATGATTTATAGAAAAAAATTCTATATATATATAAATGCGCTGGTAAAAATTTCCATCTAGACTTGTGCTTTTCTGTAATCTTCTCGTATTATTTGTAGGTATGAAGAGAAGACAATAATAAATTTCATTTTCTTCATAAAACATTGAAAACTTCAAAATGAAGATCATTTTTACTATTCAATTCTTCATAAAACAAAAAATCTTCAATGAACGAATCTTTTTTTTTTTTTTATACTAAAGTAATGAGGCAAATGGCAAAATAAAAACTTAGAGGCTTTGGGTATGAAATAAGATTAAAGTAAAAGGCACTATGCACATAATAAATAAATAAATATGGGAACTTTTCAAAATAACTTGATCTTGCATAAACACTGTAACAAATATTCACAAACTTCTTATATGGTTGAGAATTTACACTTGATTATCAATGAGCAAAAATTTGCAATGTGAGGATGAATTGCTACACACAAGCAAAAATTAACTCTGAATACTTTTAATTGCACGTGCTAGAATATTTGGAGAAAATGCAGCATAAAATTATGTTATTGAAGGTAAAACACATCAGTAATTTTCAGGTAATATAAATTTAAACTTCCTTGTTTTGAGAAGACTTAGAATAAAGATATGGTGTGAGTAACTGAGTTCTAGCAGCAGACAAATCAACAATTTCACTTGATGAGGATATTTGCTCTCACATGAGAAACGTTAACTGGCACACTATTATAATCAGTAATGAAAGCTATTTATTTATTTTTAAGAGAACAAAGTAGTAAACAATATTTGTAGCTTCACAAACCGAAGAACTCTAATGAAGTGGTTTCATAAATGGATATTTGCCTATAAATGAAAAACATCTCCACCAGGCATCTTATGGCTGAATACGAAGCACACAAAAAATTAAACTATTGTAGATGTAGGAAACTTTTGAAGAAGTAGGTAGGTAATTTTATAATTTTTAGCTTCCATGATAACATGTGCAGCAACAAAGAAGAGACCAGAAGAAATGGATGTCACACAAAACCACTGACCACCTTCATCAGGTAAGCAACAGATGAATGGAAGAGAAGTCTGAAGAATGTCATTACAGGTAATTAAAAAATTTTCTAGCAGCATATACAGGAACAGTCATAATTAAATATGGCAAAAAGCACATAACTTAAGCGCTATTGATAGTTAATATATAAAAGTAATCTTCACTATTGGCAAGGAAAAAATATTTTTCTTATGGTGAATGGAATTTTTAAGTAGAACTGTTACACGATTGAAGAAGCCCCATTTCATTTTAAATTAAAAAAAAATAATGTTGCTCTTTTCATTTTTTATGAAGCAACATGAGAATAAGGTATGATGATGTCGATGTGGATATGTCATGCATAGACTTATAAATTTGTGAAAGAATTGAATTTGCCAAAGAGAATTGAAGCAATGAAAATTTTGAATATTTTCAATTTGTTAGGTGAGAGTTCTATAACATCAATAGCTAAATTTAAAAACAGGAACAGTTCTTTAAATATTAGAAGCACTTCTTTAAATATTAGAGATGAAATCAGACTAGTCCACAAGACAACATGCTAACTATATAGCATATTTCACAAATCATCTAAGGAGCAAGTCTAAGAACTTTTCAAAGAGGATAACTGTTTATAAATTTTCATATTATATTTTTGTTATTCAGAGAAGCAGGCAATACCTCAAAATAATCATACAGGATAATTACTACTATAAATTACTTGAAGAATACCAAACTTCAGTTGGAGAAAATAGGCATCATGAGATGAGAATAACTTTAGGTGAAGAACAAAATTTCTCAGCAACAAGAATTAAAAATAATACTTCAATAAAATTTCAATCTTTTTTTTTTTTTTTTTTTTTTTTAAATATATATATATTGAAATTCAAATTTATAATTCATTTAAAGTGCCATTACTAAGTAGAAAATAAAAAAATAACCCAAAAGCCATGCCTCCTAAAATATCACATTATGTTCTTGAGAACAATTTTTGCCAAACTTAAAATTCATTGAAATTATTTGAGAACATAAATTCATTTACAAATATTTCAATTTCAATAATTATTCCTCAAAATTATTTTCAATTCCACAATTTTCAATCAATTAAAAAAAATATGTAACTGCCTCAGACTTTTATTCTATTCATAAAAACAGAATATTTCTATTATTTGCAACAACATAAAATTCATTTTCAATATTGTAATTATATAAATTCATTTCTTGATTTGAATAATAATATATTCTACAAAATATAGTAAAATTTAAATATGAATTGTTTAGAATATTGTAAGAAAAAAAATGCAACTATTTAACATAAAAATGGCATAACTCAAGAATTTTTCAGAATGAGAACATCAAATATTTTACAATATTTTCATAAATTATATCCAATAAACCTTGAATTAAATTAACCATTTTCTTTTGAACTACTGAGAACAATTCCTCAAAAAGAATTTACTTGACTTTCTTGCATAACGATCTTAATTTTCTTCAAAAATTAGAACAAGTTTCATGAAAATGTAACTTCTATTAAAATATTTCAACCAAAACTCTCATAATTCTTAAAAAAAAAAGAACAAAAAGTTCTAAAAAAAAATTATCTTCAAGAATCAGTATTTTTAAAATTGCAATAATCCCAAAGCAACCACTGGTGCAATTCGAAAGGTACTACGGCGCCAAATTGTGGCGATAATTAAAAGGTCGTTTAAGTGGTTAAAGTACACGTTGTGAAGTTCTTTTAATATATTACTATTGATCGTTAAAGAAGTAATATAACTGGAAACGTCTTACTTGAAATGTAGACAATGAAGAGGCAATTTGATGAAAACAAATAATATTCTTTATTTCGGTCGTTAATAGCAGTAGAAGGTTAAGAAAATACTTGCTTCTGGTCACCATTTTAAAATAGAAGAACTAATCTTTTAAGAAGAACAATAGCAGCCAACATGGAATAAATCCATGGGATTCCTTTTAACGAGAGCAGCACAACTTTAAAGCATTAAACTTTGAGAAAAAAAAAACATCCACTTAAATAAAATATCAAACTCATTCGGCCAAAAAAGAACGGCACGGCATTCGAACGGCCGGCCAGCGGGCTGGCGCTCCGCTAAAAATACGTTAAGAGACTACATCTTTTGCAGACAACATCAAACCAAATTCTGAATTGAAAATTAACGAGTTTTAGTTTTTAAATGATGAATACGGGGTTGACAAAGTAATTAAAAGGCAGAATTTAAATTGATTAGCTAAATTAACATTTACGGGAAATTAATGAAAATCGAATTACAAGCTGCAGAATTAAAAAAGTTTCCACTGATTGGAAAACGAAACAAAACGATTCTCCTGTCAGCGATCGGCGTCAAAAGAGGGCGGAGCATAATTTCAATGACGTCATCATAATGCAAGCTGTCTCCATCGATACGAGAGCTCCAGAAATGTGCTCCCAAAATAACGGAGTGCGCATGCGCAAGCTGCCGATTCGCTCCCAACGCAGATATGAATATCGGCGGTGAAAAATGAACTTGCTTTACGGTGAGGGATAAAAGCGTCAACATCGCGGCGTAAAGATTGAGTTTAAATAGACATCGATGCAAAAAAATAGCTGAAAGGAAATAAAATTAAACCAAATTTAAATACTGTGAGAAGTATTCTCACAGACGCCATCTGGCGGCGAACGTGGAACTATTATCGTGGCGGTCAGTCGAATGAGATGCGTGCTCTTGAATGCATGAAAGCTGACAGCTGGAAAATGGATTGAAAAACGAAAGTACGCCCGGGAAAGAAAGTAAATAAACTAAAGAACTTTGCAAACAGAAGTGGATAAAAGGTAAGTAAAGAAATGATTGACTTTATATTATGAATAAAATATATTTAAAGAATGTTAAAAGATATTTAAATAAAGAAATATATAAAATGTAGAGGAGATATATCTGGACAGTGTCAAGATAGGAATAAGGTGTTTTACACTTGTCAAATCCAACGCTTCAACGGCAGTTTTCCCGGAACAAGCAGACAAGCAAACGAAAACCAAACACTTTTCGTGTGTCAATGGTAAGTCTCACTGACGTTTCGCCAATTAATGAAGAAAAAAGGATTATGTCCTGTCAAAAGGCATATGGCACCATAATTTTTGACACTATGGGTTGAGGTGGAGGTCGATGCCACTTCGTGTACCTTTTGTTGAATATCTACAACAGAAAATTGACACCGTTATGCGGATCCCTTTAAAGTGTGGAAACTTTTTCATCTTTTTAAAGAAACTGCACTTCTAATTTCTGTATAATATTTTTGCAGAGAGCTCTTTTGTTTGAGAAAAGAATGGGATTTGTAGTAATTTTCAAAGAAAAAAAGAAACAAGAAAAAGAAAGGACCTGTTAAAACTTCAAGCATCTTAATATTTTCTGAAAAAAGCCACTAATGTTTTAAAAAGAAATACTGCTATTGCCACCCACATTGGGGAATTTCAAGGGGTATTTGATGAATGAACAAAAAAGGATTATATCTCAGTCAATTAAAAGCTAAAATGCATATGGTGTGTTAATTTTTTTAAAGCCAACTTGGTAAACCAGTTCTTCCTTTATGTATTTACTTAATGAAAGGAATTCTAGGAGATTTGAATATAAAATGCCGCTCTACTGTCATCCATCATTCATTGTTGTGTTTAACAATTTTCGCTATCTTTCTACCTCTTGTAGAGAAGCTATGGAAACAGACCTAGGTCTCAGTAACAAATGTTAACCTTGATGGACTAATAATGAGTAGATTATGAAGAAGTATACGCACCGCTTAGATGACACATTTTGACTTTTCAAGGATGTTAAGATACCTTGAGATTTTTATTCAGTCCCTTTTTTGAATAAACCGATAAGATAAATAATTACCAGAGTAAAAAGGAAGAGAATAAATATGAGGCATTTAATAAGCAAATCCTATGGTAACATTTTTAATTTTTCGGCACAATTAGTAACAATAAGTCATATTTTGAGGAGAGGAGGCTTATATAATAGGGAGGGCCGGAAAAAACTTTTTTTCGATTTTCGATGATGGATAGTGCGGAAAAGTTGCCACTGGTTTCACTAAGTTCACCCAAAAAATTTGAGATTTTTCGGACAATTCCTTCATTTGCCGCAAATGGCTTGAAGTTTGGCTCAAATGCTGATTTTTGAACTTTTTTAGCAAAAGTTTCAAAAATATTAAATTTAAGTTTTTTTAGCTGAATTTACTTGAAATATGTTTAGTGTACGAAATGATTAAATAAGCTCTAATTATGTACTATAGTTATGTGCATTTTGAATTAGGTGACTTTTATAGATTTTTCGCGTATAAGTGAGCAAAAATTGCAGGAATTGTGACAACAGGGAATAAGGATCTCGTCATCGGTAAAGACTTGGTGAGGAGGCAGAAAAAGAAACTGGGAAAGAAGATACAGGAGGAGGAAGATCTTAGAGGAAGAAAAATTACAAGCATCTTTTTTGATAGTAGAAAAAATAAAACGATCTTCATAAAAAAGGGGGACTAGCAGATCGTCGACAGAAAGACGAAACTAATATCACCATGTTATCTGAACGTGGTTTGGAATATCTGGGTCATTTGACACTTCCTTCTGACCACTGCGGGGAAATAGCAAAATCATTATATAATTTTCTAAGCCAGAATAAAGCCTGCTTTGGAAAAAATCAAGAAGGGAACTGCAACATTTGATATGTATTCTTAATACGAACGAGCTCTCACTCTGACAGCGACATCAACTGTCTAAACTAGATGGTAGAACCACTTGGCCTAAGACCTTTACCAACTGAAACGGAGCTAGATTAATAGAGTACTCAAATCTTCAGCCTTTTGCATTTTTGATGTCCATGAAACAGGAATAGGCTGGTAGAAATGGACAAATATATTTTCGTACGCCATTAGGGATTATGTGCATCGTACTTTCTCGACGGTGCCGCTTGATCCCTTTTTTTCTATAAAGATCGTGTTATTATTTCGACTATAAAAAAATATGATTGTAATTTTTCATCCTCCAAGATATTCCTCCTCCTGTATCTTCTTTTTTCAAGTTTCATTTTCTGTCTCCTGACCAAGTCTTTATCGATGACGAGATTTTTATTCCTGGTTGTCACAATTTCTGCATCCTGAAGCACAGATGAAGCTCTTAACGCAGTTTACCTATATGCTATACCAGTTCTAAATCTGGTGAACGCTGTGTGAGAAACAGATATGCGCTTGGGAGTGTCTGCTTTTGAAGGCCCTGGTTCAAATTCTGATTCAACTACCTGCTTCATAGTTCCCACTTTTTTAATCTTCTGACAAATAGCTGTATTTTAGGGCAGAAAAATAATTAAAATCCCATCTCGCAGTTACTACCATCTCCAATTTCCCCCCTCATCCTTGTGATGACTGATTGCCTTTTCATTGGTTTCTACTCCATATCTCCTCACCTTCCAGAATTGCCGTCAAGACATGCTGTGGTCCGGCATTCAAATATGTGACTCTGAACCTATCAAAAAACCGAAGGAAGAGCGAGGAACATAATAAAGACAAAAGAGAGAAACCAACAAACGAACCAAACAATACTTACAATTTTTGCTCAGTTATACGTGAAAAGGCTATAAAAATCGCCTAATTCAAAATACACATAACTAATAAATAATAGATAGTCAGAGCTTATTTAATCATTTCGTACACTAAATATGACATTTCAAGTAAATTCAGCGAAAACAAATTTAATTTACCATTTTAAAAATGTTTGCTAAAAAACTTAAAAAATCAGCATTTGAGCAAAACTTCAAGGCATTTGCGGCAAATAAAGGAATCCGAAAAATCTCAAATTTTTTGCGTAAACTTAGTGCCACCAATGGCAACTTTTCCACACTTCTCATCATCGAAAATCGAAAAAAAGTTTTTTTTCGGCCCACCCTATTATATTAATAAGAGGGTTGGTTAACCGAGTGTGTCGGTTAATTGAACGTCGGATAATCGAGAGTCTATAATTATTGTAAATAGCATTAATTATTTCATATTCATATAATAATTAACATTAAGGAATTTTTTAACCAATAGAAACTATGACTGTGTTGATTGTACATCATCCATCCGGTATCGCCCTCCCCCCCCCCCCCCAAAAAAAAACAAGTGTCTGGATCCGCTCCTGATCTCCTTCATAAAAAATAATGCCAGTGAAATGTGGTGTTTGACCTTTAATTTCTCCGGTGTTTAAGCATGTTTTTGACCTGATCCTTAAGTCTAATGAAAATTTTATAATTGCATAAAATGTCGACAATTTTATGCTGAAAATTTGGGTTTTGGATTCATCTTGATAGGTAGAAAAATAAAGCAGTTACAGCATTTTTCGTAAAACACGTTTTCCACCCAAAAATAGCTGTGTAGATTGTTAAAAATGGCCACCCCCCCAAAAAACTATACAAACAAAAAAATTAGTAATCATGTTTTTAAACTCAGAAAAATAAGAAGAAAACTTGGTTAAAAGATTAAGAAAATTAAAAATGTCGAGTGATACCACCTCGGTGATTTGGAATGGATTGACCCTGAGGCAATTAAAAGTTTCATATGCTTTAATTTATTCAAATAGGAAATAAATAGCCATTAGGAATTATCCTTATCAACACATTCTACTCCTTGTTTTGATAGGTTAAATACAGCTCAAATTCAAAATATTAGAATAATTACTTTTTTTCACAAATTGAAAACATTGTTTGGTAATTTAATGTCTTTTAATGCAAATATGCAAACAATATTTTTATTAAGAACTTATTGTTGATTAAACTTATTTATTATCTTAAAATTAATATCATTTTTGAAAAGAATAATTGAAAAAAAAATTATTTTGAAAAGTCAAAATATTAGAATATTTATTCAAGTGGGTCAAAATATTAGAATATTTCACATTAATTCTCTTTTAATTATCAATAATTCATAATTGGTGGCATCGCTGATTAAATTCAGATGATTTTATTTAAAATCAATATTCTTTTTGCAGTTTGTTTGCTTTTTCGTCTTAAAATGGGTGGGGTGAATGATATTCCTGAATCTATTAAACTTCGTATGGTTGATTTGTATCGGCACAGTAAAAATCAATGTTATATAGCGAATTATTTACAATGTTCGTAATCAAGCATTAGTAAAATACTAACACAATATTAAAAAAATAGAAATTTTCTAAATAATCGCCGTAATGGCGGCCGAAAACCAAACACATCTGCTAGAGATGACAGGAGTCTGAAGCGTATAGTTAAGAAAAACCGTTTTAAAAGTGTACGATTCTTGCACCAAAAATGGAAAGGAGTTGAAGTTTCTACATAGGCAACATTAAGATGTCTCCATAAATTTAAGTTTGAATCTCATGTACCGAAAACAAAATCTCTCATGACTGCAAAACAAAAGCATTTAAGATTGAATTGATATAAATCAAGACGTTTATGGGGCAAAGAAGATTGGAAAAATATAATATTTAGTGATGAAAGCATGTTTTGTGTTTCATATGGTAATCAATGTACTCGTGTTTCGAGAATGAAGCAAGAAGCATTTCATAAAGAATGCCTTAAACGTTCCGTAAAATTTGCTGCAAGTGCCATGGTTTGGGGTTGCATGAGTGCAGAAGGACCTGGAAAGTTACGCATCGTCCACGAAAAGGTTAACTCTCAGATATATCAAGAAATTTTGGAATATTACATGATTCCATAATCAGAAGATTTATTTGAAGATGAGTTCTTCTTTCAACAAGATTTAGCGTCACTGCATACCTCAGTGTCAACTAAGAATTGGTTCTGCCAACGCAACATTAAGGTACTTCCTTGGCCACCAAACTCACCAGATGTTAATCCCATCGAAAATTTATGGTGTATGATGAAGAAAAAACTCCAAGAAAACTTAGTGGCACGTATAAAGTTTTTTTGGGCTAATATTGATAGAAATGTTTGTAAACACCTTGTATATAGTATGCAAGATCGATTGTATGCTGTTATGAAAGCTAAAGGGGATGATACAAAATATTAACTACCATTTACTTCATATTCATAAGGTAATATTTTTGCGTAAAATAAAATATTCTAATATTTTGAATCAATCTAAATTTCATTCTAATATTTTGATGTGTTTCAGAAAGCTGTATACCTAATTTATTGTACTGTATTTTATATTTTGTAAATGTTAAAATCTTATCTAAACATTCCAGATTTAATTTATAAGAAATTTAATTGCATTTACTTAGTATCAAAAATAAATAAATGAAAAATAATTTTTTCCTATTACTTTTTCTCAATTATTCTAATATTTTGAATATGAGCTGTACATTAGAGAGTCTGTACAGTTCAAAATTTGTTTAAAAAGTAGAAGCTGAAGAAAATGGCTTTTTGTTTTATACGCTTAAAGAACAATATAAAATTTGATTTAATTTAATCTAGAGGGATGTTTATACAACAGCAATTTGGAGAAAAATGAAAAATTGTATATGTAAGTTCTAAGCATATTTTTAAAAAGCTTGTTTATAAATTCATTCAACTCATTAGAAGATTCACTTGCCCAGTGGAGAGTAATTAGTAGAGAATAAATAGTAACACAAACCTGCGCATGATGCACAGATATGTTACAGCAGCAACCTAGCATTAATAAGAAGTTTAAATAAATTCATGAGGTATTTATAAATTAGTGTTGACTCTAAGCCAATTTGGCAGGGTGCAGCAGTCGGCAGCCTTTTTGAAAATAATTTATGCGTCAGGTAACCCTTTTTTACTACTTTATATGCCCGGAGGCAGTTTTCAAACTACTTTATGTGCCTGGTGGTCCTACTGCTCTTTTCAATGTACTCTTTCTCGCGAAATATGTTAATTGACTGTAAGAAAAAAACTGTGAGTTTCATGAATAGGCTAAATGAAAAAATAGTGAAATTGTCGATTGGCTGAGGGGAGGGGGGATACCCAATTAATCAGTTGGTTATGGGGGGGGGGGATGAAGAAATTTATCGATTGGCCACAAGGAAAAAAAAAACAAAATTGGCTGATCAATTGCCATTAAAAAAATCTCAAAATTCATATATCCAGTGTGGAAAAAAATAATGAAATTTGTAAATCAGCTGTGCAAAAAAAAAAAATAATAATAATACAGTAGACGCTCGATTTTACGAACCCGATAGGACTCATATAATGTGTTCGTAAAATCGAAAGTTCGTAAATGGGAGTAACATTAGTTCAATGGGATGCTGATCGGGACCAGTACATCAGTTCGTAAAAACGAATAGTTCGTAAAAAAGAGGTTCGTAAAATCGAGAGTCTACTGTAATAACATAGAAAAATTTACCCAGCAGTTGCATGAAAAAAACTTATGAGTCTTACCAATAAGTTGGGGGGGGGGGGGGGATTGAGAAACTTGATATGTCACCAATTGTGTAAAAAAAAAATCACGAAATTCATCGATTGGTCACAGGAAAATATCATGAAATTAATCAACTTGTTGAGAGAATATGTTTTTAAATTTGCCAGTCGTTTGGGAAAATATCACAAAGTTATAATAAAAGGGCACTCTAAACAAACCAGTTTAAAATATGTATTTGGAACAGGACACAAGAGTGCCCTTTTTTATTAAATTTTCGCCCAATGGCCCTTTTGTTCTAGAGTCAATGCTACAAATATCTTTTAAATTTTGTCTTGGCGAATGATCAGGACAAAATATTTAACAGCCACTTCTTGAGAGGAAGGTTTATTAAAAGATGTTTCTCAGTTGGGAGTTAGGATGGCAGCAACATATTGATATATCAGGCCAAACGTATAGATTATTTTAAATTGATGTTAATGTTTTGATATATCAATGTAATTACATCTGACATATGGGAATAGATCTTTAGAAAGAATCTTAAGAAATCTTTTTATAGATTTCTTAGAAATTAATACTTTTTATGACAAATCAACTTTAAACATTTTTCATTTATTTAATAAAATAAGTCTAGCTAAATAAATTACATTCTTTCAAAAAATAAAAAATAAAAATTTAATTTTTATATGTTTTTTATTAGTTTAATATGGCTAAGAATTTGGGGGTATTATGAACATATCCTTCAAATCATTAATAATAATGATGATGATAATAATAATAATAGCAACATAATTTACATAAACTGTGGTATATCTTGCTATTTATCAACACCTGTATCCCATAAATTGCTTTGGAAATTTTGAAAGAATTTTGTTTAACAAGAAATACATAGGTGTTGTACTGTTGTGAATTCTGTCTCAACTGACAGTCTCTTTTCTAAAACTGAAAATACACTTACAAGGAAAAGAAATTGCATAAAGTGGAAAACTGCGAAAGCTCCTATTCTAAAATAGATCATTACTTAAAAAAATACTGGAATTAATTTCATCGACTGAACAATCTCACTAGCCAAGTGGTTCATTTTCCATCCCTAAGGTCATAGGTTTGACCCCGCCTCAGGGAGAAAAATTAATCTTTCCCCATTTAAGATTCTGGTAAAAGCTGAAATGCTTGTTTATCAGTCATTATGGATCAGTTATGGTGTAGCAAACTGCCTTTTTAAAAGGCTAAACAGTACGAGTGCACCCTAGAAAGCCTTGGCTGGTAACAGGCACTAGGTAACTGCTATTCAAAAATAGTGAGCTATGTGACCCATTTCTTTTCAAGTTCTCAGTAGAATTCATTCAGTTTGGCCCTCTGGTGACCTTATAGACCAGGAGCTGGCAGCACAGACAACCACCTCATCGAGTTGGAGGATGAAATTCCAGAATTAGCTAAAACTCGATACCCACATTAAGATGCAATCGGTCTGCCAAGTCATATCTTGGTGGAAAACACCTAAAATCCCGATTTTAGTGGTCGACTCGTAGGTTTACCATTGTGTTTCCCTGCACCCAAAGGTATGAAAACATGGCAGACTGGGAGCAGGAAAACACAATGGTAAACCTACAAGTCAACCAGTAAAATTGGGTTTTTAGGTGTTTTCCACCAAGATATGACTTGGCAGACCGATTGTGTTTTAATGTGAGACTCGAGTTTTAGCTAATTCTGGAATTTCAGCCTCCAACTCAATGAGGTGGTTGTCTCATGGCCCGTACGCCTCCTTGAATTTTGCAGACCTGAAGAGGTCATACATGAATTCACCTGTATTCTTCACAATTAAAAAGAAATGGTGCATCTAGTATTTGTCGAGATTTAAATAAAAATCATGCACTCGTGACATCATAACTCACTTTTATATTTTAACAGAATAATAAAGCTACTATAATATGTGACTTGTGCTATAGCCAATGTATACACGTAGGACACATTTCCGTTATCGCTTTCTGTTTACGTGAAGGTTTCGCTATGGTACTCCATTGTGAAATTTGGTCATTTTTGAAATTCAATATTTGAAAAACGGTATAATCATTAGATTTGAAATTTATATCAAGAAGAAATGCAATTTTTTATCTTTCTAACGCAGTTTGTCTAACAATTTTCTGACAAATACTTTTCGAGCTATTAATTTTTTCAGTAACTTCAAATGTTTCATTTTCCGAGATTAATCTGAGGCAACGATTAGCGAAAAAGCCAGTTGCCAGCAACACATAGCTTTTTATTAAAGAAGATGGCTTTCCTGTGCAATTTGGTACTCTACTGTCTTCACATTCTCTGATTTTGCCTAAGCTGGTCTTGAAGTGACATCGAAGTGTAGGACAACCAGACATGTTTGTATGCTCTATGCACCCTATTTTGGAGGTTATATTTAGCCTTGTGCTTCCAACTCTGGAATGGCCTTTGGGACTCCACCAGAGTTCTCAAAATTATATTTTTAAGACCATTCATTGCTTCAAAATTTATCTTCATGTTCCCTTCTTAAGTTCGCTGGAGGTTTCATGTGGCAACATTTCACGCTGTGTTGCTACTTCTTAAGCACTGCGATGTCATGTCATCAACTTTATAAAAGTAAATTTTTAAAAAAACTGTAAGATGAAAGTTTAAAAGTAGTTTTAAAATAAAATATAATAAAAGCTAAAATAAATTTTATGTGTTAAGACATTATGTGAGAATGAAATAATATTTTCAATATAACACATAAATTTTTTGTCTGATACTTTTCGGCCATCAATTGAATAAATGATGCACCAATATTCTGAACAATTTTGCCATCATTAGCTGAGAGTGCAGTTTTTTCATATTTTTAAAATTAAAAACTTTTCAAAATTTGTTGTTATCCCAAATTTTATAACTATTAAAATTTAATACAAATTTCAATATGTATTATAACTTTTGTAAATAATAACTAAGGTAGCAATAAATTAAAATTGTCAAAAATAAAAACCGATTCAAAAAATACTTACACCAATTCTAAGAAGGTATGCATATTCTGACAGCAGTTGGGGGCTAATAATTCTCCATTTGTGCTTCTTTGCTTTAAAATGAGGGTCAGGAAATAAAAAGAACATCTTGCTAAGCTGTAAAAAAAAAAAAGCAAAACAAAATAAAAATAATGAAAATATTTACAATAAGATTAAATAATTTTTTAAGAATAAATTAGTGAAAAAAAAGAAAGACAGAAGCCATTAACAATACATGTTTACTAAATATACCAACATATAAGTGAAGAAATGTATAACCAAAAAAAGGGTAAAAGGTTGGGAGGTTGACTTATAAGTGGATCAAAAGAAAAAATTTAAATGCTTCTTTTCTCTCAATGTAAAAGATAAAAAAACAAAAAAAAAAAAAAAAAAATGCTCAAGAACACTAATGCTAAGATATTACATACAACATAAATAAGATAACAGACACAGGTCTCAAAAGAATACTTTTTTCATATGCTTAGGTCAAAATTTCGAAGCTTTTCCTTCTATCATGAAAGGTATTTCCACAAAGTGAAAATGAAGACCTAGTCACACAAAAGATTCAATATTAGATTTAGAAAACTTTTATTTTCGGTATATCAGATATGTCAATTTTTCTGTCCGATATTTTACTACCATCAATGGGGGGAGGGGGGGGAGGGGGGGGGGGAGCATCAATATTTTGAATTTTTTTTTTTATTAGTTTGTTACATTTCCCACAGCTGTCACAAAATAAAAAATCATTATAATGTTGTTGTTTTATATTCCTCAAAGAAAGTTACCCCCCACCCTTTTCTCCCATCTTCTATTTAGAACTTTTTGTCTTTTGTACTACTTGCACTGCTTATGCAGCAACCAGTAGTAACTTGCACTGCTTATGCAGCAACCAGTAGTAACTTGCACTGCTTATGCAGCAACCAGTAGTAATCTAAAATTATGTTTAGTAATACATTGTGTCTTAATGACTAAATTTATAATATAACTATTAGAAATTCTGATGTCGCTAGTCTTTTGAAATCCTATGTCCTCTGGGCCCAAACACTTCGAAAAAATTGGACCCTTTTCTAATTTTTTGTTAAAATGATGTGCTACAATATGTCCCCCACATCATTGGTCTTTATGACTAAATTTTTAATTTACCAACAAATCAGAAATTCTCAATGTGTGTCAAAACTACATATTATAGAATTTTTTTGAGTACTTTGCCCAAAATCAACATAAAACATCCTTTACTTTAAAGAAAAAAAGTTTCGTTGTAAGCCTGTGTAGTATATCTTTTAGCGTCAAATTTCCCCTTTGCCTCAAAATGATCTTGTGTAAGTTTTAGGTATGGTATATGCCAATGCAACTGATGGATAAATATTATATAGTAGTGCCGTGCTAATTTGCTTAAACCAGTGATTTTTAGAAAAAAATAAAAAATTGCAACAAACAAAAAATTTCTTTCTCACTTCAATTATACTTCATTGAAAAAGGCACAAGAAATACAAATAACTGCATATCTAGGGCCCTGTGGCACAATTTTTTTTAGGCTTTCTGCGACAAGCCTCATTAACAGCAAAATTTTTCTTCAACTTAATATTTTTTAACAGTAGAAATGAATGTAACATCACACAATTAGAAAAAAGACACTGAAGGGTTAATATAACATAAAACTGGAATTATATGTTTTCTTTACACAATGGTCTTATCTATTTTTAAACTGCATGTAAAAAATAAGTCAAAAACCTATTTAATGAACCAGTATTAGAAGAATTAAACAGATTTACAGTAATCAATTGTCCCACTTTTTTTCTTAAGATTTGTTTGTTGAGTGAGGTTAAATTGCTGCAATTTGTAGCAATGCACCACAAATTTGAAAACAATAATTAGATCAATTTATTGTTGTTGTTTTTGTTTGGTTTTTTTTCGGGGGGGGGGGGGGGGGGAACAAAGACATTGTACACATATGCTTAATTATTACAAATAATTAAAATATACATTAATATATATGCATACATATCTAATTTTTCTTCTTGCTAGATGTTGAGGTTAAGGTCATCCTTATTCTTGGTATAAATAAAAATAATAAACTTATCCCTGTTAAACAAGCTAATTTAAAGCCAATTTTTCAAAAAATTATGTTATGTTTTCAAAACATAAATACATAGCTAAATAAGGAATTGTTTAGTTGCATAAAAAATTTAGTCTTCTAGAAAATTCTGCTCGAACCTTACTAACTTCAATACTTTTTATTTGAAATGAAAATAACAATTCTAAAAAATAATATTCCTATCAACTATGTTTAGCGGCTCGAAGATGAAAGTTTTCTGAGTCAAAAGAAAGGAGCTGTTCCCTTTCTGCAACAATGTCGCCGTGTCAACGCATTTCTGCCACGGCAATCTAGGGATGGGGAATTTTCAGAAACTGGTACCAAACATGGGTTTATTTAACTATCTTTCTAACAAATTATAAAAATTGTTATACAATATATTTCTGTAGTAACATTTGGGATTGTATAGGATTGTCAACCTTTGTACAATCATGGGCACACTTGAATTTTTTAGACATCTTTATGGATGCAACCTAAGCTCACATTTATATGCACATAACTTACGTATACACAGTCCACATATGAATGGATTTAGATGCATATTTTGAAGGGCTTAGGTAGCAAATTTTTCTGCTCTTGCCAAAGCCATTTTATCATTCTTATCAAGGTCCCTATAAAAGGCAGGTTTAAATTATGATATTGTTAGGGAATAAATATAATTCCACAATTCGGCTGATTTTTAGTCCTGGAAATCTCAATATTACTCTACACAATATCCTGATCAGAATTTGAAATTACCAATCATTAGTTGTCAAATGCAACTAAATTATTGCATTTGACAACTACAAAAGTATTCTTGGTCATCAAATTTGACACCTAGCTTTTTTAAAAACATTTATTAACTATTATTTTAATATTTCAAATGAAAATCAAGTTTTAAATTAATTGTTTAAAAGGCACAAAGGCCAACCTAGTTGTAGAGAATTTGAAGAAAGAAATCCTTGAAATTTTCTTAATTTTGTTTCACAACACAAAAACAAATCTTGACATTCACGAAAACTTAACACACAATGAAACATACAGTTCTGGTTTCAGAATCAAATTTCTGTAGTTAAAATTAACACTCTAATTAGTATGCTTTCATCACATGAAAGCCTTAAATTACATTATAAAAATATATCCCCTGCCTAAACTGGGTGCAGATAATTAAATAGAATAAAGAAAGACAATAATGCAGCAGGAGCAACATTCTCCATGCCACACTCTCAGGAAAACCAAACATCAACTCACTGATGATGTCATAATTAAGATTTCACAACAGCACAGAATGCATAGTGCTGCCATCTGTCAACAAACAGAATAACTAAACCTTAAATTTGATTTCTAATCAGTTTAGCACTGAACATACTCCCACCCATCAAGAAGCTATTCTTGATGCAAAGGAAGTAAACAAAGTTTTACAATAGGTCTTTTAAAAATACCCCTAGCGGTTTTAACAGTTACTACACGGACTATGCCATCCTTACCTGGATGAATTTCAATAATTTTGCCTAATGGCCAAACAGAAGGAGGAACATTATCCTCTTTCAAAATTACTACATCATTTACTTTAAAATTTTCAGTATTTACTCTCCATTTTTTTCTATTTTGCAGAGTACTCAAATAATCAATACTCCACCTTTTCCAAAAACATAATTTCAATTTTTGTACAATATCCCAACGAGATCGTAAAGACAAATTTTCCTCATTTAAAGGTTCAGCTGGGGAAGTTATGACATCACCAGTTAAAAAATGAGATGGAGTCAATATATTTATACCATCTGAATTGTTATCACTATCAATTGCCACTAATGGTCTAGAATTCAAGATGGCTTCAATTTGAGTTAAAAATGTATAAAGTTCCTCAAAAGTTAAATTAGTATTTCCAATTACACGTTTGATATGAAATTTTACAGAACGAACAGCGGCTTCCCACAGTCCACCAAAATGCGGACTCACTGGAGGAATCATATGCCACTCAATGTTTCTTTGAGACAAAAAATAACAAATTTTTTCATTTCTTTCAATTGAACAAATAAATTTATATAAATCTGAGAGTTGCCTTTTAGCACCTACAAATGTTGTGGCATTATCACTATACACATGTTGAGGAGCTCCTCTTCGAGAGCAAAATCTGTTTAATGAAGCAATAAATGCCTCGGAGGTTAAATCACTCACCAACTCTAAATGTAGAGCTTTAGTTGCAAAACAAACAAATAGAACAATATAGCATTTAGTAGTTTTTGCTCCTCTACCTCGATATTTCAAAATATTAATAGGCCCTGCATAATCGATTCCACATGCAGAAAATGGCCTGTTAGGAGTGACTCTGTTAAGAGGAAGATCTCCCATTAACTGTTTGGAAGAAGCTGCTCTATATCTACAGCAGGTAACACATTTATGAATACAATTTTTAATTATCTTCTTGGCACATACTATCCAATAACTCTGTCTAATGATACCCATTAACAAATTTAACCCAGCATGAAAATGCATAACATGAAAATATTTAACAATTAGCACACTTAATTTATGTTGAGTTGGCAAAATGACAGGATGTTTTGCATTGTACTGGAGGGGTGAATTTCTCAGCCTACCTCCCACCCTAAGTAAACCATCACTATCAATAAAAGGACAAAGTGAAAAAAGAGAACTTTTTTTAGAAACTGGTCTGTTTGATCTAATACAACTAATTTCATCTGCGAAATATAGCTGCTGAATATAAGAAATAATCAAATTACCTGAATGTCTTCTTTCGTTTGTCGATAAAGGAAGAAATTTACCTTCACTCAAAGGACTGGTGTTCATTTTGCCAACTTTCTGTTTGCAATTTCTCACAAACCTAATACAAAAAGCTAAAACATCAACAATTTTAGTAAAAGAAGAATATTTTTCAAAAAGTAAATCAATCAAAGAATTATTCACAGTTACTGGAAAACAAAATTTAGAGTTCTTTTTCTCTTTATTTACAGTGTCTAAATTAGTTTTTATTTGAGGTTGTTCAGGCCAATGTTCTTGACTTAAAGAAAGCCACTTTGGGCCCTCCCACCAAAGGGAACAATCAGGAAGATCCTTAGGAGATAAACCTCTAGAAGCAATGTCAGCTGGATTTTCCTTGCCTGGAACATACCTCCAACAGTCAGATGGAACAGAGTCTAGAATTTCTGAGGTTCTATTGGCCACATAAGGTTTCCAACACCTAGGATGAGATGACAGCCATGATAGAACTACTTGCGAGTCGGTCCAAGCATAAAACTTAATAATGAAGGTATTCAAAATAGTCACTAATGCAGAATATAGTCTGGAAAGTAGTAAAGCACCATTGAGCTCAAGCCTTGGAATGGAAACTGATTTAAGGGGTGCTACCTTGCTTTTAGCAACTAAAATGGTCACCTTTGACTTCACTTCACCAGGTTGAACCACATATATGATGGTGGCATATGCTGATTCTGATGCATCGCTAAATCCATGTAAAATGAGCTCTTTACTGGAAACTTGGATCCATCGGGGAATTCTAATAGAGCAAACTTGTTCAAATTCCTCTTGGAATTTCTTCCAATTTGCTTGGAAATTTTCAGAAAGAGCAGTATCCCAGTCTAACTTCATCAACCACAATTGCTGGTAAAACATTTTTATAGAGACAGTACATGGAGCCAAAAATCCTAATGGATCAAATAATTTGGCAGATTGTGAAAGAAATTTTCTTTTAGTTATGTTATCATCAAATTGTAAATTAACTTTAAAGACAAAAACATCATTTGAAGAATCCCAAATAAGCCCTAAGGCTTTGGAACAGTCATCAGGATGAATTTCTAAATTTGTTGACTCAAGAGAATTTGAAGATAAATGATTCACTACATCAGAAGAATTAGATCTCCACTTCCGTAAATGAAAACCTCTATTTTCTAAAGCCAGTGAAAGTTTTTCAATAATTCTAATAGACTCTTCACTTGAGATTGAACCGGACATACAATCATCAATGTAGAAACTATCTTTAATTATTGAGGCTGTAACAGGATCATCCCTTTCAATATCTTTTCCAATTTGAAATAGGCAACGAGTAGCTAAAAATGGAGCTGATGATGTACCATATGTAATAGTTCGTAGCCTGTATTCCTTTATAGCTGAGTATGCTGAGTCACGCCAAACAATACGCTGTAAATCTTGATCTTCTGGAGCAATCAAAACTTGTCTATACATCTGCTGAATATCAGCGGTAAAAGCAATAGGATTTGCTCTAAATCTTATCAAAATGGTAAAAAGATTTGTTTGTGGAATTTGTCCAACAGCTAAAACAGAATTTAACGAATTAGCATTAGGAGGTTTGCATGAACCATCAAACACCACACGTAACTTTGTTGAAATAGAGTCGCTTTTTATAACAGAATGATGCGGAAGATAATATACTTTGTTGCTTGCAGGATTTGAGTTTTTGTCGATAAGTGTCATATGACCAAGGTCTTCATATTGCTTCATAAAATTTCTATACTCATTTTCAAAATTTTTATCAAATTGAAATTTTCTCTCCATAGCAAACAAACGTGACACTGCCATGGATTTAGAATCGCCTAATGACATCACATCTTTATAAACTGGCAATTTAACTTCAAATCTACCTTCTGGTGTTACCTTGTAAGTTGAACAAAAATGTTGTTCACAAAATTCTTCTTCCTCAGACAAATGGGGTTTATTAACATCTATTTCTTCTGCTTGCCAAAATTTTTGTAATAATAGATCAACATTGGATTCGTTTTCAACACTAAGAAAATGAGATTGAATACTAAAAGAATATTTACATTTAGGTTCCAATTTTCCGGCTACCACCCAACCAAACATAGTGTTTTGGGCAATTGGCTCATTCTCGGTACTAACAATTCTACCATATCTTAAAATAGTAAAGAAACAGTCAGATCCCAAAATAATATCACATTCTTGTGGTTTCATGAAATCTTCATCTGCTAACGTAATATTTTTAAGATACTCTATATTTTTTGTATCAAGTAATTCTGCAGGTAATTGAGATGTCACTTTAGGCAGGATGTATGCCTGAACCTTTAAGGACTCAGTAGAAAGCTTTGAACCTACTGTAAGAGTTACTGAACCACGAGTTTGTCCAGCCAATACTCCAGCAATTCCATTTAATCGAATTCTGTCATTCTTTCTTTTTAACCCTAAAGTTCTTATGACATTTTCACTAACAAAAGAACATTCCGAACCAGAATCGAGTAGAGCTCTAAAAGAGTAAGGTTTATTTTCATTATTATATAAGAGAACTTTAGCAGTAGGTAGGAAAGAAACACATTTTGAATTATTGAAAGAAGCACTAGAATTAATTTGTAATTCGTGAGATGTTGACTCCTGTACAAATTCTTTATTTGACTGGTGGTTTTTATTCTCAGATGAATTTGGAAAAACTTTATTTTCAAACTTAGCAGTGCAAGCATTATTACTTTTATTCTCTTCATGTAAGAGTGTATTATGTTTACTTTCACATTTAAAGCATTTCAAATGAGAATTTGGACATTCCTTAACTTTATGAGAGTTTAAACATAAAAAGCAACAGTTATTACACTTAATAAAGTTCTTTCGAGCAACAACATCCATGGATTTAAATTTAATACATTTATAGAGCGGATGTATTCCTTGACACTTTAAGCACACCTTTGATTGCTTATCATTAGAACTGTACTTGGAACCAACAAAATTTGAACTTTTGGAATGTTTCACATCACTTTCATTGTTAGAGATGAGCTCTAAAGAAGAACATCTTACACTTAAGAAATCAAAAAATTCTTTCAAAGTGGGAAATTCATTTTCTGTACTTTCAATGGACCAAAGTCTTCGACTTTCCGGATCAAGTTTTTGAAATAACAAATATATTAACCATGGGTCTCTATTTGTAGCTTCATCACCAACAGCTTTCAAACCCCTAATAACTTCATCACTAGTATTCAGCAAATTTCTTTTATTTATGCTATTAGGATGCAGAACTGATTTTTGTTCTAAAAATAATTTAATCAAAAAATTAACAATTTGTTTCTTTTTATCATATCGATTTAACAACTTTTCCCAAGCTTCTTGATAAGATTCATTAGAAAGGGGAATATGCTTAATTAATGTAGCTGGTTCTTCAGAAAGTAACCCTTTAAGATACTGGAATTTCTGAATGTTACTTAAACCTACTTGTGAATGGACAGTGGAAACAAACATATCCTTAAAATTTGTCCATTCTGAAAACTTTCCAGAAAATACTGGAATATTCAATTTTGGTAGTCTAATATTACATTGATTAGGAATAGTAACAGAAGAACCTTGCACAGAATTGTGTGTTGCAACATTGACAACTTCTGAAGGATTCAAAGAATCTAGTTTGTTTTGATATTTAGTTTTCAACTGAAAATACCTGTCTTCAAATTCTGCTAATTCAGAATCATCATCATTTAAACAAGAATCTAATCTTAAGAACTCTTTAAGTAAATCATCTAATCTTTGTAATCTAATCAAAATTTCATTTTTAGTGTTCACATTATCAAAACTATTCTCTAATCTAGTTACAGAGCCTTTCACCCTACCTCTCTCAATTTTAATTTGAGCAGATTTTTTCTCATAATCCTCCATTTTACACAATAACTTATAAGCAGAATAATTTCCAAAATAAAATTAATCAGATAACTTGAAAACAAAACTAATCAAAATTACTTCAAAATCAAAAGTAATCAGAATTGCTTCAAAACAAAACTAATCAAATTAAGTTAAAAAACAGAAGAACTGAATTAAATTCAAAAACAGAACAAATCAAAGTCAAAAACAGAACTACTATAAAATGTTCATAATTATTCTTTCATACAAACAATAGAAATTTCTGTTCTCAAATGTGCATAAAATTAAAAATCTTCAAAATTCTTCAATGTAAATAATAATTCACCATAATTAAATATTCAAATATTTCAAGCAAATAAATCATAATGTTCTTGAGAACAAGAAGTAAATAAATCATAATAATCTTGAGAACAATTTTCTTTTTCAAGAACTATCAAAACATAATATTGTAGAATACTATTTTTTCTTATTTTATCAATTCAATAAAGAAGATACTAAATTGTTCTCATATTCTAAAATAATATCTTGCTAAATGCAACTTCAGTAGAAAAAATTAAGCTTTAGCATCAAAGAACAATTTCAAAACAAAGCAAGTACTCACATATCTCGCCGGTGCCTCCAATTTTCTTTATGTAGAGAATTTGAAGAAAGAAATCCTTGAAATTTTCTTAATTTTGTTTCACAACACAAAAACAAATCTTGACATTCACGAAAACTTAACACACAATGAAACATACGGTTCTGGTTTCAGAATCAAATTTCTGTAGTTAAAATTAACACTCTAATTAGTATGCTTTCATCACATGAAAGCCTTAAATTACATTAAAAAAATATATCCCCTGCCTAAACTGGGTGCAGATAATTAAATAGAATAAAGAAAGACAATAATGCAGCAGGAGCAACATTCTCCATGCCACACTCTCAGGAAAACCAAACATCAACTCACTGATGATGTCATAATTAAGATTTCACAACAGCACAGAATGCATAGTGCTGCCATCTGTCAACAAACAGAATAACTAAACCTTAAATTTGATTTCTAATCAGTTTAGCACTGAACACTAGTGAAACAGATTCCATGCTGGGACTCGAACCCAGGCCATCAATATAACGCACTGACATTTTACCGATTAAACCACATGGAACGATACCCAGCTGGGAACTTCTCACTATTACAGGTTGGCAAGGTTACAAATGCAGCACAAGATATAATATTTTTCCGTGAACCACCGACATGGTGAACACGAAACTTTTAACTAGGTTGGCCTTTGCACCTTTTAAGCAATTAATTTGAAATTTGATTTTCATTTGAAATATTGTATGCAAGGTGAATGTTTCTCTCTCTGGAAAAATTTCCAAGTATTAATATTATCAAGCAGGACGGTCGTTCTGCCAAGCCAAGCTGAAAAAAAAATGCTAACCCCGCCAAACAAACAAACGCCAAGATAAAATGGCAAGACACCGTAACTGCTTATTATACTGACGCCAACTTCTCCATGTTAAATCGACCAAACATGCCAGCGTAAAATTTCCCATATCAAAAGAATCAATCATCGCAGAAAAATAAAATCAAAATCAGAAGGGCCTAATGTGAAAGATCTTCAATTTGAGACCAAATGCATCTTCATAAATTAATTATAAACAGAGATATAGATTTTTTAAAATAACGTCGAGATACTGAAAATGATAATTTTATTTTCTTCGTCACACCTTATGTTTAAATCGAGGTAGAGACTTAAATAATGGACAGAAAAAAGTAAGGATCGCATTTTTGGACAGCTATTTAGTCAATCTACGTGCTTTTATAAAATTCAGCTTTAAAAACACAAATTTTCTATTCTTAATTAGCGAAAAACTGTTAATTAATTTTAAAGTTTACAAATTATGCCAAACAGCGATAAAACCGCCAAAACATTTTAGAAATCTTATACTATTTTTTTATATTATCCTTTTGCATTGATTTCATCAAAGAAAACTATGTCCGAGATCCAGATAGATTTTTCGCTGTTAGCGAAATGAGTTTGACCAATCAGAAGCCAGCATGTTTGAGAGTTTTTGCTGTTTCTGGATCCCGGACTATGTCATAAAAGTTTTGAGTCATTTTCTTAGTGCCATGGATAAAGTGCAGTAGAAATCTAGGATGGGATCCAGATAGATTTTTCGCTGTTAGCGAAACGAGATTCACCAATCAATAGTCTGCATTTTTGCAAATAGCGAAAAGTTCGCGAAAATGCAGGCTTCTGATTGATGAATCTCGTTTCGCTAACAGCGAAAAATCTATCTAGATTGCGGCCAATTATGTTGAAGACAATGTTGCATTTCCACATCCAGGAAGGGTATTGATGCCATAATAACAGTACAGAGCATCAATATTTTGAATTTTTTTTTTTTATTAGTTTGTTACATTTCCCACAGCTGTCACAAAATGAAAAATCATTATAATGTTGTTGTTTTATATTCCTCAAAGAAAGTTACCCCCCACCCTTTTCTCCCATCTTCTATTTAGAACTTTTTGTCTTTTGTACTACTTGCACTGCTTATGCAGCAACTAGTAGTAACTTGCACTGCTTATGCAGCAACCAGTAGTAATCTAAAATTATGTTTAGTAATACATTGTGTCTTAATGACTAAATTTATAATATAACTATTAGAAATTCTGATGTCGCTAGTCTTTTGAAATCCTATGTCCTCTGGGCCCAAACACTTCGAAAAAATTGGACCCTTTTCTAATTTTTTGTTAAAATGATGTGCTACAATATGTCCCCCACATCATTGGTCTTTATGACTAAATTTTTAATTTACCAACAAATCAGAAATTCTCAATGCGTGTCAAAACTACATATTATAGAATTTTTTTGAGTACTTTGCCCAAAATCAACATAAAACATCCTTTACTTTAAAGAAAAAAAGTTTCGTTGTAAGCCTGTGTAGTATATCTTTTAGCGTCAAATTTCCCCTTTGCCTCAAAATGATCTTGTGTAAGCTTTAGGTATGGTATATGCCAATGCAACTGATGGATAAATATTATGTAGTAGTGCCGTGCTAATTTGCTTAAACCAGTGATTTTTAGAAAAAAATAAAAAATTGCAACAAACAAAAATTTCTTTCTCACTTCAATTATACTTCATTGAAAAAGGCACAAGAAATACAAATAACTGCATATCTAGGGCCCTGTGGCACAATTTTTTTTAAGCTTTCTGCGACAAGCCTCATTAACAGCAAAATTTTTCTTCAACTTAATATTTTTTAACAGTAGAAATGAATGTAACATCACACAATTAGAAAAAAGACACTGAAGGGTTAATATAACATAAAACTGGTATTATATGTTTTCTTTACACAATGGTCTTATCTATTTTTAAACTGCATGTAAAAAAAAAGTCAAAAACCTATTTAATGAACCAGTATTAGAAGAATTAAACAGATTTACAGTAATTGATTGTCCAACTTTTTTTCTTAAGATTTGTTTGTTGAGTGAGGTTAAATTGCTGCAATTTGTAGCAATGCACCACAAATTTGAAAACTATAATTAGATCAATTTATTGTTGTTTGTAACGCGCGCCACCCGCTTTAAAACAAATAGACTCTACCGGCAGTCACGTGACCGTTTTCCGTGAGCTTTGCCGAATGAGAAATGCTGTGAGTTGGAGAGTGTTCTGTTACAGCGTTGACTGTAGTTGTGTTCTGTTTTGAGTTGTGCTAACATGTAGAAAGTTATTCGCGCTTTTATTATTTTGTGTCTATGTGTTGTGTGCCGTTCTACTTGTGATGTGCCGTCTTATCAAGATTAAATAAAAAATATTTAAAAAGCTACCCCGAGAAATTATTATCTTGAAATTATGTGAAATTTCTGTGAGATTTGAAACTGAGCTAGCCTGACAATTTGGCTACCCAACTCGGGCCACGAATTCGAAGAAAAATGTTCATATCCAAATTTTTCAAAAGTGTTCGCAATATTATTTCATCATTCTCCAAGTCAAGTGATATAGTGATATATTTTTAATCATAAAGTGTTGTTTTTACGAGCATGCAGAGGAAAAAAAAATGGCACGACCGGTCGTCTTCGTGAGTGCACGTGAAATATGTTCTGAATCTGAAATGTTTCGTTATCTTTGTTCTTATTTTCTCAAGTTAAAGTTCTACAAAATATTTCGTTAATGTCCTAAAGAAAGTTCTAGGATGTTTGTGCTTTAAGGGACTCTCGCTTCATTTGTTCTTAGAACGGTGCCTACAGTGTTTGTGCCTATAGTGGTTTATTCTACAAGATTTGTTTGTTCTACAAAATATTTTTACCAAGTAAGCGTTTTAAATAAAATGGATCCATAATATTTTTATTAAAAAAGAATGCATTCTTCAGATTCTTGACTTCATAACATTATTGATATTCTAAAAATTCTAAATATTTTTGACATTATTAAATTTTAATTCATTGTATTATTTTCCTGTCATGTTTGTATTGCATATTTCCCCTTCCCCCCTCCCTCACCCATTATTCTGAAAATTTTACTTTGATTCTGTTCATGTGTCTTTAATTTTTACTTTGCTTTAAGTAAAATATTTTGATTCATAAAAAAAAAAAAGAAAGAAAAGAGAGTGAGTGAGAGCGGAAGCGAAAGAAGTATTTATTCATTTACGTTTTCGTTGATTTTTTTTTTCTTTTCTTTTTAAAAGAGGAAAATAAACTGTTGTCAGTCAAATTAGAAGTTGGTAAAATGATTCATAATTTTATCGCAATTCTCATAAAGATATGTGCTTATCTTATTTTTATTATTTTTTTATTGGTTTCGTAAGAGAAATGATTACTATTTTTATTTAAGTGTTTGTTATTATTTAAATGCTAAACGTAAGTATTTAATTTTGAGTTGCTGATTTATTGATGAAAAAGCCTTGAATGTGATTAATTTCCAAAACGGAATGAGTAAGTTTTTGCATTTATTGTTTGTTTATAAAAGAAACCTTCTTTTCTTTTAATGTGATATTGAATGAAACTGATATTAAGTAATCTTAGTAATATAATGATAATATTGGTTGCAAATTTAATTATTCATTATGTATTTGATATTATTTAGAATAATGTTTGAAAGTGTTAACTATTCAGTAAATGGTTTTATATTGGTTAAAATATTGTTTAGATTAAGTGTCGCGGTATGGCCATACTGTTTATTTATACCTGCAGGGATTTAAAGTTTGTTTTGTTTTTAGTAAGAGTTTTGTTATGGTTAAAGCTTACTATCTTTTTTTTTATTAAAGTCTTGTTTATATGAGTTGTAACGGCAAAGCTCATGTGTGGGGTATAATTTAAACGAATTTTCGGCATTTGTGGGGTACTCGTTTTGTTGTTTTGCTAAAGTTTAAAATGTCTGAACTTAATAAAGCTCGCAAAGAGGATTTATATCAGGTTGCGTTAGAAATGAATTTAGATGTTCAACCCTCTATGACAGTTGTCACATTGCGTGAAAAAATTAAATCCTCCCCCTCGTACGAAGTTGATTTTGTAAATTCATTAGTCAGAAACCAAATTTCGACTCGTGAGGAAGAACAACGCAGACGGGACTTAGAGGAAAAACAAAAAGCAGCTGAGTTAGAACAGCGCAAATTAGAATTAGAAGAAAAGCATAGAGCGGAAGAGTTAGAGTTAAAAAAGCTTGAGATGAATTTTGAGCTTGAGAAGCTCAAGTTACAGGCTCAGAGCCAAAGTGCTTCCAGTGGAGCGGTAGGTGGTAGTGCAGCAGGGGTAATGTCTCACCCGGAGAGTAAGATAGATATCCAAAAGCTGTTGCCTACATTCAGGCCAGAAACTGATGATGTAACCTTGTTTTTGGTGCTCCTGGAACGTCAATTAAAGCTCTCGAAGGTACCAGAGCATATGTGGGTTTCGTATTTACTCAGTGTTGTACCGTCTTCTATCTCTACGCTTATCGCTCGTGAATCAGAAGAAAACGCTTCAAATTTTTCACATGTTAAAGATTTACTCCTAAAAAGGTTTAAAATTAGTGCCGAAAAGTTTAGACAGCTGTTCTTTACGCATCGCAAGTCCAAGGAAATAACTTGGCGAGATTATTATTTCGAACTTCGAGCTTATTTTGAAAACTGGCTTAAAGAATTAACTGTAACGTCTTTTGAAGCTCTTCAGGATCTTATCATAGCTGATCAAATGAAAAGGCGCGTGCCTGTTGAATGCAAACAACATATGTTAGATGATTGGGAAAATTTAAATTCGCCAGTCGACCTTGCCGAAAAATTAGATGCGTATGATATTATTAGATCTACGTTTCCTAAAAGGGATCCGGTTGTACCCCAAGAGAAGAAAGAGTTTTCTCGTCGAGAAAATAATTGGAAGCAGAGTAAGCCTCCAAAAGAAGACAGATCTTCCCCTAAGTTTGCTAATCGACGCATAGAATCCGATATTGTTTGCTATGGTTGTGGTAAATTGGGATTTATAAAGAAGAAATGTCCCGATTGTTCCCCTACGGTTAAAAAACAAACTGTTCAAGCACATCGTCTTGAGCTATATAGTTTAAATACATCAGCAGTTTCAGCTCCAAATGTGCCTATCACGATCTGCAATAAGAAGGTGTTAGTCTGTGCAGATACGGGAGCGAATCGTTCTATTGCGGGAGAACGTATGTATCAATTATTTTTAAAAACTGGTGTTGCATTGAACCCTCATACTCATGAAGTAACGTTAGCTGACGGAATTACGGTGGTTAGAGACACTTTGTCTGCCACTGTGCCCGTAGAGATTGAAGGCCGAGTCTTCGAAACGGAGTTCATCGTATTACCAGATGCCAAGGGTAATAGAACTCTTTTAGGTATGGATTTCTTACATAATGCTAACATGGTGTTAGATACTGCCAACAAAACATGGTATTTCAGTGATAAACATCAGGAAAAGTTTTATTTTGTGGATGAATATGAAGAAGACAATAATACGTCAGCTGGTGCGGTCGAAGTCAATCCGTACGCTTTACGTGAAGATGAAGGTAAAAATCTAAATTCCGATGAAAGGGACAAACTTAATGATCTTCTGAAAAGGTATGAAAAATGTTTTCAACCAGGGGGAGAGGCAACCCCGTTTGTAGAGCATCGCATCAACACAGGTGATAGTGCTCCTGTTGCTGTACCACCTTATCGGATGACTCCTGCTAAGAAAGCAATTCTTAAGAAGGAAATAGATAATCTTCTAGCTCAAGGTATCATAGAAGAATGTGAATCACCTTATGCTTCGCCGGTGGTTCTCGTAACAAAGCCGGATGGCAGTATAAGATTATGCATAGATTATAGGAAATTAAATGCAGTTACAGTAGCAGATAAATATCCATTACCTCGAATGGACGACCTTTTACATGAAGCCAAGCATACTTCTTACATGTCAACTTTAGATCTTCGTTCTGGGTATCATCAAGTTCGAGTCTACCCGCCAGATCAAGATAAAACTGCATTTGTCTGCCCTTTTGGAACTTATCGTTTTTTAAAGATGCCTTTTGGACTCAAAAATGCTCCTGCCACGTTTCAAAGATTGATAGATCAATTTAGAAGTGGTCTTAAAGATGTCCTTGCTTTATCGTATTTAGACGACATCATCGTTTTGTCAGAAACGTTTGAGAAACATCTCTCAGATCTTACAGCTGTATTCGAGAGACTCATTGAACTTAAGTTAGATGCCAAACGTGAAAAATGTCATTTCTCTTGTGAGAAAGTCAAGTACTTAGGACACTGGATAACCCCAAATGGTCTAGAAGTAGATTCAGACAAGGTCTCGGCAATTAAAGCGATACCTCCACCCAAAAATGTTAAAGAGATCCAGTCTTTCCTACAAACCTGTTCTTGGTACCGAAGATTTATATCAAATTTTGCTGATATCTCAAGACCCCTTAGCAATCTTACGAAAAAGAAAGCAACCTGGAAATGGGGAAAAGAAGAGCAAGTAGCCTTTGAAACTCTAAAAGAGTGTCTCATGACATCTCCAGTGCTGAAGCAAGCTGATGGGACCAAACCATTTATTCTGCGAACTGACGCTAGTAACTACGCTCTTGGTGCTGTACTTTTACAGGGTACTGACAAGGCCTCTGAGCACCCCATAGAATATGCTAGCCGTCTTCTTACAAGTGCAGAGAGGAATTATTCCACTACAGAACGCGAGGCTTTGGCTGTTGTCTGGGCCTTAGAAAAATTTCGCGGCTATGTGGAAGGCCAAGAAGTGGTTGTAGCAACGGATCACCAACCTTTAAAATGGCTTTTGAGCCTTAAGTCACCATTGGGGAGATTAGCCCGTTGGGAACTACAGTTACAATCGTTCTTATTGAAAATAGAATATGAACCTGGAAAATCTAATGTTGTGGCTGACATGCTGTCACGCCCTGTCTGTAATCATCAATCTGCTTTCTGTGAGACATGCAATTTTGTCAGCATAGACATGCCAACAAGAAGTCCAAAAGATATCAGAGAAGCACAGTTGCAAGATGAAAACCTTAAAAAGATCATAGATTCTTTTGAAGACGAACAGAAAAGCGAAGATTTCGCCAATTGGACTGATAGAGGATTCCTGATGAATCAAGGTGTGCTTTATAGGTATGCTCCCGAATCAGATGCCGAAGAAGCGCAATTGGTCGTTCCAGTACAAGAAAGACAAAATATTTTGAAACTTCATCACGATGACCCTTCAGCCGGACATTATGGTGAAGCAGGAACTTATCAGAGAATTGCTAAAAGATATTATTGGACAGGCATGAGGGCATACATTTCTGAATATGTGAAGAAGTGCCCAGAGTGCGCTCGTTATAAAGCAACAAATCAGAAACCAGCTGGTTTATTACGAACACCTGCTTATGCTCAGCGGTTTGAGACCCTCAGCATTGATCTCTTTGGACCATTGCCTCCTAGTAAAGATGGACATCGATGGATTTTTATAGTAGAAGATTGTGCCACTAAATGGGTCGAACTATTTGCCTTAACAACTGCTACTGCACAAGAATGTGCGACTACCCTGATTGAAGAGATCTTCCTTCGTTATGGTATCCCAAGAAGACTCATAAGTGATAACGGCCCTCAGTTTGTGAGCGCTGTGCTACAACAAGTTTGTTACATTCTTGGAATAGACCAATCATTGACACCTTTGTACCATCCTCAGGCCAATCCAGTCGAACGCAAAAATCGAGACTTGAAACCTCGAATAGCAACCCTTGTTGGGGATGAACACAGTTCCTGGATTGATAAACTTCCTTTTATTAGATTTGCTATGAACTCTGCCAAATCTGATACAACTGGCCAAACTGCCGCCTATCTGCAATTTGGTCGAGAATTAAGAACAATCGATGATGTGGTGAACGATTTTAGAGCTGTTGTGGAAAATGACAATTTTGTTCCGGAAATAACCCCATATCTTAAACGTCTTGCAAATATTTCAAAAAGTGTGAAAGAGCGTGTTGAAATGAAACAAGATCAGCGGAAGAAATATTACGATAAAAATCGTAGACGAGTGTATTTCGCACCTGGTGATAAAGTATGGGTTAACCTACATCCTGTGAGCAAAGCAAGTAAAAATAAAACAGCAAAATTTATGCCTAAGAGAGATGGGCCATACATAGTTTTGACTCAAAAGTCACTAGTGACATATGACATTGCTAGCCTGGACAATCCTACTGAGCGAATTGGGTCTTACCATGTTTCCGCTTTGTCACCATTTCAAGAAACTGAAACTATTCCAGTTGCACCCTTAAGGAAAAGAGGAAGACCCAGAAAGCATCCTGTTTCCTCTCCGAGACGTAAATCGGAAACAGAGGGGGAGGATGTAACGCGCGCCACCCGCTTTAAAACAAATAGACTCTACCGGCAGTCACGTGACCGTTTTCCGTGAGCTTTGCCGAATGAGAAATGCTGTGAGTTGGAGAGTGTTCTGTTACAGCGTTGACTGTAGTTGTGTTCTGTTTTGAGTTGTGCTAACATGTAGAAAGTTATTCGCGCTTTTATTATTTTGTGTCTATGTGTTGTGTGCCGTTCTACTTGTGATGTGCCGTCTTATCAAGATTAAATAAAAAATATTTAAAAAGCTACCCCGAGAAATTATTATCTTGAAATTATGTGAAATTTCTGTGAGATTTGAAACTGAGCTAGCCTGACATGTTGTTTTTGTTTGTTTTTTTTTCGGGGGGGGGGGGGGGGGGGGGGGGGCGGATGGGGGGGGAACAAAGACATTGTACACATATGCTTAATTATTACAAATAATTAAAATATACATTAATATATATGCATACATATCTAATTTTTCTTCTTGCTAGATGTCGAGGTTAAGGTCATTCTTATTCTTGGTATAAATAAAAATAATAAACTTATCCCTGTTAAACAAGCTAATTTAAAGCCAATTTTTCAAAAAATTATGTTATGTTTTCAAAACATAAATACATAGCTAAATAAGGAATTGTTTAGTTGCATAAAAAATTTAGTCTTCTAGAAACTTCTGCTCGAACCTTACTAACTTCAATACTTTTTATTTGAAATGAAAATAACAATTCTAAAAAATAATATTCCTATCAACTATGTTTAGCGGCTCGAAGATGAAAGTTTTCTGAGCCAAAAGAAAGGAGCTGTTCCCTTTCTGCAACAATGTCGCCGTGTCAACGCATTTCTGCCACGGAAATCTAGGGATGGAGAATTTTCAGAAAATGGTACCAAACATGGGTTTATTTAACTATCTTTCTAACAAATTATAAAAATTGTTATACAATATATTTCTGTAGTAACATTTGGGATTGTATAGGATTGTCAACCTTTGTACAATCATGGGCACACTTGAATTTTTTAGACATCTTTATGGATGCAACCTAAGCTCACATTTATATGCACATAACTTACGTATACACAGTCCACATATGAATGGATTTAGATGCATATTTTGAAGGGCTTAGGTAGCAAATTTTTCTGCTCTTGCCAAAGCCATTTTATCATTCGTATCAAGGTCCCTATAAAAGGCAGGTTTAAATTATGTTATTGTTAGGGAATAAACATAATTCCACAATTCGGCTGATTTTTAGTCCTGGAAATCTCAATATTACTCTACACAATATCCTGATCAGAATTTGAAATTACCAATCATTAGTTGTCAAATGCAACTAAATTATTGCATTTGACAACTACAAAAGTATTCTCGGTCATCAAATTTGACACCTAGCTTTTTTAAAAACATTTATTAACTATTATTTTAATATTTCAAATGAAAATCAAGTTTTAAATTAATTGTTTAAAAGGCGCAAAGGTCAACCTAGTGAAACAGATTCCATGCTGCGACTCGAACCCAGGCCATCAATATAACGCACTGACATTTTACCGATTAAACCACATGGAACGATACCCAGCTGGGAACTTCTCACTATTACAGGTTGGCAAGGTTACAAATGCAGCACAAGATATAATATTTTTCCGTGAACCACCGACATGGTGAACACGAAACTTTTAACTAGGTTGGCCTTTGCACCTTTTAAGCAATTAATTTGAAATTTGATTTTCATTTGAAATATTGTATGCAAGGTGAATGTTTCTCTCTCTGGAAAAATTTCCAAGTATTAATATTATCAAGCAGGACGGTCGTTCTGCCAAGCCAAGCTTAAAAAAAATGCTAACCCCGCCAAACAAACAAACGCAAAGATAAAATGGCAAGACACCGTAACTGCTTATTATACTGACGCCAACTTCTCCATGTTAAATCGACCAAACATGCCAGCGTAAAATTTCCCATATCAAAAGAATCAATCATCGCAGAAAAATAAAATCAAAACCAGAAGGGCCTAATGTGAAAGATCTTCAATTTGAGACCAAATGCATCTTCATAAATTAATATAAACAGAGATATAGATTTTTTAAAATAACGTCGAGATACTGAAAATGATAATTTTATTTTCTTCGTCATACCTTATGTTTAAATCGAGGTAGAGACTTAAATAATGGACAGAAAAAAGTAAGGATTGCATTTTTGGACAGCTATTTACTCAATCTACGTGCTTTTATAAAATTCAGCTTTAAAAACACAAATTTTCTATTCTTAATTAGCGAAAAACTGTTAATTAATTTTAAAGTTTACAAATTATGCCAAACAGCGATAAAACCGCCAAAACATTTTAGAAATCTTATACTATTCTTTTATATTATCCTTTTGCATTGATTTCATCAAAGAAAACTATGTCCGAGATCCAGATAGATTTTTTGCTGTTAGCAAAATGAGTTTGACCAATCAGAAGCCAGCATGTTTGAGAATTTTTGCTGTTTCTGGATCCCGGACTATGTCATAAAAGTTTTGAGTCATTTTCTTAGTGCCATGGATAAAGTGCAGTAGAAATCTAGGATGGGATCCAGATAGATTTTTCGCTGTTAGCGAAGTGAGATTCACCAATCAATAGTCTGCATTTTTGCAAATAGCGAAAAGTTCGCGAAAATGCAGGCTTCTGATTGATGAATCTCGTTTCGCTAACAGCGAAAAATCTATCTAGATTGCGGCCAATTATGTTGAACACAATGTTGCATTTCCACATCCAGGAAGGGTATTGATGCCATAATAACAGTACATATTCGAAACTATTTAAGGCATTGATTCTGAACTCCTTTGATATACATTTCAATATTAAAGAAGTTGTTGTTTCCATAGTAACAGTACTTTTCTCTATTGCTCACACTGTTAAAAATCTGCAGCATATGCTGCATAGTCACTCCGCCACTATTATAGAGTATCTCTACTCTGACAAACGAGAATGCTCCACAATATATCCAAGTAACCGTTTCCTATAAAAGCGGTGGAGTGACTATGCAGCAAATGCTGCAGATTTTTAACAGTGCACTCTAAAACACAAATATCGAAATTTAACCAACAGCGCTCAGAAACAACACCATAACAGAGAGCCTTTATACATAAGAGTGGTGATATATGCACAGGAGGCATGCTCATTTCAAGTTTTCGTCAAAAGTACGGCAATCCACTTTCTTGAATAGAGGATATTCTGTCTATGTTATGATCACATGGTCAAGGTAAGAACGTCTAGCGTAAAGAAGGGAAGGCTCCGTCTACATAATGTAAATCCCCGCTAGCCAATGAAACAGTTCATAGGAGAAAGCAGTAGTAATTTCCTGTTTCCCTTCTTATCAGTTAGAAGTTCTTTGGGTAAATTACCAGTACCACGTGACTTTTTCAGCCTCGAACCCATATTTGGAATATCCTAAATTAGACGATACGCGCATGGACGATCTCTATTACACTACGGAAATAATTCAACATGCATTACCCTGACGATAATGACACACTCACAAAGACCTTTAACGATTTGTTTTTATCACTTTTACCAATAAACATTTATTGGCCATATGTCGCTACTTCGTTATAGAGACACACTTGTTCCTAATTAGATCCCGGTCCTAATGTATCAAAATACGGAGTTTGCTTTCTGTACTATTCCTGAGCTCATTTATAGCGTCTAGAAATATAGGCCGGGATCCAGCATAGATTAAGGACCAAGATGGGACATTTACGGCAAAATCTGTAATGGCAACAGTACTAGCGTCACTATCGGCAAGGGGGAAGAACTAACAAACCTCCGAAATTTACCTATGTTGAAGAAATATGTTTATCCTCTATGGTTTGAATATCTATTCGTTCCTAAAACGAAGCAGGTGTCAGACGATATTCTATTCATGCTTGCTTTATTTATTTAGCTGCTTTTGTTTTACCGTACTTGTATTGTTCAATTTTAACTTAAAAAATGATAATTAGACTAATAATATAAAAGAAAACCGCCAGAAAATTCTGTTAAGAATGCAAATATGTAAGTTTATAAGATTAAATTGTAAAAAATCAAATTCAGGTATTGTGTCAATTTATTCATATCGAATAAAATTTTATTGAGTGTAATACCTCTATTTATTTTTAACTTTTAGATTTATACAATTCTAAAAATTTGTCGAAAGGAATTTTTCCCTATCTGTAATATTATTATTATTATTTCTTCTATGTTAATATTATAAACATTATTGAATTGATTGTATGTTATTTACATTAAAAACAATATTTTTATTTTATCTGTAAGGAAGTGAAAATGCATAAATTTTTCTGCCAAATTTCCTGCCAAAGAGGAATAATTATGAAATTTTCTGGGACTTGTAGAGTTCATCATTTTGTATATTTTTATATTACACCATTGCTTTTGACATATAGCATTCAAGACGAAATTTTTACCTAGTATTCGTTGCACTTAAAATCGTTCACTAATCATGTAAAAAAAAAAAACATATCAGTGCATGAACATAGAATAGATATTAGATATATAAAATAGAATGTCTATTTTATGTTCATGTATCGGTGTAAGATTCTATCGAAAACGTAAACATGCAACATTAAAAAAAGAAAGATCACAATAAGGTAGATAATAATAAGCATACTACAAGGAGTGGGAGTTTCTTCCCCATTGTCACTAAGGGCGCTACGATCGCAATCGCATTACCATTACGCTCTATGGGAATGTCCGATCTTGGATGTTAATCTATGGGATCCAGGTACATTTTTGCAAGCAGTGAAAAGTTAGCAAAACTTCTGGCTTCTGATTGGTCAATCTCGTTATGATAACGGAGAAAAATCTACCTAGATCATGGTCATAGTGTGGAAACCGTCTATTCCAGTAATGCTTTAAAAAGTGCTAAAAATTGAATCCCATAAATATTGAAAAGTACTGAATGACAAATGTCGATAGCAGCAATATTTTCTAGATCTTCTCTGAGCGAAACGTTTTCTCAATTGATTTCTTTTGAAATAGTTACGTTGGAATTACCAAATGTCGCAGTAATCGATATTTGTCTTTCAGCCTCGTTCAACATTTATGGGATACAATTTTTAAGCACCTTTTTAATAAGCCGATTTTTAAACTATATCTTCTAGAAACTATAGCTCCATTATAGTGTCTAGATTATATGTTGTAGAAATCGACTATCCCAGCAATACTTAAAAAAGCGCGGAAATATTGAATCCCTTAAATGTACAACGATGTTGAATTCCAAACAGCCATTTGCATCGACATCTGCAGGATATTTTTTAAAGAGGAAAGAGACACGTGTAATGCACTGCTACAGCGTCTAGAATACATAATGTGGAAAGTTGCTATCCAAGAACCGCTAAAAAGGTGTATCCTTTAAATGTACACTGACGTTGAAATCCAGGGAGCTGATCGCAGCGAAATCTGCGATATATTTTCAAATTTCAAAGTAAACATCGTATTGTTACAGCGGGTTTGACGCGAAGCACACAAGTCAGACGTATGTTAATAAAATGTTAAAAAAAAAAAAAAAAATGTTACAGCGTCTAGACCAAATCGTCTTGGAGTTTTGAGAAATACCCTGCAGATATTGCTGTGATCGACTCGTTGGATTTCAGCATCGTTTGAAATTTAAGAGATCCAATATTTTAGCACTTTTTTTAGTATTACTGGGATAGCCGATTTCCACACTATATAGTCTAGACGCTGTAGCACCGCAGTAGACTGTCTTTTTCGTTTGCTTCGGAATAGATATAGATGACGTCATTTGAAGCTCTTCCTAAACTGTGGCCAGCTCATCACGTCACACGGAGTAGATTATCTGCACACGGCAATGGACACAAAAAAATCAGCGGGCCGCTTTGTACTAATCATCGTGTAAAGATGAACCTCCATGTGACTTTTAAACGTTATGAACTGGCCTATTATGTCATTGGTCGCGCTAACACCCTTCCTCCTGCGTCTGCCATATATAGCGTCATCTTGCACTGGAGAATGCTAAATGGGCTGCTATTGGTCAAAATCAAGAGAGAAAAGGGCAGAAGAGGGGGAAAGAACTCGATTTTTTGGTATCTAGTTTTTCACACGAGAAGATTGACATGTCTGCTCCTCTCCTTTCATAGCTTCATGGTGGTGAAATAAGCCAACGCCCCCTAGATATTTGAGAATGCCTTGACAAGCGTCACAAAAACATCACACAAAGCAGGCAAAGCAAAGAAGCAAAATCATTCATTGGCTCGTGGATATGAACGAGCCAATGAATGATTTTCTTCTTTGTTTTGCCTGCTTTGTGTGACGTTTTCCTGACGCGTGTCAAGGCTTTCTCGAATATTTAAAGAGCGTTGAATAGGCCGGGATCAAAATAGATTTTTCGCTATTAGCAAGATGAGATTGATCAACCAGAAGCCTGCATTTTTGCGAACGTTTTGATGTTTGCAGTAAACACCGAAAAGCCTGCAAGGATGGAGGCTACTGATTGATCAATCTAAGTTTACTAACAGAGAAAAATTTATCTGGATCCCGGATGACGATTTTGAATAAAATCAAATCAGGAAGCCAGTGTTTGTTAACTTTTCTCATTAGTTTAATCGAAATCTTCTACGTCTATTACTGAAAACTGAGTTACTGTACTTTGGAGAAAAACTTGAATATGAGTACACGACTTGTGCATATGTCACTACTCTTACATATAAATGTTCTCTGTTATGAGCATGATTCTAAGCGCAGCTGGTTAAATTTTAGTATCAGGGTATTAGAGAAAGCAATGGACTTTATTCCAAATCTGTGTTCGAGGCTGAAAAAAGTCACGTGATACCGGTAATTTACCCAAAGAACTTCAAACTGATAAGAAGGGAGGCTACTACTGCTTTCCGCATGAACTGATTCACTGGCTGGCGAGGGTTTTTCATTACGTCTACGGAGCATTCCCTTCTTTACGCTAGAAGTTTTTACCTTGACCACGTGATCAAAACGTAGATGGAATATCCTTCATTTACCCAAAGAATTTCTAACTGATAAGAAGGGAGGCTACTACTGCTTTCCCCATGAACTGTTTCACTGGCTGGAGGATTTATATTACGTCTACGGAGCCTTCCCTTCTTTACGCTAGAAGTTTTTACCTTGACCACGTGATCATAATGTAGACGGAATATCCTCCGTAGTAACTCGCCGTGGCTGAGTGGATAAGACAGCTAATCGCTTGAGAGCATAGGTGGGGGCGGGTTCGAATTCCGCCGTGATCCCCACGTGATCTGATATATGTGTTCATTAAAACAAACAAACAAAAAAAAACAAGCAATAGTGAAAGGTACAGTTGCCATGGAAACAACGACTTCTTTAATTCGTATAGAAAATTAATGAATTGTTGTAAATGACTTAAGTTTAAAATGTAGGCAAATGCTCTGGAAATATCAATGGCTTCCATCTAGTATTTTACAAAAGTAATTTAATAGATTCACATGATGCATAAGTTGATGCAACTCTTAGCTAATGAAAATTCTGCAACAAGACTTATGTAGATAGATCTTTTCAATGATTAATTCAGACTTCTAAGAACAAAACGAAGTTCTTAAGCGCTCTTCCTCACCCCTTCCCACCCCTCAAAAAAGGAAATACGATAGAAAAATATAAGTATTTGGATAACTTCAGTGTGTCTGTGATCTTTTGTCAGAGTTTGAAAAGGTGTCTGGGTATTAAAAAAAAACATAAAACAAATTTCACGAACGATAAGACTATAGATTTAAGGCAATTTTTAACCGGAAAAATTTAATTATAATGTATATGCGGCTTTAATAATAGACTATCAAAGATAATCAATTTAGGGGAATTTTTATACGAAATTATATTCTCACATTTATGCAAATAGGTATGGATAAACAGACTTGAGTAAAATTACATATAATTTTTCTTTCTTCTCTATAACACGATCTAAATGAAGATGAAGTTATATGTACAGTTTATATCTTTAAATTTTTCGATTTTTTTTATCAAAAATGTTTCATCATCGTGTCTAGAATTTCTATATTTACAGATCTTTAAACAGATTTTCGATTCTTTAGATTCCTGCGGGGCTTCATTCTCGGATTATCCCTAGGTATTTGTAAAGGTAAATTTATTTTGCAAAACCGTCAGCAAAAAAAAAAGTTAGAACTAACAATTAACTGACAGACTAACTGTAAATATATATTTTATTTCGACTCTATCTGTTTTATACTTAATTTTCATCCTTCATAGAAAATTTTAAGGAGATATAAGTTGAGAAAGACTGATACTTTGAATGAAGAAATTGATTTTCCTTACTTTTAAATTATTAATTACTCTAAAAAATGAATGATAGGTAAACAAAATGTATACTATTGTGTTTGTTCCCTGCTTGTAAAGGCTATACAAGGACTAATTTTAGCGAGTAGAATTATTTCAATTATATATAATCTGTTTTTAAAAAAAAGAACTGATATCTACTAAAAAACAACTTTTCAAAAGTAAAAAAAAAAAAAAAAAAAAAAAAAAAAGGTGAAAGTTGTGGCTAAAAAGTAGTGTGATATCAAATTTCCAAACTTATATTATGGTACTTATTTAACATTTTTTATTAAAAATCTACCATATGTAAGTCGAGTACCTAAGTATGCGTTGACAGAAAGCCTTTTCTCCTTTACTAAATACATCATAACGTGTTTCTGAAAATAATTTTTTTTAAATCATGCATGATGGGCTTGGCGGCCATCTTTCCATATTTTACACAAATTTCTAAGCAGACAAGCTCGTAATATGTTTGCATTATTAAGAATTTTGAACTTCTAGTTTCAGCTACAGACAGATTAATTAAGAAAGTCTTTTATTTTGAAAAACAAATTGATTTTTACTGCTTTAACTAATTATTTAACCGCCTCTGAAAAAAAAAGAATCATAAGATGAAACCTGAAGTTACTTCAGCTTTATTTTAAGACACAAATTTCTAGGCACTCATTTCCATAAATTAAAAGCATATAATGTTTGCTTTAGCAACAATTTCGAACATCCGATCTTAACAACGTACTTGTGCGCTTAGAAATTTGTGTAAAATATGGAAAGATGGCCGCCAAGCCCATCATGCATGATTTAAAAAAAATTATTTTCAGAAACACGTTATGATGTATTTAGTAAAGAAGAAAAGGCTTTATCAACGCATACTTAGGTACTCGACTTACATATGGTAAATTTTTAATAAAAAATGTTAAATAAGTACCATAATATAAGCTTGGAAATTTGATATCACACTATTTTTTAGCCACAACTTTCACCTTTTTTTTTTTTTTTTTTTTTTTTTTTGCTTGGCTTTTTTTTATTTTTGAAAAGTTGTTTTTTAGTAGATTTTAATGTTTACACAAAAAATAAAAAAAATAGTGCACATTTTGATTTCATGTTACAAGATTCAAATGTAGATGCATCATATATTTTTTTATTTTTCATAAAATCAATTGTAATTATCAACACTGGATAAAATTTGGTTTTTATTTTGCTAAGAAGTTATCAAGTTTTAATTTTGTTTTACATGATTAAGTGCATTTTTCTATTAATTTCTAAATATAGCAATGATTAAAAATGCTTTAAATCAGTTTTACAGTTGCTTTAATTATTATAATCTTGGAGATTAAGAACTTCAATAATTTTCAATAAAACCAAAGTATTTATGCTTTTCTAAAAGGTAGCATACAATATTAAAGTAAAGTTAAAAATGAATTTTAGAAATTGCAACTAAAAATTTTATTTTGACAGATTTTTAAAGTAGCTGTCATTTGCTGCCTGCCTCTTATTTCCCAGCTTCCGTCACTGATCTTGATATTTTCTTGACTGATAAATGAACAACTTTTTGGGCAAATCTAACAATCTACATTCATGGAAAATTAAATAAAGATGTTTAAATTTTTGAGGAAGCTGTGACACAAATTATTCTGGAAAAGCTGCTTAAAATAACTTATACAAAATGAGGTAGATAATGAAATAAAAATGCAGATAGGTTTTTGTTTTTAAAGCATGCTTTTATTAGAGTATTTAAAAATTTAAATATGCAGAAATTAAAACTGTTTTATAAATGTACATTCATGTACTTTATATGACATCACATTCTCATGTAAAAACCGTATATTAAAAGGTTAAAAATTAATGGACTGTGATAAAAAAAATAACTTGTACTCAGTTTCTTTTTAAGGTGGCAACAGAAATGAAAAAGGGTATTTTGATATTACTGCAAAGGTTACTTTACATCAGCATAACAAACAAATATTTATTGCTGAGTCATATGATAAAATACTTAAAAATATTCATACCTGAAAACTACTTAAAATATCTATAATTTCATTTTTTTTTTAAATGTACAATCAAAATTTAATTACATTTATCTATTAATTGATAATTAAGTTATGAAAATATTGTATTGACGTTGGGAATATTTAGAACTCAGGAACATCAGGAAGTTAATAAAAAAATTATTACAAAATTCCATCTTTATACACATGAACCAACTTAAGGATTTGGTCACCATAAAAATATGAAGATACCACACACATACATGAGATATATAATATATTGTACAAAAAGTTAAATAAAAAAGTGTAAAGATACAAAACAGTGTTTCAAATTTTCACATCAAATGCGGCCCAAGTGAAATTTATCACCTCAAATTTGGCATAAGAAAGCCACAAGATTGTACACTTCTGCTTTAAGTTTATTCATTATTTGGAAACACAGGTACAATAAAGAGGATTTAAAAAATAAATATTTCTTCCAAATCATGAAAAGCATGCTTTTAAAATATTTAAAATTAAAATATTTACTTTCAGAAGTTTTAAATAGATAGTTTTGGTTAAAAGCTCTCCTAAACAAAGATTCTGACAACACCAGTGGTTTATAATGATATAAGATGAAGGCCTATTGGCATGATGTCCCTTCCTTCAACAAAAATTAGAATTTTTCACTATGTTCTAAATTTGAAATTGAAAATAATAAATTTTAGTATCTTAAGAATTAATACTTAATTTAACTTAAATTAAAAGTAATTTAAATTAAATCAGAGAAATATTTTTAAAAGTATAAATCCATCGATAGTGTTAATTTTCAAGAAAGCATGTAATTATCCAAAGATATATTTAATGAAATCCAATATATGTCCTTCAATTTTTTTTTTTTTTCATTAGGTAAAAATTTAACACATGCATTTAAACAAATTCATAAACACAAAGTAGCAGTAAATACTTAATGGCATAAAAAATATTATTACAATTAAAACCAAAACAATGTAAAATACATTATCATACAAAATCAATTATTTTTGTTACAAATACATAAGTATGCACAATATTTTTTATTAGGAAATGCAGTTCATGACAACTTCTCCAACTGAAAATATATGTAAGAAAAATAAACAAATTTAAAACAGCCTTTTTATAACACATGCTTAAGAAGATACTTTGTGAACTATAATGCCAGAAAAATTATAATGTCAACAATAATACCTACTATTTAATTCTAAATAACTATAGATAAACATAAATAACTATAAATAGGACTAGGAAATGTGGTCGCCACTGTCAACCAAAATATTTTATCTGACTAGTAATGTTTTTAGTACATTTTCTCAACTTTTTTCTTTTCTTTTTTTTTTTTTTTTTTTAAACAATACTTTGGGGGGAAAATTGATCTAAGCAATCAAAGAAAACAACATTTTTTTCTTCTCCCTTGACTGACAAGCAGCGATCTTTCTCTTCTGTTTTACTGTTAATGGAAGAACCAAACTTAAATGGCATTTAACTTCTCATGCATGGAAATATCAAGCAAATTTTCTTTACACTAAATAGTCCATGTGAAGTTAACGGCATCTAATGTCAGACCAGTGAATGTGGCACAGATTGCAGATATTATAAAATTGCAGACAGGCATGGAGTGGGTCCCTCACCCAAAGTACTTCGACCTAAGTCCAATCCAAAATCCCAAATTAAAAAAAATAATTGACATTTTAATGCATTTATTAAAAAAAATAATCTACAATTCCATCTTTAATATTAATGTACTAGAAAGATAGCACGTCAAAAAATGACGGAAAATGAGATATAAAAATATATAAAAGAATGTGTAAGAATGAGTTTTTCTCGCTTGTTCCGCAGTGATAGGTGAAATTAACACATTTTAAAAACGAAACCCATTTATGAAAACTATGTATACCGAAAACTATGTATTATGAAAACTATCTATACCACTAATCCACAGAGCTTGGTTCCAAGTGTTGTATGGATGTGGAGCATTTCGTGGATTACAGGTCATGTCTATTCAATGTTTGTTTAAATTTTTAAAATCCATACTTTGGACAATTTAGATTGTTTCTCCCCACCTCCTTGTCCTCCCCTTCTGCATACAGTACAATCTATGGTGCAAATTGTTCAAAATAATAGAGAATTCGGTACTTTTCCACTACAGGGCCTTGGCATTTTTTTAAAAAGTTTGGCGAAATTCAGGCATCAGAAAGTGAGATTTATTGACAAAAGATATAAACAACTATAAAAACAAATTTGATGTTTTTTATTTTTTTTTTTTTTTTTGTATATGTATTTTAATTATACAAATTACTTCTGTTTCTGAATAAAATTAGATAAATGGCTTTTTTACGTTAAATAAATTGCATAAATATTGAAAAAAAATGTGTGGTGTATGAAATGAAACAGTGAAAAGGTTGTCAGAAAAAAATGGGACCCATGTACTGGAAAAGTACCGATAATTTAATTTTTGTATCCAGTAATGTAAAGCACATAAAAATCAAGCAGTTAAGAGCTCAGATAGTACAGCGCCATCTAGTGGCAGTTATTTTATTAGTAGCATCAGGATGAAGATGTAAAGAGAAAAGGTGTACAGTCGTGGAAAAAAAAAGTAAACACCCCCTACTAACTCCTCAACAAATTATCGTAGAAGAAAGTTACTGGTACCGAACGATTGGAAATAAAGTCACCTTTTAAATGATGTATATAAAATTTGCTTAGGGGGTCACCTACATATTAAAACGAACCATAACTTTGTTTTTTTCAATAGCAGTACCCAATTCTGACAGCATAAATGAACTCTACACCCTTCAATTAGCCTAAAAACGAATTTTTATGCAATTCGTACCATAAGTTTCCGAGAAATTAATTATTTTAAAACGAGCGTATTTTAAGGGCTGTATTCAAATTGAAGTTCCGTACTGGATTATTAACCGAGAGAGCCGCTTCCTTGATCAAGGCACCTTAAGCGCTACTCAAGGAGTCAATGAAGCATGTTAGATTACAGTACGGCAGAATAAATTTCAAAATGTCTACTCACTTCCATCATAGACGGCCCCTTAAACCATCATTTTGCCATTTTTTAAGCATAATTTGAAAACTACTCGGAAGAAAAATGTGAAATTTTTGAATTTCCATAAAGCAAGACTTAATAAATCTAAATCCATCAAAAAAATTGTAGGTTACAATTCATAATTTTTTCGAATATTAATTTCATAATTCATAATTCATATCATAAAATTATAAAAATTGCAAATTCAGCTTATTTATGTTTGGGTATATTAGTATTATTACCACAAAAAAAATTAGCACATTAGGAGCATAATTTCGGGAGATATAAATAAAAATATGAAAATATAATTTAACATTAGAAGCACTCAATTTTGAATGTTTATAATTCAAAAACTTATCATTCAAATGACTTGAAATTTTGTGTCTAGGCATAGTTTGAACCGAAGATTTGAAATATCTCGTTAAAATTGGGTATTGCCATTGAAAAAAATGAAGTTAGGATTCGTTTTAATATGTAGATGACCCCCTAAGAAAATTTTATATACATCATTTAAAAGTAGACTTTATTTCCAATCGTTCGGTACTAGTAACTTTCTTCTATGATGATTTGTTGAGGAGTTAGTAGGGGGTGTTTACTTTTTTTTTTCCACGACTGTACATTTTCATACATTACACTTTAAATTCTGACTGATAGATTTGGAAAAAACCCTCAAATGTGCAGAATTTAAATTAAATTGCAGTGAGCTCGATTATGAAAAGTTAATGTGTTTCAATCAGAATTTCGCCAAATTAGCCAGCTATCGGCACGTTTGTTTCATATTTGGTAATTTATTTTTGTCACCAAATTTGCAATATTTTGCCATGTTGATAAAAATTTGGCACTATTCTAATAACCCTGGCATTATTACTTTTCAACAATTACCCATTGTTGAAGCTGATACAAACTTTTCCATAGGAAGCTTAACATAGCTGCGATCAATGAGGTGGTCCTACCGGAATTGTGAGGGACACACAGAGACTTGGATTTTATATAAATAGATTCATACTAATTTATATTTAAATATATAGCTTCTTAACCAGAAACAATATTCTGATCTTTCTTTTAGAAAAATTGGGTTTAACTCGAACCCAACCTGCACAAATTAAAGCTCAAACCGCAAACAATTAGCAGCAATCCAACATGAACTTGAATGTTGCATGGATCAGATTATATTTTCTTCCCCTAGCTTGCAATATTTATTTAAAGTCAAACTACAAACCAATTTGATCCCAACAAAAGAGATTTAGTTAACTAGCAGCACGACACAGATTCAACGAAAAAATATTTTTCAATCTGCAGTCTGATTCAAATTTGAAATACTTTAACTTGAAAATCACAATTTAAGAAAATTAATTCACAATTTAATGTAATTATGAAAAAATAATCTGTAATGGTATCTATCGTACAGTGTACGCTTTAATATGCCCGTACGATGATTTATTCTGTTTTTCTATGACATGCTTCTTTTGATAGTTTCAAGAATTTTTTTTTTTTTTTCATTTTGATTAAAAATTTGACCTTTTGCCTAAAAAAAGGTTATACACAAGCGCATCAACTGTAAAACAGCTTGTTTTCAATCAGGATGACAAAAATCTTGGGAGAGTTGTATTAACTGTGCAATTGCGAACTCTCGGGTAGCATTAGATCATCTGAACTTGACATTATTATAGACTATAAGTAATCAACATTATAAAAATTTTAATTTAGTATATCTGTATCTTAAGTTTTAATATTTTGTTTGATATATTATCTCGTTTTATGCTTAAATACATTTATTTTTTGTAGATTCCCCATTACTAAAATTTTCATGATTATCATTGAATTGTAGGATGTTTTCGTTTAGTTTTGTTCTTACAATTCCATTAATTTTTCATTCATAATGAAATATATGACAGCAAAATTAGTTTAAAATGTTAATAGAATAATGTAATACAAATACAGTTTGAAAATAATGATTAAGACAATTAATTAATAACCTCTTTTAAAACAAATTAATTACCGAAAACTTTACTGGCACATTCTACACAACTTAGCATGTTATCAAAAAAGAAGATAGAGTGATAAAACCGAAACTAATTAGCATCAATCAAAATCTTCCATTTTTTTCTAAGATATATCTCACAACCCTAATTGACACAGTAAAAAGAGTGATAATCACTTGAAAAAAAAAATAATAATAAGATTTTTACTATTAAACAGTGAAAGAGATAAAGTAATTATTTATAATGACCAAAATTTTATTTTAAAAGAATTTAAAAGGTCTTTTAAGGGTTGTGTGAACCCTGCAACACACAAAACTTAAAAAATAAATATCATCTGAATCAGGTCAAAAATAAATAAATATGCAAATGCATTGAATATTTAACTTACTTGACTTTTCATAAAAAAGTTTGGAAGATATTTCATGGCATTAGATCGAATGCAGGCTATGTTTTCGTATTTTCCAGGGTTTTGTAAACGTAGAGCTTTTATTCTTTCTTGGACATACTCCGATACTTTTACTCTGATTTCCATCCCAAGCATCAAAGTTTCAGGAAATAATGGAGACAAATCAACTACGGAAAAGAATAAGAAATAAAAAAGGATATCCAAAATAAAACATAAAACCATAATAAAGAAACCAATTCTAAACCTTATTCATAAGAAAATATTTCAGTTAATTCAAATTTCCGAACTCAAAGAGCATGAAATCTTTAGGAATAAATTCAGTTACAACAAATATATGGGTGTTTCAATAATTATTATCCCTAATGTATATAAAATATTTGTACTGTGATGGTTAAAGTGGAATATCGAAGCCTAATCTCTTAAATGCCTATATGCTCAATTTCAGAACCGTAGCTGCTACATTAACATAGTTTTGGAGGGAGGGGTGAAGTTTTAAAGACCTATTTTTGGGGGAGTTTTTAAGAAAAGGAGGCGAGGGTGAAATGCTGGTTTGGAGCTTATGAGGCTACATTTGGACAGTGGATGAGATGTGACTACATCACTATGATCTTGAGTCCAAACAACAGTACTGTAGCTGCTGGATGAGACATATGTCTCATCCACTGTCACAAATCTAGCCCCATAAACTAAAAATCAGCTTTTCACACCCACTCCCTCCCTTTCACTCCTCCCTCCAAAACTATGTGAATATAGCAGCTACGGTTCTGAATTTGAGCATAGGCATCTATGACATTAGGCTTCAATATTCCACAACAACCATCGCAGTACAAATATTTTATATACACTAGGGACAATAATTATTGAACCACTCTCGTAAGGTGTCTAGCATAACCCTCTACCTATGCTCTAATTAGTTACAGAAATTACATCAGTCCGTCCTTTGATAAATGGACCTGCCCTCTCTCTCTTTTCATAACAGTAAAAACACTTTGCACTAATATTGAATTCTGTTTTAAATACCTTGGCTCCTTTCCTTTCCCCCTCTAAATGTAGGATCTCGAAAATCTGTTTATAATTATATAAATGTGCAATTAAAAGAATTCACAATTACAAAAGAAAAATTGATATTTGATTTTTAAATACCTTGGCTCCTTTCCTTTCCCCCTCTAAATGTAGGATCTTGAAAATCTGTTTATAATTATATAAATGTGCAATTAAAAGAATTCACAATTACAAAAGAAAAATTGATATTAGATTTTTAAATACCTTGGCTCCTTTCCTTTCCCCCTCTAAATGTAGGATCTCGAAAATCTGTTTATAATTATATAAATGTGCAATTAAAAGAATTCACAATTACAAAAGAAAAATTGATATTTGATTTTTAAATACCTTGGCTCCTTTCCTTTCCCCCTCTAAATGTAGGATCTCGAAAATCTGTTTATAATTATATAAATGTGCAATTAAAAGAATTCACAATTACAAAAGAAAAATTGATATTTGATTTTTAAATACCTTGGCTCCTTTCCTTTCCCCCTCTAAATGTAGGATCTCGAAAATCTGTTTATAATTATATAAATGTGCAATTAAAAGAATTCACAATTACAAAAGAAAAATTTATATTTGATTTTTAAATACCTTGGCTCCTTTCCTTTCCCCCTCTAAATGTAGGATCTCGAAAATCTGTTTATAATTATATAAATGTGCAATTAAAAGAATTCACAATTACAAAAGAAAAATTGATATTAGATTTTTAAATACCTTGGCTCCTTTCCTTTCCCCCTCTAAATGTAGGATCTCGAAAATCTGTTTATAATTATATAAATGTGCAATTAAAAGAATTCACAATTACAAAAGAAAAATTGATATTTGATTTTTAAATACCTTGGCTCCTTTCCTTTCCCCCTCTAAATGTAGGATCTCGAAAATCTGTTTATAATTATATAAATGTGCAATTAAAAGAATTCACAATTACAAAAGAAAAATTTATATTTGATTTTTAAATACCTTGGCTCCTTTCCTTTCCCCCTCTAAATATAGGATCTCTAAAATCTGTTTATAATTATATAAATGTGCAATTAAAAGAATTCACAATTACAAAAGAAAAATTAATATTTGATTTTTTTTAATGCAGTTTAAATGTTTGGGTGTGAGTAATCTACTTTATTTTTGACTACTACATTAAATAGAATCAACAGACTAAAAAGGAAAAACAGAAAAGATGATTATTTTTTTTTAAACAGGCTTAAGTTGCTGAATATCAGTTTGGTAAAACATAATAATTATAAACAAATAATTATGATTAATTTTTATTATTTTTGAGCAAAATAAATTTTGCCTTTGTCATTAAATTTTGCCTTATTTATTCCACTATTGTGTCTTTTTAGGTGTGTTTGTAATTACAGTAAACCCTCGATTTAACGGACTAATTGGGACTAAGATGTGTCCGTTAAATTGAAAGTCCGTTAAATCGCAAAGTACTATTTATAATATTATTTTGTTATAATTATAGTACATATATATATTATTACGTACTTGTAATTACATATATTATTACAGTGCAAATTACATATATATATATATGGAATTACAATCGATCTTATCAAAGAAGCAGGAGAAGAATTTGCAAAAATGCTATCCTTACTGTTTTCCAAATGTCTCCAGAAGTCAGATGTACCAGAAGATTGGAATAATGCTGTGATGGTGCTACTTTACAAGAAAGGAGATAAGGAAAACATTAAAAACTACCGTCCAATCAGCTTACTGTCAGTGATTTATAAAATTTTCACCAAAGTTTTAACGACAAGACTTGAATCAGCTCTGGACTCAGCTCAACCTAGAGAACAAGCAGGATTCCGAAGTGGATTCAGCACAATGGATCATATCCAAACGGTAAGGGAACTCATAGAAAAACATAAGGAATATAATTTACCTCTTTGCCTTGCCTTTATTGATTATGAAAAAGCATTTGATTCGGTCTACACATCAGCAGTAGTAGAATCTCTAGAGGACATTGGTATAGACAAACCTTACATCAATATTATAAAGAAGATTTACAAGAAAGCAACAGCAACCATCCGCTTGGACAAAGGAAAAGCAAAGATCAAGCTTGGAAGAGGGGTAAGACAAGGAGACACCATTTCGCCTAAGCTTTTTACTGCTGTCTTAGAAAATATTTTCAAGAAGCTGGATTGGGAAAACAAAGGGATTAGAATAAATGGGGAATACTTAAGTCACCTCCGATTCGCTGATGACATTTTAATTTTCAGTAACAGTCCTGAAGAATTGGAAAATATGCTAAAAGATTTGGCAGAAGCTAGCATTAATGTGGGATTAAAAATAAACTTGGAAAAGACTAAGGTGATGTTCAATTCATTTGCATCAAAAAAGAAAATCGTCTACAACAACACTGAAATTAAAGAAGTGCAAAGTTATGTGTACCTTGGGCAAGAAATATCATCTGATAATAGTATCATGAATGAAATCAATAGAAGAATAAGAAATGGATGGAGTGCTTTTGGGAAGAACAATATTATTCTGAAGAGTAGCATGCCCCTGTGTTTGAAAAGAAAGGTATTTAACCAATGTGTTTTGCCTGTCCTAACTTATGGAGCAGAAACATGGACGCTAACAAAACGGATGGTACAAAGATTACAAACAACACAGAGAAGTATGGAAAGATGTATGCTAGGTATAACTAGAAGAGACAGAAAAAGAATAACCTGGATAAGAAGTCAGACGAAAGTTTTTGACATCATTGAAAGAATTAAACGGCTAAAATGGAAATGGGCTGGGCACATCGCAAGAAGACAAGACAATAGATGGAGCACAAACACCCTACAGTGGTATCCCAGAGATGTAAAACGGCCAAGAAGACGACCTCAAGTAAGATGGAGTGATGAAATCAGAAAAGTAGCCGGTGTAAATTGGATGACTAAAGCACTAGACAGGAAACATTGGAAAAATCTGGGGGAGACCTACATCCAGCAGTGGATTGAAAACGGTTGATGATGATGATGATGATGATGATATATAATATATATATACAATATATACATGTATTGTATGTATACAATATATGTATATACATAAATATATATTGTATATACATATATACTACTGTATATATATATATATAAACACAATACATTACTTTTGATAATACAATATTGGTAATGAAATACAAACGAATTAACACATATGCAACTTTTATGGGAATGAAACACTTTTTACACAGAAATAATAATTAATAAACAAGCAATAAACATATGGAAAAAAATTACAATGTCCCCAAAACAACAGGCATCATTTTATGTTATTTACATCGCATTAAGGTTGCTCCATACTGCTGGGTTGAAAAAAGAAGTCTAGTTTTAGTTGTTTCAAACTTGAATGCTGTTTTTTTTTTATTATAAGAGCTCGAAATTGTCTAAAGTGTTCATAATACGCAAACACTTCGGAATCTGAAGATGCCCCTATGTAAGTAATGACGTCATCCATATGCTCTCGTACTGTAAATAATTTCGGTCGAAATTCGCTTAATTCTTCTTTCTTGTCATCCTCGACCTCATCTTCATTATCATCATGCAGAATACTTTCTGCGATCTCCTCCTCATTTAGAATCTGGTAGCCTGGATCTGCTTCGTCATTCTCGAGCCACTGTTCTATATCTTTCTCAGGGATATCATCACCAGCCTCCATTATTGTACTCCTAAAATCCGAAATCTCAACAATTTTTTTTTTTTTTTTTTTTTTTTAAATTAGTCTGTTGAATCCGAAGTCCGTTGAACCGAGGTCCGTTAAATCGAGGGTTTACTGTACATAAATATGTAGCACCTACAGTCGTTGTCTGGTCCATCTGCCTGTTCACATAAAACAGCACAAAAACTAGCCAACCGAATGGTTTGAAATTTAATATATAGAATCATCCCAGAATTTTGTTGCGTCATTTCAAATTTTATGAAAATCGAATCAAAACTTAAAAAGATATTAATAAAAGTTTTTTTATTTTATTAAATCCTATCATATGTAATTAATTCAATGATATCCCATGATAGGTAATGATTGTAGGTTGACATGGTGATCACATAATATTTAAGATGGAATCATATTATTTCCGTGTTACTGAATTTAATATATATAATCGTAATAAATTTTGTATTCATGTATTTTTGCATAAGAGTGGAACAGCTATTGCACCAAGATTTGAATATTTATAAAACTAGTATTAGTATGAATGCACCTCATTTGCCCCATTCAATGTATAATTGCTGACTTGTTTATAAATATGCTTATTGCTTACTGCCTCTTTTTTTTACTTTGAAAACATTACGAATCTTAAAAGAAATTTGACATAAGGCACATGCAGTAACAGGCAAATTTAACTATGACAGAATAATTTAACATATGTAACAGTCAGGCAAAAATAAAACATACATTTTAATCACCAAATTGTCCCAGAAAATAAAATGGAATAAGCTGTTCGACTGGAAATGGTCTTCTTTAAATGTAATCTACAAAAATAAGCTTAGGGGGTCGTCTTTCTATAGAAATTGTATCAAACTCTAAAACTTTCAATATGAAACCTAGTTTTTACAGCATATTTGCATTCCTCGGTAAATTTTACTTTTGAATACCAAATGGTGGGGGTAATTTGATGAAATAGTTTAAAAATTATGTAGGTTTAAAGTTTAAAAATTCTAATGTTAAATTCCTTTTTAATCAGTGCAAAACAATTTGTTAAAAATTTGATAGTTATCAATGATATTTTGCCCAAAAATTAATTTCAACTTATGTAATTTTCGAAATAATTTTTCGAAAATAATATGTAGTATGGTGACCAAGCCAGTAATTGATCAAATAAGGTCGGTGCTACGGAGTTTTTATTTAATTTCCTTCCTTTTAAGTTTTAGAAGTAAACTAACATAATTGCTACAATTTTTAATGAATGTCCTATAATGCGCTAAAATGAAATCGGCTGAAATTAAATAGCAGGAGTCGATCTAGACGAAATTTGGGGCCTACTTAGGGCCCTTTCACAAAATTCTATTAAATAAAATAGGCCCCTTCACAAAATTCCTTTTAATAAAAGAGGCCCCTTCATAAATTTCCTTTTAATAAAAGAGGCCCCTTCATAAATTTCCTTTTAATAAAAACTATTTTAAAATGTGTAATTTGTAAATAAAACTAGGTCATGAAAAACAAAAATTTTAGCAAGAGTTAAGAGTATTTAAAGAAGTTTTTGTTAATACTAAGTGCTTAGTATGAATTTGAGTAACTGGACTTCAACTTTCGTTACAAAATGTTATTTTCACAAAAATATAATAAAATTCACAAAAAAAACTTTTACTTTTCACAAAATGGGCCCCAAGAATAAAAACCTGCATCGACCCCTGAATAGCAACAAAATTATAAGTAAATAGTTTCTTTAATTGCCATTTTCCCAGTAGTTGATCAATCGAAAAAATCAGTCGAAAATTCAAAAATTAACCTTTAAAGTATCATGCTTAAGCTGTGATTAACAATAATTCATAAAAAACTATTATTTAAAAGAAGGAAGATGGAAGTGGATTATTTTAATTTACCCTAATTGTCTCCAACTAATCAAAAACTAAATTTTTACATTTCTAATTAAAAAAATTCATAAAATTGCTTCTCTTACAGAAGACAGCTGACAACAGGTGCTCCAACATTCAAACATAAATATTATGTCTAGTGCCACGTGTAAAACACATTTCCGCCCTGAAATGGCGTAATATTTCAAAAATTTGATCAACTACTGGCGCAGCCACCCTATACCCCTGTTTATTTATTTATTGGCCAGAAATTGATTTCTAGAGCTTCAAATATGCAAATCCAAAATTACAGCTCATTCAATCAAGTAGTTTTTGAGTTATACTTTGTAAACCATTTATATTGCAATCAGTTTTACAATGATTAAAAGGGAATTTAATAGAAGTTCCAAATTTTAAACCTAAGCTATTTCACCAAAATTCCAATTGCAATTACTCCGAAAATCTAACTGACTTAAGGGCATAACTGATAAAGGACAGATTTCAATTTTTATATTTTCTAAAATTTATCTTTGGTTCACTGGAAATTCCATGGATTTACTGGAAAAAACATCAGTGTCAGTCAGCCTTTGAATATATGTGACAAACTGTTGCTAGTTTTTGATATCTGAAAGCCTTAAAGATTTCAAAGGTTCAAAAATATTATAAAATACTTCAGTTTTCAAAACTCCAAAACTACAGCATCCCATTAATATGCATACAACATGTCAATATTCTAATAAATACAGTACAAAGTCTAAAGTCTGGAATCCTCGGGACTTTACCAAGTCTGAACTTTGGGTCATCAATAATATTGCCTTTCCAATAAAAAGAAAAATAAATTTCATGACTTGAAAAGGCAAAATATGACGTTCATATATTAAAAACTGTGTATAATAGCTTTTAATACTAAATTAAACAATCATTTTCATTAAATAAATCATAACAAAACAAAAAGTAAAACAAGAACATTTATTTAACACTAGAAAGACCGAGAATTTTACTCAAATTTTAGAAAAATATTTCACACCAGAATTTTTATTTTAAATTATTAACTTATCCATTTAACTAGTTTTTTCTATGTATCTTTTAAACTAGTTTTATTTAAAAATTTTCTGGTACGGACCGAGATATACAGTAGACTCCCTTAAATCTGCGACCCTAAAATCCACGAACGCCTAAAATCCGCATATTTTTTCAGATATAAACAATGAAATCTACAGTTAAGTTGCAGGAACAAAATTCAAGATGGCACCGAAATCAGCGACTACCACAATGCTTTTTTTTACTAATTTTTTTGTTAATCATTCTCTTTTGGCTATTACAGCTGATTTATTACTAAATAAATTTACATTACTTTTGATTTTGATATAAATTAGTCTATATGTTACTATATCAAAAATTCCAGGGTTCGAAATGGAAAAATCCACGAACCGGAACGCTATTTTAAAATTCCTGTTCGCGGAATTTTTTTTTTTAAATTATAGACAAATTTATTTGTAAACATACAAAGCAGTATAAGAAAAGCATTCAAGACAATGAAACGACAATGAAAAAAGTTACTAAAGTTAAAAGTACTACGAACGAATAATAACGTATCGATCTTACGATCGCTTTACCATTAGATGGCAGCATAGAACTTTTGGAACCGAATTGAATCGATTTCATCGGTAATAATTTAATATTTTTCTAAATTTTTATTTTACATAATTATTTTGATAATTACTTACTTTTAAACTAAAAAATTATTTTAATAGTTTACTTATTTTAATGTTTCACTTTATTTTAAGCGCTCATTATAATTTCCCTTGCTTAACTATCAATCAAATTAATGTTTCAAAAATGTAAACAAATCATGACCAGAAATCTGCAAAATTCTAAAATCCGCACAACCCCTGGTCCCAAGCTGTGCGAATTTGAGGGAGTCTACTGTATAAAGGTCAAAATTAGCACTAGCCACTGGGCCAGTAAATGAGAAAAAGTGGCTAGTGAAAAATTGTCTATCAGTGGCCACCTTCCAGCCACTTTTTTACAAGGGCAGAATAAAATTTTCTTGTATTTCATCAAGGATTCTACTTTCTTTGGTTCCAATATATTTATATTAGCATATTTATTTGGGCTATTCTCTTTTAGATGAATACTTATAGAAATTTTACTGTTTAGTCTTTTTAAATAAAAAAGTGGCCACTTAAAAACTAGTTCTACCGGCCAGTGGCCGCTAATGAAATTTTCCAGTTTTGACCTATACTACTGTATTCATTTGGTAGCAGTCAAAATGACTGCTCGCGGGCTTTCTAGTGTTAAGGGAACATACAATTAATGAACAAATTGTAACATACTTAACTATTGAATATTTCAGTTAATGTACACTGCTTTATTAACTTAGGTTTATCAATAAAAAGTTTTTCTTTTATTTTGCACATAGATATGAGTTAAGATTCAGTAAAAAAGCTTCTTTTCGCTAGACCTTTTTTTTCTTTGTTTGTTTCAACATTTTTGTTTTTTCTCTCTTTTCTTGAATACCTACTGCCGCTGCATAGTCTGAACTTTGGACAATGCCAAACTTTGGGTGTCCGAACTTTAGACTTTGTACTGTATACATATTTTTGTATCACTGGTTTCTTTAAAAACTGACATGAAATTTCACAACTCACATTTTCTTGTTCACAGACTCAGAGTTTTATAACTGCTGACTTGTAAATTTCTAAGACAAACACTGGTACAATATGAAAATAAGCAAATTCTATCGAAAAATCATGAAAAAATGCAAATTTCATCAAAGGATCACGAAAAACGCAAATTTCGTCAAAAGATCGCGAAAAAACACAAAGTACCTTAAATATTTACTAAAATGTATGATAGTTTTGGAGGAAGTTGAGATTTTTTTCAGCCCCCCCTTCCCCAAATCAATCGTATGGCCAGAGTTGTATACTATAGACGTATGCGCGAACAATGTGCATGGAAAATTTTCCGAAAAATTCGGGACTTTGCGGAAAAATGTTACGAAAAGAAAAACGTATGTTTCGTTTTTGTAACTTTTTTTACCAAAAATTTAAAATATTCCCCAATTTTATATATGATTTATATATTGTTTGTCCACAATTCAAAGTTTAAAGACTCAAAACATTGTTGTGACAACACAGACCCTTTGATTTCTATTTTCCGCAGACTAAAACTTGTCGCCGATCGGTTTTCCGTCGGCGGCTGCAGTGACAATTTAGCCTGGCAACGGCTGTTAAATCGAGTAATTTCGTAGTGTTATAAGAGTGACTGGCATTTTGTGCGAGGAGATCACAATCTTAAGGATTGGGTTGTTTCTAAATGCATTGACAAAATAATTGAAATGAATTCACCTTCCTATCATTGATTTTTGTTTTATTATTTTTAAATTAAAATAATTATTCTTTAATTAATATTAATTATTTTTAAATTTAAATAACAATTATTTTAAACTATGATTTTTAATTCATATCGTCAAAATAATGTAACACGTAATTTTATTAAACACTGAATTAATTTGCAGAAAATGTTTGACCTAATATTTATGTGCACGGAAAGTATTTGTTTTTATACAAGTCTGCGTATGGGCACCCTTGTTTAAAATAGCATATAAAAATTAATGTTGGGTTAAAGATATTTTTTCTCATCCCAAGCAGTTCTACTCCCAACCATTTACAAATGTTGGTAGGGAGACATCTCTCCAAGAACAAAAATTGCATTTCAAACCCAATGAAAGGTAATATTAATATAACAAAAAGAAACATAAAAGAATAATTGTATAATAAAAATACATTAACCCCTTCGCGACGGGAGCCTTTTACGAAATGTTTATTACTTTGCTACCGGTTTTAAAAAACAGAAGTTTGTGCCTATTCAAATCGGGAAAATGCTCGGATTAAATAAGGCAAATTTTACTGGTGAGGATAAACGACGATTCTTAGGCCTATTTCCGGCACGTATACATGTCGCTCGTCCCCAAGGGGTTAATAAAATTAGAACCAAATAAATGAAAACTAAATTAGAATTCAATCTTACCAAGAAGACCACCATATCCACAGCCAACATCAATGAATTCTACCTTTTTCTGTTCTTGTTTAGGAGAGACCTTTGTGTCTGAGAAAAATGCTGGATACAATGGAGCCCAATTCATTAAAGATGGAGTTAGGGGGCTTCAGAAAATAAATGCATATAAGTATATTATTCTTGAAATAAACATGTTAAAGTAAAATTTTTAAATAACTGTTATTAAAATTACAAAAATATAAAAGAACATGAAATGAAAAGGTACCCATAAATAGCATTTGATTGGCCATAAACTAATTTTATAATCTAAATCAAGGGTGATCAACCTGATCCTTATATGACCCTCCCTCTCCATCCAATTATGTATGAGGGGCTCACAACCATAGTAGACCAAGTTCATTTTGGAAAAAAAAAAAAAAAAAAAAAAAAAAAAATGAGATAATCCATTTAGAAAGTGCATAAAATCTGTTTTAGCCACTCCCACAGTGTATAAAGTCTGTTTTCACATACTTTATCATATACATCATCTGTTTACAGACTTGGTTTACTTGTAGGAGTGGATAAAACAGATTTTATGTACATTCTAAATGGACTATCTCATTTTTTTTTTTTTTTCAAAATGGACTTGCCCCTCATACAGGGACATAGCTACAGATATTTTTTCGGGGGGGGGGGGGGGGGGGGGGGAATTAAAAAATTTTCCAACTTATAATTCAAAAATTTCCCAACTTGAAGCAAATTGATCTAGTATTTTCCAACTGAAATTATATGTGCAATGTCTGTTTAATGATAATGATACTTAAAAAAAAAAAATCTTTCCAATCAAAAATACTGAAACTAAAAACATAAAAATTATAATTATTGGTTCATTTAATGAAAGATTTTGTCTTTTACTGCATACGAGTCATAATCGTACTTTATATTAAAATAGCCTCATGGTATTTTGAGATTTTTCAGAAAGGAACAAAGTTTTGGAGGAAATAGATTAGAGACATTATTGATGGATAACAGAAAAGATATTCAGGTCTGGTGCCCAATAGCAGAAAATTCTCCAAGTGTCTGCGACAGATCTTTCAGGGACTGAAAATAATCTGCAGGTAAAATGTTACAAATGAACCTTTAATTAATTAATCATTTACTTTTAATGTTTTTAAGCATATTACTCATTTTTATTAATAATAAACTTAAGTTTTAGTAATAAATAATAAAGAACTAAACATAATATAAAGTTGGAAAAAGATCCAATGGAAAAAAAAAATCTGCAAAAGGGAAAAGAAAATCTGCGACGCACGTCACCCGTCAGGAATTTTCTGCTACCGGGGTCTGGTGGATGTATGATATTTTCGTAGCACAGAGGAACACAATGACAAATTGAGTCTGGCTGCTTTTCTTTTTTCTTTTCTATTTCTTTTGATGATTTAACTAATTTACTGTTACAGAACTCAGAAAAGTAGTCAGCAAAACAATCAAACATTCTTTTCTATTATTTAAAAAAAAAAAAAAAAAATGTGTTTCAAAATTCTGGAATTTCCTAACTCGAAGCTCAAATTTCCCAAGTTCACATATATTGGAGGGGGAGGCTCCCCCCCCCCCATAACCCCCCATTGCAACGCCTCTGCCCTCATAACTGTTATTATAAATTCTTGTTGCACTATTATTTGGATGTCCTGCATTAATTTATTGCAGAATTAGTGGGATGATGGAGAAAATGATTGTTTTTGTTAAAGAAGCATCTAAGCCAGGGTTTTTTTCAACAACCAATTGACAACATTTTTCTGACGATTAAATGGAGAAATTCACAATTTATACTGTAAGGTATAAATTCAGATTTTTTTTTTTTTTTTTTTTTTATGATCAGTAGACATGTTTTTGACAAATGTAAAACTTGTTTCAAATCTATTTTTTGGCTTGCAAATTTTTTTCTTCGCACCTATTAATGCCAAAACACAGATTTGGAAAAATATTTCTTAAATACATTCACAGGATTCTGCCAATTTGTGAAAAAAAAAATAACATTGCACATATGGGAACTTTGCAGCTCAGTAGGAAACTAAAATCTGCAGGAACAGATTTATATATTTTCTACTTTTTATCGTACTACTGTATTCTATCTTATAATTCAAGAGATGTTGTCTTCTATGTAAAGTAGGTAAAAATAATTAACTATGGTTAAATCGATAAAACAGTTAGATAAGAACAAGAAGGTAATAATCGTTATATACACATATCTATATGAAACAATGAAACCCATACATATTGGCTAATGTTGAACCAAGGAAAAATGAAAGTCTCCTTATCATATGATTAAATGTAAGTTGGCCTTGGGAATATTATTTGTATATTCTTATATCACACTTATCCATTATTGACGTTAAATGGCACTGATTGGCGACAAGTAAACTGGTAACGCAAAAGATCAACAAGAAAGTAAACACATAAACCTAATCTATAATCTCATAAAATGAAACAATGAAAATTTAAAAAATGGAATATGTTACGTAAGTCTTGCAAGAGTTGAAATTTCAGCCATAAGCTTGAACTGGGATAACACTTAATGCTCATACCAAAAATTTAGATACATAAGATAAACTAAACAATGTAAAATGGATATCTGAATGAGTTATCAATTTATTTATCAAATAATAAAACATGCTGTTTTAAATTATTGCCTACTATAAAATTAGAGTAAGTCCTTTGTAGGGTGTAAAAAAATCATGATTTTTTTTTAAAAAATCAAAAAAATCGGTTTTTTTTAATTTAAATCAGATTTTTTTGATTTAAATCGGATTTTTATGATTTTTTTCCCAGCGTTCAAATACGGAATAGCTACCAAGAGTTTTAGGTTTCCAAAACAATTAAACCACTAATTGCTAACATAATCTATGTTTTTACACTTTAATTAATAAAATTATAATTATTAGTTAGTAATTACAGAAATTATAAAAACTGCAAATTAGTAGTTTCATTAGGTAGTATCATACAATAATGTTATATTCATTAATATTGTAATAATTATGTAAAACTTTATAAATACTAGTGATATTTAACATTTATTAAAATTATGAACTGCATTTTATATTAAACAGTTAACACTACTTCAAATTAATAATTATTAAACAATTAACTCTCTAATTAGGAACATATTATACATTTTTAAGACTTAATTATTAAAATGATAATAATGTAGTATTCATTTTAGAAAGGAAAAGGAACAGGATGCTAGTTCCAAAAAAGGGCGCTACTTCATGAGGAAATATATTAGTAATGATATAAGAAAAAAAAAAAAAAAAAAAAAAAGAAGAATTTTTAGTATGATGAATAAAGTGTCCTTAATTTTTAATAATTTTATGAATAACAAATTGAAAAATACAATTAAATAACATATTTTAATAATATTCTGTATTTTCTAAAGAAATAAAGTTCTATGTTTTTGCGAGATCTTGGCCACATGAATTTAGAAATACTGTTGAATGGGGAAGTTTTTTACAAGAAATTTCTGGCTACAACTACAGGTGAATTTCAACTATTTTTTTAAGGCACGGTGCATTTTGCCAATTTCAAAAGGGGCATGGTGCAGCACCATTTAAAAAAGTCCTAGAAGAAATAGTAAAAGTAATTACAGGATTAATAAAAACTGCAAATAAGTAATTCATTAGTTAGTAACACAAATAACAAAACTAACAAATATTATTTGCAGCTCGTTTTGCATTTGTATTTAGGAAAATTACTGTAAACCACCAAAATCTAAACTTACACACATGTATGTGCATGATAACCAAAAGAATTATGAAAATGAGTTAAACCCATTCATATAGGATAAAGTTAGTTACTTATATCTGAAATCCTCAAAATATTTAAGTAACAGCATTATAACCTTTCAGTGTGGATTATTAGCTTTCAATGGTTCAATTTTGTTTTTAAGAAAAATTTTGCTGCCTTTTCAATTCCTAACCATTATTTTTTATTTAGTATTATGTGAATTACAAAGTTAAAAACATTTATTCAACCTATACCGAAGAAGTTCTTGGTGAGCTTAGCATTTTTATACCAATTATTTCTTTTTCTCTTATGCATTCATTTACAATTTAGCTTTGAAAAGATGTCATTCTTTCATTTTTCTTTAACTTGAGATTGCTACTAATTACTATTTATTCTTTTACTTGTAGAAATGTATTACACTTGCTATGTGTAATTTTATATAAAATAATGCATAGATTGATTACCTAAAGGAATTTATGACATTGCAAATTATATTAGATTTAAATATCATTTTTAAATTAAACTGTTTTAATTTGGATAAAAACTTAAAAACAATGCTTTTTATAAACTCAACTGTTTTTAATTTTTTACAATACTCATGAATTAAGCTTAGAAACAATTATTTAAAGCTCTTTTTTTGTTTATTCATAAGTCAAAATACCTGTAGAAACTTTGAAATTATGTTTATGTTAGATTTTAATATATTTTTTGACATTTTAAACATTTAAAAAACTTTTGATTTAAATGAGTGATTTTTTAAAAAAAAATCAACTGATTAAAATCATTGACACTCTAGTCCTTTGTGAATAATAATAATAAATTATATAAATAAATAAGAAGAATATAAACTAGGGATGTAATAGTGATTTGGCTGAATAGACAAATACTGAATACCCAGTCAAATACTACTTTTTTTTTTTTTTTTTTTTTTTTTTTTTTTTTTTTTTTTAAGTATGTATTGATTATAATTTTTTTAAATGTTAAAATTAAAAATAAAGTAAAATAAAAATTTATCTTGAATTATTTGCATGTTTAAAAATTTTACAGCTTGATGTATTTTGTGTAAAATTGAAACACCTTGATGTTTATTAAACAATGAGACTTTTACGAAATGTAAAATACTAATAGCATAATTTTATCTGTAGATATACAAGAAGTCTGCACGAACCGAAATTTCTAGGCCCAGTCAGAATAAAAGCTACCCTGGCCTGGATCAGCCCATTTATAATTTTGCAGTCCATGGCCCAGACCCGCCATTAAAAATCAGCGAGATCAGGCCTGCCTGATCCATACAAAAGACAATGAAACCAGGCCTGACCCGAACCAACTCAATTTCTACAAAAAAAAAATCAAAATTTTTGAAACATACAATTAAGATTCTTTTAATGAATACTGCATACATATTTATGGGGAAATTTTGCAGTACATTTTAAATTATTATATGTTCGCAAATCATAGAATACAGAATAGCAACATTAATTATCACTTAGACTATTAGATTATTACATTAAAAAAAAAAAAAAAAACATTGAAAAAATTTATATAGTTTAGAATAGAAGAAAAAAGATGGCTAAAAACATAACTGATGAATCTGTATAATAAAAAAATGTAGATTTTTAAAAACATTTCTCTATTATTAATTAAAGTTTATTTCTAAGGATTTCAGTAACACAGGTTTATTATCACTATTACTATTTTTACAAAACAAATAGCTTGCCCGACGTATCCTGGGAACAATAAAGTCCAGTTCCGGCCCAGTTTGGGTATGTAAAAGAAAATGTAATTTTGAATAGGGTCTGTCTTCAAGTCTGCTGAAGAAATTATGCCTAAGCTTAGACATGATGTAGCTGCCGATGCCAATCTCTATGCTAATCATGTAATACAGTACAATGTATAAAGTTCGGACACCCAAAATTCGGAATTGTCCAAAGTTCGGACTTTCCAGCAGCAGTAGGTATTCAAGAAAGGAGGGGAAAATCAAAATTGTTGAAACAAACAAAGAAAAAAAAGGTCTAAAAGACTCTTTTTTTAGAGCAAACAAGCTTTATTACTGAATCTTAACTCATATCTATGTACAGAATTTAAAAAAAACTTCTCAATGATAAACCAAAGTTAATAAAGCTGCGCACATTAACTGAAATATTCAATAGTTAAGTAGGTTGCAATTTGTTCTTCAATTGTATGTTTCCTTAAATAAATGTTTTTGTTTTACTTTTTATTTTGTTATGATTTATTTAATGAAAATGATTGTTTAATCCAGTATTAATAGCTGTTATGTGCAGTTTTTAATATATGAACATCATATTTTGCCTTTTTAACCCTTTCAGGGGCAAGGTAGTTGTATTCATAAAATGTTGAAATAATCGATTGACACCAGCATTTACAAGAAAATTTATTTGTAAACAAGTAAAAGTATATATTCACATACATAAAAGTGAAATTTTCATACAACAATTCAAGTGCCAATGGGGCAATTAGGGATTAAAATTATGTGATGCCATAGCGCCATCACTGCCCTTCAAGGGGTTAAGAAGGGAAATTTCTTTTTCTTTTTTTTGGAAAAGTAATGCAATATTTTTGATGACCCAAAGTTCTGAAAAATCTGAAGTTCGGACTTGGTAAAGTCCCGAGGATTCCGGACTTTAGATTGTATTTCTGTAGTCAAGCTAGCATCCGTCTGTGCAGCACTACTTATTCTCGTCCCCGTCAGGTCCGTTAAAAATTGCTCATATTTTATTGGGACTTAGTTTGATCATTTTTATACTGGGACAGTTAGCTTGCTTTAGAGATCTGCATGGGCCGGCCCGGGCCGTACATTATTTCTGAAGGCCCGGGCCATACTTTATTTCTAAGGCTCGGGTCGGGACGGACCTAACTTATTTTTTCTGTACAGAGTCAGGATTGGTTTCATTCCTAGTCTTCACGGCCCAAGCTTTTCAGCCCTAGTTTTGACTCAGCCTATATGAAAATCATTGTATCAGCTTGGCCAGATCCATTCAAAGATCAGTCAAATTAGGCCTGGCCCAAAATTTTTTGCAAAAAATGCATGCATTTTTAAATTGCCATTATTCTACACTTATACATTAAATTTTTTTCTTTTTAAAGAATAGTTTCTACGCTTATTAAAATATAGTAAAACGTGTGAAAAGGGACTTGCCTATGACGGAACCCTGTTTTAAACTGAAAAACGTGTTGATCCATGCAAAATTAATATACTAATACGTAAGAAAATAATATATGATACATTTACACTTGCTAAGAATGGAACTTGTCTATAACGCAATTTTTTTTTCTTTTCTACGCAATTCCGTCTTAGAAGATTTTACTGTATAGAATTTTTCAGATTTTTGGCATACATGGAATACATGTATGTTAATGCATGGAATACGGATTAACAATTAACAACCTAAACATTTACATACAAGAAATAGAGATTCGTTAAAAAAATAAATATCGCAGTCTGTGTCACTTCTTTAAAAATGAAGATTATAAACATGAGAAAAAAAAGTTAAGATAAATATTTTTGGTCAGAGCTATCTCGTATGAGACAAATTTTTAACCAAATCGACGTAAAAATCAATGTTTTGTAAAAAAAACTCACTTGGGCTGGGTTTTTTTTTTCTCGGGCCGAGATTTTAGCTTTTTTCCGGGCCGGGCCGGGCCAGGCCGGGCTCGGGCCGATATTTTAACTTTTTTCCGGGCCGGGCTGAACTTTTAAGATTTTTAGCAGGCCGGGGCAATATTACTTTTTCTACAGGCCGGGCCATTTTTTTTCCGATGAGTCGGGCCAGGCCCGGGCCTGGAAATTTCGGCCCGTGCAGACCTCTAGCTTGCTTAATTCTTTTATCAGCATGGCTGGCTCGTTCTTCTTTTTTTATACGCCCATTTAAAAAAAATTCTATTTGACTTCTTAGTATATAAATAAGAATGCCTCCAAACTTTGTAAATTTAACCATGAAATACAGATGCATCGAATAGAGATTTTGCCCGAATACTGAATATTCGGCCTACAGGCAAACTGAATACCGAATATTCGGCTAGCCGAATAGTAACTGCAAGGCCGAATACCGAATATTTGGCCAGCCGAATACCGAATATTCGGTTTGTCAAATAATTTTATATTTCAAAGTTTTTAAAGGCATTAAAACGTTAAATTTTAAAACAGTTTTACATAATATTTAAAACAGAAACTTTCATTTTGATAATCAAGATCTTTTTTCAAGTAAACTTTATGCTGAAAAAAATCTGCTTTGAGTTATTTAAGAAGAGGATAGTTACAAAACTTTTTTAATTAATAAAATTTTAAATTTCACGGCTTCTTCTGTAAATTAAAACAAATGAATAAAATTTTTTTAAATTCTAAAACAAACATTTTAAAATCAAAGAGAAATTGTGAAAAAATTGTATACAGAATCATATATTATTTACTTGTCAGGAAGAGACTAAAGTAAAAGTAAATAAATAACACAATCTATTCAAATTTTATATGGTGGCAACTCAGCAAGAATGACTGTTCTAATCCCTTTGATTAAGTAAGGAAGTTTTTAAATGCATCCTAGATCAGTCTGTGGAGTGGGCGATCATTTTCAGAGATTGTAAATGTTGTTCTTAAAATCTTAACCCCGGTAGCAGAAAGTGTTCGTCGCAGATTTATTTTGGACCTTGCAGATAAATTTGCCAACTTGAAAAAAAAAAGTACGAAAATTCTGACAAAAAATATCGCGAATTTGACAAATGGTTGCCGAAAAATATCAATTTCGACAATTGTTCGCATAAAAAATTGGTAATTTATAGCCAAAGGATCGCTATAAAAACGCGAATTTCGTCAAAAGAGCCCGAAAGAAACATGAATTTCGTCCCAGTGTTGTGGAAAAAATGCAAATTTCTGTCACAGGATCGCGAAAAAAACACGAATTTCGTCAAAGGATCGCGGAAAGAATGTGAATTTAGTAAAAGGATCGCGGAAAGAACGCGAATTTAGTCAAATGATTGTGGGGAAAACGTAAATTTAGTCAAACGATCGCAAAAAAAAGCAAATTTGTGTCAAAGGATCGCGAAAAAACTCAAATTTATGTCAAAGAATTGCAGAAAGAACGCGGAATTTCGTCAAAAGATCTCGCAAAATGTAAATTTCTGCCAAGAGATCGCTGTACAAACTTTAATTTTATCCAAAAATCCCGAAAAAAACGTGAATTTCGTTCCAGGGGCGCAAGAAAACCGCAAATTACTGCTACAAAATCGCAGAAGAAACTTGAATTTCATCAAAGGATCGAGGAAAAAACATGAATTTAGTCAGACAATCATGCAATGGAAATTTTTGTAAAACGATCGCGAAAAAACGCAAATTTCTGTCAAAGGATCGCAAAAAACGCAGATTACTGTCAAAGGATCACGAAAAAAAGAAAATTTATGTCAAAAAATCGGAATTAAATTTGCGGAATTTCATCAAAAGATCACGAAAAATGCAAATTTCTGCCAAAGGATCGCTGTAAAAACGCGAATTTCGTCCCAGGGGCACCGAAAAAAAGCAAATTTCGTAAAGGATCGCGAAAAAAAGGTCATTTTTGTCAAAAAGATCGCAAAAAAGCGGCAAATTTCATCAAAAGCGCGAGAAGAAAAACACATAATTAGTGCCAGTAGTGGATTTTTGCTCCCCCCCCCCCTCTGTTCTAACCTTTCGGAAAATTTGCTGTGAATTTCAGAATTTTTTCTTTCTTTTTATTTTACTCAGAATCACCCCTGGTATTAATCAGTAAGAACGCTTATACTTTGACATTCACAATGTTTGTACATAAGAAAATGTAACACGGTACTCCTGCAGACAATTTTCATCCCACTAAATTGCTGTCGCAGACACAACCATAACTTTCTGCTACTGGGATTTTAACAATAAACAGATTATTTACTGGACAATGTTCAGGAATTTGCATTTGTACATAATTCTATGAAAATCCTCATGATTGGTTAATTTACTTAAATAATACTTAACAAACAGCAAAAAAAAAAAATTGTAAAGACATTCTCTTTTATTTAAATATATGATTCTGTTTCTAATTATTCTGAACATCTTTATAAGTTGACTGTTAAACGTAGAAGTGGTAGAAGGTTTCAAAAAATATGTTTTAAAAGTTGTTTTAAGTATTCGGTTGGGCCAAATGCTTCGATATTCGGCAGGCCAAATAATTTGCTATTAGGCCAAGCCGAATATTCGGCATACCAAATAGTTTGATATTCGGCCAAACCGAATATATTCGGTGCATCCCTACCATGAAAATGACTGCCTGAATGAATCAGAAAGTATCAAGTTTGAATGTGAGAAAAACTTAACAAAAAAAGAAATTATTTTTATCCTGATCTATTCATCTAAACAGACAAAGTATTTGACAAATAATCAAAATATTTAGCCACATAATATGCAGTCGAAGTATCCGGCTGACCAAATATTCGGCAAAAGGCTAAATATTCTTTTCACATCTAATATGAACACTATCCATCCTCAGTTATTAATTATCTGACTACAAACATAGATCAAATAAAAACCAGTCTTTAAGAATTATTTAAAATAACAAACGAAATTTGATTTTTCTCTATGCATCGCATACTGTGCGAATTATTCGCAGGGTCGAAACTAAGGGCGGGTAGAGGAGGCATGCGCCCCGGGTGCCACAACGAAGGGGCACCAAATGAAGGATTATACCTTTGGAATGGATTATTTTCTTCTGATGGCTTCCATTATTATGAAACAGCCACTATAAATGAAGTGTTAGTTAAAGATGAAAAAGCAGCCGTAGAAAATTAGAACTATGATTTTTTGGTCAGAACTGGTACAAAAATGGCCATAATTTTTTTTCTGGCTGTTTCATAATAATGGAAGCCATCAGTCCATCAGAAGAAAATAACTCTGTGAAAGCGGAAACTCTGTCAAACAGGACTCGGATAACTGGGACTCTACTGTTTATTTCATTTAAAAAATGATCTTTAGAATATTTTTGTTGGTGTTCAGAGGGGGGTCATGACCCCCGAGACCTCCCATTGAATCTGCCACTGTAGATTACGTAGTTCAGTATTACATATTTTATGATTAGATATTTTAAATGATATTTTACATATTTTAAAAAGTCAGCTATTAGATAATTAGCAAAATTCTCTTTGTAAATATACTTTTCCCAAGAGGGTGGGGGGCGCCAAAATCCGTGTTTGTCCCGGGTGCAAAAATGGCTAGTTTTGGCCTGCTCCAGCCAAGGTTGCGTAAATCGAAATGGAAACGACTATGTAAGAGACCATTCAAACGCTTGCAACACAAAACTGATTATATCATTGTAATATTTTTTTTTTTTTTTTATCAAACTACACTTTAAAATGTGCCAACTGACTGTGGACTGAACTACGGAACTTTCCCACATTACTTCTAAAAACGAACATTGTCTTTTCGTATTTATGCAACAAACACAATCAATAACATGAAAGAAAAATACAAAAACCTTGCCTAGATTTGAATTTTGAGTATTAAATATAATAAATAAGTGCATTGCGTACTATTCTAAATTATGATCAGCTATCGGATTGGAATGTGCCCTTTGCCGATAATAACGCTTTTGTGGAAGGTGAACGTTATCCATCTTAAATAAAGATAAAAATTTGTATAAACAAAAATAACACCAGAAAGTCTTCAAGAAATTAAAAAACACGATTTCATGTTCTATAAAAGTAATATAAAATTTTCAAAAACAGCAAACCCACATGCAGTAAACAAACAATTTCGATTTTGATTCGATATTATCATATATTGAGGGAATCGAATTTATTAATCGAATGTAATAGAAGAAATTCCGAATTTTGAATAACTTTTATTTTATTATTTTAAAAATTATATTACACCTTTAGAACAGGAAAGATACCTAAAAAAAGTGGGTGTTTTTTTGGTATTTCGTTATGGAAAACGGATGCGGCAGTTTAAAAATAGACCAGTTTCAGCCGTTTGATTCCAAAAACCGTCAAAAACTAATGGACAAACGAAATGTCCATCTGGTTTTTAATGCTGCGTTTACACAAGGTGGTTCTCAGGATGTAACGTCAGTGACAAAAATGGCGGCTGTCGAAGGCGGATTTTTTTTAATAAACGTATGTGCTGCCCCTTAAATTCGGACAGACCACCAGTATTTTATAAAAGATTTTTTTGGCTGAGATTAAACCTCAGAAAAATAAAGCGAAAAAATCTTTTAAAAGTTATTGGTGCCAAAATTCAAGCCATTTTTGTGGCAGCACTCAGATCTAATATTCAGGGGGCGGTGACTCATACCCATACAACACAAACACGTCCTGAGGACATACGATGTCAGCCGCAGGTAAGCAGAAGAAAAACACCAATAGGCTTGAAGAACATTTTAACACTGCTACCCCTTCGTCCAATAAACAGTTTTTTTAGGGTTTTTCCCCATAGAGGTGTAGCTATTGCCATTCGTGGGTAAGGTCCATTGCCTCCTCCGTCGGACATCCTACAATATCACATCGTTATCCGGGGAACATCCATTGGGGGGGGGGACAAAAAGAGACGCCTAATCACGTCCTTCAAACGTCATTTTCAGCTATTCATACATAGGACGACAGTAGGACGCTTTTAGAACGAGATAAAAATGAATAGAATTGTACATCCTCTGCTTGTCCGGCATGCGACATTCATAGGATCAGTAGCGGACGCTTTATATAAAAAATAAAATTATGTAAAAAATTAGGAAGGGGAGGGCAATTGTCCCACCCTGCTTTTCCTAAATGAGGCCTCGGATTTCTATGAATGTTATCTTGAACTGTGCAGTGGCGCACACTGAAACATTTTTATTAATCGCTATGCGAAAAAAAGTTTTTCCGATCTTCTCTTGCTTCTGCTTGAAAAACCTCGGAAGCGTCGTCTTTGGCACAGATAACTGCTACAGCGCGCCATTTTGCGATGTTCATTGTGGTTTTTAATTAATATCTTAGCCTAATTATTAAAAAAAAACTAAATATCCGGTGCATGCCTTCGTCTACATTCATCCAAACTTTCAGATTTCTACATGCGGTAGATTTACCTAGGCATCTTCAACAGTGACTAGCTGTCAGTCATAGGAACCCTATGTGTTGTAATTGCAATGCATTAGATCTTTCTTTTTCGGGGGGGGGGGGGATCTAATTTAATTTTACATTTAGAAAATATTTATAATATTAAATTTAAATTTCCTTTTATCAGCAAGAAATCGTGTTCCCATTGTAAATGAACTAAAAATTATGAAAATTGAATTTTGTAAGTTTACGGGATTTTGATACAATTATGATGCTTTTGTAAGAAAATGGCGACATACAGAAAAGAGTCTTTGATACAAATTTGGAAAACTTGTCATTACTGCCAGGCTATGGTTTATTTACTTGTCTTATTCATCTAAGCAAATTCGTTCAATCGTCAAGTTCTGTAGCGTGAGTTGCTGACAAAAACTTTTAATTTGAGCATATTCCCTGTGCGTATTTTTAGACACCATGATTTATTCCATGGCCATTCGTCAAGTTCTGTAGCGTGAGTTGCTGACAAAAACTTTTAACTTGAGCATATTCCCTGTGCGTATGTTTAGACACCATGATTTATTCCATGGCCATTCCCTTAGATTATAAACAAAATCCGAAAATATTAGTTCATACGGATCAATAATATTAAATTTTTTCAGCTTCTTAATAATAATTTTAATAAATGGAGAAAAAAGCTATATAAATATTCTTAAACATTACATTTTTTTAAAGAAAAATAAATTTAAATAAATAAAAATAAAGACATTTGTTCGCTATTGCGAACAGCAGATGATATCGCATTAGAATTAAAAAGTTTAGTAGTCATCTTTAGAGAAAATTCGGTAAAAGTTACAAAGCAACTAATATTTTTTAAATTAATTCGAATTTTAAAATTGTAAGAACTTATATCTTATATGACATCCTCGGATTCATCCGGATAACAGGTTTTCATTTCATATCGCTGTAACATATTATTCAGAATCCAGGGTGGAAACTATCTTATGTTACAAAATAAAACTGGATAACTTATCATCGACTAATAAGTTTAAAATTTACAAGGTATTTACATATTACTATTTACAAAATAACTCAGTTAATTTAAAATTACGGTTTAGCTCACATGCCTTGTCGGCAGCATTTTCGCCGATCCCAACCGTTATAGCAAAAATGAGAAACAGCGCATACGTGGGGACTTAGACTGAAATTCACTTACTAGAAAACAAATATGTACAAGGTTACCAGCTTGACGCTTTTATCATATCAGGCGTGACATTTTCATCCCATCAACATTTTTTTCAGTTGATTAGCAAAACTTTCTGTAAATGTTGTAGCAACTCAATGGCTTATAATAAATAAAAATACCTCTACTATCATAGATATTTTTACTCTTATTGTTTAGTTATTTTAAATCACCCACAAAATATATTTTTAAATAATTAAAGGTAATTTGGTGAAAGTCCATGTAAAGTTTTATTAATTTTAACAGAAAGAACAGCATATTATTTAATAATTCATTTATTAAATACACAACTTTATTTAATATTCTATTTTCATTTGTTTTGTAATTTCCTATGTCAATTACATTATTATTTTATTTTTATTGACAAACAACACTGCTTTAGAAATAGCTTCATGTGATTTTCTTAAAATATTTAATACTAACGCAATTAGGAAATTATTTATTACTCAACAAATAAAGAGTAAAATTTTGCAAATGAGCTTATTAATGAGTAATTTAAACGGATTACTAATAAAAATGTAGCTGCAAATATATATTATTCTTTCCACACTTAATATTAAGAAGAATAAGTATCTTTTGTTTTGTTTTTTTTACTTTATGTATTTATTTTTTTAACATAAAGTTAAAAATGTATTCTTTTAAATCTTGTATGTTCTGCTGCCAAAATAGTATATTTTTAAAGAAACATTGTCAATTTATTTTAAGCAGTACATATAAATTTAAATGTAATAGTTTATGATATTTACAAATTTAATAATGCATTATTTTTTTACAATTCTATTCTACATTATGTAATTTTACTAAATATTAAAAATACATTTTTTATTGAATATTATTACTATGGTCTTCCTTTTTAAATACAACTTCTTGTAACTGTTTTTTTTTAATTCAGCTATAAGCAATTAAAAGCTATCTACTCAGATAATTATAAATTTTTTTAATAACCAATTTCTTTTAAATCACTGGACACAGATGGCAGCACAGTAATTCTTTTTTTTTTTTCACTTTTTGTGTGGAGGGAGTTGGGGTGATATTATTTGATTCAACATCAATATAATTTATACTTCTATTATAATTATGGTGTATAAAAATTAATAAAGAATTATATGAAACTGTTTTTTGGGATACATTCAAATAAATAGTAGTCTTCTCTTGTATCGGTGATCTTTCTCTTTTATTTCACTCCATATACAAATTGCACCTTAATATTACCCATATAGCACATTTGCCTCCCAGGGATATCCTGGGGAGTACTGACAATCCACTATCCTCATCCCCAAGGCATCCCTGAGAATGCAGAAAATTGTCATCAGGAGGTCCTCAGGAACCGTAAATGTCCGCCTTATAGCATCCTGGAGAGCTCCCCAGGACCTCCATAACGTTCCTCCCCAGGAAGATTTGAGGATTTGAAATTGGGAGGACTTTAGGAGACTTCAAGGTCACACAAGTGTATGCTTTAAAACCTTCCTCAGGAAGTGTATGGGAAGCAATTTAGGAGGAATTTGGGATATTTCAAGGTCATAAAAACTCCCCGGGAAGTTTATGGGATGTATCACAGGGAAGATTTTGGGATACTTCAAGGTTATAAACCTGCGAATCGTTCACAGGAGGATTTCAGGATGAATATGGGAGGCAGCAAAGAAGAAATTTGGAATACTTAATTGTGGCAGAGATATAGGCTGATATCAGCCTATCTGCAATTAAATATAGTGTGCAAGATTAAAAAAAAACTCTTTTAAAAGTGCAAAAAAAGATGTGCTACTTTGGGCTAGGAAATGTTCTTTCAAACAGTCTTATGCATTTATTATTTTTTTTTTTTTACTTTAATGTATTGTTATTGCAGAATAACAAATTTAACACAAAAAAGTTTTTATTTTACATTTTGAGGAAGGAGAGGGTTATATATTACATTATATGCATTTTTTAAAACTGAATTTTCAGTCTTGCATATTTCTCAGAGCTCACTATAATAGAAAATTTCTGTATAAGAAAAAAGGGTAATTTATTTAGAAAGAAATACAGGATGTTACACTCTTTATAATGTTAAGACTTTCAGTTGACTAACCTTGTTGCTTAAAAAAGAAAAATTTAATTAAAAAAAACCCTCACTTTCAGAAAGATTTTTTGTGTTTTTAAAAGAAACTTTCAAAGGTAAAGTTACTTCGAAGCTTTTTTAATTTTGATGAATTAATGATTGTTGTTTACATGACAGCTGTATTTAGCTTTCTTTCCATTCCATTTTAATTTCTACTTTGTTTTCTTTTTATTCTAATTATGCCAGAGGCAGAGTGGCATCACCCAATTTTAGTTGCCAGTACAGCAAGCTTGTATAACACACATATCAAAACTAAATGTGAAACACAAATATCAAACTAAATGCTAAAATTTTTGCATATATTATCAGAATTGATTTAATAGAATCAGAACATAAATTAATTGCAATACACTACCTAATCCCGCCTTTTTTTTTTTTTTTTTTTTTTTTTTTTAAGTTAAATTTATAATTTTCGCTCTTAATAGCACATACGAGACATTTAAAGACCAAGTGGTACATGTCACATTTTCTTAAATGCTCTAAAATGAAAATCTAGAGAAGTTGCCCTTTAAAAAAGCACTACAATGCTTTCTAAAGGGATGTTTTTGTTTTGATGGCAAATTTACTTACCATCATATACTAATATTCCTTTGTATCTGACAAACTGACACCCCTCCATGCACACAAAATTAGCTACTTTCACCGATGTGGTTTTAAATCTTGCATATGTTCATACAATTTCAGAAAACATTAAAACACATAATTAGTAATTAGCATATTAAGGTCTGTACTAGAGTGTCGTAGTATATTTTTAGGAATTCCATTAAAAATTACTTCCCTTTGCACCTCCTTTATGTCCTAGTGAAAACTTGGTACACAATGCTGCATTACAATCAAAACATAATGCAATTTTAAAACAAAATTTAAGTTTTGCTTTCAAGTTTTCTAGAAATGTTATTTTCTGCTATAAAATACTATACCAGCTTCTGCAAATCCTTTAAAAAAAGTGCTTTTTGAATTAGACAAAAAAGATTCTTTAACTTTAATTTAAATAGCAACTTTACCATATTACTTGTTTCAAACTAAAAGTTCTGGGGAAAGGGTGGAAGGGAAGAGAAAGGGCTAAGATGGTTCGAGTGCATTCCAACATATTTTGGATAACTGAGGTTGATTTCTACAAAGGAACTTTTTTACATTTTTGATTTTGGTTGCACATTTTTTCTTTCTTTTAAATGAGGATATTTCCTTTTGGAGGTAGGTTAAGTGATTTTTTTTTTTCAAAATACTGAAATGCAAACATTTTTAAATAATGCTCACCACAATATTAATAGCAGCATGCAAATGCAGTAGGTTCTTAAGATGTTATTTTTCTTGACACATTCCCTCTCCCCTTTTTAATGTCAGATTAGTGACATTAAAAAAGTGCTAGTTACATAATTAATATGAAATACTACAAGTATTTAAGAAATTTTTAGTGGTGGCGAGTTCACTGTGCATGCTGGTGGTAAAATAAATATTGCATTATTCAAAAATACTAAAATGTGCATTGCAGTTTTAAAACTGTAGAGGTGAGAGTATGGCAAACGTAGGAATTTCTGGATGAGGGTGATTTAAACGAAATATCATCATGTAGAAAAAAGCTTTCACTTATTTGATGATCACCATGAAATATTAAATTTTACAACAGATTTAGGACAAAATATTGAAGATAAGCAATTTTCTAAAGTCCCAAGACTTTTCCAGGTGATGTAGAAACTCTACTGCAGTTCAGTCTATGTTGTACATACTTTTAACTTTATTTATGTCTCATGTGGTATGTCATGACAAATAAAATAAATCAGCACTTTCGTGATTTGTATGAATTTAAACATAGTTGCCAACTTTTGTTATGACATGATTTCTTAATAGTAATTCATGCTTTACGAAATTGTCTTAAAATATACTATTTGGAAGTAAAAAGAAAAAAAAAAAAAAAAAAAAGTACTTAATTTGCTATTTATATGGAAATTTTAGTATAGTTACCGAAATTTCCGGTGTATAAGCCGCAGCTCAGGGAATTCCGTTTTCTACCAGAATTGTTTTTAAATAAAATGTATCTTGCTTCTGCTTAACAATTATTTGACTACCCTTTTTAAATAAAATTTCCGGTTTGAAACAGACTTAAATTACCCGCGGCTTATACACCGGAAATTACAGTAATACAGAAGCATGTATGTAAGTGAATATTTGTATGCAAGATACATAATTTTGTTCCAGTTGAAATCTAAATTAAAAGTAAAATTTGCTTTTAGTTTTATCTTTGTCTTCAGACATGAAAGTGGGAAATACGGAAAAAAAAAAGAAATTTTTTTGGAGCTAAACTCGTAAATTTATACTTACTTTAAGTTATTTATACAATAAAATTAAATATAACTGTACATATGAGTGTTAATTTCTTTTTGCAACTTAGAAAGTATTAAAAACAAATAAACTAACCATAAATGAATAGGTTCATTAAATCAAAACAGAATTGAAGACAGTTTGCTAAGTTATACGATTATCCAACTATATCTAATGAACTTACATGAAGTACAATGATTAATTTTTCAAGATAAATATTATTTTGAATGGTTTGGTTATTATCTGCATAAATTATAAAAATTTTAATGCTAATATCGAGATTTTACTTTAATCTGCTGAATTTCTCTTTGTATTAAGAAAAAAGAGTTACTGAAGAACCGAAGTTCTTTTCTTCATTTACATGGAGAAAAAAGGAAAAAAAAAAGTATACTACACATGTAAGGTGAACAAATCTATTTTCTTACATTGATTGAAAAATTTTTTTGAACCACGTTATATTTAGAAAATCTAAAAAAGAATTAGTCAGTACCAAGCAATTTAAATTTATAAAATTTATTTTAAAAAAATAATAAATGAACAACAACAATTAAACTTTCGGCACTTTTCCTCTTTTGCAGCCTCTTTTTGCAATGCCGTAGCCATGTCTGTATGGGTTCCTTAAGGTCTGTAGGATTCGTAGCAGTGAGAAAAAATAAACTAACAACATCTAGGAGAAAAAAAAATACAAGATTAAATTTCCATTATACTTGCATGATAATACTACAATAGAGTCCAGTTGAACATTTATGATATACAGGATGTTGTTGAATTCGACAGACAAAATCAAAGAGGAGGCAAGAGGAAGAAAAATTACCATAGAATATGGGATTGCAAACAATGTTTAGCCAGTGACAATCACAAAAATAGATGCCGATCAATTTTTTCTATTTTTTCATTTGGAACCATCTGAAATTGGTTGTTTATCAGACAGATGTGGTGTGGATGACCTGGACGATCTGACAACACAAATTATTATCGCTTCAGCAGTGATCACCAGCACACCAAGTATATGCATCCAGCAATTCTTCATCTGTCAGTGTCGGCCTCAATGACATTTGTGACTGCAACTTGGAAAAACTCCTATAAAAAGTCTCACCATCACCTTTCTGACATTGAACTGTAATGCCATTGTAATCCTGCTTTACATTAAATTTTTTTCTACTAATTACTGGCCTTTTTCATTCCCCTCAATGTTACATCCTTCATAACTATGTTTGCTATTTTCTCCCACTTAAAAATTGTTTGTGTTCCCTTGTTCTATGAAAATTTTTCATCCTCTTGATGTCTACTATCATATCACCCTTCTGAATGTGTAGGTCGAATTCACCAACACCCTATATAATGACCAGATGTATTTAGAGAAAACTAAAGCTGTGTTTTCATTCATTGACTTTATTTTGGAAAGTCTGTGTACCTTTAGATTGCTACAATGTAATAAGCACAAAGATTATCTCCTGGACAGTTTCAGGGAGAGGTGGCTGCAGCCTGCCTGCGCTTTGGTTAAGAAATAGCACCCTTCTAGCCCTTCATCACATAAACAGCAACCTTTTTGCCCTCAATACAACTTCTTGCAGGGTGTCTACAGAAATTGTAAAAAAAAAAGTTCCCCGATTTTTCCATGATTTCCCTGACTATCTTTTTCAGAATTCCCCGATTTTCATTATTAACGATACACATATGGTATTTTTTCATGTATGACGATTCCTCTTATAACACACTTATCGAGCTTGCTAATATCTCATTTGGGAGAAAAAACATAAAAATGCCAAATATTCATTAAGTATTATTGGTTGACAGTTTTTTAAATCTGAACTCAAAATTTAGTCTAACAACTTCATACAGTGGCCAATGGATATTGTGTGACCAGAAAATTTCCTCATTTTCTGAAAAATATTAAATTCTAAGATTTATCTACATCTGACGGAATAGCTAATTTGATTCAGCTGGCCACCTGGTCAGGTTATGCTAATTGATCATTTAAATTTTTTTAAATGGGTAATTTGCCTTCAATATACGCACTATCTACAGAAAATAAGGACATTTGACCTGATCATGAGGACACCATAATTTGTGTTAAATATAAAAAAACTCATACCATGTGCATCTTTTAAAAAATATTGGGAAAGACTAATTAGCATGTGAAAAATATGTATACAAAATAGACAAATCAGTTTCGTTGCCAAGGTGAAAATGCAAATATTTTTGCATATAGACCACCCAGTTTCCTGAGCTCATTAACCTATATATAAATATAGCAATAAAAACTTGAATTAACATTAATGATACTAATTAATTACAGAAGCTTATTAAACTAGTATATCCGCTGAAAAGGTAATCAATGTCATTTTAGAGTTGTCTTTATAAGGGTTCTATACTACAGGTGCATAACAGGGCTGGGAAGTTTCTTCCAAATGAAAGAAATTGTTATTCTTTAGAAATTGTTACATATTGTTACAGTTGTTAGAAATGTTACATATATGTAACATCATACATTTATCAAAAAATAAAAATTACTTTGCAAAGATATAAATTATTATTAAGAGTTTTTTAAATTTAAAATAGAGTTCATTTTAATTATACTATTATTAAATTAAGTTATAATATACATTAATTATACAATTAACTATTTATAATTAATAAATAAAAACAATGTTTAGATATTCCAAATAGTTAATTAGAATTAATACTTTGTTTTCAAATTATTTAGTGATAGCATATTTTTATGTAATTTTCATACAATTTATAAATAATTATAGCATATTTGAATATGAAATAATAGAATATTGAATACAGAACATTTGATAAAGATAAATTATTATATTATGTAATCTATAATTATCAAATTACTGTTGTTATTATATTATAAAATTAAATATGTCACTGTAATTTATAGATAATTGGTTTGATAATAACAAATTATTAAAAATATAATGATACAATAATATTAATACTTAGATTATTATCAAATTATTATTATTATATTAGTAATGTAATACTATCCATATACTTCAATAAATAAAATTTTACATATCAATATTTCATTGAAATTGAATGATAATTTATGATATTTATTTATAAAATATCTTCTTTAGACAATAAAGAAGATAATATTTATTATGAATTACACCTGTTTTACTTATGAAAATATTTAATGTTGATAATAAGTAAATACTATAACATTATAAAAATATCAATAATGATCAAATATTTCAGTAAACCACTTAATGATTAAAATAAATAAATAAATAAATAAATAAATATATAGATTTAAATACTACATAACAGCATTTTTTTTTTCAAAATATTTTAAAATTAAGTTTATAAAAATAATAGTTAATAAAAAATTATAATAATTATATAATTAAAGTAGTATTTTAATATGTTATAGTATGTATTATAAAATATCTCTCTTTAACAGATCTTGTAATATTATAAATTTATTTATCTAATATAGATAATAGTATTTATTATAAATAGTATCTCTTTTTATTTGTATTCATACAACAATAATATTAGCATCTGGTACTATTTAATTACAATACGTTAATAATGATAAAAAATAAATATTATAAAATATAACATGCTATCAGTAATGCTAAAATATTTCAATAAACTATTTAAGTATGTTTATGTGAATAAACCAGGAAACAGATTTAAGAGATACTATAAATTAATATTGGAGATTTAAGTAGCTAGTTTCACAAAAAAGTAAAATATCATAAAAAAAATCTCAAGTCCTTTATACACCACTGTCAATCTAATAATAATAATAATATTTTTGTTGTTGTGGTTATTAATTACCAATTTAAATTACCTGTAAATTATATCTAGAAGTAGTTGCGACATTGCAGGGCTCGCACCGTTCCTAAAATTTTCGCACTTTGCTACCAGTATTTTAAATAAGAATTCTTCGTGGTAGATTCCTTTAAAATCTATTATAGACCTATACAACAAAGATTATCGTTTTAATTTAGTGGTAGCAAAGTGCGAAAATTTTAGGAACGCTGCGAGCCCTGGATATTGAGAAAAATGTTAAATTATCAAACATAACAATTTATTATCTAATATAGGTAATATTGTTATTTATTTATAAATCACGTTAAAGTTAGAAGAAAAGGAGTCAAAACTGTTTAAGAAAATATTTTTATCATTTTTGACAGGAATATACGTATATTGTTCAGGTAAATTCATTATAAATATCAAATCAAATAAGTTTACGTAAGCTCTACACTATCACCGTTTCACAATAACAAGACATCCAAATATTTTCGAACGCCAAAAATTAATCGCCAATTGACATAGCAACCTCGGTAACCCTGTACAAGTTATCTACCAAGAGAATTTCAATCTAAGTCCCCACGCATGCGCAGTTTCTAATTTTTGCTATAACGGTTGGGATCGGCGAAAATGCTTGTCGGCAGAATGGAGTTATGAATAAAGAGGAGGAGACGTATGGTGTACTGGCTACCAGTTGCGAGTGAAGTAACTGAGGAGGTTGTCACAAGATGGCGGCTGCTTTTTTTAAAATCGGATCTTCAGTTTCTGATTACCGCCAGGGCAAACGTTCCACCAGTACAATTGAACAGAAAATTTCGTCTTAATTAAACGCCTTATTCATGGAAACATTTCTCAAAAATGACATAAAAATTTCTATTTGTTTTGACTGGTGTCAGTATATCTTGTAAAACTGTCAGTTTGTTCCACTGGTTGTCACAATATGGCGGAAACGCAGGACCTAACTACCGCCAAAGTAAACTCCTACCAGTAAAAATGAAAGTCTGTGTCTACCATTATTTGTGACTTTAATTTTGTAATAATAAGGCTTTTAAATAAGTTGAAAATTTCTGTATAAATCTACCGGTACAAGTTTTGACCAGCGATAAACAACTCCTGCGATAGCGGTTACAGTTGAAGCTTCACTATTTTAAGGATATGTCAGTTCCTCTTTATTAATAGTTCCATGGTCGGCAGCAACCTTGGAAACATTCTTCTCTTCGTAAAGTCTAATTTACTCAGCTTGTCAGTTCTTTTGAAAGAAAAGAAAAGGAGAGAAAATATGATGGGGTGCGTATTGTTCGAGCGTTACACTCTTCCCCTCACACTGCATTACTGGTCCCTCAGATGCAGTGTGCATTTCCTGGGTGGATTCCTTCGGGATGCTTTCTGGTGCCTAAAATCCTCTATGGTTCTCGTGTTATTTATAGTCCTGGTTTTCTCTTAACCCTTAAATGCCTCATTTTTCAAAAATCATTGTAATAATGTTTTTCGGCTTTCATTTTTTAAATAAATCACGGGAAAAATAATTTTAAAAATCATATTTTGTTTTAAGTATAGTTTACGGCTAAAAAACAGTTTGTTACTAATCGGCAATACTAGTGTTTAATTGAAAAAATAATTTCCCTTGATAAAATTCTATAATTTTAAACACACAAGAATTTTAGGAGCTATAATAAGAAATAAATTTTACTTGCTCACTGCAGGTCAAAATAGGGTATTTCGCAAGCTTCCAAACAAAACAAAAAGAACAAGTAGCAACAATTGAAAAAATAAATTTATCTTTATTCTTAAACAGCACAAGTGTTGCAATCTACATGTTGAAAATCGATTTAATAATATTTTCAGAATGTATTTTATTGGCAACATTAGGCATTATAGCTTCAATATTATTCTAATAGTATTTTAGAGCCTAAATTGGGTATGTTGCCAAAAAGCAACACCAGGCATTTAAGGGTTAAGGGGATTCTTCGCGCGCTTGAAAACATACGCTCCGTAATGTTAATCCTAAGGGCAGGTTATTTTCGAATTGTTCGTTTCAAGTTGAATATTTTTAAACGATTTTTTTTTTGCATAGGATAGCTGAGCTCAATCTTTAATATGACTCTTTTTTACTTTTTCGATTTTGGCTGAGAATTTTTTTTAAAAAGGTACTTTCAGTATCGAAACCGGTTTCGAAACTGAAAGTACCTTTAAAAAAATCTACAACCAAAATCGAAAAAGTAAAAAAGAATCATATTAAAGATTGAGCTCAGTTATATTCTATGCAAAAAGAAAAAAAAATATTCAAATTGAAACGAGCAATTAGAAAATAACCTGCCCATAGGATTAACATTACGGAGCGTGTGTTTTCAAGTGCGTGAAGAATACCCTTAATCCCTTGAGGGGCAAGTAATTGCGTTACTGTAATGTAGAATTTACACCGGAATCTTTCAAAAATTTTATTGCAAAATAAGGCAAAGCAATTTTACTACTCTTTTCCACCAAAGTTAAAAAAGTAAAATTTAATAAAAATTTTCTGGTGCAAATATTCATTAACCCGGGAGAACGCGCGCATACCCAGGGTATGAATGGTTTTTACTTTGTCACCAAAAAATACAAATAAAGATCGTCACCTTATTTAATTGGTGATAATTTTGCGATAAGAGAAGTTGAAGATTACTTTATAAAGATTGTGGTGACAATTGTAAAAAACCATACGCACTCCGGGTCTATCAGGCCCGGCGCGCGTCCTCGTGGGTTAATCGTAGGTGGGATAGATATATCCCACCGCCCCTCAAGGGGTTAAACAATTTTCAAATGAAAGATTTTCACGTGAAAAAGGTAAATAAATAAAAGAAATGAATATGGGGTCATACTGGAAATAAAAAGAAAACTCTCAAGTATTTCTTAATATAACAAGGTGAAAGGATTTTGAGTAAGAAATAGCAGGTGAATTAGACGTCTTTATTGAAAACAAAGATGTTGGAACAAAATGATCTTGGGTAAAATAAAATTAACTATTATGCACGGAGTAAAGAGATAGATGGAGATGCAGTATGCCGTAAAAACAGTTTGCAATATGATGCTCTTTATCGCTCAGATTTAAATGCCCTCATTCGGCCCAAACAAAACAAGCATGTGAAACAGGGACAGAATTCTTTGACTTCATCCGTGCATTTTTTCTCTAAATGAAAATGATTTGCTTATATTTAAGCATTCTGAAGCAGCATTTCATTGTATTATGAATTGAAAAATGTATTCCTAAAACTATTCTTTTTTTTTTTTTTTCTTTTTCCAAACACACGTCGTTGTGTTTGTGCCGAATGTAGCGGATTTTAGGGATACATTTTTGGCGTCACTTCAAGATTTATCATCTGCGTATGGTTAACATGAAGATTTTATTTTTAATTTTTAAGTTATTAATTTTTAAAAAACTTTTGCTTATCCTTATAAATTACAGCGAAAAAAAAAAATCTAAGATATACTATAACAATCCGCACAATCAATAAAAATTACAAATGTAAATTTAAACAGACTACGGGGGGGGGGGGAGGGGTTCAGAGGGGCAGAGCCCCCTGAAGAAATGCAATTTTTAATTTGAAAAGTTACCAGAATGAGCAACTCATCAGAATTTCAGAATATCATTTGTTTAACACTCTTAATTTCTGAAACTTTACGAAGTATTTTTTTATTCTCATAAATATTTATCTAAGTTGAATATTACGCAAAGAGTGTTAAAAAACAATGACTTCCAAAGATGACGTGGAGGCTCCTGATCTACCATTGCCACCTAGAATAGCAAGCCTTCTGGCTGCAAGAGAAAATTCCAGTGACGTCAAGCTTAGTAGGCGAGAAAAAAATTCCCAGCAGGAAGAGAATACACAGTGACACTAGGTAGAAATGGCTGTGTGAGTTGTTTTATAAGCGCTGTTTTCGAAGTTTTATGCATTTTAAAAAGGATTGTTTGTCAATTTAAACTAAGGTAAGTGTTTTATTTTGATAAATATTAATTTTGTGTATGCATTTACTTATTTATATTACTTCTAATACTTTTGTTGGCTTCTGATATACAAAACTGAACATAAGCTATAATTTACCACGTGTTTGCACGCGAGAATGCTGTGTAATATATGTTTTTAATTATTATATTTTTTAAAACCCTAATTATTGCTAGTATAAAATACATTTTAAAAATAATTTTTTAGTTTGATAGATAAATCTAATGTGCATTATGTTAATGATAAAAAAATGTTAATGATAAAAAAATCTAATGTGCATTATGTTTTTCTTTTAAAATTAAATTAAATTTTGGTACTATAATAAACATGTAACTTTACTATTGTAATTCGTTTATTTTACTATTATAATTCATTTATTTTACTATATTTTAAATTATACAGTTAAAATTTTAATAACAATTTTAAATATAAATAATAATAATAATTGTAAAATATTTAATTTAGTTTAAAGTTTAGTCTGACTTTGAAAAGATTTTACTGTACTTTTAACAATGATTTGAAGATTAGCCAATGACATTTCATTTGGCATATTATTTTTATTGTTTAAATTTTAGAACAAATACTAATAATAGTCAGATATGAAATTTAGTGCGATTTCTTTAAAATAAAATTAAACGTCAATAAATAATGGATATTTTAGTATTTAAATTTGTTTATTTCATATTTTTTAATTTTACTAAACGCTTCATTTTTAAATCATTAGTATTTTAATTTACAAATTTTAGTTTTGCACATATTTTTAAAATTTATCGAATGTAAATAACATTTATTATTTTAGCATGTACATAAAATTTATTTTGAGTTTATTGCCAATTTATATGGATTAACTTCTACAGATTTCAGTAATATAAATTATTGAATAAATACTAATAACAGATTTTTAATCAGTTAGGCAAGTGTATTGGACATTTTTTAAAATAATTAAAGTAAACTTTAATAATGCATAATATTATTCAAATATTAACAATTTATTTAGTGCCTTACTTAATTTAACATTTTCTAGGTCTATAATACTATTGTTAGAGCTTTTCAAAATTAATCAAAATTTAATATTTTAGTTTCGGATTGTAAAAAATGGTCTATAGAAATAATAATTATAACCATAGCAATATTACTATATGTACTTAGATATTTTAAGATAATTTATGTTCAACTTCATCAAAAGCAAGTAAAAATATTTGAAGAAAGTGATTAAATAAATACACAAAAAAATTAAGAATTTATCAAAATAAAAGACTAATCTTATAATAATAAATATCCTCCTACTTAATGAGAAGAACACTTTATTAGTTCTATAAATAAATTAATAAATGAAGACAAGTTGAAAATATGAACCACTTTCATAAAAAAAAAAAAAAAAAAAAAAAAAAGAAAGAACAAAATGAGATTCTTTCAATAAAATATTTAAATATTACTTTTCAGAAATAAATAAAAAAATTGTATTTAATCATAAACAATCTTAGAATATTGAATAAATTGAAATTCTAATAATTTTGCAAAAGAATTTTTGTTTTGAAAAAAAAAAATATTTTTACAAAATAAGGTTATTTTTGAAACAGTTTTTTGTCTTTTGGTATAAAACTATTTTTAATAAATTTACAAATTGGCTTAAATATTTAATTAATTAAAGAATAACATTTCCTTGAAGGTTGCAGCCTTCAGAACAAAAGAGAAAAGAAAAGAATCCTATTTTTCCTCGAAAAATCGCTTTTAAAGTGAACAATCTAGTTTTTTCTTTCTTTTCGTTTCTTTTATAATGCTTTATTTATAATAATTAAAGATTATTTAAACAATTCTTCATAATACTTACGCACATTTTCCAAAAATTTTGCTACATTTTCAATTAAAAAAAATCAGGATGAAAGAAAAGAAAAAAAAATCTGTTTTTCAGATTTCCGAACTTTTGATTCTAAAATGAACAATCTAGTTAAAAATATTTTTATTTAAAATATATTTTTGAAATTAGCAGTATTTACCAAGATGTCAAGAAAATTCGGCAAACATAAAAATGATGATAAATGTGTTTCATGTTAAAATTTTTTAGTTATAAAATTTAATTTATATGTCAGTAGCAATTTATTGATGTACAATCAAGCTTACAATTCTATTATTAGGTCAATTTAATGCTTAGTTGTTTATGTAGAAAAACATCTGTATTCTAGGTGGCAATGCTTATACTGTATATATGTCTTCAGTGCACCGGTCCTCACCTCATTCTTAACTCCCATTTGTTAACCAGCAGATTCTGCGCAAGCCGAATCTGCTATTATTGATAACTCTTGAACAAAATGACCTAAATTCGCAAATCTCCTTTCATTATCAAATAAAACTTTATTCCAAAGTATTTGTGGTGCGAGTATATAAATAAAACGATTACGGGTTGGGTTGGGACATTATTACCAAAGAAATTATAACTTCTAATATATATATATTTTTTTATATCACTTTACAGTGGACTATTTTACTCCAATTTCTGAAACCTACTATATGCCATACACGTACTTATACTAGCATATTTTTAAGAGAAATAAGAAAGCAGCGCCTGATTACCAACGGGGCACATTCCCACCAGTAAAAAGAAACAGAAAATTTGCCTCATATACAGCAGAAATTTTACATGAATACGGCGTTCAGATAAAGCGAATAGTTCTTTTAAAATTTATTGGTGCAAGAGTGCCCCGTTGGTAATCAGGCCCTGTAAGAAAGATTTTTTTTTGTACATTATGGCAGCACTGAAAATAAAAATAGCCGTTACTCCAAGGCCATAATCAAAGGATTATAATTGTCAATGACCTTTATTTAATTTCGCTGATGTGTATTTATTAGCAAAATTTAATCTCTTTTAATTGTTTTTTTTTTTTTTTTTTTTTTTTTTTTTTTACCCAATTTTACTCCTAGTTTCTTACGTCGGTAGTCTTGGAACGAATTGGTGACATAAATCGGGGTATTACTGTATTATTTTTTTTTAATTTGAGCAAATTAATATCATATAAACAAAAATTCGTATGTTTGGTCAATATTTACTTGTTTCAAAGCCTACTGTCCCCTTGATATAAGAAAACTGCAACTGCTGCAATAAAAGATCTGATTACCTTAAAAAAAAAGAATGGTGGGTGGAAGTGTCTAAGGTAATAAGTTTAAAAGAAAATTCCAATAAAATCTTTATAATATAGATAGCTATATAGATTGAAATGCACACCAGAAATTTGCCAAGAACGTCTTCGTTGGTTTAACATTAGTTTGCGAATTTTTATGCTGACTAGTCTCTTAATTTAATATATTCAATTATAATGCAAGTACAGGAACTTCAAAGTTACTTCTGTTTTAATGTGCGTAATTTATAACAGCACACGTTGCACACACACTTAGCTTCCGCATTTCTCTGGCTAACGCTAAATCTATGATCCAGGGATGAGTATTTCTCATATTATTTAATGACCAAATTTTTGAGATTTAAGAAAGCAAAGTATATTATTAAAATTTAGTGGCAGTAATCGGTCATTTGGGTTGGAGAGCTCTCATCCCTGATGGTCGTAGAATGCATTCGTATACTATTTAAAATATATACTCGGAAAATTGATATTTTTAACTCTTTTTTTTGTTTACTCTTCTTAACCCTTTCACTCCCAGTGAGTCCAAATGGCATCATGATGTTAGTGGATTTTTTAATTCGGATATTCCAAGTTCATACCAGAAAATTAAAATAGCAATATTTGGTTTATTTAATAACAGACCATTTCCGTATTTGAATAATGCGGAATTTCACAGTGAAATTTTCTGGTGTAAATTCGGATTCTTTGAACTACGTAATTTATAGATGCCAACATCTCTTAATTATTCCGGAGTCTGATCAAAAATTTGCATGCTCAAACCGGAAAAAATATATAAGAAAATGCGTCTTGTTTCTATGAACTAAATCTGCGACTTCATTTTGAAATTTTTGGTTAAATAAAAATTCCGGTGGAAAACGTATTCTTCTTGGATCAGACTCCGGAATAATTAAGAGATGTTGGCATCTATGCGTAATTTCTAGAACGTATTCTACATGGGAATGAAAGGGTTAAAGGGCGTCTCTTCTTTTCTTGGTTCTCGAAAAATTTCTAAAATCTATGCTTAATTTAATATTTTATGTGTTAAAAGCTGACGAATTGTGGGTAAGATTTTAACACTTCACATAAAATTAAGCATATGTTTTAAAAACATTTTGAAAACTAAGAAAAAAAGAGGCATCCTTAAAGAAGAGTACACAGAAGAAAGGGGTTAAAAATATTAATTTCTCGAGGAGATATTTTAAATAGACGAATGCATCAAATGTCCATTAGACTTAACGTTAGTGAGGGGAATTCGGAAGCTGAGTAACTAGCAGCGTTGAGCTCTGATTTACGCCGGGTATTTCTCTCATATGCTTTGGATCCCAATCCCAATTTTCAAAGGATTCCCCTCTATCCGCATATTAAGACGGTTCCCCAAAAAATTCTCCGCTTTCAACGAGAATTTTTTTTACACGTTCACGGATTCCTTTTAATACGTACCGGGTATCCCAAAAATGACTGATGGATTTTAAAATTCAATAACTTGCAAACGGGGACAGATATTAAAAAAAATTCTTGCTGGAGTGTTATGTAAGATGTCAGGAGTTTTTATGCTACGATTCTCAGTTTTAGTTACAAATAGCATCGATAGAGGGCGCTGCAAGCAATAACCGCTAAATCCAGGCTCGATTTTTCGATCTCTTTTTTCTTCCATGCGAAAAAAGGAGATTAAAATGTATTGAATGGATCTCGAAGTACCAAAAATCGGGTCTGGACTGAGCACTTATTGCTCTCAGTGCCATCTATTGTTTGAAATTGAACTAAAATCAAGAATCACAGTAAAAAAACGCCTGACATCATACATAACCCTCCTGCAAGAATTTTTTTAATATCTGTCACTGTTTGCAAGTTATTCAATTTTAAAATCCATCAGTCATTTTTGGGACACCCGGTAAAAACGTGCAGGTATAACTATTGAAATGATATGGAATCGAATGATATTTTTCATATTTCGATTAAATGCTTTAAGCCGTTTTTTAAATGTTTTAAGCATCTTTAGTTTTAAGCTATTGCTGTCTGCTGATGTCGGAAGCTTTCAAGGGATGTCGCGTTCTGAATTTGCTTTAAAACACAACTTTGACAGTATTTCCTAAAAGATCTTTGCCTTTACCGAAAAATGGAAAACGCTATACGAAGGACTTCGAAAATCTGTCAGAACAGTAAAGAATGTAGGTCAAAAAATATCTTCTAAAAAATTTGAGATTTTGTGCTTATTACAGGCTTAGAATTACAAATTCCTCTCTCTGAAGCTCCGAAAATTACACGAATCAAAATGCTTGGATTCAACATTAGAAAGTAGTCACTTTGAATTTGAGAACAACCTTCATTATTCAGTTATTCCTGCATTCAGTTCAAAGTAAATTTTATAGAAATGAACGGTTTAAAATTATTACTCACACCAGATTTTCTTTAAAGAATAAGTAATATTGTTTTGTGAATAGATTTTACGTTCATACTTACTTGGCGTCAGAGATGCCTTGATCAAGAAGGGGGCTCTCTCGGTCGGAGGCTGTCCATTGCACTAAGGGCTGCTGACGACTGCCACTTCCGCAAACTGCGGTTGGTTGGGGCGCACAATTTTTGGTAGTCGGGACTGCGTTCGCGCTGTTCCCGGTAATTATAATGATAGATTGGATGCTTTCTTTCGTTAGACACGAGCGTCTGGGGAGAGAACGACTTCTAATAGTAGCACTTAGAAAAAATTCGGCTGCCGTTTCAACAGGGGAGAAAACAGTCTGCGTTCTTATCTCAACTTTGTGTAGCTTTCCCGTTTCGCTTGTATTTATTATTCGGTTATGAGAACATTAAAATAAATAACGTAGAATGTTAATTTTATAATTTGATTCTCATAAAAAAAGGATTCTTTTTTTCAAAAATAAATAACATAATTTTAAAAGGAAATAAATAATATCTGTTATTTATAAAAAAAAAAAAAACCTTTTATATATAAATCTGCAAAAATTATTTTTATAATTATAGCTTCATATTTTAATATATAATATTTTATTATACACACATATATATATATATATATTAAAAAAAATAAGTACATTTGTCAATTCTGCGTTATATTTATATATAATGTAATTATTTGGCAATTAATATTATATATAACATATATTCAAAAATGTGTGTCACGAAATACTGTTTTTTTTTTTCTTTTTCACCCCGGAAAATTCATTTTTTATTAAGTTTTATATATTAATGATTTACCTTTCTGTGTGTTTACCTATTCTTTTTTTAAAATAAGGCCAATTGACGTAAATGTTTAATATTTTGTTAAGATTAGCACAAACCTCATCGTATCCTACTTTTTTTTTTCTTTTTTGCAAGTTGGTTTCCAGTTTGGGGAATTCGATTTGAATATTTTACAATGGCTTTTTAATTTATTATTAAATGATTTTATGAAGGAGGTATGAGATAATATATTTTTTAACGATTACGTTTAGCAGATTACGGAGGAAGGAGGGGGGGGGGGGGGGGGAGTTAAATTTTTTTACTTACATAAGGACGAAAATATCAATTTTCCCGTTTAATTTACTGCATCTATTTGACATTAAATGAAATTTCCCTTCCAGAGTTGCAATCTTTATAAGTTCTTTTTTCTTTTCTTATATATATATATCAGTGTGATTTAAATGCTAAAACTTCGATATGTTTTTCAATTAACTCGATTTTTAAATGGACAATCCTCGTGGTTCATAAAATTAAAAACAGGATTTTCCTTAATAGAAATTGACTGTTGAAGAGTATTTCCTTAGTATTTTTTTAAAATAAAAATATTAAGCAAACAGTCATTTGTTCATTATTTTTACAGCATGTCATGACATTTCATTTATTTTTTTTAACTCTTTATGTCCCAAATTATGAATTCATGAAAATTCCATCTTCTAAACTATTTTTTGTGAATTTTTGAAACTACATTAGAAGATTTACACAATCATTTAATAAATTTTAGAAGGATTTTGCCATTTAAAGTCAATTAATTAAATTTGTATTTATAGGAATTTTGTGCAATATTTATAACTTCATTCAAATCTTTTATTTTAAATATTTTTTTTTTTAGTATTTTATAGAATTAGGAAATGTACAAGCAGGGCCGTAGCGACCGCCCCCCATACCCCCCATTTGGGGGGGGCCTGAGCAAAGTCAGGGGCCCAGTAGTGAGCTATTGTATCTTTCAGCCGAATGTTTTTTACTTTTTAAATAATTTTTTTATGTATTTTTAATAATATTTTATTTTGTTTTATCGAAATTCCTTTTTTTTTTTTTTTTTTTTTTTTGTCAAAGATCTTGATCAGATTTAGAAATAGAAAACAGATATGTGCTTTTCTTCTATATCCACCATTCTTTATAAAAGTTTTTGAAGGCTGCAAGTTCTACTTAAAGAATAAATGGTATTTTAGTATTTTTGGGGTGCACCTATCAATGGGCGAAAAAGGTGAAACCAAAGGTTCAAAACTTCTTTAATACTATTACTTCCATCAAATAAAACAGATATGCGCTTTTTTTCTACAGGAACCATTTTTTTAAAGGGGCCCAGATGAAAGAAATTTTGCAGGCTCTAGATTCTTTTTGAATTGTCTTTTTTAGGGCCCCCTATATAAGAGCGAAAAAGTTGGAACCCAAGATTCAAAACTTTTAAGCCCATTTTTTTATTCAAATGTTTAAAAAATATGCTTTTAAACCTCACTTAGGAATCCAATAGGTTTCAAAACTTCGTTATACTATTACTTCCTACAACCAAATGTGCTTCCTTTCTATAGTCATTATTCTTTTTAAAGGTGCCCAGATGAAAGAAATTTTGCACGCTGTTAATACTTTTTAAATTGTCTTTTTGGGGGCCCCCAATAAAAGTGAGGAAAAGTTGGAACTCAAGATTAAAAACTTTTAGGCCCCATTTTTATTATTCAAATGTTTAAAAAATATGCTTCTTAATATCATTGGGGGCCCCAACAAGCTTCAAAACTTTCTTAATACTATTACTTCTTTTGACCAAAACAGACATGCGCTTTCTTTCTATAGCCAGTATTCTCTTTAAAGGTTCCCAGATGAAAGAAATTTTGAAGGCTCTAATTTCTTTTTTAATTGTCTTTTTTAGGGCCCCCTATAAACGGGAGGAAAAGTTGGAGCCCAAGATTAAAAACTTTTAGGCCTCACTTTTTTATTCAAATGCTTAAAAAAACATGCTTTTTAAACTCGTTGGGAGTCCCAATAAGTTTCAAAACTTCCTTAATACTATCAGTTCCTTCAAACAAATGTGCTTTCTTTCTATAACCAACATTCTCTTTAAAGGTTCCCAGATGAAAGAAATTTTGCAGGCTTTAAATTCTTTTCTGTCTTTTTTAGGGCCCCCTATAAAGGTGGGAAAAGTTGCAGCCAAAAATTCAAAACTTTTAGGCCCCATCTTTTTATTCAAATGTTTTAAAAATATGCTTTTTAATCTCGTTGGGGGCCCCCAATAAGGTTCAAAGCTTCCTTAATACTATTACTTCTTTTGACCAAAACAGATTTGTGCTTTCTTTCTATAGCCAGCAGTCTCTTTAAAGGTGCCCAGATGAAAGAAATTTTGCAGGCTCTAAAGACTTTTTAAATTAACTTTTTTGGAGCCCCCTATAAAAGTGAGGAAAAGTTGGAACTCAAGATTCAAAACTTTTAGGCCCAATTTTTATTATTCAAATGTTTTAAAAATGTGCTTTTAATATCGTTGGGGGCTCCAACAAGGTTCAAAGCTTTCTTAATACTATTACTTCTTTTGACCAAAACAGATATGTACTTTCTTTCTATAGCCAGCATTATCTTTAAAGGTTCCCAGATGAAAGAAAATTTGCAGGCTCTAAATGCTTTTTTAATTGACATTTTTCGGGCCCCCTATCAAAGTGAGGAAAAGTTGGAACTCAAGATTCAAAACTTTTAGGACCAATTTTTATTATTCAAATGTTTAAAAAATATGCTTCTTAATATCATTGGGGGCCCCAACAAGGTTCAAAACTTTCTTAATACTATTACTTCTTTTGACCAAAACAGATATGCGCTTTCTTTCTATAGCCAGTATTCTCTTTAAAGGTTCCCAGATGAAAGAAATTCTGAAGGCTCTAATTTCTTTTTTAATTGTCTTTTTTAGGGCCCCCTATAAACTTGAGGAAAAGTTGGAGCCCAAGATTAAAAACTTTTAGGCCTCACTTTATTCAAATGCTTAAAAAACGTGCTTTTTAAACTCGTTGGGAGTCCCAATAAGTTTCAAAACTTCCTTAATACTATCAATTCCTTCAAACAAATGTGCTTTCTTTCTATAACCAGCATTCTCTTTAAAGGTTCTCAGATGAAAGAAATTTTGCAGGCTCTAAATTCTTATGGATTGTCTTTTTTAGGCCCCCCTATAAAGGTGGGAAAAGTTGCAGCCAAAGATTCAAAACTTTTAAGCCTCATCTTTTTATTCAAATGTTTTAAAAATATGCTTTTTAATCTCGTTGGGGGGCCCCAATAAGGTTCAAAGCTTCCTTAATACTATTACTTCTTTTGACCAAAACAGACATGCCCTTTTTTTCTATAGCTACCATTCTTTTTAAAGGTTCCCAGATGAAAGAAATTTTACAGGCTCTAAATTGTTTTGAATTGTCTTTTTTAAGGCCCCCTATAAACGGGAGGAAAAGTTGGAGCCCAAGATTGAAAACTTTTAGACCCCATTTTTATTATTCAAATGTTTTAAAAATATGCTTTTTAATCTTGTTGGGGCCCCAATAAGGTTAAAAACTTTCTTAATACTATTACTTCTTTTAACCAAAACAGACATGCCCTTTTTTTCTATAGCTACCATTCTTTTTAAAGGTGCCCAGATGAAACAAGTTTTGAAGGCTCTAAATACTTTATAAATTTTCTTTTTTGGGGCCGCTCTTAAAAGTGAGCAAAATTCGGAACTCAAGATTCAAAACTTTGAGGCCTCATTTTTTTTTTCAAATGTTCAAAAAATATATGCTTCTTAATCTCGTTGGGGACCCCAATAAGCGGGCATCTATGTGCATTGCATATGCCGCCTATCCCCTTATGTTGGACGTTTTGAACATTTCATTTCTCTTGTCTCGATAAATTACTTATGTTAACTATACATAAATTACATTGTATATTTATTTAATCTACTAGCAGAGTTTCGCTAATTGCTTTTTTAAAAAAATAACCTATTTTTTGGAGTTCTCCATTGGGGGGCTTTCACTGCCTTCCGCAGCGTAAACCTGTTCCGGATATTCCCGCTCCTATCTTGAATCAAACAATCATTGAATTTTTCGATATTTTTCGAATTTCGATGATTTTTTTCGATAAAAGTGATAGTGTCCAGATAAAAGTAAAATTTTCCAGCATCGTAGGTCACGTTGCTACAGGAACAAATTTGTTATTTTTCCACTTCAGCTTAATTATGACAGCAGCAAAATCTACCGGATAATTCTTCGGTTTCAGAAAAAAAAGTCAAGAAAACTCCGCAAAACGCGAAAAAAGTGTGTAAAAATCTTATAAAAATTTGGGCAAAAATTCAAAAATCGCTGAGAGAAAATTGATTATATCGAGCCAAAAGATTGTAACTGGAATGTGAAAAAATCGCCGTGAAAGACAAAAATACGCTAAAAATCACATAAAACGTTCGTGAAAAATTCAGAAATTTCTATGGACATATTTTCTATATTGAGCTAAAAGACTGAAACCTGGTTCCTTTTAGGGATGTCAAAAATCTGTGCCACAGATGGTAAATTTTTTACTATATTGGGATAAAAGATAGAAACTGGGTTCCTTTTACACTCTCTCTCCAAGGGAAAAAAAAAAAAAAAAAAAGGAAAGAAAGAAATCAGTAAATTGAGGATTTTTTCCGTAACTTTTTCTTTCATTCAAACACACACACACACAAAAAAGCTTTGATTTGATTTTCTCATTTTCCGCGAAAATATAGAAAACTCACCAATCTAACATAAAAATTACCTAACATCCTTACTAAATATGAAGATGCATTTTTGCCAAATCAAATCACAGGAGTGTTCCGCCAACTTTTCAGCGTTGTACTTTTCCCTATTAGAAACTGAACGAATGACTTTTTTCCTTCATAACACGAAGAAGTCACGAATCAAACATCAAAATTTTTAGAAATTTTCCTTTCTAAAGACGAAAGTTTCTTCAAATGTGAGATAAAATCTCTTCTAATCACAGGGGTCTTAAAAAGGAAAAAAAAAAAAAAAAAAAAAAAAAAAAAAACGTTCATGAAAAATTCAAAAATCGTAAAAAGGACGAAATTTAGTACACCGGGGTAAAAGATTTAAACCTGATTCTTTTACTAATGTAAAAAAAAATACGCGAAAAAAAGTTAAAAATCACATAAAAAATTCGCGAAATATTTAAAAATCGAAGAAGACTACTTTATTATATTCGGCTAAAATGGAAAGATGGATTGAAAATAGATTTTTTTATAAATGTGGGGAAAAAAGCACGAAACTCGAAAAAATACAAAAAATATCGTAAAAAATTAAATGAAAAAAATTCGAATCAAAAAATTTAAAAACCTGTTTCGAGCCACTTAGGCATATAGGTAACCTTCCTGTCAAATTTTGTACGGAACAGAAAAACATCTGGTCAGACAAAGAAAAACTCTGGACAGACAAACGTCTGTCTTTATTATTAGCTACTAGGAAACCCGTCAACCATCCCCAAAGAAAGGTACCTTCTATCCGAAGGTATTTTTTTTTCTTCTTAAATTTCAATTTGGGTGACAATTTTAAACTGGAGAAAACCGGAATGTATGAAAACAACATCCTAAAAGTATTTTTTTTAATTAGTAAATCCGTACATATATATGTATTTAATAAAAGGCACCAATCCGAGCGGGAAAAAAATTGTTATAAGTGAATATTTTCTGCTTAAAAAAAATCTTTCTGGGCCACGCGGATGGCATTGTCAAACTGAAGAGAAAATTGAAAATACGAAAACGACTTCCATATTTTTTATTTATTTATTTTGTTTATGAGCAATACTTAGCAATTTATAACATTTGTAAAAGGAATTCAGTTTCAAACTTTTTTGCCAAATTTTGTCCTCTGCTGTTTTTAAAATTTTCGAGAATTTTTATGTGATTTTTAGCTTTTTCACTTTTCTGGTAGTTTTTTTAATATTCGTAAAAAAAAAATAAAATAAACCCGGTTTCAATCTTTTAGCCCAATATAAGTAAAGTTTGATCTCTATGAACTTTGAAAATTTTTATGCAATTTTTGGCGTTCTTTCGCGTTCTTCGGCGATTTTTTTGACATTTTTTTCTAAATGAAAGAATTCTCAGTTAAATTTTGCAAGTCCTTTGATTAAATTCACGTTGTAAGAATATAAAATCTGTTCCTGTAGCAACGGGAACGAAATGTTGAAAATTTGAATTTAATCTGGATCTAAATAAAAAAATTACAATGATTCAAGGTTCGTATGATTCAAGATCGGAGCGGACATAGCCCCTATGGGTGTACGCTGCCGAAAGCAGTGCAGCCCAACTACAAATTAGTTCAATTTGAAGTTCGTTTTGGAAAATTTGACCAGCGAAACTGCGCTGGTATTGTTATAAAATGGAACTCGGGTGGAAAATTAAATATAGATATTTCTCTAAAATCTTAGAGGGGGGGCCCCGAAAAATATGTTTGGGGGGGGCCTCTGAAGACCTTGCTACGGCCCTGTGTACAAGTATAATGCTCTTACAAGAGAAATATAGGAACAATTCCGAACTGAAACTTTTCACCCTCGAACTTCCAACGTCAAGAAAGCTAAAGAGGTGCAAATGAAAAAAAAAAAAAAAAAAAAAAAAATCATCTTTTTAAAAATATTTTTGTTTTGTTCAACCAATAATGCTTTTGGAATAAAATAACGTAAAGTACCTATAACTCATTCTAAAATGTACTACTACTAATTGATGCATATTTTATATCAAGTTATTTTAATGGTACGTTAAAGTAGCGTGGGGGCATAAAGGGTTAAATAATTAATTATTCGGATATCTGGTCCTTACACATGTAGACCACATATAGAATTAAACATATGAAAGAGAATGTTGTAAGAAAATAAAAAGAAGTGTTGTTTTAAAATCTTCTTAATAATTTTTAAATTAACTTTTCAAATATTATTACAATAATTAAACTTTTCCTTTATTAAGTCATTTTCCTTCATAAAAACATTTAATAATGTGTCAATAAGATATTATGAAATATCTTTTAAAAAAAGCACAAAAGTTACAAAAATCCTTTAACCGTAACATTTTACATAAGCTTACCCCCCCCCCCCCCACACACACACACACACAAGAAAAATAATAGGATATGAAAGTCTGTTACAAAAATATATTAAAATATAATAATAATAAATATGAAGCTATAAAAATATTTTTTTCAGATTTATCTAACGAAAGATTTTCAGATAAATAACAGCCACTCTATATATTTTTAATTATTATTATTATTTCCTTTTAAAAACATTTCATTTTTTGCAAATTCGATGCTTTTTTTTTTTGTTGTTGTTTGTTTGTTCAAATTATAAGATTCAGCATTCTTCGTTGTTTATAATTTTAAGAATTTCCATAATCGAATAACAAATGCAAGCGAAAAGGAAAAGCTACACAAGGCTGAGGGAAGAACGCAGTAGTTTTTCCCTTTTCTCCACAGCTGAAAGGGAAGGAGAATTTTTTTCTAAGTTCTACTGATACCAGTCGTTCTCTCCCCAGACGCTCGTTGGCTAGACTTCTGAACGACCCTTCAAGGACAGTTGACATTTCATTTGACACAGGAATGGTCGAAGCGTTAAAAAAACCGAGACCATATTGCGATTCCAACAAGAAATTCCTTTATCTATTATTTTTAAGACCTGAAGAGTTTTGATAGAAATTAAAAGTCTTCGTTAACACTATATTTGATTGAAAGAAATTTCCGATGTCAGGTGACGTCAAGGGAGAATCCACACAATTATGTGGTGCAGGTTCGGCTTTAAATCACGGAAAAAGAGGATCCCCCCCCCCCCCCCTTAGGATCACCTATACAATTGTGTAGATCAGGTCTTAAAGGGTTGTAGGCCCTTGAGTGTGCATCAGATGTACACGCGCAAAAATAAGTCATACACAGGGGTGTAGTGGAGGGTATACGGGGATATACGCCGTATACCTTCTGGATTTTTTTAAAGGAACACCGTATACCCTCTGTGTTTTTTACGACTACACCACTGGTCATACAGTATTAAATAAAAGTTCTGATTCAATCTTTAGCAGTGGTGGCAACTTACTCCCGAGGGGCGCCAGCCCACCCAATAATTTTCTCTCTCCGCCCACCCGATTTCCATTGATTTCGTTATTTATTTAATCTCTGACTGAAATAAAATTAGGTTTTATTCACCTTCTCAAAATAATTTTGGCTCAAAAATTATAAGTACATCACTTACAGGACATGTGATGTAAAATATTATAGGACGTCACTTATAGTAGCACTGAAAGCCCCTTCAGCGGATGCATAGTTAAATTCTTCTCAAAAATAAATTTCTTGCATATTTTCCCATCTGTTTTAATCTCTTGAATCAATAAAGCACTCAGGTGAGAGGTGACTAAAATGTATGTCTAATTAGTTTTTTGCACTTATTTATGCTATATTTTGTCATTTTTGTGCTATTTATAACAAATATTAATGTTTATAAGGAAGAACTTGTATAATAAAATTATTTATTAAATTATAATAAAATTATAATAATTTTATGTTTTACTTAGCAAAACCTTAATTTGACCTCGAATTATGCTTTTTAGTCACTCTCTCCTCCCCCTTTTCTCTTTTCACACACACGCACTAATGGGAAAAAATACATATGTTATTTTACTGAAAAAAATTTGAGCCCACCCAATATTTTTCAAAAGTTGGCGCTATTGACCTTTAATTAAATTTTCGGCCATTCTAACATTAATGAATCTCACGATTTTTCCTAAACTAATCCTTAAAAAGTATTATATAATTATTCCTTATATAAGCTAAGTTCTGATACAACATTCAGTTAAATTTTCGGCCGTTCTAACATTGATGAATCTCATGATTTTTCCAAAACTATTCCTTAAAAACTATTAAATAATTATTCCTTAGCACTATAAGCTTTCATGGTAAGCTGAAAACATCTGGAACTTTGAAGTTTTAGTTTGGGGAAAAATTGTTAAATTGAATTTATAAAAATATCGAAATAGTGTCTTGAACTAGATCCCCTCCCCTCCTCACTGAAGAGGATTTGACTCCTCAAGAATATCTAAAATTAATTGATTAATGTTAATAAACTCGGAACTTTTCAAAAGTATAATACCCTGTTCACACTGCGTTATCGGAACTATCTTAAACCTCCGAACTCTCTGAGGGAGTTCCACAAACTCTCTGAGAGAGTTTCAACTTTCTTCGGGCTAGAGACAGTCACGACCATTCACTCTCGCTGGATGTAAATCTTCGCATTAACTGATTGGGTGTTGCGGGCGGTTTTATGTTAAGCGCATGCGCAAACAACACAGTGACGTTCACTGAGTTATCTTAAGTGAGTTTTTCCATGTGAACAGGTTTCCAATTCCGGGAGGGTACCACTTCAAAATTAAGAGAGTTCGGCGGCCTAAGATATCTTAAGTATCGTAGTGTGAACATAGTATAAGACTGGCCTTTCTTAAGGAATAACTCCACTTTGCCGGTTGAAAATTTCGATTTTTTTATTATAGATATTTCGACTTTTTTTTTTTTTAAATAAACGTTTCGTATTCCTTTGGGGTAAACAAAAAATCTCGAAAAAGTCTTAAATTTCAGAGCGCCAAAGAGTTGTTATCCCTGAAAACTTCACAGCGCGCATCACTGTTTTATGCACTTATCTCTGTTAATTTCGGTTTTCACAGACAACTGTTTTTGTTCAAGAGTGCAGAAATATTTCAAAATTTAACCATCCAAAAATCTTGTATCTTACAATTGCATAAATTCAGGACACACATAACACGCAACCTCTCCCTCCCCACCCCCCCACAAAAAAAAAAACAACAACAACAAAAAAAAAACATTCGCGAATGCTGTTACACTGGTAAATTTGTTTAAAACCATGACATATTTTCCATTTCTAATAGATTTGGCAAAAGTTACAAATCTAATTGGGATTATTATTAAACTTTTTACAAATGAGAGCTATATTACATTATGTATTTTTTGATACGATATAGGCAGAGTTGGGCAAAATACATCGAAAAATCATTTTCGATACAAAATACAAAATTACATTAATTTTAGAACCTGAAATACAAGATACAAAATACTTCTCAAAAGTAAAATGTTCAAAATACAAAATACATGTATTTTCAAAATACATTTAAAATACACATTTAAAATTTTTACATGAGAAGTGCATCGAGTGGCGTTGGAGCTCTGTTATGAGATGGACGTAAGAGGTGATTGCTCCATCGCATGTTACATTTTTCGCAGTGTGAATGGCAGGTGGGGCGGTTCGTTAGAATAGTTTTCGCTCGCTATTTAGTGCTGCATTATGACGGCTACAGATGATCAAGATTATTATATTAAGGAAGTTATCGACAAAATATGTAATGGAACGTTAAACAGCAATTTCAAGGACCAGTTTGACAGATTTTCTTCAAATTTTGAAGAATATGCTAAAACCATATTGGGCATAGGCGTAGAGTTTTCAAAATTATTGGAGGGGCTCAGCCAGTATCGCAGACAAAAAAGGGGGAAGGAGTCTATACGCACTGGAAAAGGGAATTAATTTACTAAGTAATGAATACAAAAACAGTAAAACCTGCTGAGACAAAATTACAAATAACCGCTGAAATTTTCCGTTTTGTACAAGTTTTCGTTTACCTTAGCAGATAAAAATTCAAAGTGTTCATTTCGTTGGGGTTATGAAATGTTTCCCACAAGACACGATTTCGTTATAGGCAGGTTCCTTTTTTCAAAGTGTTCATTTCGTTGGGGTTATGAAATGTTTCCCACAAGACACGATTTCGTTATAGGCAGGTTCCTTTTACACAGGCTAACCTTATATCCATACAGTAAAACCTTTGTAAAAGCAACCGCACGTAAAAGAAACAATACTTCGTTTAAGACAGGTTTCTGGCTAATTAAGGAAAATTGCATGGCAATCTTTCCCTCCGGAGCATAAAAAGTTTCCATTTAAGACAGGTTCCGTTTTGACAGGTTTTACTCTACATATGACATAAATATATATCTATACTAATAAAAATCAAGACCGCTGTTTGTGTGTGTTTTTTGGCGATGGCTCGAAAAATCTACTGCGCGCAGAGGTATGAAAATTTATATGAGAATAGTCCAATGCAGCTCCTGATGCCCTTGAGGCTCAGCTTTTTAATTTTTTTTATAATTGACTGAGATATTAATTAAAAACTCATAACTTTTTTTTAATTTTTTCAGGTGCGCTCGAGCATGCTTAGAACCTGCTTTTCGAGCGGAAAAGAAGGAAGAACTAGGTACATTTTTTTTTCGTTTTATTTTAATGCTCATCAGCCGTACCGTTTTAAATACGGAAAAACCGGCGACATATTCTTTATAGTTCGTACTTTTATGTCTCAAACGCCGCAATCAATTTAAAAAATATGGTTCTTATTTAAAAAATTTTCAAAAAGGGATTTCTCAGTCGACTTTTTCTCCCTTTCGCCAACGGTTACTCAGGGCTCAATTTCAGAGATACTGATTCATAAAAAATGTGTATTTAAAGCTAAGGCCTACTTGTAGTCGGTGCAATCGGTTTTCTAAAAAACTAATTTTAATTCTTTAAAAAAATTCGCTACGGCAGGTCACTTCGCACTTCACCGGGACTATATCTTTTTCCCACAATCTTTTTAGAGCATTTCGACAGACTGGATTACAAAAATTTCGTAATGTTCGAAGTATTTAAAAAAAATAATAAAATCTGAGAAAAAGCTAAAAAACTGGGTGTTTCGGCGCGGTTTCGCTTGGCTTCGGCTCACGTTTTCACTATTAAATATGCATATTTTTCATGAAACTTTACAGAATACTCGGATACAGTTATATTTATAACAAATTAAAATTTCGGTCAGTTCGGGTGACGAAAGAATCCGATTCGAAAACGAGAAAAAGTAGTCGGGTGTGACAATCCCAAAACTTTCTTCTATCTCATACATGTTAATGCTTCAAAATTCGTTATCGCAGTGCCAAAATTAAATGACAATCTATACTCATCTCCATTAGGATTCTAAAGATACAGGTTCATTAAATTGTGTGCATTTTAAAAGGAGATATAAGCATCGCATCTTTGAAACAAACAATTGGATTTCGCCATTCACCCTCTTGGATGTCCCAACAAAAATTCTCGGCTCAAAGGGCATAAAAGCAACACCTGTCGCGCTGTATACACCCAAGCCTAAAGAAAGATCTATTTATGTGAAAGTGTAACAAAATAGGAAGTTTGATTAAATTCCGTGCATTAGTTTTTGAGATATAACAATTTCGGAAATCGTGAAAAATACAGTATAGCAGCGCCACCTATTGTGCGATTTACACCATAACGTAATAAAGAAAACATATGTCAACGTCTAACTGAATTTAAAGTTTGATGAAAAATCGTACACACGAAAATCGTGAAAAATTCTGTATCGCAGCGCTACCTGTTGGCCGATTTATACAAAAAAGTAATCAGAACCAACTCATATCACGGACTAACCGAATCTGAAGTTTGATATAAATAGGTGCATTAGTTCTTGAGATAGAGCTATTGCGGAAATCGTGAAAAATGCAGCATAGCAGTATTAGTCGATTTAAACGAAAACGTAATCAGCATGAAATTATATCAAGGCAAGGGCGGATCTGGAGAGTCCTCAAGGGGGGGGCGATTTTAGAAATTTGAAAACTCCAATCTGATGCGCGGGTCGGGGCTAATTTTTTCACTGCGGGTCGTGTTACTTCTACTTTTTGTTGTGGGTCGGGTTTGGGTCCGGTTGACTTCTATTTTTTGCTGCTGGTTGAATTAACTTATACTTTTTTGCTGTGGGTCGCGTTTGGGTCTGGTTGATTTCTATTTTTTGCTGTGGGTCGGGTTAACTTCTACTTTTTTGCTATGGGCCGGGTTAACTTCTACTTTTTAGATGCGGGTCGGGTTTGGGCCCGGTTGACTTCTACTTTTCTGCTACAGGTCGGGTTGACTAATACTTTTTAGCTGCGCCTAGCGCGTTGGGTTTGGGGCAGATTGATATACATTATATCCGGTTTGGGTCAGTTTCAGATTGGGTTTTCACTACTGCGACTTGCGAGAAGGGTTCGGGTTGACCCGTTTTTTTTAAAAAGAAAGCCTAAGTATTTTTGAAGATAAAAACTATATGCAGTAAAATCTTCATAACAGACACGTCAAAATAATTAATTAGGAATACCTTTTAATCTCCAGAATTATGTAAAAAATACTAATTTGGTATAAGACTGCTTGTCTCTTTATATCTAAGGTGAGTTGTAATTCAGTAAAGAATGCTTTGAAACTTATTTAAAGACATACCGGGTGTCCTTAAATGGATTTTAAAATTTAGTACTTTTCGAATGGTGACAGCTATTTAAAAAAATCTTGCAGGGGGGTTATGTAAGATGTTATGAGATTTTTTACTGTGATTCATGATTTTACTGTATAATAGCACCGATAGATGGCGCTGTAAACAATGGTCGTTAAGCCTACCTCCTCCGAGAACCGATTTAGCACCTCTTGCTTCCAGCACCATCTTCGTTGCTATTTTAAACTAAAATCAAGAATCGCAGTTAAAAAAATTATCAGGGGTAGAATAAAAAAGAAAAAAAAATCTGAAATTCAAAGAAAATGTTCTGAAAGGTTACAGCAGATGGGGGGATTCCCTTCTGGCACTAATTATGTTTGTTGCAGGTTGGGTTAGCTGTTTTGGATTCGGATCGATTTCAGGCTGAGTGTAGATTCCTGCAAGCTGGGTTTGGGTTAACTTGCTTTTTTTTTTTTTTTTCCAAAAATTAGTTCAGTATATTATTTAAAGTTAAAAATTATACCTATAATAATAAACGTATGTAAGTGTGTTGTCTTCTAAAGAGACCACTGCATTTGTCCCACGACTCTTTGATGAAATTCGCTAGTCTTCGACCCTTTGATGAAATTTGCGTTTCTTCTGCAACCCTTTGACGAAATTAGTGTAATTATGCAGACCTTTGGTAAAATTCGCGTTTTTTCCGTGACCCTTCTACAAAATTCGCGTTTTTTCAGCGATCCTTTGACTAAATTCGCGTTTTTAAAGCGATTCTTTGACTAAATTCATTTTTTCCCCACGATTCTATGAAGGAATTCGTGTTTTCTCCACGATCCTTTGACGAAATTCGCGGGGGTTTTTTTCGCGGCTATTTGAAAAAAATTGCGTTTACTCCGCGATCCTTTAACGAAATTCGAGTTCTTTTCCGCTGCCTTTTGAAGAAATTCGCGTTTTCTGTTATCATTTGAAGAATTTCGCATGTTTTCCGTGGCTCCCTGACCGAATTCGCGTTTTTTCTGTGATCATTAGAGCTGGACGATATCAGAAATTTAATATCGCAATATATCAATGAGTTAATATCGATATTGGTGATATATTGCGATAACTACCTCAAAGTGTATAAGAACAGAAAAAATGCCCAATTTCGAAAGATAAAAGGTAGGTCGCAGTAATTTTTGTAAAAACAGATGTAGAAAGAAACGAATAAATGTTTTATACCTATCTGCTCGCACAGCATCCTTTAAATACACATGTATTTATACGAAAAAGAAATATCTTAGAAAAAAGAACCAATGTTCGATATCTATTTGCACTTATACAATTGATTGCATAGCGTTTTTCTTTAAAAATAGTACATCCCCATCCTTCCTATTTTATACATTATTCATTAATAATATGATAACTATTTAATTTCCTCATGGATGAGTGAGTATATTATGAAAAATAAATTAAAATGTAATATTCTTAAGGACTTTGCGTATTTTTATATTATTAAAATAAGTGAAAAGCAAAGGCAAAAACTGAAATAGATTTAATGTCACATGTAATATAATTAGATGGCTCACATTACATTAGATTACATTAATTGGATGGCAGATACAGCAGAAATGGTTTTTCTAAATCTTTTTTTAAGTTATCAATGCATTCTTAAGGCTGTTCTTAACTGCTCTGCTCAACAAGCGCAAAACGTTTTGACACATTTACAAATTCATTTTTTAATGAAAAGGTATAAAATTGGAAAGCCTGGCCATGGAAGCGATTTGGAATTGAGCTGTTTTTTCCATTTTTTGATTAATCAATTACCTATTGAGTTATAAGCAATTTCGATCACGTGGCAAACACGTTGTTTGACCTTTTTGAGTGCTCTTTCTTCATTCGCGCAGAAATTCGGTTCAAAACGTCCACTTTGACATTATTTTCTGAAAGATCTATTGAGTTTGCAAAAAATGGAAAAAACAACTCAATTACATAGTTTCTGAACAACAACACCAGCTAGTTTCATGCATTTTCGAACAAAAATAAATTAAAACTTATGTCAGAAAGTTCCCCTTTTGGATTTGAGAACACCCTTAATGTAAATGGATAAAGAAGAAGAAGGAAGCAAGAATTCTGCTTTTTCAGAACTTAGTGCCCCCCCCCCCTTCTTGAGGGGAAAAAATTATTATTATTATTATTACGAGGCGAAATCCGCCGAATTTCGACGAAATAAAATTTTAAAGAAGGAACTGTTATATTAATTTATAGAAAACTACAAAATTAGTTACAATGAAGATGCATCTTATATTGGTTAGTCTAACTCTCAAACAAGTATTATTTTAATGCAAAGGTCCCTGCTTCTCTATAAAGACACTCTAAGTTTTTGTGAAACTTTGCGTTTTATCAATGTGTGATTCCAATTGCGTTATTTTCAAAAGTGAAGCATTTCCACATATGAAGAATTTCAAAGCCACTGGAGTAAAAATGATGCACTTCTAGAATACTTATTTCGGTTTTAAGACTAAATGCGCGCTTTTATTTTATATAAAATGACGTCATTTGTATCCGCTGAAGAATTCCACATTTACAGTCCAGTCATAAACAACATCTATAGAAAAGTATGCACAGGACGTCACTATCGCGGAATATTACAGAAATCCAGCAAAAAACGATGTCTTAAACTCGGCAGAAAAAATCGACTATCTAATGATTCATATACTTTCATTCGTTTGTAACATTAATAAGGATACTTAAAGTTAAACATAATTTATTATAGCTTGATCTTTCGTAAGAAATCATTTATTTTCATTCTTTAAATAGCACGTATTTTAATTAAAAAAAATTTTTTAGTTGATTTGAGAAAATGGCAACAAAAAGATATAGTAATCTACTATTTTCCTTTTAGTTTCTACAGAAATGCAGCAGCAACTGAAGAAGTTGCCACCATTACAGAAATGGTATTAAAAATTACAAAAAAATGAATATCTCAAAGATAAATTTAGATGCAGTTAAAAAAAAAATCGCAGTTAAATGTAACCCCCCTCCCCCCATACGAAGTTGTAAAAATTGAAAATGTGCGATGCTTAGAATTTAAAAAAAATTGCAGTAGAGATTATCAATATTTAATGGGACAGTTTACCTCAAAATTGGTCAAGAAATCTATTTTATTTTTTAAACATTAAATGAAAGATTGTTTCATTGTGAACATTTCGACACACCATTTTTATCTATACGGCGATAATATCGCGAGATATTGTAAATTTTGTTAATACACTCAGCGCAATTACTCATTTCAATTAAAACTTTAAATGGCTTTTCTCCATGTTCATATTTTTGTCACTTTCCAGTTTAAAAATGCTAAGGTATTTTTTGTATTTGAGTTAAGGATTTAAAATTTTTTTGTGTACATTTTTTATTATATATGTGATAAAGCTACGCAAGGAATTAACTTTCAGTTTTTTTTTTTTTACTTCTTTTTAAGTAAAAGTATATAAATATGTGTTATATTTCATCGCTTTTCACTATATACATATACACGTATATCAGTAAAAAAATATATTAAATGTAATATTAGATGTATCTGAAAATCCATGCGCATTCTTATGTAATACACATTTGAAAATCTTAAAATAAAACATTGGGCAAAAATATTTAAAAAAGTAGTAGCGATTTTAAAAAATGCATTTTTTAAACTTTTTAAACTTTTTAATTAAATATATATTAAAAATTCACTGTTATTTGAACATTGAAATGCAGTGAGTTCACCATTTAAGCAATATTTAAAAAAATAAACTAAGTTGTTGAAAAGGTAAACAGTCATTACATGAATGGAACTTTGAAACTTTTTTTGAAATATGAGTCTCCAAATCACAATTGAAAATAGTTTTATACTAATTAATTTTTTTTTTTTTTATAAATATTCATTTTAAACTAAAATTTCAAGATAGAATATAATAAATTCACCCTGGAAATCACCTTTATTTTACCGATAATACTACAGAAAAAGAAAAGATAAAACGAATGATCATTCAGCGAAGCATAGACGTTTCTAGCTAGGAAGCTCAGCTTAAAAGTAACCAATGAACGAACAGAGAATCTTCGCCAATATAACGAAAAAAAAAGCAGAAAGAAAAACGTTATCATTAGCAGATTTTGATTGGTTGTTCCGCAGCCGAGTTTTTCAGCTGCTAAGGTATAATAAGTGATTCTACGGAGTCCAGAATAATCAACACGTATTTTATTTGTTCATGTTTGTTATTGAAACATATCAATGCCATATGCCATGACATATCTAGAAACGCGTTGATATGTCTAGACCAATAGCAACAGCAGAATTAAAACGTGGGTGATATCAAGATCCATTATTCACTAACGAACGGAGAATGATATTTGCGGTTGAAACAGAAGAACGTAGAGAATGTATTGGGATAGATTGGAATAGTTAGTATTAACGAAAGACAGATAATCACATCACTGTAGGGGGATATTGTGGTTTGAAAGAAGATGGGAATGGATTGCGCTAAAGAAACGATTGAAAGTAGGGGATATTGCTTTAATGGTTCTGAATAATCGGCGCTTTTTTTAGGTGTTTGAAGTCGCGGTCGGTAAAAAAAAATGTTCTTGGGATGTATGGGTTAGAGTAAACGCCTAGGTATCAGTATTGTGATATATTCTTAGAGTCAGAACTCGGATATTGTTATTGCGATAATTAAAAAATATCAATATTTGATGATATATTGATAAATAATCCAGCCCTAGTGATCATTCGGCGAAATTGAAGTTATTTTCTGCGAACAATTGACGAAATAGATTTTTTTATGGAGACCATTTATCAAAATTTGCGATTATTTGTATGTCCGAATTTTCGGATAGGTGAATTTTCTAAATTTTTGGAGCCGAATGCCTTAACCCTGGAGCTGCGTATTATTATTATTATTATTATTATTATTATTATTTTTATCAAAATAGGTTAAAAAATTGCGCGTATTTTTTATTACACATTTCAAATCTGCACACATTTTAGAGTAAAATATGTCCCAAAATCTTTGTGAAACAGGTTTTTTTTTAATAGAATTAGATCATAAAAAAAAGATTTGCTGCGGAAATTGCGGGTTGCGCAGCGAGAGGGTTAAATTTTCGGAAAATTTGGAACATAATCACCCCTGTTCCCGACTTCCATAACCCTCCTGCAAGTATTTTTTTAATATCTGTCACCATTTGCAATTTATTGAATTTTAAAATCAGTCAATCCATTTTAGGACACCCAGTATATTTAGCACTTATGGGACGATGGCTGAAATTAAGCATTTAAAAAAAAGTTAAGCTGGCTTCGATATGTCAGTTAGAGGTTTACCTGGGCTGAAGTTATCAGGCCCAAGTACAGGTCCAACCCACATAAAAAAATATAACTATTCGCCCCGCCCGTTATAAAAGCTAAAAAATCAACTCCAGCCCTCCCTGCATTTTGCAATTAAAATTATTCATAAAGTACACTTGCTTATGCTCATATTTTATTTTCAGATTATGTTCGAAATTCATGAATACAGAAAAACAACAATATTAATTACTATAACGATGACTATTTAGGCAATTATGTACGTAAACACTACGTAAAAATATGACTTAGACAATTACATTCAAATAAAAATCCAGTAAGATAATCAGTTTAGAATAAAAGAAACGGTTGATAAAAGAAAATCATAATTTTAAAGCTCTACAAAGTAAAAAAGTAAATTTTAAAAAATGCATCTCTCTAACTTATCAAATCAAATTAAATTTCTAAAGATTTCTCTAAACAAATGTACAAAACAAATATAACTTTTACGAATGAAAAATAAGTAAGATTGCAGATCAACTTGGGCTCGGGAGGAAGAATTTAGAGGAGTGCACAGGTCGTGGTCGGGCCAATAATGCTTATCATACGGGCTGAAACGGACCGAATGTATTAGCTTTTATTCCGGGCCGAGCCCCGACCTGGAAATTTTGGCCAGTGCAGGCCTCTAGGAAAAATGAAGTCCAGGCCAGGCTCGATCTGGAGGAAAAAGAAGTCTGGACCGACCCGAATCTCCAGAAAAAATTAAGATCCGGGCACGACCCGACTCTAACAGAGAAAAGACCTGACCCAGCCCGAGTCTCGTGGATTTAAACTGGCGCAACCCGGGTCGGTCGGACCAACTTGGGCTCGGGAGGAAGAATTTATAGGAGTGCACGGGTCGTGGTCGGGCCAATAATGCTTATCATATGGGCTGACATGGACCGAATGTTTAGCTTTTATTCCGAGCCGAGCCCCGTCCTGGAAATTTGGCCAGTGCAGACCTCTAGGAAAAATGAAATCCAGGCCAGGCTCGATCTGGAGGAAAAAGAAGTCTGGCCCGACCGAATCTGCAGAAAAAATTAAGATCAGGGCACGACCCGGTTCTAAAAGAGAAAAGACCTGACCCAGCCCGAATCTCGTGGATTTAAACTGGCGCGACCCGGGTCGGGCAAATAATGCTTATCATACGGGCTGACACGGACCGAATGTTTAGCTTTTATTACGGGCCGAGCCCCGACCTGGAAAGTTTGGCCAGTGCAGACCTCTAGGAAAAATGAAGTCCAGGCCAGGCTCGATCTCGAGGAAAAAGAAGTCTGTCCCGACACGAATCTGCAGAAAAAATTAAGATCCGGGCACGACCCGACTCTAACAGAGAAAAGACCTGACCCAGCCCGAGTCTCGTGGATTTAAACTGGCGCAACCCGGGTCGGGTCGGACCAACTTGGGCTCGGGAGGAAGAATTTATAGGAGTGCTCGGGTCGTGGTCGGGCCAATAATGCTTATCATATGGGCTGACATGGACCGAATGTTTAGCTTTTATTCCGGGCCGAGCCCCGACCTGGAACTTTTGGCCATTGCAGACCTTTAGGAAAAATGAAGTCCAGGCCAGGCTCAATCTGGAGGAAAAAGAAGTCTGGTCCGACCCGAATCTGCAGAAAAAATTAAGATCAGTGCACGACCCGACTCTAAAAGAGAAAAGACCTGACCCAGTCTGAGTCTCGTGGATTTAAAGTGGCGCGACCCGGGTCGGGTCGCGCCGGGCTCGAGCTCCGCCCCAAGTCATTTCCGGTGAGGATGCATAATGTCGCTTTACAAACCCTTTATTAGCCCAAAGGGGGGGGCGATCGCCCCTTCGCCCCCCCCTTAGATCCGCCATTGTATCAAGGTATAACTGAATCTGAAGTTTGGTATAGCTACTGCGGAAATCGTGAATAATGCATCATAACAGCGCCACCTATTGAGCAATTTACGCCAAAATGTAATCAGCACCAAATAATATCAAGGACTAACATAAGATGATGTTTTATGAAAATCCGTACATGAGCTCTTGATATATAGGGTGATTTACATAAAAAATTAATCAGCACCAATTTATATCAGGGACCATTTGAATCTAAATAAGTTTTATTAAATTCCGTGCATTAGTTCTTGAGATAGAGCAGCCATAAAATTTGTGTCACATACAGACAGACTCACAGACAGATATTTTGTAAAAACATGTTTTTCGGTATCTCTGACCCTTAAAAAGCGTAAATCCATCGAAAACCGGAATTAAAAAATTTTCACCTTCTTGCAAAGATAAAAAAAGGGAACGTAAAAAGGGAGAAGAAAACATATTTCTTTTAGAAGTAGATATCAATATTTTTTCACGGAATTTTTACACGGGCTTAAAAACGGTTATATTTATAACCGATAAAAATCTGAAAGAGGTCAGACCAAAAAAAAAAAAAAAATACTTAAAAAAAATTATGAAACGACCCTACGTGAAAAATAGAAAATGACTTCATAGGAGCGGTTTTACTATTGAAAGTCAATATTCTTTCGCAATTTTTTCCTTTAAAAATATAAATTGGGACAAAATCGGATTAAAGGTAAAAATCATACAAATTTGTGGTTTATATACGGTTATTAACACTGGCCCGATCAACGTCAGGCGGGTCAGCTAATCTATGACAAAATAAGGAAAGAAGTTTGCCTGTCTGTCGGCTATGTCCTAAAAAAAAAATCGCTGCACGCTGAGCTACAAAATTTGGTATGACTGTATACCTCTATGTATTTAGTTATGCACCTCAAAAACCGATTTCGGACTTTTTCAATATCATTTTTAATGCAATTTTTAACGTTTTTTTCTGCTCGAGGCGATTTTTTTTTACCGTATTAAAATAAATCCGATTTCAAACTTTCAGTGTATAATACAGTACATTTTATCCTCTTTTCGAAAAAGTTTATTCAGAATTCTTACAGCGATTTTTTGAATTTTTCGTAAATTTTTGTATGCGATTTTTAGCATTATTTCGTGTTTCGCAACGATTTTTTATATTGATAAAAGAATTCGGTTTCAAACTTTTAACCTTATACAGTAAATTTTGTCCTCCTAAATTTTTGAATTTTTAATTCTATTTTTATTGCGAGTTTTTGCGATTTTTCGCAACGAGTTTTGACATTCGTGAAAGAATTCCGGTTAAAATGTTTTAGAGCACTATAGTAATTTTTGGCCTTTGCTACTTTTGGAATCTTTAACGATTTTTAATGCAATTTTCAGCGGTCTTTCGCGTTCCACAGTGACTTTTTTCATTGATAAAAGGAATTTCATTTTAAACTTTTAGCCTAATGTAGTAAATTTTGTTCTCCGTAAGTTTTTCATTTTTAGCGATTTTTCACGTTCCGTATAGAGTTTTGAATTCTTGAAAGAATTCCGGTTAATGTTTTAGCCCACTATAGTGAGTATTGTTCCCAACGATTTTTGAATTTTTAATGCTCTTTTTTGCGTTTTTTTCGCATTCCGTAGCGATTTTTTAGCGTTCATATTATTTTTTCTGTTTCAAACTTTCAGCTGAAGAAAAAAAAAAATCCGCATTGCAACATGGTTTTTAGCATTTTTACACGTTCCGTGCTTTCCCCCCCCCCCCACATTTATTAAAGTAATTCGTTTCAAACTACTTGTAACACGCTGTAGTAATTATTTTCCTGTGCGATGTTTGATTTTTTATCGATTTTTAATGCGATGTTTAGCGTTCCGCTGCTATCTTTTGATACTTGTAAAAGGAATTGTGTTTCAAACTTTTAGCCCAATATAATAAATTTTGTTATATTTTCAATAAAGTTTATTCGAAATTTGTACAGAGATTTTTGATTTTTTTTTCGAACTTTTTATGCATTGTTTTGAGATTTTCGCTTTCCGCGGCAATTTTTCTACATTCGTGAAAGGAATACTTTTTTAATCTTTTAGCCCATAATAATAAATTTTGTCATCTGCGATTTTTGAATTTTTAGCAATTTTTAGAAATTTTTCGCCATTCGCTACAGTTTTTCCAAATTAGTAAAAGGAATCTAGTTATCTTCTTGCCCAAAATAGTAAATTTTGTTTACTTTTCATTTAAATTTATTTGTTATTCGTGCAGCTTTTTTTTTTATTACTAGGGGGCTCGGCCCCCTACGAGCTACGCTCGCCAACCCCCGTCCAGACACAGCAGACTCTAAATGCACGCTAATGTGATCGGCTTTAAAAAGATTTCAAAAGATTGAATTATAATTTAAAAAACAGTGGCGATCTCCCTATAAACGGATTTCTATTCATTTCTCTTTGATTGGGGAATTTTAACGCCAAATCCGCTGTGGTACTACTTGATTATCCTGTCGACCCATTTCGCCAAATTATATAAATCGCCAAACCACTCGCCAAATTATACAAATTGATATAATTTTTATTTTAAATAACGAAAGAACAAATAAATTCGTACAACATTAATAAAAACACAAATAAAACGTCGAAATTAAAATAACTTGATGACGTATACACGTGTAACAACATTTCAAAATAAGCTAATATAAAAGGAATTAAGTAAAGAGAGTCTTTGTCTCCTGGTATTTTTTAACAAAGCGAAAAGAAAGTTCTTTTAAATGAGACATTTTAAATTAATTCTCAAAATATCAAATAAATGTCTAGCGCAATTTCTAAATTTAAACTTTTTTGCAATATTATTTTGTGTTCATTTTATGTAATAACTATAATGTGACGTAAATATGACGTAATTTCTCCTAAGACTTCTAACACATGTTAATGAATTTATTATTTTACAATATCCTTTCTCTTTTAAAATTCACGTGTATACTTTTTATGACGTAATTTTTAATAAGTTCCTGCTTTTTATACGTAATTACTTAATTCTAATTTGAAAGTTTTTTCCTGTTTACAATAGTCACGTGTAAATAAATTTTTAATTTGAAGCAAACATTATTGCTTGCGCTTTTTATACAGTTGGCAACAGTTTAAATTAGTACAATTTTCTGAAATCTGTAAAAAATATCTCTAGAAATGCTGAAAATTTGAATTTAAAATAGAAATAAAACATGAAAAAATGAGTCAAAATAAAAAAAATTAATGCAATCTGCACTCCGGCAAATTCTAACGCATAAAATGATCTAAAAATGATTACACTGCCATGTATAGTTTTTGCTGCTATAAAACTTTTTTAGTGGAACGATTTTGTCCAACTTTAGCATTAAATAACTCTTAAAATAATTCTTCGATTTGAAAACTGTCTGCATCAGCGTCTTTATCAAACATTTCTGTATAAAACCACCGATTTTCATATTTTTGTATGCATTATTTTTGTTAATATTAACGAAGAAAGGGCTCCGGTCACAAAAAAATCAAAACCGGCGGCGGCGGCGGCGGTGACAGCGGTAGTTACTTTTTTTTAGAATAGAGAGATTTTTCGCGATTTTTTATTACAATTTTTTTTTTGTTTTTTTGTGTTTCGTACTATTTTTTGACGGACCGGCCGACAGCGGGCATATAATATAAATACTACAGGGTTGCGCACGAAACTGGCGGCTCTGCTGTTTTTGCCATGAATGGCGCATGTACAGACAGATACTTTTATATGAACATCGAAAATTTTGAAAATATCACGAAAATCGAATCAAATGTCCTAATCAGTCTAAAATGGCACGGAAAAAATGAAGTTTAGGCCTGTCCCGGGTTTAGAAAAAATTTAGACCCGGTCCCTACCCAGCCTGAAAGGAAATGGGCCTGAGATTGGGTTTCTTGCTCTGTCCGAATAAGAACAATTGAATATGTACCGTTTATTGTTACCAGATCCATGTGAATCATCAGTTACTGCAGAGAGACCGCTTGATACATTTGAAAATGTTTAATAAATATGAGTTTTATGCATGATTTAGAGACAAATAACTTCTCCCTTTATATTCTATGCTTTGGAGACACTGGTGATTCTTCTGGCTTCTGATCTGGTCATTTGCAACAAAACCTCACTCCCCTTCCACCCTCTCTCCCGAGTTCTTCAAAGCTCGTAAATTTGTAGCCACTTTCTTTGTAGGTTCGGGAAACGGCAAACCATCTTATCTGTGCTCTAATCAGATCATATTGGGTATAATTTTTTGCCCGTTACGAACGTCAATTTGTTGTCCTATATTTATGACGCCGAATCAGAAAAAGAAATTCTTCCCAGAAAGAGTCCCTAGTGTCCAAAGAAGAAAGAAAAACCCACCGTCGAGAGTGTTTAGTTTTTTCAATTCACCACGCTAAAATTTTCCAGTTGTTTTACTTGTTTACAAAGAATAAATGTAAACAGCCAATTTAGCGAAAGAACAATTATCCACCGAAAACATTATACGCTAAAAACTTTTGTAAATTCTATGAAATTCCAAAATCCGAGTTGTTTCCTATGTCAGCTGGCGTAAAAAATATAGCCCATCTGAAAAAATTATTGGAGGGGCCCGAGCAGGGTCGTACTGGCATAACTGAGAAGGCGGTGGCAAAATGGATAAAAAGGGCGCCGATTGCCTTACAAAAGGGCGCAAATGCTTATATATACATACATACACATACTATATAAATTATGTATAAAAAATCTCTTTAAAAATATATACGAGTATATTGCTATAGCGAAAACTTTATTCCTAAAATAATTATGTCACCCAAATTAGTATTTTACACTATAGAAATGTAATATGCACAAAAATAGTTCCCTGCAAGGCATTGCAGTTAAAAAAATCTGATGTTAGACCAGTGTTGCCAATTTAGAGGTATTTTTTTCCACCACACTTTTCTAAGAAAGCTATCTCTATTTTCGAATTTCGCTCACCTTATCTAATGAATTAATTCAAACTTTACCCCGAATATTTGAATAAAAATCTCCATACAATTATCTCCAGATGGAAAATAAAATATTAAAATAAAACAAACAAAAACAATTTCGTTGGGTCAAAACTCAAAAGTGCAAAACATTATTTAATACAATTCAATAATATTTTATATAATACAATCTCTAGAATACAAATACTAATTATGGTGTATAAAATTTCAGGAAAGTTATTTTTGTTTAGTTCAAGAGTGACGTTTATTTTACGTGAATTATTTTTAAAATATGTTTTATTTCTTTATTTTTTCAACATTCAAAAGATATCATAGATTTTTTTTTTTAATTATGGCCATTTTTTTTTTCCATTCTGATCAGAAACAAAATTATGGCCATTTTTTTTTTCATCCTGACCAGAAAAAAAAAAAATTATGAACTTTTTTTTTTTTTCTTTTTTGACCAGAAAATCAGAGTTCTAACTTTTTACGACAGTTCTTTCATCTTCACCTAACACTTCATTTATAACGGTTGTTTCAAAATAATGGATGGCACCAGTCCATCAGAAGAAAATTATCCATTCCAAAGTATAAGTTCGATTGAAAAAAACTATTTAATACTTTGAGCAGAACGAAGAGGCTACACCTGCAATTTTTATGACACTAATAGAATCCCATAGCTGCCAATGTGTACGGTTTAGTTACCTCTAAAATTTAACAGAAATTTTTGCCATATTTAATCGTTGACAATTGTTAGACTTTTTAAACTGAAATTCCGTAAGTGACAGCCAATTGTTCCCTTGATGACGACATTCCTCTGGCTTCAACTCGTAAAACTTGGCTAAAAGTACTATCTTTGACAACATTTTCTGAATGAATCTTTGCCTTTATAAGAAAATGGGAAACTAATTTCCTGGTATCTGAACAAAATGGGCAAATTTTATATTTTTACGAATATTAATGCAAATTTTTTGTATTTACGAATGAAAATGACTTCGCGAAAGTATTAGAAAAGTAGTTAGTTTGGATTTGGGAATAGCTTTCAATATAAAAAATTCTCATAACGAGGATGTGATCGCCCCCCGCCCCGAAAAAGGAAATCCATTACCCCCTCTAAATGATGAGCTGAATCCGTCCTTGGCTTTGTCGAATATTGATTGATTAAAACTCGGAAACGGAATCGAAAAAAAATCCGCTTTATACAGGATCCTTATGCCATATCATCTTTAGATTCTTCTATGTTTTGTCATACGCCAGACAGAATGATTTTAACAATGCCGTGCAAAACACAGATGCGAGAAAAATCGACAAACAAAATCTTCATTTGGCGCCCGGGGCACATGCCCCCTCTGCTCCCCTTAATTTCGGCCCTGCTTTCAAATCAGCAAACTTACAAAGGCTGTGCCCAATAATGGAGTTGTTTCTGTTTTTCAAAGATCTTGTTCTTTTTTACCGCGATTCATGTGTGTACGCAGGGTAGGGGGGGGGGGGGACAGAAAATCTTTGGAAAACTAATACATTCTTTAAAAGTATTACGCTGAATGTATTATTTTGAAAAGTAGTATTACTTGAATTTTATTGCATGATAGTTTTGTTTTAAAGGTTTTCATTAAATTTCATTGTAACTGCTGACTGCTTTACTTGGCTGAAAATACCGATTATTTTTTATTGCCCACCAGAAACTTTTTAATCGAACTGTCTTTTATATTTTTTGAGAATAACAAAAGATCTTTCAGAAAAGGCTGCCAAATGTGGCGTTTTGAACCGAATTTCCTGACGCGACAGTGGAGGAAGAGAAAGAAAACTGTTGTCATGAGACAACAATCAATTTTAACTCAAGATGTAATTAATTTAAAGAACAGAATCTATTGTATTGCAAATAACTTCAATAACCAAGCCTGCAAGTCTCATTCTTTTATGTGGAGTTTGGCCGAATATTCGGTTTCATTTTCGTTTTCAGCTCAAAATCCTAGTTTCGGCGAAAATACTGCCGTATATTCGGTATTACTATAACTGCCCTCCCTAGCCTCCCCCAAACGGCACTCCCATCCAAAGAGCCGTACATACTATATATTCACATACAAGGAGATAAATCTAGAAGGTATTACTAATATTGATTAAATTCGTTATTTTTAAATTAAATTATTTTTTAATATATTTTTTATGTTTATAGCACCTTATATTTAATTAATTTTATTTCAATCAAATTATTTTGTTAATTATGTACTGCCGTTTCTACGCAAAACATTATTCAGATAACATGCGTATCTGTATGTTTATGTTACTTACTTTGAATTTATTTTTAAAACAATTTCGCTTTCGTTTTCAGTCGATACTAGGAATGTAACCGAAATTCGGTTTCTTTCGAACACTATTTTTATGTTTGTAAATGAGCAGAAATTTTCGCGTTATTGAACGTTAAAAAAATTTTTTTTTGAGAATGGCTTTAAGGATTTACACGTAATCATAACTTATAAATTTCGGAAAATCGAGTTTTTATTTTAGGGGCTTTATCAACGGAATTGAGACTTCTTTATTAGGCCAGAATATGGAATAGACAATTCTATGCAAGTAAAAAAAATACAATAAGCATTCTATTATAATTATAACATAAAATTGAAACTAGTTTTTTTTCTCAAAATTGCATTTTTTAATAGATGACCACGGCACGATTACTTTAATAATACTGAATTGTTTTTCACTTCTAATTTTGTCAGCTTTTTCCTCTATATATAAAAAAAAGTTTCGAATTGGAAATGGACCAATGAAAATCTGCGTAGATATTCCCGGTAGATCGGCATCCAATTTGAATGCATAGGCCTTTCTTCGTTAATATTAAAAAAAAACTGTTGCAAACAAAAATATGAAAATCAGTGGTATTACAGAGAAATGTTTCATAAACACGCTGATGCAGACAGTTTTCAAATCAAAGAATTATTTTAAGAGATATTTAATGCCAAAGTTGGAAAAAATCGTTCCATTAAAAAAGTTTAATTGGAGCAAAAACTATACTAGTGGTGTAGTCTTGGAAAAAAAAGTGGGGGGACACTCATACTTTCGAACATTAGGGTCTTACATCACCCATAGGGCAAACTTTCTTGCTTTTCACATTTTCAACTGCATTGAAAAGTAAATGAAAAATTAAATTTAAAAATTTAAATTTAATTAAAATTAACTTAATTAAAAGGTTCTTTTTTTGTTGGCTTACTGTAGAATTAAAAAAATTTAAACCTTTTTCATGTCTGAACAAAAGAAATGACACTTTCAGAATTTAGTGTCACCCCCGATAAAAAAATATATATATATGTATATATATATAGATAGTAAAAAACATATTTCAGTTTTAAGACTTAAAATACACGCTTTTATTTTATATAAAATGACGTAATCTGCATCCGCTAGAGAATTCTTCATTTACTATCCAGTCTTAAACAACATCTACAGGATAAATTAACATAAAGATGGGACACTTCCATAGAGTGTAATGGTAATGCGATTGCGATCGTAGCGCCTTTAATGACAATGGGAAAGAAACTCCCCATCCCTGTAGTATTTTATTATTGCGTATCTACCTCATTGGGATCTTTCTTTTTTTAATGTTGCATGTTTACGTTTTCAGTAGAATCTTACACCGATACATGAATATAGAATAGATATTCTATTTTATATATCTAATATATGTTCTATGTTCATGTACTGATATACGCATTTTTTTTATTTTATTTAACATGATGCGTGAACAATTTAAGTGCAACGAAAAACAAAGTAAACATTTAATCTTGAATGCTATATATCAAAAGCAATGGTGTAATATAAGACTATACAAAATATTGCACTCTACAAGTCCCAGAAAATTTCATAAATATTCCCATTTAATAGGAAAATTTTTATAGCCGATGTTTTATTAATTTATGAAGTTTAACGTATTAAACAATCGTAACAATCTTTTAAAATTTACGCATTTTCCCTTTCTTACTGATAAAGTAAAAATATTGCTTTTAATGTAAATAACGTTCAACCTATTGAATAATATTTATAATATTAACATATAAGAAATAATAATAAAATTACAGATTTTGAAAAATTTCTTTCGACAAATTTTTAGAACTATATAAATCTAAAAGTTAAAAATAAATAGAGGTACCGACATTACACTCAGTAAAATTTTATTCGATATGAATAAATTAACACAATGCCTGAATTTGATTTTTTTTACAATTTAATCTCATAAACTTACACATTTCCGTTCTTAACAGAATTTTCTAGGGTTTTTCTTTTATATCATTACTCTAATTATCGTTTTGTAAATTAAAAGTAACAACGATACAAGCACGATAAAAAAAAAAGCAGCTAAATAAATAAAGCGTAAATACAATATCATCTGCCTCTTCTTCGTTTGGAAAGAATAAGTAACGCTAGTACTGTTGTCATTACAGATTTCGCCATAAATATCCCATCTCGTATGTTAATCTATGAGCTATAGTAAAGTACGCATATGACGTCACTATCGCTGAATAATACACAAATCTCGAAAAAAGAGATGTCATTCAAGAAACTCGACAAAAAAAAAATCAGCTATCAAATGATTCATATGCCTTCATCTGTTTGTAATATTAATATAGATACTTAAAATTAAATTTGGTTTATAATAGCTCGATGTTTTATCAGAAATCATCCATCTATAGTTTTTCAAAATAATACGTATTTTAATTACATTTTTTAAAAGTTGTTATGGGAAAACGGCAACAAAAAGATATAATTACTATTTTCCAACTATTTTTCCTTTACTTTCAACATAAATGGAGTATTTGAGCTGCCAAAATTAAACAAATGCGCTAAAAACTACAAAAGAATTAATATTTTAAAAATAAATTTTGATGCAGTTTACAAACAAATTGCGTTTAAAAGTACTTTTTTCCCAATACGGCGGTATAAAAATTGAAAATATGCGATGCTTAAAAGTTAAAAAAATTGCAGTAGAGTATTTAACCGTACAATGATGCATGTGCTTTGTTTTACGTCTGGCTTATACAACGGAAGTTAGTTTTTTGAGACGACATTTTAATAGCTGGGAGAAAAAAATAGAATACCGGGGACTAAAAAGTAGTTTTCGAAAATTACTGCACTTTTTAAATGTGTTTAAAATTTAAAATGTGTTCATATTTGAACCAGACCACGTTGTATAAAGCACTTCCCTAATCGATTATTTTAACTATTATTATCTGAATAGAACTGGTAAATTTTATGCATTTACAAACAGAAAATGTAACTTTGATAACGTGTCATAAAACAGCCAGTTTGGAATTGAGGACGAAGAAAAACCGTAAGATATAAAAATTGATATTATACCGATATGACCCTTCCCTACAAAAAGAGGCACATGAAACACAGACTCCATCCACTTCATCTACAAGGAAAGCTGGATCCACCCGCGGTGCAAATCACAAATGTCTAGACGCAACTTTAATAAACTATATTACTAAATAAAAGTTATACCATCTTTTTCGGTTTCAGTGTAATTAACAGTTTCAATAGTGTGTTCTGATTAATTAAAATATTTATTTTTTAATTTTGTGCAATTTAATTCAGCATTTGTAATAGAAAAATATAAGATCTGTTACTACATTCCCACTTAATAAAATAAATAATTTTTGCGCCTCTTAGTACTAATAACATCTGTTACTTCAATCTTAGTTTTAAACATCGTACTATAGATAAGATTTTCTTTTAAATTTTTGAAAATGGTACATATTGTTTACATAAATAATTAATTTATTTTTTTGTACACAGTTATTCAAAATGAAAAAGAAATTCATTAAACGTAATTTATGTTATAACGATTTTACATTCTTTTATTCCAAATACAACTTTAACTATAATAAAAATCATGCGCCATGCATAGAATATGAAATATTTTCCAATACTATCAAAAATATTTTATTAGAATTATTTTTTTCATACAATGGACAGCGATGCGTTAATAGACATTTTAGAAAATACTTAAAAAAGTTAAAAGCCTTATCTCAGTAATTACTGTCTAGAATGAAGTAGTCCCTAAAGACATTAAGGGACTACTTCACTCACAGGAACTGAATTCGCTTACTAATGTTAATCCTATGGGAGAATTTTTTTTAAAGATATATCGTTTGCATGTCAAAATTTTTAAATGATTTTTTTTTTTTTTTTTTTTTTTTTTTTTTTGCATTGGATAGCCAAGGTCGATTTTCATAATGCCCGATTTTTACTTTTTCGATTTTGTTCGCAGTCATTTTTTATGAGGATAGGTCGACTTTCGAAACCGGTTCCAAAAGTAAAATTATCTAAATTGGAAAAAAAAATACAAACAAAATCGGAAAAAAAAAGATTCGGCCTTTGTAGAGGTTGGCCGATATTATTATTAGTACTAATAATAAGCTAGAAGTAGCTAGGAGTCTTTCGATAGCTTCATCGCCCCGAGCGCAACCCTTCCCGCTTTTCGGTGTCTTTAATTTGTGTAATTTCCCTTTTAGATTTGTCCGGTTTCAATTTTTGATTAATTTTTTTTTTCCAATCTGGCTTTCGCTAGAGAGTCTTTCATTCGGGACGTCGCTGGGCACCTGGGAATCTTGCTTCCGCAACCCGTTATTCTTCTACTCTACTTCGACTCTTTTGCGGAAGCAAGATTCCCAGGTGCCCAGCTACGTCCCGAATGAAAGACTCTCTAGCGAAAACCAGATTGAAAAAAAAAAAAAAAAAAAAAATCAAAAATTGAAACCGGACAAATCTAAAAGGGAAATTACACAAATTAAAAACACCGAAAAGCGGGATGGGTTGGTTCGGGGCGATGAAGCTACCAAAAGACTCCTAGCTACTTCTAGCTTATTATTATCGGTCATACCCTATCTAATGAAAAAAAAAATCTTTTACAAATATTGAAAATCAAACAAGAAAGAAAAAAAAAATCGCCCATATTATTAACATTAGAAAGCGGGTGTGAAGAATTTGCGAGTGTTAACATGCAAAATCTTCAGTAATATAATCCTTGCATTTTATGCATACCACACAGTAAAACTAAAAGTCTAATTAAATAGAACAACGCTTTTCACAAAAAAAGGTTTTTACCGTTCATTGACGACAATATTTGTGTATATGTCTTTTGTGCAGTCCTATGTATGAATTTTTTTATATTATAAACACAGTAAGACTTAGTTGTGCTAAAAAACAAATAACACTCTTGAAAATGCATTTTCATCAAATCCCGCCCACACAATTTAAATATTTTGAATTGTTGCACTGCATATAATTTGTAGAATTCATTCCACAGAATTTAATAAAAATTAGTTGAGATTGAAAAAGCACATCTTACAATGTTGCTTATGACTGTTAAAGAAAATTGATATGATATATTCCCTATGCTTTCTGTGGATGACGTTATCTCCCTCCTCAATAACGTATATAAATTTCAAAAAACGCTTTTCAAACGATTACTGTCATTAGTGAATTCAGGAGGTGGCCCAGAGGGGACATTCCCCCGGAAAATGTGAGATTTCGTGTTTTGAATGGTCAAAAAGTGCAATCCCCCTCGGAACTCTATAATGTCACCCTCAGAGCCACAGAAATCCCCCCCCCCCGCCCCCCGAGGAAAGTGTCTGAATTCAACACTGATTATTGTAAACCAAGATTAATACAATGTAATTTATTTCCATATCCCTGTAAATAAACGAAAGAAGCTACACGATACGTATTCTATATTAAGCGTGTTGTTGTGCCCTTCTGTGATGTATATAAATTTCTTTATGTTTGAAGTAGTGTAACATCATTAAAATACAAAATAAAGAATTTTCTTTCCATAGGACATAATTTAACGGAATATTCTTTTATGTATACCTGCAAACGAACTATAAGTGCTAAACACTTCATTTTCATTAAAGAATCTTTGTAGTAAATAGTAAATCATAATAATGTATATAAATAGAGTGGCAATCAAAGTTTATTTACGGGCAATCGGAATGACGAACCAAAGTCATAAACTTTTCAACTATGTTAGAAAGTGTTAAAATGTTGTAGTTTAATTTTGTATTGTTTATGCTACTGCAAATTTTATTGAGATTGCAGACATTTTCAAACAATATTGCCGTTATTAAATAAAATCTATATTTTATTTTAAAACAAAGTATTTTAGAAATATAACAAATAAAACGCATATTAAAAACTCCTAAATTAAACTTCTATCAGCTTTTTTTTTTACAAAAAGAACTAGTGAAACATATTATTATTTTTTTCTGCACACCTGATATATTTTAATCGGTGGTTTAGAAAAAAAAATACACAAACATAAAAGAAAAACAGAACTAAAAATAGTCTTTTACGGGGGGCTTCAGCAGGACAGACCCTCTCCCTGATGAATAATTCTTTGTATCCTTTCTTTTACTGTTCAATTACTTTAAATCCTATGCGAACAACAAACTTTGTTATTTTTTGAAATTTTCGAGAGGGAAAGAAAATTTAGTTAATTAAATTTGAAAATTTAAAGAGGGGCAATTCTGCTGAACTACCATTTCTGGCACCCATGTTTTCTTTCCATCCCATTGTACAAAAGATATAATTTTATACAAAAACATATTGATATTTGGAAAATATGAAACCCTTATCAAAGATTCATGGTATAACATAGCATATAATTAAAAATATTATTGATCAAAACTCAAAATATGCTTACGATTCTCTTGCATCGGACTTTTGGTTTTGATCCTCAATTCTGCTCGATAATTTCGTATCTATCATCACGGCATTGTTATACTATCATCGACGACCAACGTTTCGAAGAAATTATAAAACTTTCCAATTTTGGCTGCCTATATCGTTTCATTGTTATTTTTTCCTTCAAAAATTGAAATTTTGATGCAAAATACTTATGGCTAGAATTTAAAAAACAGATACTTCAGAGATATTAGCTGGAATTCAAAATAATCCAATGCTTGTAGTTTATTCCTGTCTAAAGAAGTAATCCCCGAATAGTAAACCAAGAAATAATTGCCCATGTGAATGATACAGGAAGATAGGAGAAAGGGGGATAATGATTTTGTGCGATTCTTGGCACTGCAATATATCAGGAGTTGTAGGTCTGCATTGGTGTCCCTTTTGTTGGTTTATTCTGTATTCGATTGCATACACCATACCAGTCATCTGAGGACCCCTACTAACCAACAGTATGTGACAGATATGACAATTACCCCGAACGTCTTTAAATACCTTATTTACTGACTAATGGAAACATGCTGTTGTTAATTACCATGTGAGAAAAACATGACCAGTCTTTCAAAACTGAAACATCTGGATATTTTTTAAACGGAGACTGTGGTGTATAAGATCTTTTTCAAAGAGCTTTTGGGGTCTTTATGTTAGGAAAAGGAGGAGGATAATTGTTTTCGATTAGAAAATTCCAAGTAAAACTAATGTATGCATCTGAAGGAACTAATGTTAGCGCGGTATTTCAGGTGTTTCACTACTGTTAATTATGGTGAAACGGCAAGTAAATATCCCTTTCTTCCCAATTCCTTTCAGTTTGTTTTCTGAATACTCAAAGAAAACTCAAATAGTTTTAAAAATCAATTCTTTACTTCATAAAATTCTTAATTTATTAATGTGCTTTTTATTTTAAACATTTAATAAATCAGGAAGATCTGCGTCCCCTCGCGCCCTTAGCGTCCCCCTTGAAAAAAAAAAAAGTAAGGGGACGCTTGAAATAAAAAAAAAGTGGGGGGACGCCGTCCCCTTGCGTCCCCCCTCGACTACACCACTACTATACATGAGAATTTAATCATTTTTAGATCATTTTATACGTTATAAGTTCCCGGTGTGCAGATTGAATTTATTTTTTTTATTTGACTCATTTTTTGAGGTTTTATTTCTATTTTAAATTCAAATTTTCAGCTTTTCGAGAGATATTTTTTATATATTTTAGAAAATGTTATTAATTTAAACTGTTGCCAATTGTATAAACAGCGAAACAATAATGTTTACTTCAAATTAAAAATTTATTTACACGTGACTATTGTAAACAGAAATAAAAACTTTAAAATTAGAATTAAATGATCACATGTTAAAAGCAGGAAAATTACGTCCTAAGAAGCATATTCACACTTGAATTTTAAAAGAGAAACAAAATGTTAAAATAAAAAAAAATATTATGCGCTAAAACTTGTAAAGGGGAGAAATTACATTAGTTAAAATGGCCAAAAAATATGGTAAAACATTTAAATTAAAAAATATATTTGCGCGAGATATTTTGAGATAATCTTTTCAACTATTATCGTGAATTCGAAGACAGCGCAAATAATATTTCCTTCTAACAACTAAAGTATTTTCACCTGAATATTAATAAGAGAAATAAAACTTTGGTGTAAATTACGTCAGATTTAAAACGATACATTTAAAATGAATTATTTAAAAGAACTATCTTATATCGCTGTTAAAAAATACCGGGAGACAAGGATACTTTACTTAATTCATTTTACATTAGCTTATTTTCAAATGTTTAACTAATTTTTTAATTAAATGCGTAAACAGCCATTGAATCTCTTAACAGCAGAAGATTTGGTCTTAAAAATCCCCAATCCAAGGAAAACGAATGGAAACCCGTTTACAGAAAAATCACTACTGTTTTTTTTCTTTTGTTTTTTTTTAATTCAATATTTTTAAAGCCGATCAAATTAGCGTGCTTTTTGGATTTTTGTGTGCCTGAACGGGGGTTGGCGAGCGTAGCTCGTAGGAGGCAGAGCCCCCTAGTTTCTTATATAATTATGCAGTGCATTAAGGATTTTTTTTTTTTTTTTTTTTTTGTCAATCATCAAAAATCAGCATTTTTCTACGATAAAAGTTGAATACCCTCTTCAAATAGCATTAAAGAAAAAAAAAAAAAAAAAAAAAAGAGAGAGAGAGAGAGCTTTTCATAATTTCCACCTTTTGTCTCGTCTAGTCACTAAAATAAGTCATATTTAATTAAAAATTACTGTTATTTTAATTTCAGATAAGCCAATTTTAAACTAAAATGGTCGTCGCAACTCACACGCACAAAAAAAGAAAACACCAACAGCGCGTCGTGTCGCGCATGTGTCGTGTGTTAATTAGTATTTCATGGGAAAATACCTCCACATCCGCCGATTTCTATTTTCTCCAGAAAGATAGAGAGCTCCAGAATACGGTATAATAATAATAATAAAAAGTGTCACACCTGGTATTACTACAGAAACCACTGGGTATCTATAGAATCGATTTGAAACCCCGCCGAAATGGTAATTTGTCTTCTTAGGAACTCCCACGTTACTGACTAACAGCATTGAAAACTGAACCCAAATACATCTGCACTTCTCTTTACTTATATTTGTCCATTCTTTTGTAAAAGGACTTTTACAATTTTAGTGGTTTATCTATTTATTTTAATACATATGTATTTTTCAATTTATATATTCGGGTGGTGTTTGAAGTTTAAAGAGGTTAAGCAGATCCGGTTTAAAAAAAAATAATAACGTTTTTACATATTGGCTTTTTCGGATGCTAAAAATATTATCGAATTTTTAAATAGATATGAAAAATTAACATTTTCTTCTTTCAAAAGCAAAATTTACATAAGTTTCCATTGCAAAATCTTGTGAAGAATTAGTTTTGGCGCCCTTGGCGGTCTAACACTTATATTATCATTAAGAAATTATGGAATGCTCCACTTTAGTAGAACTAAGGGCATCAATTTGTGTGTGTATTTGTGGGGAGTGTGCGTGTGTGGGGGGGAGGGGGGTTTGCTATTACAAAAACACGATACTACTTTTTTTCAAGTTATTTTTGCAGAGGCGCTGAAAAAAATCTGTCCAAGGGCGCCATGATTACAAAAACACGATGATAGTTTTTTGAAAGGGATTTTTACAGAGGCGCTGAAAAATATCTGACCAAGGGCGCCATGATTACAAAAACATGATATTAGTTTTTTAAAACTTATTTTTACAGAGACGCTGAAAAAATCTGACTAAGGGAGCCATGATTAAAAAAACACGATAATAGTTTTTCAAAATTATTTTTACAGAGGCGCTGAAAAAATCTGACCAAGGGCGCCATGATTACAAAAGCATGATATTAGTTTTCTGAAAGTTTTTTTGCAGGGCGCTGAAAAAATCTCACCAAGAGTACATTGATTACAAAAACACGACATTAGTTTTTTGAAAGTTATTTTTACAGAGAGGCGCTGAAAAAAAAAAATCTGCCCAAGGGCGCCATGAGTACAAAAACGCGATAATAGTTTTTGAAAGGCATTTTTACAGAGGCGCTGAAAAATATCTGACCAAGGGCGCCATGATTACAAAAACACGATATTAGTTTTTTGAAATTTATTTTTACAGAGGCGCTGAAAAAGACCAAGGGCGCCATTATTACGTAAACACGATATTAGTTTTTTTAACTTATTTTTACAGAGGCGCTAAAAAAATTGACCAAGGGCGCCATGATTACCAAAGCCGCCTCTGACAAAGGGACCAAATGAAATTAAAATGAAAATCCCCTGTCTTAAATTGGCATTTTTTTTTTGTTGTTGTTCTTTCACAAAAAACAGAAATACCAAACTACCGGGCAGCCACCTAGGGCGCTGAATATTTGACAGAAAATATACTAAATACATCATTAATACCAACATTAATTTATGTAGAAGTTACTATTCTTCGGGGTACTGAATAAAATCTGGACCAGGGCGCCATGACTATCAAAGTCTCTGTAAATGAATCCATTTAAAATGAGAATATGTTTCTTATACAGTGTTTCGTCGTTTATACTTGCACAAAAGGCAGAAATACAAAAATACCTCACAACACCAGGGGCGCTAAATACTTAGACGCAGAAAATATGCAAACGTATTAGACGCAGACGCATTAGACGCAGACTCATTAGACACTTATTAGAAGCATTCCTGGAACAGAAATTATTTAGGCGAACATCTAAATAAGTGAGTATACTTAATATTATTTTTCTTAGAATTTATTATTAGTACAGGCTTTGAAAGAAAGTCTGGTACTGGATAAAATGTGTAACAATGGCATATCTGATTGTCGATAACTTATGTTATCTCGAAATTGGTTTATCTAATTGTCTTTGATCGCACATAGTTTGCTTATGCTATACTTTAAAAAATAAAAAGCATTACTTTTTAATTTTCCAAATGAAAATCTTTGAAGATTTTATGCCTTTCAAAATGCGTGCTTAAAAAAAAGATAAAAAAAAAGAAAAAAGTGACGATGGGCGCACCGGGCATTTGCCTCGTTGCCCGGTGGGCCAGTACGACCCTGGGCCCGAGCCCCACGGGCCCATATAACTCTACGCCTATGATATTGGGTGATTTTTACACATTTGTGGATCAATATATTTTGGACATAAAGGCTAAAGACGGCTATTCTGCTTCTGCTTCAGAGCAAGAAGAGGTAAGGAAAACTTGCCTTGATGCTTTTACTTTGCTTAGGGAGCCAACCCATGATAATTTGTTAAATTCAGCTATCTTTAGTTTTTTCTGCTCTGTTAAGTATAAGAAAACTCCTAATTTTTTTCTTACTAACACAATCTTAAAAAAGAAATTTTCAACGCTGTTAAGAAAGGAGTTAAACGACCTATTTCGGAGGAGAGTTCTCCTATCCCACTTAGTAATAAATATAAGAATATCGCTAGCGAAGTTAACCTAACTGAAAATGTGGATATGGATGAATCAAATGTTAGTGAAAATACACAGGATACTGTCAAAGTTAAAAAATCTGTTAACCCTTTCTACGTCGAAGTCGACAGCAATTGGGCGACGGTTGCCCATGAAATTACGGAGTTAAACTCAGAAAAACCCAAAATAACGCTAAAAGGCGAACGCATTGTTATACAATGTAACTCTGATAAGGACCTTAAAATTACTCAAAAATGGTTAGACCAAAACAAAAAGAAATATACCACTCTAGATCCTAAAGAACTTCGACCCAAAAAAATATGCATTAGGGGCCTCCCCTGTTACACCGACACTAAAATAATCGAAGATAGTCTCAGGGAGCATGATTTCGCAGTCACTAGGGCTGCCATGCTTAAAAATCGTAAAACTGGCCAACCAATGCCAATATACATGGTAAATGTTATACCACGTAAGAACTTTGAAGAAATTTACCAAATCAACGTTATACATTACATTTCAGTTAAGATTGAAGCTTTTACTAGCAAAAATCGTGTAAAACAGTGTTACAAATGCCAAGGTTACGGTCACGCATCAGAAGTGTGTGGCTTCGATGCTAAATGTGTAAAATGCGGAGATCTACATTTAAGTACAGATTGTCACCACAAGGGGCGTATTAAACCCACTTGTGCCAATTGTGGACTCGGGCACCCAGCGAATTTTCGCGGTTGTCCAAAAAATCCCTATAGACTTGAAAATAAACAAAACCGTAAAACAAGTAATAGCGTCAGCAATCTCTCCCAAGAAACCAAATCTTAGCGGATATATTTAAGAATTATAACTATACCAAAAATACTAAAGACTCTGAACCCTCTACTAGTACTGATGAATTAAACTCTGATATCAATGATAGTACTACCGCAAACACCCATTCCTCCCCTACTACTGAAAATTCTAAAATTCCTACAAATTACACCAATGATATAAAAGACATTCTTAATACTTTCAACGAAGTTAAACAAATTTTTCAAATCACTAAATTCCTAAAATGTATAAAGAACATCTCAACTCAGACTAAGAAACTCGATAATCCGATGCAAAAATTGATGGTTATATTAACCGAATTTGATAAACTTGCAAGTCATATCAACATTAACGAAGATTAAGCTCTTCATTTACTAAACTTTTTTCTTTCTTTTTGTTTGTGTTGTTTGTTTAAAAATTTAAAAAACTTCTATTCTTGTATATTATGCTCTTCTCATGATATTACTCTTATTTTTTTTCATTCTCATGTTTAATTCACCTCAAATTACTAGACTGGGTGGACGCCGTCCTCTTGCTGTCGTTTGCTCCCCTCGGCTTTTGCATTTAACTGTTTATTTAGTTTGAACTCTTCTCATTGTAGCTTTTTCTTACATTTTTATTCTTTTTTACTTAAAGTAATTTAAATTTTCTTGTAAATATGTATATATTTAGTTTTTGTTTCTTTTCTTCACTGTGTTAAACTTTTTTACTTTTCAAGATATATTAAATGTATGGTCTCTGAATTGAGTCTTTTTTTATGGGGCTCCCTTTGGTAGCTTTTTCACCTGTCCTGGACATTTATGTGAATCACATGGAACATTTTTATTTTTTTTTCCTCCTACTAGTTATACTAACAATTTTTTTCTTTCAAAAATTGTCTATCTTTTTAGCTTTTACTCTCTCTTTTTCGCGGCTACTAGCCGCGTTTAAACGCTCTTTTTTCTAAGGCTCCCATTGCATTGTAACACGATTTACTCTTAGCCTGGATGTAAAGTTGCCAAGCAACTAGGGAATCCATACACCAGCTTTATTGTTCCATTGTTGAGAAGTGCATTTAATAGTGAAAATTACGTCATATATTAAAACGATTTTCAATCCGGAGAATTTTAATGTGAAGTCACATGGTATAAAAGTAGTGCGGCTAGCAAATTTGTTCATATATTACAGCACTTGAGCAGCGGAAATACAGCTGAACGTATGCGCAAAATACTTTCGTTTTATTTTGCACAAATTACTATTCGATAAATACATTTTAGAAAATTCCGATACTATTATTAATATAAATAATGTACAGTCGTGGAAAAAAAAAGTAAACACCCCTACTAACTCCTCAACAAATTATCGTAGACAAAAGTTACTGGTACCGAAGGATTGGAAATAAAGTCTACTTTTAAATGGTGTGTTTAAAATTTGCTTAGGAGGCCATCTACATATTAAAACGAATCCAAACTTCATTTTTTTCAATGGCAGTACCCAAATTTAACGAGATATTTCAAATCTTCGGTTCAAAATATGCCTAGAAACCAAATTTCAAGTCATTCGAATGATAAGTTTTTGAATTATAGACATTCAAAATTTAGTACTTCTAATGTTAAATTACATTTTCATATTTTTATTTATATCTCCTGAAATTATTCTCCTAATGAGCTAATTTTTTGTGTAGCAATAATACTAATATACGCAAACATAAATACGTCGAATTCGCAATTTTTATAATCTTATGATATGAATTATGAAATTAATATGCGAAAAAATTATGAATTGCAACATACAATTTTTTTGATGGATTTAGATTTATTAAGTCCTGCTTTATGGAAATCCAAAATTTCACATTTTTCTTCCAAATAGTTTTCAAATTATGCTTAAAAAACAGCAAAATGATGGTTTAAGGGACCGTCTATGATAGAAGTGAGTAAATTTTTGAAATTTATTCTGCTATCCTGTAATCAAACAGGTTTCATTGACGCTTAACCCCTTCGGGACGGGAGCCTTTTACGAAATTTTTAATCTTTTGTCACCATTTTTTAAAAACAGAAATTTGTGTCTTCTTGAATCGAGAAAATGCGCTGATTAAATAAAGCAAATTTTGCAGTAAAATTTTACTGGTGAGGAAAAACAAGGATTCTGAGTGCTTCATGCGGCACGTATATGTGTCGCTCGTCCCCAAGGGGTTAAACGTGCCTTGATCAAGAAGGCGGCTCTCTCGGTTAACAATCGAGTTCGGAACTTCAATTTGGATACAGCCCTTAAAATACGCTCGTTTTAAAATAATTAATTTCTCGGAAACTTATGGCACGAATTGCATAAAAATTTGTTTATAGTCTAATTGAAAGGTGTAGAGTTCATTTATGCTGTCAGAATTGTGTACTGCTATTGAAAAAAAACCAAAGCTATGGTTCGTTTTAAAATGTAGATGGCTTCTTAAACAAATTTTATATACATCATTTAAAAGTAGACTTTATTTCCAATCGTTCGGTACCAATAACTTTCTTCTACGATAATTTGTTGAGAAGTTAGTAGGGAGTGTTTACTTTTTTTTTTTCCACGACTGTATATTGCAAAAATAACATGAAAATATGCATCATGATGTATTAAAATAGAGAAAAGAATTCACGAATAAGCTATACCTGCTTCTGAAAATACCTAAATCTCGATCAAAACATAAAATATAAGCGTAAAATTTCAAAACACAATGCTTTTCAATACCGTGGTTCAGAAATCTATTCCCATAAGTAAACAAATTTTTTAATCTCGAAGGAAGAATAAGGAAGAACAAGGATATAATCTAAGGATTAATCTAAAGGAAGGATATTGTCCATAGCTGTAATAATAATAAAAATCAGTTATAAGAGTCAGAAAGATAGCAACACTTTTAATCTAACCATTTATACAAGCTGATTTTAAAATGTGTAATTGATTTTACTTAACAATTCCGAAAACAGCCGTCAATTGTTACGACAGCGATGGATGACGCCATGCAATGCTCCATTCAAATGGAAAAGCACGGCAACCCGATTACAGAAGTTAGCCGCCGTTATAGTCATAATATCATTCAATCTTCCGTAATCTGTTAATATTTTTTAAGCAGGGCACGTTACTATGTTTTTAGAGACTGCGAAGCCTGGACGGGGGTTGGCGGGCGTAGCTCGTAGGGGGCAGAGCCCCCTAGTATATGTATATAAAAAAAGAGTCTCGAGCGGAACTTAAAGAAGCTCATATTAAACTTGAAGAAGAGCTTCCTCATCGCAGGGTATGAGTTCAATATTTTCTTATTAATCGATTTATCAGTTAAAAATTACAATATTTCTAATTCTACTGCAGATTGAGAGCTTGACGAAGGTAGCTCGCAGCGCAGTCTATGTATCGCGCCCTTGCTTCAAAAGTGTCGAAAATCAAAAATAGGATTTTTTGAGTTATGGCTGTCATTCTACTTTTAGACGCCTCTACCAAACGACTAAAGTACCAGATAGTGCTCTGCAAATCCGATCACCAGGTAGAAGCTGTGTTTGTAAGAATGCGACTGACCCTTACACAGCCCGGAAACAGTTTTTCATATTTCCTGATAAACGGAGTTTTTGAGAATGCCACTGACCCTTACACAGCCCGGAAACAGTTTTTCATATTTCCTGATAAACGGAGTTTTTGAGGCAAGGGTGCGATATATGTATATATATATATATTCTTTTTTTTTTTCTAGAGTCTCGACATAAAAGTTTAACCCTGGTAAGGGCAATTCCTTAACGCAAAATCTCTAATTAAGGGGGACGGGTACCCTCCAGTTTTTGACTATGGATTTTTACTTCTCATTTTCGTAATTAAAAGATTGATACATATTCTTTACAACTGGCATTTAGTGAAATATAATATCTAAATTTTCATTTAACATGTTTTGTTATATATTCAGCAAATAATTAATAATCTTCAAATTTTTAGCTAGATCTAGTAAAATCAATCCTGTTCACATTTCCGAATTATTGAAATTAGCTTTTGCTGGTGCTGCCATCTGCCTTTCAGAAGTAAAAATAATATTCCATATAACATCTTTCCTGTACGTTTTCAATTTAAAATGCTGGTAAATAGGCTCCAAAAAATTTAATTTCGGTCTCGAAAATTCAGGTTAGTACCAAGCTTCAATATCTTTTATGAACAGCAACTATATTTCGGAGATTTAGTCAATTTATCGGTGTTTTATCATGATATTAACGAGATTACATGTTGGCGATATTTCGGCGATTTAAAGTTACCGGTTAATTTCGTTAGGGCGGGGTTTCATAGGACGCGCTGAAGATTGATTGATTGATGCTTTTGCTCTATTTCTTTTCTGTATGGAATGTATGTAGTATATTCGAACTGTTGCTACAAGAAAATGGATACTAAATTATTCCATTATCATTTAAGTTTGCAATTTGAATAGGAATTTATTTGTTTATTTATTTTTAATGTATGTTTATTTTTAATGTTGTAAAATAAGTTTTTTACCAGGCAAAGGCTCGTTGGTATTTTTTAAAAAGCCTGTCAGTAATTCCTAATCAGCATTTGTATTACAATAAAAATAATAATTATTTTTTAATCAAAGGTTTTATGGCAAGTGAACTTGTCCTCTACTTCTGTAAGTATAGTTAAACTTCTATGACAGGCCCTCCCTGATAACGGACACCTCTATTAAAGTACATTTTCCCCTATGCCTAACAATTATATATCTGTGCATTTTTACTTCTCAATAGCAGTCACTTCCGAATAGCGGACAAATTACACTCTCCCGACGTGTCCGTTATTCAGGAGTTTCTGTATTTGATTATTATTATAGTGTGTGCGCGGACGGAAAGGGGGGGGGGTTGCGGATAAACTACCTAGTGGCGATTCTGTTCCGAATTTTCCGAAAATTTAAGGCATTCATTTTCGAAAGTTTATAAAATTCGATTTCGGCAAATGGTCGTCGAAAAAATTAATTTTGTCAATTGTTTGCAGAAAAAACGTGAATTTCGTCAAAGGATCGAGAAAAAGACGCAAATTTCGAAAAAATCGCGAAAAAAGGCAAATTTCGTCAAAAGATCCCGAAAGAACCGGAAATCTCGTCAAAAGATCTCGAAAAACTCAAAATTCGTCAAGGGATCGCGGAAAAACGCGAATTTCCTCAAAGGGCCGCGGAAAAAACGCGTATTTAGTGCCGGGAGTGGATTTCCTCCCTCTCCCCCCCCCTTCCGCTGTAACTTTCAGAAAATTTGCTGTGAATTTCAGAAATATATATATATATATATTTTACTCAGAATCACCCTTGAACTACCTTCTTACCCCTAGGCTAGTTTTCTTTGGGCACGCACCCTCTTCCTTCCTTCAAAATGATATATTTCAGTGTTTTCTGGTACTAAAAAAGGAAAGAAATACTTTTAGTGTAGTTAAAAAATATTGAAATTTCATAAAACTGAAAGTGTCATAATATGACAAGTGGGGATTTTTTTTATTTCCTTCCTAGATGTAGAACAACATTTCTGTAAATATAAGGTATTAGGGACCAGGGGCCATATAAAAAAATTCATATTTAAATATATATATATACAGCCCCTTATAAAACAAAAGCTTGATTTATACTCTTTTTTTACAATTGGAAGAATGTTTCATCAGCAGTTTAAACGATAATAAAAGTCACCTCTGTAATAAATTAATCACAAACTGGCAGCCGAAAAATTCCAAGAATCCGCATAAAAAAAAAAAAAAAAAAAAAAAAAAAAGGGAAGAAGAAGAAGAATAAAATGGAATTTAACAAATTACAACGACCATTTGTAAAATGATTCTTTCGAAGACTAACATTTAAGACATAAAAAATCGCACGGAGTTGATCCTACATTACGTACACCATGGATTACATTTTTCGGTACTGTAAATTTTTAAACTTCTGCGGAGCTGGTCATTCCTTACGTACGCCATGGATTAAACATTAATATTCCTGGACCAATTTTAAATGAAATTTCATTCTTAAATTCTAAACATTCCACAATATTACTTTTTACACTGTAGTATAGAGAAAAAAATGTACTTTTAAATGCAATTTGTTTGAAAGCTGTATCTCAATTTCTTTCTGAGTAATTTTTTCTTATAGTTTTTATTACTTTTTTGTCATAGTGGCAACAGAAGTATCCATCTCAGTTGAAAGTTAAGGGAGAATACAGATTACTGTATAGACCTATCAGAAAACGAATAAAATGCGGATTCAACCAATAAACGCTTCAGATATGTTTTTGATTTCCTACCCTGACAGAGGATAATAACCATTTTCCCAAATGGTTAAAAAAAAAGAAAAAAAAATTGAAAGAAAATCTTAGCACCGGGCCCTTTTCCTTCCAAAACCCTAGGGTTCAGCTTGTTTAGCCGAATGGGTAATCCGTGTTGATTAAGCCTACCAAAATAATCAAAACGACGCCCCCCCCCCCCCCCCCCTACACACACATCCTGACTAGCAAGTTATGACCTTGGTTGAAAACATTACTTAAGTAGCGGATTTTATTTATGGAACAGAGAGCAAAATATGTCTTTTTAAATAAAAGTAATTATTTTATTTTGTTCAGTAGTATGTGCAAAGATGATTCTGTTCCGAATTATCCGAAAATTTACGGCTTCCGGTTCCAAAAACACTTTAAAATCGATCATCAGTCTGAAAATTCGGGATAAAAAAATACGCGCTTTTTGACAGATGATCGCTGAAAAAAATGAGTTTTGTTAATCGTCCGAAGAAAAAAAATCGGCAACTTCGTCGAAGTATAGCGGAAAAAACGCAAATTTCGTCGAAGATTGCAGAGAAAAGACAATTTTGTCTCAGAATCGCAAAAAAAAGTGAATTTTGCCGAAGGACTCGGGGAAAAACGGGAATTTTACCAAAGGGCCACTAGAAAAAACACGAATTTCTTCAAAGGTCTGCGAATTTCAGCAAAGGATCGCGAAAATAATGTGAATTTCGTCGAAGGATCATGAAGAAAATGAAGTTTTTCAAAGGAGTGCTTAGAAAACACTACTTTCGTCAATGTAACTCGGAAAAAATGCGAATTTCGTCAAAAGATCGCAAAAAAGCGAATTTAATCAAAGTATCGCAGAAAACCCGTAAATTTCTTCAAATGATCCCCTCCCCCCACCCCAATAAAAAAAAGTGAATTTCGTTAAAAGGCTGAATTAAAAAAGTTAATTTCGTCTAAGTATCGCCGGAAAAACGCGAATTTCGTCGAAGGATCATGGAAAAACGAATTTTTCGCATGACACGAAAAAAGTAGAAAAATTCTAGAAGGGCCGCGGAAAAAACGCGAAATTCGTCACAGGGCTGCGGAAAAACGAAAAATTCGTAAAACGGCCAAGGAAAAAAATTTGTCAAAGCACCGCGAAAAACGAGAGTTACGCCAAAGGACTGCAGAAAAAAAGCGCATTTCGTCACAGGACCGCGGATATATAACGCAAATTTCGTCAAAGGATCGCGAAAAAACGCAAATTTTGTCGGCGAATTGTGAAAAAAAAATATTTTAGTCAAAATGCTGCTTAAAAAATGCTATCGTAAGGATATTAAAAACTGCTTATGCTTTCGTCAAAGTCTTGCGGAGAAAATGCGAACTTCGTCGAAGGACCGCTAGAAAAAAATGCGGGGCCGTAGAGAAAAAGCTAATTTTATCCAAAGATCAGGAAAATATAGCGAATTTCGTCAAAAGGCTGCGAAAAAAACGCAAAATTTGTCAAATGGCCGCAAAAAAATGTAAATTTCTTCAAAAAATCGCGAAAAATGCGAATTTTGTGAAAGGGCCGTACAAAAAACGCAAATTTCGTCAAAAGATCACGAAAAATGAGAATTTCACAAAAGGGCTGCAGCCATCTATCGGAAATATTGGACCCCAAAAGTGTCTCCCCTTAGGCCTTAAGGACTTGTTTTATAATAAATTCCCCCCCCCCCCCCCAGTTAAACTAATATCAAGTGTATTGAAAACCATATGGAAACCTCGATTCAATTACTAATTAAAAGAGACTAAAAATATATATATTGTTAAAATCGAAGTTTTACGGTTCAAAACAAAATCTTAACTTTTAAGGAGTTTATTGTACCTTGAAAGTCCCACATATAACCGAACATTATGTTTTTAACAATTAAAAAATTTTCCTGTATAGTAAGTACAATTAAATTATTCTCTTGGTATATTTTCTTCAGGAGCTTCAAAAATTATCCAAATTTTCACGAGCCTTTAGAATAGTTAATTACATTACATTTGTAACGTACTTGGGGGGGGGGGGGGGGGGGAAGGCAATACACAATAAAATTTCCATAGGTCCTTTCTGCCTACCACAAAATCATTTTTTATTCTCATAGCAAAGTTAATAATTATGACACTATTTTGGTAACCATTCAGCATAAATGCCTTTGATGAAGCTATACATCCTGTTCATTAACATCTTTATCGTACCACAGTTGAAAAAATGTGTTTATATTAACGCCCAGAAATGAATTCGAAGACTAAACAAAATAGACAGACATATATTTCCCTGTTGCGTATCTCTGATTTGCCGTTTACAAGACAGTTTGAAATCTAGAAAAAATGTATTTTGAGTATTTTCAAAATACAAAATACATGGAAAAAGCATGACAAAATACATTACTGAAATACTTTTGTTTTGTCGGTTTAAAATACAAAATACAAATGTATTTTGAAAATGTATTTCAAATACATGTATTTTCGATACTGCCCAACTCTGGATATAGGTTAGTAGAATAATAATAATAAAAAGTATAATAAATAAAAATAAAAACAGAAAGTAAACTTAAAAGTCTCCATTATATTTAGATGTATATGGAATAAAATGTTTAATTTTGTCTTCAATCAAAACGGAGGGGAGTACAAGTAGATATTGCCATATAACTTACTAGGCTTATAACTTACCGTTATAACATACCGTTAACATACATATACCAACACCGTAATAACATACATATACCGTTATACCGTTATAGGTTATAACTTACCGTTATAACTAACTAGGATTTAGATGATTTATTAAGTTTGATGGGCAGATTTTTCCAATTTAGTAGAAGAAAATTTCTTTTGTAACGTTTTTATATTTTGATAAAAACAATTTTCTTAATGAATCATTTCCAATAGAATTAAAATTAAAATAATTGCTGCAAATCCCATTGATGAAAATAAGTATGCACACGATGCTGAAATGAGAAAAAAATATAGATTACTTATATTTTCTTCAGGGCTACTTCACTCGCACCAAAAAGCCAGCTCGCTAATGTTACTTCCTATGGGAGAAATTTTTTAGAATATCTCGTTCGCATTTCAGTATTTTTAAATGACTTTTTTTTCTTTTTTTGCATTAGATAGCTAAGGTCCATCTCTGAAAAAAGGCCGTTTTTTACTTTTTCAATTTTGTTTACAGGGTTTTTTTTATTAAGATACTTTTACTTTCGGAACCAATTTCGAAAGTGAAAGTATCCTCATAAAAAATAACTACAAACAAAATCGAAAAAGTAAAAAAGGCCTTTGTAGAGATCGACCTCAGCTATCCAATGCAAAAATCTTTAAAAATATTGAAATGTTTTTGAGATATCCTAAAAAAAATTCGCCCATAGGAATAACATTAGCGAACGGGTGTTTTCCCGTTAGTCTTCCTTTAATATTTAAGTCAGATTGTTTAGGAATTTTTCCCGGACAAAAATTCTAGTAACAGGTACACATTCAAGTCCTATATTAGGGTAATAGATTTAAGAATTATCTCAATCGACCAACACACAGAATTAGTTGCCTTGAAAAACATTAAGCTCCTCCCTCTTTCAATCTATAATCTATTTTCACTCACGCAGAAAAACTAGTATTTTCATCTTATTGTTTAAGAATCCGAATTTTGTGCTGTATAAATTATAAAATAGAATAATCTGATTTACCGTTTAGAAAATTGATAAATTTAAAGCAACCGTACTCTCATGTCAGTAGGTACTAGTACTAAATGTCAAAATCAGGCTTGAAAATGAAATTGAAGATTGATTTTATTAAGATTTAGTTTTATTTCAGATTCTATTTTTCATCTGAATTATCTTTAGAACTACTTGCAAAAATATTTATAAAAAAAAAGGAGTTTTTCTCACATTTAATTATTGTGTTTTAATCTAAAAATATCACAACAAGTCAATAGTTACACACATACGATATTTCTGATAACTTTTTTAAATTTCTGATTATATATTTCAATAATTCTTTGTGAAATAGTATTCCATATCCTAATTTGTTTCTTGCCATTTAAAAAACATTTTCAAATTGCTAATTTAATGCCTCATTTTCATACTGACAAAATATTCTACTCCTACCAGTTTAAAATATAAGAATTTTTTAAATATATATTTATACGGGTTTTCAGAAAGCATACTTACCTGGCACTGGGGTCAGCCTTGATCAAGAAGGAGGCTCCCCCGAGCAGAGACCTCTCATTGCACACCGAGGGGTTGACGTTCGCCACATCTGCAAATTGCAGTTGCTTGGGGTGCATAATTTTTGGTAGTTGGGACTGCGTTCGCGCTGTCCCTGCATTAAAAGAAAGTTATTGATCTTATCTATCAGTTTATGTAATTAAACGTTTCAGCCAGAGCTGCGGGTTCGGTAGGCAAAATGGACGACTCCGGTCTGTGACTCCGACGCTTTCGAGCAAAAAAGGGGTCCCTCTCCCTGGTTTCAGCAAAGGCCTTGTATTTCACTAGCTATGCTGCATTTTTCAGAATTTCCACTATAGCTCTACCTGAATAACTAACGCACGAATTTTCATCAAACTTCAGATTCAGGTATACCTTGATATCAATTAGTGCTGTTTATATGTTGATACAAATCGCTGAACAGGTGGCGCTGCTATGCTACAATGTTCAGAATTTCCGCTATAGCTCTATTCTCTATCAAGAATTAATGCACGAATTTTCATCAAACTTCAAATTCAGATATACTTTGATATGAATTGGCGTTAAATTGATGTAATTTTTTGTACTATTTAAGTGATTTAATTGACGTGATTTATACAGAAGAAAGTTTTGTGAAGGCCACAACATACTAGTTTTTTGTGTTATAATGATTGAATTAAATTTATGAATTAGTTTATAGGGTTAGAATAAAATTGTAAATAGAAATTTTAAATTAATTTTTCTAATGCATTTAAAAATACATATCTTAGTGTTATTATTATTTTTTAAATCCAAATCTAAGGATATATTGCTTTTTTACGTAACACACTCTTATTTGATTATTTATCAGGATTAAGTTAAATAAATGGTGCTTTTTTTACATAAAAAAATACTTATTTTCTCTGTTAATTCATTAAAACTTATGAATGGCTATGAGACTTCTTTTGAATACACGGTACTACTTTTATAACAACTATATATTTACCGTAATTTCCGGCCTATAATCCGCGGATCAATCATGTTTCGACCCAGAAATTTTATTTAATAATTGAAGTTAAATATTTATCGCGATTTAATAAGTTAAATGTTATGAAATAAGATTCCTGGGTCCGAACATAATTATTTGATCCGCGGATTATAGGTCGGAAATTACGGTACATGTTCAAATGCGATTCAGCTAAAATTAGTCTAAAGTAATTGATAGCTAAAAATGTAATATTTTATTATACAGGTAGGGGCATTTGATCATTATCTCATTTTGGATTTTTTGTTTTTAACTGAGTTATTTTCTTCTGATGGACTGATGGCTTCAATTATTATGAAACAGCCATTATAAATGAAGTGTTAGGTGAAGATTAAAAGAGCAGCCTCAAAAAGTTAGAACTCTGATTTTCTGGTCAGAATGGGAAAAAAATAGTCATAATTTTTTCCCACATTCTGACCAGAAAATCTGAGTTCTAACTTTTTACGACTGCTCTTTCATCTTCACCTAAGAAAGGGGATCGAAACTATTTATATGTACTCGTAATTCGGAAAGGACCGCTTATGGATTTTGCACACAGAGAACGTGATAGTACAAAAAAACTTTCAAAATGGATTTCGGTTAAAAGAGTTTCAGATAAAAGAGGTTCTACTATATTATATCCCACTTAATTTTAAGCAAAATTTCCACCAGAAACTTTTAATAAAATTTTACTTTTATAACTTTGCTGGAAAAAAGTTTAAAATTGCTTTTCCTTATTTTGAAACAAAATCTTTCGAAGATTCCAGTGTGAGTTCAACATTACAAAAACTCAATTACTTGCCCCTGAAAGGTTTAAGTAAATGCACATTAAATAACTTCCCAGATAGCATGTAAGGTTTCCGAAAAGGGTCGTTTTTGCTTTACTTTCTAACTATCCTGCAAAGGTTTTCGTGATAATCGTGTAGCCAACCCATGTTCGGAAATCATTATGATCCGTACGATTTTTGCGCATGCGCAACTTATTTCTTTTCACGGCCAGCGTAGGCGTCGCGTAGCGTCTCCCAATGGCGTCTGTTTTGAAAGCTTTCGTTGTGTCAAGTTTCTAACATTTACAGAAAATGCGGTAAGTTTGCCATTACTTTTACTTATTAGTATATATCATTATTGTTTAAATCGTTCTTACTGTAGTCTTTTTTTCTTCTGTACTGTCTTATATTTAAGATTTCTGTGTAAGTTACCCATGAGGAAAAGATGATATTTGATTCAACGATATTTTGTTTAATTATGTTATACAGCATGCTACATCCTTAAATTAAACTAACTTCTATAAACATGATTTACTTAAAACATGTTATAACGTATCGTTTCACGTTTCGTAACCATCGCGAATTTTCAAATGTATTTTGATAACATAACTGCAGTTCCGTTATATATAGGGTAGATGTACCAGTTTTGGCCACATTTAGAGAAAATTTGAAATAGAAATTTTACATTTCTTGATCGATTAAAGCATATTAAATCCTAATAACATTATTCTTTAGTAAATTTAATTGTCTTTCTGTTAACTATAATGACTTTCTACAGAATATTTTAGATTGTGAGTAATAACTCATCAAGTAATTTATTCCAATTTGTACCAGTTTTGGCCACCCCTGCACCAGTTTTGGCCATCTCTATGCACCAGTTTTGGCCACTCCAATATCATGTAGTTTAACAAACATTTTAATTGATAATAAGTAAAAATAAAGCATTTTTATGCAACATCTATTTTACCACACATATATTTGTTTGCTGTATTAAGAGAATTTTGCAAATTTCTTTATGAATTGATAAAAACATCAAATAAAATATACTTATGTTGATTTTAACTGAAAATTTCAATTAAAAAACAAAAAATATATTTAAATTTGATTAATAAAAGGGACAACAGTGCCTATAGGACATAAAGATTAACTATTTAATCAGTTTTATAATTAGTCATGGATTATGGCTTGTTTAGAACACTTGAATCTTCATCAAAGAGTTATATATCTTGTATATAAAAGCATTTTCTGATTTTTGTTTGATTTTCATCAAAAAGTTATGAAATCATCTTTTGATTTATATTAGCTTGTGCCTTATTTAAATACCTTGCTTCTTTGCAAGTTAGTTATTTTAGGGTGTGATTTCAGAAGCAAATCATACCATTTCATACCTGGTCTTCCATCTTGAAATGGAGTTTCTAACTTGCCGGCTACAATTTTCTGGACAGAATCTTAAAAGTTATTCCATTTTTATAGAAAATAGTATTCTGACAATATCTAAAATCCACTTTTCTAATTGATTTTTAACTTCAATTCCTAGTACCTAGATCTACTTGAGATTCAACATTATTAGAGAAAAGTGGTGTCCGTCCTGCAAACTTGTGATGTAAGGCAAGAACGGGTTACTCCAAAACTTTGCTAGCTTGTAGTGCTGGCATTACATTTTGAATGGCCTTAATTTTACTTCCTAACTTAGAGCAGTGTTCCCTCTAGGCAATTTAACAGCACATAATCTTTTTTTAACTTGATAAAAGGAATCCTGTTTTTTTTTTTTTTTTTTTTTTTTTTTTTTTTTTTTTTTTTTAAATAATGTGAAATACATTCTTACTTGTATTTAGATATCTCTAGTAAAGATTTTCGGCACAGATGTTATATTCGTCCCATATTGGCGGATTTTTTTCTGACGCCAATGTCATATACGCAACGGGTACTTAACTGGCGCCAAAGTGTCGTTACTTTGCTTGATGTGGTAACCCGGATTATGTTTATGCTGTTGATGTTTTCGCCAAATTGGCAACTGAAAAAAATCGCGCCAATATGGGACGAATATGACATCTGTGTCAGATTTTCACAATATTTAGTATTTCTAAATCAGTGTGCCTGAAATATTGCAAAAATTATAGAACTTCTTCATTTCTTTAGGAAAAATACAAGCAATTAAATCATGCTATAATTTTATTGAACTTTTTAATTTATAAGTTGTAAAATCTTTCAAAATTTATGTTTTAGTTTATTCATCATATCTAAACATTACATATCGCCTCCCCTTTTGTTTTATCAATACTAAACACAATACTATATTTTCTTTAGCAATGTCATTCTTTAGTGACTAGCACAATGTCCTTCTTTCTAATGTGGACAGAGAATAACAAAATCTCTTTTATAAGAACTGCCATTAGCCTTGCTTTTATTATTATTATTATAGAAGCCATTACTATATAAAACAAAATTAAATTGATTTTTCCAGATGTTCTTAAATTTATTATATGGCTAAAATTCCCTCTATAATGAATCATGTGGCCAAAAGTGGAACATAATGTTGTACCCTTTTTGGCCACCCCCATGGCCATAACTGGTACATATAGCAAATTTAATGCACCAGTTTTGGCCACCCCCCATTAAACTGTTAAAATAATTAAATTAAATGTAAAATTGCAGTAGAGAGAAAGCTTACCTAATAAAACCTAATAGCAATTTGTTTCAGAACAAATAGAACCCAATAAGTGCCTAATGTTGAAAGATTCTGAAAACTTGTCAGCTAACCAAAAATCTTAATACATGTAAGCACACACTACAGTTTCACACATTTATTTTTTTTTGCAAGTCATATTTTATCAAAAAATAAACGAATGATATTGTAAATGATAAAAGAGAGTTTGCTTAAAATGTAAGAATGCCTATTATTTGTTAGCATTAATTCACAGGCTAAATATTGGACAAATTGATCCAATGTGGTCAAAACTGGTACAGTGGCCAAAACTGGTGCATCTACCCTACTTTTAACACATAGGATTGACGTAATGGTAATGTAAATGAACCATAAAATACGAAATCGAGAAAGTGTAAGGAGTTTTTTGTAGGAGTAAGTGTTTAGGAACATATTATTATTATAATAAAACATTTTTAATTATGATAGAGGCTAACTAGTGTTTTTATAATTAAAAACACTTAAGTCTTAAACACAATTTTGTTTTTATGTTTAATTATTTTAAACTTGTAAAAATAAATTTTATCTTTTTTTCTTAAAGTCTTCAAAAAATAAGGAATGTATACTTAAAGTTTTAAAATCACCACCACCCCCTTGCTGTGGACTGATTTACAAATCAAAACAGACTTTGACCTTCAACAAATTACATTCATTTGAAAATATATATGCTGTGCATAGCATATAAAACAAGTAGATCATTTCATTTAAATGTATTTATCAAAATGTAGGTATATTGTTTGTTATCCCTTTTAGCGTCTATATATATATTTACAGATGATTTTCTGTTGTAATTTTAAAATAACATCCAAACAGAAATCTTTTTTTTTTTTTCAATTATATGCGAATATGACATCTGTGCCAATAATTGTATAATTTTAATGTCCTTCATTAAATTTATTTGAGAATATCTTATCCTTATTGCACAAATACCCTTTTCGCTATTCCTATATTTATAGTAGCTGCTATATGTAAAATTTAAAAACTGTCTTCAAACACAAGTAATTATTTAAAAGTTTTTCTGCAAAAAACCCCCACTAAATCATGTGCATGTATACATCTCAAAAAATAAATTTGCTATGTGTAGTGAAGAATAAAAAAATTATTTATTAAAAATAAACATATATTTACAGTAGAAATTAATTTTCGTATGTCATTTTGCCAGCTGATTGAGAATCGGCAAAGCTTTTAATATTAAGAGGCTGTACATATATAACGTTACCAACTTTATAGTAATTTTGTAATCTTTCCGGCCTTTACAATATCTTACATTATCATTCCTGGATTATGTCCCACCCTTCCATCACTAATCATATTGTTATCAGTGTCTCAAAGTTCTTTTTTTTTTCCTTTCATTTTATTTTTACATATTTTCAGTTATATGTAAACATATTGTTATATATCTGTTATTTATAAAATTTTCTAATAAAGAAGAAAGAGTATGTAAAATCAATAAAATTTTTTAAAAGTATTTAAAAATAGCTCTTTGTTACATAATGTATTCAACAGATATATTGTTTCTTGCCGCTCTTATCAACAAAACAGATAGACAACATTCTTCCTCTTTATTTTACTAATAAGCACAAGTATCACTTCAAACGTATTATCTGGTTTCTCCAACAGCGGATTATATGCAAATATATATAAAAAAAAAATAGGAAAGCAAAACGTTGAGGTATTCCACATTTCAGAATGAAATAATTGTATATAGGGTAGATGTGCCAGTAATGGACACCCTTAAGGAATTTCTTTAAAAATTATTTTTTTATTAATAGTTATAATTATTATATTCCAGTTTTTTCAATATTATATTAATCTATCAACAATATTTAACCATTCTTATAACCTCATTTCCCCATATGAATAGAAATTTAATTTTAAATAACAGAAATATATCAAAAGCCCAGTAATGGACACCCTCTGGCCCAGTAGTGGACACCCTCTGTTCCAGTAATGGACACCCCATAAAAAGTAATAAATATAATTGTTTTTATGACTGTATTTAGAACCAGAATTTAATGAATACATACTAATGAAACAAAATAGTTATTTTTAAATAAATTTAACTATTAGGATACCAGTAATTAATAAAATATTTGTGATAATCATTTACTGTTTGCATCAATTATTGTAATTATCAGAAGATCAATGTTTTAATTATTTTAGATGGATAGTTTGAAATACTAAATATCAGACAATTACAGCTATCAAATTATTGAATTATTGTGGTGGATTTAAAAGGTAATAATAATAATAAAAAAGTTTTGGAATATTAATGTTTAGTTTTGTGTCACAATTTTTAACAATCTTCCAGAGATTACTTGATATATCATTTATAATAATTAATATTACAAATATGAAAGAAATGATATTGTGAGTTGAATATTTTAAATACTAAATAAAATAATTTCAAAATAAAACTGTAGAACCGATGTTTGAGGCCACTGATCTGCAGATTTACTAGTTTCATGAATATTACCTATAACTTTCATTAATAGTATTACATTTTTTTTTTTTTTTTAATATAAGGAAACATTTAAGACAGAAAATGGATTTTTAATAGCTTCTCTAACTTAATTGTTTTTATTTAAATGGAGAGGGATTAAGCCCTATGAACCCCTCTTTGACTGTGATCTTAAACAGTATTTTCTGCTTCCTGGCTGGTTTGATTGCCAGATTATAAAATATGTGAGGTATATATATGTACTGCATTAAAAAAAAAAATAAATAAAATATCGACATTTTATTAATCACATAAAATAACTTAAAAGCAGCTATTTATAAAAATTTTGGTGTTATTACATATTGGTAAGTATAATTTAAAAATTAAATTTTATTATTTAGGTTTACAGTTAAGCCAAAGTATTTTATGCACTATAAACATTACTAAAATTGCATTTTTAGCAATGTCTACATGGGGTGTCCATTACTGGAAAATCACTAATTAACCATCCCAGTAATGGACACCCCCTCTTAAAACCTTAAAAAGAAATGAAATTTTGTAAATAGCCATTAGTATATAAAATTCAAAGTTTTCTATTGCTACTCAAACAAAAACATTCAAATTTTGCAAGAAAATAAATAATATATAAATTAAACGGAGCCAGCTCTTAACCTCTTCATTAAGATTTCCACAGAAAAACAGCAAAACTTTGAAACATTATTTTCTGCTTCCTGATTGGTTTGATTAAAAGTGTCAACAATAACATAGTTTTATAAAACATACAAGGGGGAATTATAAAAAAAAATAATTAAAGCTAAATATTTATTAGTTATTTTTTTATGAGCCAAAAACATCAAGGGGTGTCCATTACTGGCACATCTACCCTATAATCATTTAATGATTTTAATAATAACTTAGTATTTTCATAAAAATAGATAACTGAATATTTTGATGTAAAGAAACAGTTACAAATAGAAAAATGAATATTTTGGTTGGATCAAAAATGGTAACAATATCGAAAATGAATCTTCTCCCTCACCCTAGAGATATCTTAAGATATCAAGTGCCAAACTCCACCTCCCTGAAGTGATACCGTTATATTAAGCACAGCCTATAAAATCATGAGCCTTAAATGCTTATCAGTTAGCTTGTTAATTTTAAAATTGCCCATCAATACTTTTAGTTATTAATAGTAAATTGGAAAAAATGAAATCAAAATAAGAATTATTTAAAAATTAAATGTTTTGTAAATTCATACAAATTAAAACTTGGTTTATTATTATTGTTGTTTAATTAATAAATATGAAATTGCCTTACCCTTCTTGTCCCTTCCCCCCATAATTTTATCTGTACTGGCAGTGTGATCAGTGTGAAAACTGACAGGGCAGGAAATTCATACTACTACTTCTTTTGGTACTACCTGATTATCCCGACAACCAATTTCACCAAATAAAGTTAGTACATACTTTTAATAAGTGTACTTTTAGTAGTTGACCCAATAGCAGAAAATCCTCCAAGTGTTTGCAACAGATACTTCAGAGGCAGAAAATAATCTGCAGGTAAAACAGGTTTGACAGGTTGCAAGTTTTACAATCGAAGTGTTAATCAAACGATCACCTTTTTTTAAAAATGTTATTATGCATTTTATTAATTTTACTAATAATAATCTTAAGTTTTTGTATTAAGTAAGAAAGAGCCAAACATAATATAAAGCGAAATAAGGGTTCAATAGAAAAATAACCTGCAAACGAAAAAAGAAAATCTGCGACTCCCATCTCTAACTTTCTGCTACCGGTGTAGTTGATAATAAATAATAAATATAAATTGGTACAAAAATACATTACAAAATGTATTGTAATGTTAAGCCCTTCGTGACAACATATGTGTGATATAAAGTGTGTACACAGTCCTTGTAACTATTACTATATCGGAATGGTAATTTTTACGGTACTTTTCGGTTAGCCGGGCGCCAGTGTTAGATATACATACATATATATGTATATATACTTGTATACATAACACTGGCGACCGGCTAACTAAAAAGTACCATTTTTACCTTATTTAATATAAATTTATTAAATAAGGAAAAAGTCACTATTTGAAAATAGTGGTACAAGGGAGGCTTGTCATGAAGGGTTTAAAAGTTTTTTCTTCATTGTTATTATTTTATGTTTTATTTTTTAGTTTCAAGAACTAATGACATCATCTGGTAAAGATGCTGAAGTCATGGTTGCTAGCATGTTGAGAAAATTACAGATGATGTTGGAACAAAGTCCTAACAGAGGGTACAAAATCTAAAATTGCCCAGCAAGAAGAGGAACAGACAGTTGTTCTAATTTAACAGGTTGGTTATTATATATTTTAACAAAATTTGTTTTTGTGAGTTCATGCTCAATGGTACGAATAATGTTTTCTTTTTCCTATGAAAGTTTGTATTTTTCTGTAACTGTACGCCAGTGTTAAATATATACATATATTTACACACACACACATATATATAGTGAAACCTCCCTGTGCGACCACCTCCTTGACCGATCATTTTTTCATGGAACGAAATTTATTCCCATAGGCTCAATACTAATTTTATCTCCATTCAGAGACCATCCCATTTGAACTCCCTCCATGAGCAACCCATTTTTTTGAAAACTTTTTACTTTAAGATTTTAATTAAAACTTTTTTACTTTATGATTTTGATTTGAATCAATAGGTTACCTTTATGAGTAAAATTTCATTGAATAATTCAAGGAAAATGTATCTTACCTTTATTATGCATATTTAATTATACATTATTGATCATTTACTTGACCTTTACTTTCAATATTTTAATCATTTTCAAAATTATCTTACTTTTTATCATTGTAGTTTATTACTTTACTTAATTATTTTAATATTTTACCATATTGCAAGCATTATGTATAATTTTGAATGCATTATTACATTCAAATTACTGTTTAAAAAATGTAAACAAAGTAATGATCAGAAATGTGCAAAATTCTAAATTCCGCACAACCACTGGTCCCAAGCTGTGCGGATTTGAGGGAGTCTACTGTATATAATTCTCGATATATGACTGAACTCATTGTTTTTTCGTGAAGAAAGTATAAATTTATTTCTGAAAAAAATCAAGATATTGCTGATAATTGGTAATCACAATATTTTTATCAAATATATTTATGTATTAATCAAGCTTTTATTATTATTAAGACTGGCTAAACCTGAAATAAAACTTCTTTACTTTACGACTTTGATGTGAATTAATATGATACCTTTATGAGGAAAGTTCCATTGAATAATTCCTGGAAAATGTATCTCATCTTTATTATGCATATTTAATTATACATTAATTATTATTTACTTGACCTTGAGGGGAGAGTGGGGAGGAATGTGATGCTTTTTACAAAAATAAGAAAATCAACTTTATTTGACACATAAACAAAATTTTGATATATAGAATACAAAATGAAACACTCTCTAATGTCCTTGAACAATATAGAAACATAATTTGCAGAAACAATTTTATAAAGAAATTATAAATTTCAAAATGTGTCCCATACCTTCCCACTAACAGGGAGGTATGGGACAGCTATAAAACAATGTATGATAAGGGGCAAATAGTCTATTGTTGGCTATATATACAGTCTAACAAAGATTGTGGGTTGATGTCTGTGCTACAATATCAAATTTCAGTAACTTCATCACTGGAAGGAAAATTCAGGATTGTCAATCAGGGATAGCATAAAAAAAATCATCAGTTCAATTTATTTATGTTTTGAAGTAAATGAATATATTTATAATGTTATAATTAATATATTACCTTCTAAAAATATTTGCATATTAGCAGTTTACATTCATCTTATTAAAAAGAAAGAATTAAACATGTCCCATTCCTCCCTCTACCTTCTTTTATGTTAAACTTCTTGTATAAACAAAAGTTCTACTTTTAGTCTAGTTTAAATTATGAATAATATACAGTATGATGTTCAATAAATAGAAAAACTATTACATCTACGCATAAACAAGCCTATACTACTATATTTTACTAATATACAGAAAGCATAAAAAGTATATGAAGCAAATTTACTTCTGATTCTTGAAATAATGCTTTGCTTAAGTCTTTAAAGTAAATCGGCTTGTCAAACGATGATTAAAAATTAGTTTAATTAACAAGGTATGCAACTGATATGAAAGGTTTGATAATTCTAACTTTTATTTTTCAATTTTAGAAATTATTTAATTATTTTTTTTAATATTTTAACCCTTTGCACTCAAAGGTTTTTTTCATTTGTATTACCAGCAACTCAAAGTGATTTTAGTTATATCTTATTATTTTTTTTAATTCTTTATGAATACGAATACAAATTTATGATATATAAAAAAAAAAAACTAAAAATTATAAAATTATTACATTTTGTAATCGTAAAGTGTGATACCTCTTGAAGCAATTGCCAATATGTAATCTTGGCTTTTCTAGACAGATATCACAAAATTATTTTTATTGCCTCCGTAGTGGAGCCCTCAAGTTTGAAGACAAATTTTAAATGGCTCCGCTCCGGAGTCCTCGAGTGCAAAGGGCTAACTTTTTTTCAATATATAATGTATTTAAAACAATCAAAAATGGTATCAAAATTCAATTTGTGCGATTGCAGCATTGTATTTCTACAGTCAAAGATTTTGCACCTTAGCCGACTAAAATTTCGATTATACACCTTTCTCAGTTATGCATGGTTTTAGAAAGGTTTCCTGAAAGACATATAATTGGTACTTTACTGGGTTTTTTTTTTGGGGGGGGGGGGGGGCTGAAATTGTCATATTGCCAGAGCAAAAGTTCTTTATCTACAGAACGACAAAGTCGAAAAATCCATTTACTCTTGCTCGACTGAAAATATACACAATATTTTGAAAATAAATATCAAACTTCATGATATTTTGAAAATAAATATCGGATATGTATCCATTTATATATATCACTGAACCATCCTGTTTGTAGCTATAGTGTTTACTCTTTAGTGTACACTATACACTCTTCAGTACTCTCTCTGCTGATAGAATATAATCTTTTTTTTTTTTTTTTCCCCATCATCTGAAGATATAAGAAAATGCTCTTTTATGAAACCTTTAAACACATAAAGGCTAGATTTATTATGGTTATTTGTGCTTTTCATTATGTAGGGATTTTTTTTTTTTTTTTTTTTTGTATCACAAAATCAAAATGTTCATTTTATGAGTAACAATCCCAGATGAAGATTCTGTCTGTGTCACTCTCTACTCTCTATTGTGTACAGTATAACCTCGAAAATCCGGCATTGTCAGGACCATGACGATGCCGAATTTCTGACTTCAAAAATACTTTTAATAGTCTTAATGGTGCCGTTATTCGTAATTTAATTCATACCCAAGTAATAGTTATGTGAGAAAAATAAAAAATTAAATATTTTAAAAAATATTAAAATTAAAAGTTTCTATTCATATTTTCTATGTTACAAAAAAAAAATCTAGTATATATCATTTCTTCTCGTGTAATTTCCTAAACATCGATGTCAATTTTATTTGCTTCAATTATTTGAACAGCTTTTTAACAAGTTTTAATTTTACACAAATGTAGAATATTGAAAATATAGTCTTATTTATCTAAAGCAGATGTTAGTTTTCCAGTCAAATTTAAGCATTTTTCCACTGATACCTTTTCTTCTGTACTCAGAAGGGATTCAATTTAGCATAGCATCTGCGATCTCACAGTCAGCCAATCCATTGCTTTCAATCTCGAAATTTTTAATTGTTTAACGATTTATTATTATTCTTTCTCCTATAAGGTGGAAGTGTAAAAAAAAAAAGCAGCGAGATGACTTTGATGCTGGATTTTCAAGGTCACACTGTACTTTATTTACTTTTACTATACGTATGTAATTTGTGTGCTTATAATTTTATTTTTTATTTTTTTCTAGAGAGAAAAGAATGAATCAAGAAAAAAAATTTAATGAAGTACCTGTTAATTATATCAATTCTTTATATGTAAATAAATTACTATATTAATTCTTTATATGTAAATAAATAGAATTTTATAAACTGAATGATGTTTCATTTGTTTTCGAGACTATTTCCTTGATACTGAGAAATATTTTTCATTGCTTCAGTCTTAAGTTATTAAAAATAATTACAATCAGAAAAAGAACAATTTAAGTGAGTTAAATTATACTTTAAAAAACTAAAAAAAAAAAAAAAAATGTTAGTTTAGTATTTGCTCTGTTGTACATAGGATAATATTTCTCTGGTAAAAGAAAAACATTGGAGAAGGGAGGAAGGCAGATGATTTTTAAAATTTGTCTTATTGTAATATGTAATTTACATTGTTAAACAAGCAAGAAATTACTCTTTTTATGTAAAAATGCTGGAAAGATCAATGAATTTGTAAAAAAATTCTTTTGTATGTTGCATCATTAAACTATTTTCAGATAAAAGACTAAATATATTCCTGTGGTCATCAATCAGAATCCTATGGAGGATTTATTTTATAAATCTGACAATATTCTCTAAATAATAATTGAAAATTCTAAGAAATAAGTTTAATAAATGAAAGAATTAAAAAATTAATGAAGTAGTAATATAAAAAATATACAATCTTCTACAGTCATTAAATGTACACTATATTGGAATTCCACATATTTGATGTGCTATTTATTGTAGGTAAACACAAGATTTCATTATATATGTATACAATAAAAAATTATCTGATCCTGAATAGTGAACTGGATTCAAAAGGTAAGTAACTGAAAGTATAATTAAATTTACTATGTATAAGCATAGACCAGTGTTGGGTATGAACGCGTTCATTGAACGAAAGTTCACGAACTTAGCTCACTTTCTGTGAACGTTGAGTTGAACTTGATTCACTTTTTAATAAACGAACGTGAACTGAACGAAAGCTCAAAAAATCCGTGAGTTTGAACGAAATTTACAACTCAAACTCAATTTTTTTCATAACGTATTTTTAAATTTTTCCAGCCGTTAAGAACACGTTTTCCCATTCAAATGCCATTTAGAGGCTTAAACCGATTCGGGACGGGTCGAGTCTGATCATCAGTTTTTCTGGGTCGTGCCCGGGCCTTGCTTTCTCTGGAGGCTTGGGCCGGGCCGAATCGAACTTATTTCTGCACCTGTGCTTTATTCTTCCTAGAAGTCTGCACCGACAGAAATTTTCTGGCCCGGTCGCCCCTGTTTGTATGAAAATTATTGCACCGTCCCAGTCTGACTCGTGGAAAAATCTGTTTAAGGAACAACCTACCTTGGGTCAATAATTTTTTCCGAAAAAATATATTTTTTAAAAATTACCATTGTTCTACAATTAAAATTCTCTTTAAAGAATAGTACTACATATACATTTCTAGGAGGCGAGAGATACAGTACTTTAAAACCTGTTATAAGAATCTGTGTCAGACGAGATCCTGTTTTAAACGGAAAATTTTCTTGATAGGTGGATCTGAATCTTCAAAATGGATATAATAATCCGCTTGAAAATAAATACTACATTTGCAAGAGACGACATACTTGGTAAAAAAGGAACTTAGCTATAACGGTTTTTTTCTCTCCTATATGATTCCGTCTTAGAAGGTTTTTCGATATAAAATTTTTCCCGTTTTTAAGTTTTTAAGCCGTGTAAATAGATTAATGGTATTAATAATAATGCAGATATTTACATACAAATAGAGGTCGATTAAAAAATCAATATAGCTTACAATAGGATATGTAGAAAGAAATGTAGTAGAAACAGTATTTTGGTACGGAGGTTCCAGTTCCCAGTACTATGCAATCTAAGACAGAGGTCTGCACGGGCCGAAATTTCAAGGCCTGGCCCGATCCATAGAAGAAAAATTCGGCCCGGGTCGGTATAAACATTAACAGTTCGTCCGGGCCCGTCTCGTAGAGAAAAAATTATTGACCCGACCCGGCCAAGTATCAGCTAAAAGTTCGGTCCGAAACCGGCCCGTCCCGAAGGAATTTCTACAAAACATGGATTTTTACGTCGATTTGGTTAAAAATTTGGAAGTTCTGACCAAAAATACTTATATTTACTTTTTATTGTTATGTTTATATATTTCATTTTTATAGAAGTTATTGCGATATTTATTATTTTAATAAATCGCTATTTGTGGTATGTAAATGTTTCAGTTATAACTAATATAGTTAATCCACATTCAAAATATTAGAGATTTAAAAATCTGAAAAATGTAATATAGTAAAATCTTCTAAGACGGAATTGCATAGGGAAGGGAAAAAAATGCGCTTTAGACAAGTTCCCTTTTTAGGAGGTGTAAATGTATTATATATTCTTTTCTTATGTATTAGTACATTCATTTTGCATGGACCAACATATTTTTCACGTTAAGAGAGGATTTCGCCATAGGCAGGTTCTTTTTCACACATTTTACTATATTTTAATTTTAACAATTACTACATTTTAATAAGCCTAGAAATCTAACTATTCTTTATAAAGAATAAAATTAAATATTTGTAGAACAATGGCGATTTAAAAATGTATGCACTTTTTGCAAAAAAAATTCTGCCTGGCCAAATTTTACTGGTTTTTGAATGGACCAGGTTACGCAAAGACAATAATTTTCATACGAGGCTGGGTCAAAACCAGGACTGAAAATTTAGGTTCGTGAAGACTAGGAAGAATGATACCATACCAGTCTCGGTTCGGTACGGAGAAAATAAAGAGAGGCCATGCCCGGTCCTTCAGGAAAAAAGGCTCGAGCCCGGCCCAAAAATTGCAGTGACTAGGCCCCTCCCGGCCCCAACCTTCAGAAAAAAGTACGACCCGGACCCGGCCCGTTTGCTGTGAATGAAAATAAGGAACTACTGGACTATGGTACTTTTATTTAAAATGAACAGTATAAACATGAAAAAGAGACTGAAATAATTATTTTTACTTTCTTCTATCTTTACAAGAAGAAAGTATTGGATTCATGAAAATTTTCGAATCCAGTTTTCGACGGATTTATACGTTTTAGGGGTCAAAGATCACGAAAAACATGTTTTTACAAAATGCCTGTCTGTGAGTCTGTCTGTCTGTGTGTGACACAAATTTTGTGAGCGTTCTATCTCAAGAATTAACGAACGGAATTTAATGAAACTTTAGATTCTGTTAGTCTCTGATATAAATTGGTGCTGATTACTTTTTGGTGTAAATCGCCCAACAAGTGGCGCTACTATGCTGCATTTTTCACGATTTCCGCAATTGCTGTATCTCCAGTACTAATGCATGAATTTTTATCAAACTTTAGATTCAGTTAGTTCCTGATATAAATTGACCTTGACAAGTTTTTCGTGTAAATTGCCGAACTGGTGCCACTGCCAAACAGAACTTTTCACTATTTCCGCAATAGCTCTATCTCAAAAACTAATGCACGGATTTTCATCAAACTTCAAATTCAGTTAGAAGTTCCGTAAGTTGTTGGTGTAAATCACATAACCGGTGCGGTGCTGTGCTGCATTCAGGGCTTAATTTGCGCCGGAGCCGAAGTGCGGTACTTTTCTGGTTTTAGTAATTTTTTAAATATTGGTCGGCATTTACCGTAGCTCATAAATACAGGGCTCCGGAGCCCAATGCAATAGTGCTTCCGAAAAACCGAAGCCTAAATTATCCTTCCCTTCCCTTCCCTTCCCATCTCCAAGCTTTTGCATTCTTTTTTATCAAAACACTTATATTTGACGTAATGTGTCGCACACGCAGGAGATGGAGATAAAACGGACTCAATTTTTATATCAGTTTTGGGGCTTGGTCTGACTCGAGCTCAATCTGTCTTACATTCAAAATTTTAATTTTAATGCTATTTTGATCAGAATGAAGGGAAAACAGAAATCGTGTTTTTCTATTTCAAATTTATGTTGGCGACTTGTTGATACAGTGCCACTAAAGAGACTGAACAATGAATTTGCTTTCAGTTCTATTTTCTTTTGTGACAGTAGGATAATTTTTAATTGGCTGTTTTTTATTTTATTATTATTTAGATATCTAACCTGAAAAGAATATTTTCTGTTTTTAGCCTACGAGCATCAGCTTGAGGGTTTTTGTTTTTTGTTTGTTTGAGGTTTGTTTCTCTTCTATTGCTCACGAGTATTAAAATCCCGTTACTGATTTTTCTATTTATTATGTATCATGAATGCTGCCCATGCTAAGTCTCTGGTTTGCCCATTTATGAAGTCATTTTCATTTTAAGTAGATATAATTCCCATGAATTGTTATTCTGATAGAAATACAATCGAGTGGTGTTCCCCCTTTTTCTATAAAAGCATAGAATCTTTCCGATGTCAAAATTTTAAATTAATCTAATTTCAGGGACTCAGTACAAAAGATTGTTATGCGGAAAGAATCGATTATAGTTTAAGATATGCACCTTTTATAGGAAATTAAAAATATTTGTTCCATTCTTCAGCATAAAAATATTAATTTCTGTAAATTTCATTAATTTTTTTCTTAAAAATGCATAGCTGCGAACTATCCCTTTTTTGTGTTACCACTATTTCCTAATCATAATGCTTACCATATTTAATCTCAGAATTGTGACATTAATTAACATTAAAATTAGGCAAATATTACTATTCAGAAGGAGTGATAACTAAAAAGTGGAACAGCTAAGTACAAGTATATGCTGATAAATATACTACATAAAATTTTTATTTTGCTAAAGGAAAAAAAAATGCTTTAAATTTTGCAAATAATGTACGAAATATAAATATGGAGATTGGAGTGAAAGGGGGGGGGGGGGGGAGAGAGAGAACGGTGCAACTGTTAGTACCGTTATCGCAGAATATCAGAACTCCGATACTTTTTTTCTTAGAAATTAAGCCGTGGCTGCATTGTATTAGCAAGTATGAGACAGAAGAAAGTTTTGGGATTGCCACATCCGACTAGTTTTTTCTGTCAAAACTCTTTCGCACATGACCAAATTTTAAACATATGGACGTAAAAATAAATATCTTTACAGAAGAATGAACACTATATGGGCTGTTGATGCATTTTATGCAACATTTATAAAAACTATCATTAAGGGTCTCAAATCCAAAAGGGCAAAATTCTGACATAAGTTTTAATTTATTTTTGTTCGAAAATGCATGAAACTAGCTGGTGTTGTTGTTCAGGAACTATGTAATTGAGCTGTTTTTTCCATTTTTTTGCAAACGCAATAGATCTTTCAGAAAATAGAGTCAAAGTGGGCGTTTTGAACCGAATTTTCGCGCGAAGGGAGAAAGAGCACTCAAGAGCGGGCGAAAAACGTGTTTGTCACGTGATTGAATTCGCTTATAACTCAATAGGTAATTGATTTATCGAAAAACGGAAACACAGTTCAATTCCAAATCGCTTCCCTGGCCAGGCTTTCCAATTTTATACCTTTCCGTTAAAAAATGAATTCATAAATATGTCAAAACGTTTTGCGCTTGTTGAGCAGAGCAGTTAAGAACAGCCTTAAGAAATTCCAAATTCTTCCCAGAAAGTTTGAATTGTTATTTTTATTATTATAAATATAAATATTTCGTAAATAAAATAAAGGAAAATTAGTATTGAAAATTTTATTCTAAATGTAGAAAGAAAAACATAATTAAAAATTGTCTTCCACGGGGTATTCAGAGCGCAAATTTCTCTTTCTTAGTTTCTTGGTGTTTTTTTGCGCCACTTAGGACGAGTAAATTTTACTTTTTTTTTTTTTTTTTTTTTTTTCAGATCATATCAGACATAGAGCCCTGCGCTGGTCGAGAGCTCGACCCGAACCCAAAAATTCTATTTGAAATCAACCCGCAATCCGACCCGAACCCGACAAAAAGAATAAGTTCGATCCGCAACCCGACTCGAACGCACTAAAATAATTTTCGGCGATCAGCAATTCGACCAGAACCCGAAATGAAAGGAAAGTAAATTATGTTTTAATGCAATTGTGAAAAGTAACCTACATTTATATCTCTACTACCAATTTTATGTTGTTATAGAAAAAAAGGCAAGTGTTTAATATTCAAATATTCATAAAAAATCAATCATCTCGAAAATATTCGCTGACTAGATGTGCACTTTCAGGAGTATCCATTATGAAAATCTTATTGTATATAGATTTTTAATCTGAAAAACTATTTTGGATATTCTTTTGAAAAATCTGGTCAACCCGAACCCAAATCACAACAGTCAAAATCCAATCCGAACCTGAAAAAAGATAGTCAACACGACCCAAATCCGACCTGCAGTAAAAAAGTAAAAGTGAACTTAATCCGAACCCGTCTAGCAACAAAATAACATCACGCCAACTCCATCCGAGCCGCTGGTCGGGTTGGGCAACCCGATTCGATGCAGGATTCTAATCAGAGGTAAACGAAATTCAATTAACGGCAACTCTATCTTTTACGAATGAGAAAGCAAAACAACTAAATTAAATCTTAATTATTATTTTTCATGTTTAAAAAATTAAATCAAAACGCACTTTTCATTGCATTGTCTCCCCCCCCCCCCAACCCCCCACCCCTCTTTTTTTTTTTTTTTCAGAGTCCCTCTAAGTTTTAATTGGGAAAATATAAAAGCCCGATAACCACGAACACTTATAATTAATATTCCAAAATTTTCGCAGCCCACACACCATGAGGAAATAAAATAGTCTTATCTTTAGAATGTAAAAAAGTCTCTTTAAGAAACAGGAGAAGTTGTAGAAGAGATAATATTCTTTGTCCCAGATACCAGACTATATCGTAAAAGAATAGAGAAAGCGTACAAAGGAAAGACCCCACATCATGTTGAATGAATCCATAGACAAAAAGAGGTATACCGTCGCAATACCGTTTCGATACGGCACTGTTACAAGACAACAGGAAGGGACGCCAAAGATGTTTGTTTTGTACTTTGTTGAATAGAATATAAGTAATCGGGGCCGGCCCAAGGACATTTAGGCGCCCGTGCGAGTACCCATAGGGGCGCCCCCCCCCCATACACACAAGAAAAATTGCTTGACATAGTCTTAATTTTTTATTAAATATGCGTACTTTTTATATATACTATTACTAATTATTTAAGGTATTAATTTAATGTATTTTAAAAACATGTAAAAGATTTTAAATTTAATCCCATCTTTAAGTTTGTATTTGGTAAATTGTAAAATCAGGGAAATTTCAATTTTACAGTAATTATCAATCTTAATGTGTAACATTACGATACAAATGTAAAACGCAAGGACACAGCACATGGTATTGGACGAAAATAACAATAATAAGTTAATGAATTAAAATAAAAAACTTTTTTAGAAAAAAACTGTTTGAAATATTACAAAATAAAGAAGCAGAACTACTAGTAAATAGCAACTATGAAAGATGAAAACTATAATCTTGTCTCGTTATTTAGTACATAAAAAGTACGAATAAATGTCATATTTAAATATCGATTTTTGTACAGGGCTCACTTTTCATGGTGAAAACTTTCGAAAGAATGAGAAACACAGTTTTCTCTTCACCTAATTCTGGAAACATAAATATTCTTATTCTTTCTTTTCATTTTTTTGAATGGTTCTCAATCTCTGTGATGATATTTACGAAAAAAATAAAAAATAACTTACTAAAAATTTATATTTTTTAAGTAACCTAAATTATTAAACACTAAGAAAAAACTATGACTGAGAATAAGAGTTGTATTTATAATAATAAGGAATACGGTTAACAAAAAATGTCACCCCCCCCCCCCCCCGCAAAAAAAAAAAAGTTTCCTGGATTTCGTTCTACTGGTGCAAACACTAGAATTAAACAAACCATCCAAAGAAAATCTTTAAGTATTCCGAATTTACGTTTCGGCGCCGCACTGAAATTGGATAAAGAAAGTGTCATTATAAAATCATAGGTGTAGGACATCATAAAAAAATCGACGTATCGGGCACTAAAGGGAAAAAAGTTATTTAACGATAAATGTATTAAATGAAAGATTTTTTCAAGACGATTACAAAATAAAATTTATATGCAGATAAATTATTATTATTATTTTTTTTAAATAAACTCCAGTTTCACAATTTTGCATTGTCAAGCTTATGTTGATTTATTCAACGAGCTCTTTTCTCCTTTTTATGAGAAATCAAGGTAAAGTAACCTTACTATAAACTTCTGTTTAGTAGATTAACAAATAATAAAGTGTATGTCATGGGTGCTGGTGGGAGGGAGAGGGAGGGGGGCAAGGGGAAGGGCCTTTGCTTGACCCTTTTGAAAAAAAAACGTCATTGTAGATGATTTAAAAAAAAGAAGGAGGGGGGGGGGTAAAATTTACTTTTTACGCTTAATTTTAAATAATAAATCACTAAGGGAAAAATTGCGCTTGGGCATAAGTCTGTGTATATAATAAAAAGGCTTAGAACAATATTATCCCAAAGAAACTTTACCCCTAAGCATATTTCGTCCTTCCAGTACTTAAGATGCAAATTATTTAACAAAATAATGAATAATCTCTGTAATTTTGAATAGAATTCCCTTTCGGTTTTGGTAACCTTTGACTCACTATCAAATACATAATCTGATTCCAAAAAAGTCTTTTTTTTTCATTTTAGTTAAATTTCCAGCAATTTTTATTTTTAAATTAACAATATTTGCTTAAAATTTCCGTTATTTTAATTTCAGTATTGCGATTACTCCACTTATAAACCATACTTATATTCCACTAATAAACAATGCCTAATGATGAATGATACAGTGCATCATTATAACGCAATTATATATTTTTATGACGTTATTTTTTACTGGCCTTCCGCTCAGTGTTCCTTTCAGTGCACGTTTCGGAAAACTGGGCAGTACGTAAATTAAAAGAATATGGCATAAGGCTGAACGAAATCACTGAAGTGGGAAGATTTTGGAACAAATGTGTGCCTGTAACAAAAAAAGAAATAATTTAATCTCTTTCCGTCAATTGAGCTCCGGCCGCGCCCTCCTCTCCATTTAAGATGATAAATATTGGAATAATTAAACACTAAAAGAATTGTACTGCTGATCGAAAAATTTTCCCAAGTGTGTGTGTGGGGGGGTGGGGGGGGGGGGGTCTTGCGCCAGAGAAGCACTACCTTCCACGATATGTGCCTGAAAGAAACATTGGTTCCGATCAGAGTCTGATTATCGCAAGGGCAAAAGAGGTAGCTGCCCAGGCTCTCGACTCTAAAATACCCACAACCCACTTCAAACCCCAAAATCGTTTTTTTAATAAGTAGAAATTGTGGCTAAAAGCATGTTATAGGGGGTCCCATCTGAATCTTTGCCTTACGCACCAGGGCGCCATATAGGCCCTTGTTTCGTCGCTCTGAGTTTAGGGCGCAATGTCCTTCGTAATTTGAACTGACAACTTTGAAATACTACGATCATGCTTTGTAACTTTAAATATTGTGCTATGTTTCACATTCGCATGAAAATTTCTCATTTAAGTGAAATAAATAACTGAATCAAGCTACTTGAAAAATGTTTGGTTTGATTCATTTTTACCTATTAAATATTCAATTTACAGCAGTTTAATAAAATAATTAGTGAACGGCCGAATTGTAATGTCTCGATACTGCGGTATTTTAATAAGAATTATTTACCTAGATATTTTGTATATTTGACGTGAATGCATATATTGATAAAACATAAAGTATCATTAAATGAATTTTTAACTTTGTTTTGTTTGATTGATCTTTAATCACTACTATTTGAGAATAAAAGACAATATATAATAATTAAAAAAAATCATGCATTTCGTATGGGATAATGAGATATGATGCACGTGTAATAATTATAAAGATATTATGCTGGCTTACGATACTTTAGTTTCCTCCAAAAAAATGTATAACTTCTTTTAATAAGTACAATCTCCAATATTTCACAGTAAATTTGAGAGATTTAAAATATACATTTTTTATTTTTTAGCAATGCAGCTTAAATTACTTAAGCATGGAAATCCTCTCTGAGTATAAAAGGGACTAGGATGAATTGCGATTCTAAACAAATATCAATTTAAACTATTATATATTTCTAAATATATATATATATATTTAAATTTATTTCCAACATTACTATAGTGAGTTCCGAATCTTTATCAATGTCATTGTTTAATAAAATAAAAGGGGGGGGCCAGCAGTTTTATTTTATTTTTAAGGGGTGGGAGGATGATAAGGACTATTATATCTTTAATGCATTCCATTTTCTCTATGAAACTAAAAAGAGACGAACTTTTAATATGAATATATGATGTGAATATCTAATTATTACACAATCACCTTTTTGTATAAATGAAAAAGTATAAAAAACAAAATAATAAATTTTTAGTACCATTGAACGATTGAAAATATATCTTCCATGCTCGTTAGATTTAAACTTTATTTTTCTTTCGTTTTATATACAATTATTTTATTAAAAAATATAAATTTGTAAAGAAAAAAAAACACCATCTTATCATGCAGATGCGATATATAAAAAAATACATCGAATTAGAGGTATGCACGGAAGGAAATTTTCAGGCCGAGCGTGACCGAGACAAACCGTACACAATTTTTCTTTTGGCACAGTAAAAAAGTTTTAAGTTTGGACAGAACTGCTCCGAGAACAACTCGGCTCGTTCAAAAAAATTATTGAAAAAGAAATCCGGTATAAAAACTAAAACTTCGGCCCAGCATTGCACAAAAAATTAATTGGCTCGGCTAGACTCGACCGGGCTGAACATAGATTTTTACGCCTATAAGGTTAAAATTGTCCTTTACGAGAAATCCTAACTAAAAATACATATTTTATCTTTTTATATTATGTTTATATTCTTCATTAAATAAAAAGTTTTCGGAGCTGTGAAATATATTTTTTAAATGCATCTGATTATATGTAAATATCACAGTTAACATTAATATCGTTAATCCATATTCTATGGCTTGGAGATTTGAAAATTTTAAAAATTCTATACAATAAAATCTAAGACGGAATTGCATAGGAAATAAGAAAAATCCATAATGGGCTAGTTGCCCTATGAGCACGTTCATCGTTTTTAGGGTTCCGTACTTAAAAAGTATAAAAACGGAACAATTCTAAGATCACTCCTGTGTCTGTCTGTCTATCACATACATTTTACGTAAACTATGGCACGTGGAAAGTTCAAATTGGGGGAAGTAATAAAGACTATTGACCCACATATTTACAGATTATTAAACATTTACAAATATTTTTAGGAAAATTGTATAGTGGCTAATTAAGTTACTTAAAAAAAAAATCTTTTCTTTGTATATTGTGTGTGTATTGTAATGTATTAGTAAACATTTACAAATATTTTTAGGAAAAATGTACAGTGGCTAATTAAGTTACTTTAAAAAAATATCTTTTCTTTGTATATTGTGTGAGTTATTTGTATATCGTGTGAAAGCTTTCGTAACGCTGAACTCAAAAATACATTTCTTTTAATTTTAGACATTGTATTTTCAGAGATATCGTCGAAAATGTAGTGCAAAAATATGTCCCCCCCCCCCATCTATTTCCGAATCTACTGAACCTAAAATTATGAAAAAATTAGAGGTACTAGATGTTAATTTAAACCTTGCAGGAAAATTATGACGATTACCCTAGGTCACATAGTTTTTGAGAAAAGCGCATTTTTCCGCTTCACACAAATTTCGATTTGCGGGGCATTCAGTAAAGGTATTGAGGAGCGCTGGAGGTACCTATCGTAGCATAAATATAAAACCATTGTTGATAATGATTTTTGAAAAAAATCGTATGTAATTAGCTGATATATGGCCGTCTCTCTTAGGCTGCCTAACCCTTAAAGACATAGACGATTTGGACATACATAATGACAGGGGTGGCGTACTCTATGTACCATCGGTTTTTAAAGCCTAGATAACAACTTTTAATGATACATTTATGCAATACAATGCCCAGTAGCAGTATAAAAGCAATAAACGTCAAATTGCTAAAAACAGACCAATGTAATTAGAATTAATCACATAAATACTTTGGGATTCGCGACTAGTTTGCATTGAGTAGATCTCTCAATAGCCTCCAATGTCTTTAAAAGTTAATAAAAAACCTATCTGGAAAAAGGCGGCGTTGCTACTTTGCGACCTCCTTTCGAAGCGTGCTTAGCAAAATGCCAAGTTTAAACTTTGAACAAGGGCATTGTTTCAGCTACACTGTAAAAAGAAATTATTATTACGATGCTGAATATAGTTTTATGAAATGCCAAATGAAGTTTAAATATGCGCTACTTTTATTGTCAGTGCTGAATTAAGTTCATCATAAACAGATTAGAATAACATTTAAATAAGAGTTATACAAAATATCAACATTTGATATTATTTAGGCTTCATATCTCTTTGAACTTTTACGGTGTACTCCTTCATACTTTTCTAGTATATATACAGCTATGTACCAAACCCTACGATTTATAGTTTTTTACGAAGTCTTGTTTTCCTTTTAGTAACGATTTTTTTTTATAAAACAGTTAATAATTCATACATATATTGTACGGAACCTTCTGAGCGTAAGTAATACTCGCACATGACCGTTTATTTGTAAATGCATTACATTCTTTTCACAATTACTCTTATCCTCATTTCAAATAGATCAATATTTTGTTTTGTTAAACACGGGATTCCATCATAAGCAGATTCTTTTTCTCAGGTTTTACCGTACTTTAATTTTAGTGCCTAGAAGTGCATCTACCCATCTTTAAAAAAAGAAAAAAAAAGAAAAAGAAACAATCAATTTTAATTGTGGAATAATAGTAATTTAAAAATACGTGCATTTTTTGAAAAAAAAAATGCCAAATATTACTATTATTTTTATTGGACAGGTAAGAGCCGTGCCGGTCTAACGATTTCCATATGAGCTAAGATTGAAAATTCCTGCCTGTTCAGATCTCAAGAAGAATGCAGTCCAACCCCGTCGTGGTCCGGAAAATAAATCCAGTCCCGGCCCATCTGGGTCCGATTCTCTAGAAAAAAGTAATCCCAAACCAAACGCGGGCCGAGTGTCAGGAAGGAAAATTGGGTCGGGCCCATGAAGACCCTTACATTGAATAACCAAAAGTTCACAAATTTTTGTAAATTTGGACGATAAAATTCTAATATATTTAAAAAAAGAAAAAAAAAACGAGTTTTTAGTGAACTTCGTTCACTTTTATAGATGAGTTTGAGTTGAACAAGTTCGGTTGAAAAATTTCGAACTTGAACGTGAACTTGACTCATTTTTGAGAAATTGAACTTGAGTTTGAATTAGTTCGATTTTTTTGTGAGCGTGCCCAACACTGGCATAGACATAGAGTTGTATGTTCTCAAGTCCCTGTAACATTTTAAATACTTTTTCTTACCCTCTAATATAAAAAAGCTTTTAGTTTTTTTATTTTATTGAATTTCTCCTTTTTCTTTTGTTAAAGGATAAATGACAAAAAAAAATCCCTTTGCTTTTTTAAATTTTAAGTTACCAATAATTTTCAAGACTCTATGCCTATGTGTATAAGAATGATTTTTTAATATTAAATACGTGAAATTTTTCAAGTTGCTAACTAAGCGTAAATAAACAGAGTGAAAAATGTTGAACTCGGATCTTTGAAATAGTGCTCCAATGCACTGTTGATTTGCGCCGAGTTAGTAATGTAAAAAATTTCACGTATTTAATCTTCAATAATTTCACTGCTGATAATTAATTAAAATTTTACTTGGAATGGTTTTTATTCAAATGAAAGTGTTTTTCCTTAAGAAATTTTTTTTAATGGGATTACACATCCCTCATGCGTAGACACTTGCATGCTAATGTTAATCCTATGGGAGAATTTTTCTAAATATCTCGTTTGCATTTCAATATTGTAAATTTTATTATTTGTTACTTGTCAATCTGTACAAACACCGTTTTTTTTTTTTTTTTTTTTTTTTTTAAGTTTTCAGTTTTGTTTGCAATGTGTTTTTTTTTTTTTTCACTAGAGTATTTTCGCTTTTGAAAGCAGTTCTGAATATATCCTAATAAGCAAAAAAACCTTGTAAAACAAAGTCGAAAAATGGCCTTTGTATCAAAACTGCAGGTATGCAATGCAAAAAAAAAAAAAAAAAAAAAAAGAAAAATCTTTCAGCGGATTAACATTAGCAATCAGGTGTTTCTGTGCGAGTGAAGTATCCTCTTAACATTATTAAGCTTTTTTTATTATTAAAATAGGATCTAATAATGTAGCGAATTGATAAAAATTAAACATATATTTTATACATACATAGTAAAGGACAGGGATGTAAGAATTTCTTTCAAGGTAAAAAATGAACATATTAATTAAAATAAGCAATTTGATAAACATGTGGATTAATAAAAACCAGTTTTTTTCAATGTATAGATAATATTTGACTAAAATTTAATTTTCCACAGGAACAAACAAACAACAACAAAAAAATATGCTCAGCTCAGAAAAATTCTAAGTTGAGTTATTTATCTCATTTTTCTATCAAATAAGATTTTATGATTTATAAAAACCTCATTTTCATTTTTTTATACACGCTTGTAATAAAAGCCTTTCATCAATCTTTGATTGTAACTCCTCTAACTACCCTTTCGTTTCTTCCTTTTCACTTGCTTATCATGAAACACTTACAAACTCCCTCAGATAGCGTCAACTAGCAACCTTTTTCAATCCTTTACAAAACATTTACAAACTTTTCATGCGAAGCCTTTAAAAAGCATTCAAACATTTACGTAGCATGGTTGTAAAAAGGCTTTAAAAAGCAAAAAATGCTATCTGGGTTATATATTATTAAAAGAAGATGAACCGACATTTCAAGATATTTAATTGATACATGTTTAAGTTGTATTATGACAGCTTTTTATATAGCCTCTTCCACCGATAACTACATTTTACAGAATGAATAAATGTTTACATTGTAAATTAAAGAAGAATAATAATAAAATAGTTTACTTTAGTTTATGAGTCTAATTTAGCCACTCAAAAGTCATTTTCTTCATCACAGGATTTTCAAGGTTGAACAAATTATCATTTAGAAAGATTTATGGCTAATTTAAAATGTCAGATTCAGATTGCTTGTGTAATGGAAGAAATTAATTTATTTCCGCACGTTTATTTATCTTGATGGCGATTTATGTTCATCAATTTTATCACCAAAAGTTTCTGATAAAATCTAAATAACATATAAAGCGCCCCCGCCCCGTCCACTCACTTTAAAAACTCAAATTAATATCTCTATCAGTTGAATATACAGGTTTCTTTGCACATACACACAAACGAAAACTCTTCCGAAAATATTCTGTATGTAGAGCAGAGAGAGAAAGTGGCGAATACGTGAAGAGAGTTCCAGAAATGATTATTATTTTTTAAATGGTAAATAACAATGTAAGAAAGGAGAAAGTACTATCTATATGTGAATATTTTTTATTTTGTTCATGAAAAGGGATTCAGATTTTTAAAAATTGCAGAAAAATCACTGAAATGGATTTGATATATATATATATATATTTGAAAGGGTTAATATTGACATTTTTTTAAAAACGGATTGCATCATTAGAAAGATAAAAATATGTAGATATAGTCTGGTATTTTTTGCCTTTTTGTATTTTGAACAGTAAATCTGATGCGGGCTTTAAAAAAAGGGGGGACGGGGCGAATCATGAAAAAGGCATTTTAGAAAACAATTTTTTTTGAAAGAGTTAATATACAAACTACACAATATGAACTATAAAATTTCTCTGTTTTCTTTAAAGGTGACAAATAATTATACAGATGTTAAAAGTTTAAAATGTACATTTTATTTAAATTTCCGAGAACTTTTGGTCTACATCAAATTTAGGCCTTCGATCATTTGATGACTTTCGTGATTTTTTTCCAAGACTATTTGATGAATTTCGCGTCATTTTTCATTTTTTTCTCCAAGACTTTTTAGAAAATATTTGTAAATTCCCTGACTTTTCCTATATATTTTTAAATTTCCCCGACTTTTTTTAAATTTCCTAACTTTAAATGGCGCTGGGAACACTGTAATGTAAATTTTAAAAGGTACTGGCTACGACCTACCTTTTGAAATACTACATGAATTTTTTAAAACAGATTTTAAACTTTTGTAGGTTAAAAAAAAAAAAAAAAGTTGCTTAAAGGGCTCTTTATACACGAAAGTCATACTTTATTAGTTAGAAAACGACATCAAAAGTGAAATCTCTATTTTGGTGCCAGAGAAAAACAGTGCAACCACAGTGAGAAAATTGTAACAAAAATTTTAAGCAGAGTATTTTCAAAATCAGTGAGCACTGCCAAATTTCAATTAACCAACTTTATCTTTTTGAAAAAGAATTGTCACACACTTTTCTAATGGAATACGAAGGTTTTTATTATTATTATTTTTTAATACTGATATCTTGCTTTCTTGTAAAAGTCTTACATTTGAAAGAGTTAAAATTGGGGGAAGGGGAATGATTTAACAAATACAAATTTATTTTTCTTTATTTTGAGTATAATTATATATAACATCACAATCCTAATTTTTTCTTTTGCATGAGAGTTCTTTTTTATAATGACTCCAAGAAATGTAAATTCACAATGTTAATACTATTTTTTTCCTCAATCGAATTGATTGGTAAAGATATATGAATGAAATTTTTCTAACTGAGAGAAACAAGTTGGAAATTGCTCGTCAAATATGGCAAGTGTGGTGCGTTCGTACCATAACTAGTTTTATAAATATTTTTTGCACCGCATATTGTAATGAATGTATATTTTAATGCACTTCATAAGTGCATATCAATTTCATTCTGTTCCAAATGCTGTAACATCATTCAAATGCACTTGAAATATTTTTTTCCCATTGGCTTTAATGTAACGGAAAACTTTTGACTATCCCTGTCATTAAACTATACATCTGATTTTCATAAAATATGAAATGACTTGACAAAATTGTGCAACAATTATATATTTAAAATTTCAGACCATTCGGTTGGGTAGTTTTTTTTGCTCTGTTATATGAGGACAGATGGACTGAACGATTGAACTATAGGTGCTACATATTTATACAATTACGAACGCACCTATAAAGGCACAAGCCGGGATTCAAACACAGAACTTTTGACTTAAATTGCCTCTACCGATTGTGGTACATGGGCCAACAATTAGCGGGCATATTTTGCACAGATAACCTGATTGGCAATAGCTATCAGCTACCTCTACCTGTACATGGCACAGGTAGCTCAATCGGTAGAGTACTAGCAATTTAAGTCCAAGGTTCTGGGTTTGAATCCAGCTTGGCCTTTTTTGCTCAGTTGGAAAATTTCAATTCATATACCTTTACCAATCAGTATGATTGAGGAAAAAAAATCAACAAGAGATATGATAGTTTGTTGGTTAACTCTGAATTTTACGAGTATTTCAAAAAACAAATCTTCTACCACCAATATTATGTTTATTAGAAAGAAGCTTTTCTGCAATGGATAATATAATAACTAGATCCTTGGAGAAAAAAATAATAATAAGAATATGCCTATGCGATAATTCTGTCTTGGAAAGAATAAATTAAAAAAAAAAAAAAATCAAGTTTAAATACTCATTAAATATTAATATAATGTCTATTTAGAATAAAAGTGCCACCATACAATGTTTGTTTGGCTTTAAAAACTGTAAAATTACATATATTTTTTCAAAAAATAATATCACAATTTCAGTTTCAATATTTATCACAGGAGTGCAGTCATGGCAGACTTGGAGCACAACCAACCTAATTTTGGCTATACATGTTTGATTTATGCCGAACTTCAAATAGTTCTATTGCAAAATTCTAGTTTTTCATACTATGGCAATTTTCTTCAAAATGAATATGTTAAACAGACAAAAAATGAAAAATTTTAATAAACTCTTCTATGCAATTTATAAGAAATTGTATTTTGGGGGATAGAAGGAGCTCAAATGGAGCACATTATTCTCATATCAGTTAGTAAATAACTTATGAACGTATATTTTTTCATCATCATAATTATGGTGTGTAGCAAAAATTTTACCATGAGTTAAAAAGGTTGAAAAATACTGCTTATAGTTTGTTCAAAATTAAGAGGGAAAATAAATAAATGTATATGCTGATAGACAGCTCTGATAATGTGTTGGTTACAATCAACACAAGTCAAGCATTGATTGTGTCTAAAGTTACAATCATTATTTTGCAATAAAAGAAAACACAATTTCCTTTTATTTTCATCAGTATTTATTTATACTGTTTAGCAAACTTTAGAAAAGATAGATTAGGAAGAAATAATTTAAATACTTATAAAGTAGAATTACAGAATCTGGAAACTATACAGCAGATGTTGATGTTTTGATAAAAAAGTCATAGAAAAAACCACAAAAACTATTTAAATTGCGTAATTAATGTGTCGATTAATTGTGACTGATAACCCTTTCAAGGGCAGTGGTTGGTTCGTTTTTAGACTACTTAATTTTAATAAATAAATGCCACATTAGCACCAGAATATTGGAATGAAAAATTCCTTTTTATTAAGTATGTGAACAAAAACTTTTGCTTATTTTGAAATCAATTTGTCTGTAATTTCTGGTGTCATTCACTCATTTCAGCATTTTGTGAATAGAAGTACCTTGCTCCTGAAAGGGTTAATTTTGTTTATTAAATTTTAAAACATTAAACATTTGTCATCAAATTTTTCTATTTTATTTTTTAGGTGGGCAGGGGACAAATACTTATTTTTTACAAAATTGCCAAATAAGACAAACAAGGCATAAATTGAAAAACCTTACATTTATTTAAATTCTTTCTTAATTTTGAATGAACTGCAGTAATATTTAACAAAATTTGAATTGAAATACTTGCAAATAATTTAAATGGAAATAATTAAGTTGTTTTTGTATGCAAGTATAAAAATGAATGAGAAGGACAGGGGGGGGAGGGGAATTATAGCTTTAAGTAGTTTATATTATAGGTCTTCACAAGTAAAGACAGTAGTGTTGAATTCAGGCACTTTTCATTTCTGTGGCTCCAGGGCCATTATAGAGTTCCGTGTATGTGTGTGTGTGTGTGTGTGTGGGGGGGGTAGATTGCATTTTTTGACCATTGAAAATACAAAATCTCAAATCTTTTGGGTCGGACATCTCATTGCTCAGGACTACCCCCTGAATTCAACACTAAAAACAGGAATATTATGGTATAGAACCAGTGGTGGGATTCAAATAATTTAACAACCGGTTCGCTGCCCGAATGATTTTTGATGCGTAAATATGAAAGAAAAATGAAGTAACAAGCATTGATTATGAAACTCTTTCCAATATTATAAGACCACAGCTAAAAAATTTTGACCTTTTGGTAAGTGGAAAAAAATCCTGAAATATTCTTCCCTATAAAAAGACATAATTTTATTTAATAAATATTTGGAAATCATGAAACCTTGATCATAATTTCTACCAGAAAATTCATCAAAATAGTATATAATACAATAAGGATAATACAAATATAGCATAAATTTAAGCTAAAAAATTAACCCATGTCCATGACCTAAAGCTGTAATCAGATATTAAAAACACTAATTGCAGAAATTGCTGAAGTCTCTACTCTCGTGAGAATACTCACAAAATGTCATGCATTCCTATTTTCATCCTTTCTTTGGGGATAAATATTTTTAGTTTCTTTAAAGTTAATCGGTTCTTGTGAGTGGTAGGTGCTTGATTTCTGGACTTTTTTTTTTAATGCATGCTTTATGTTTTGTCCCCAAATTCTCAAAATTCCTCGAAATATTCGTCAATTCTTCTACTATTAATATCAAGTGACTCAAATAGTATTTTTCTAATAACAATAGGGCGCACGTGAAGAAGATATATCTGGAAATTTTGTATTAATAATAAAATTTTGCTCAGTTTAAAAACATGTAACATCGTTTAAAAAATTTTCATATAATAACTGCCGTGGATAACAATTATCCATGAAATGCAACAGCACACTACACATTTTCTGATTGAAACCAGCAAATATAAATTTCAAATTATTTTGGGTATCCTGTTCTCAAAACAACTTTATATTTATGACGTTGAAAAATTTAAAAAGGTATTCGAAAAGGTGATATATTATTTCATATAGTTAATACTTAAATAAAACAATAAAGGATTTAGAAAAAACTAAATTATAGTATAGAAAAGAACTTTAAAATATTAAGTAGCTTGTGTCAGATGAGATACTTACATATAGTTTCTTGATAAGCGTCCTCACTTTCAATATTTTTTGTCTTTACTCTAACATTATCAGATGTGTGCTTTTTCTTAACATGCAATCACTATGAAACATGGTTCATATACTTGAGAACAAATAAAATTCAAGCACTATTTCAGGACTGACTGTTTTGATACACACAATAATACGTGCATTAAAATGTCTTTAGAATAACACATAAGGGCAATAGTCACCACAATGGTTGTTTATTCCAAAATCATCTTATCAGATCTTTAAAAAATTCTTATAAAAGGCATTTTGAAGACACATATTATTAGAAAATTTTGAAAGAATAAAGTTTTAAATTTAGTAAGGTACCATGTAAAGAAATTTCACATTTAATAAAAAGTTAAGAAAAGAGAGCTCGATTATTTTTTCTTTAAGCTCAAAAAAGATATGTTATCAGTAAAGTAGTTAATTTTCAGAAGATTTGAATACACTTCAGGAGTCAAATATTAGCATTTCAGAAAATAACACAATTTTTTTCAAGTTTATATTTTTAACAAATATGATCTGAAGCCTCAAACATTACAGCATTATCCGCAAAAACAAAATTGAAATAAAGATTGCAAAATTTACTTTTACTTTTTAAATATAAACAATTTTTTAAAAATGAATTTATAAAAAGGAATTAAAATTTTGTTATCAGTACAGAGCGAAAAATTCAAGATTGATATAATTCTGTGAAGTATTTACTAAATGACAAAATTCGCGATTTTTATGAACGACCGATTGACGAGTTTCGCAACATTTTTCTGCGACCGATTGACAAACTTTACAATTTTTTTTTCAACGACAGGTTGACAAAATTCTAGATTTTTTTTCTGCAACCGATAGACAAAATCTCTGGATGAAAATGACGATTTTTTTCCCTCTACAAATTGGGGAAATTTGCATTTTTTATAAATGACCGATGGACGAATTTCGCGATATTTTTTAAAAATGGATTGACAAAATTGCAATTTTTTTCAAAAGATTGACGACATTCACGATTTTTTTCTGCACAATTGGTGGAATTTGCGACTTTTTCATGTTAGTTATGAATGAAAGTCGCGATTTCCCCTTTTCCGGCGATTAACTAATGGAATTCGCGATTTTTTACGCGACAAATTGACAAAATTCATGATTTTTTTTCGCATTTGGTTGAAGAAATGTGCAATTTTTGTCAAATTTTGCGATATTTTTCCACGAATGATTTACAAAATTTGAAATTATATTCAACGACAGATTAATGAAATTCGTGATTCTTTCTGCATGTAATTGATGGAATTTGCGATTTTTTTCTTCTTAGCGATAGATGGAATAAATGATTTTTTCTGCGACAGAAAAACTCAATTGCGAAAGTTAACCCGCTAATTTTTTTTCACAAGCAATTGACGAAACCTCTAAAGGAATGGTTTATTACTTTTAAAAAGTACGAAACCATTCTTTTAGAGGTTTTTTAGGCATTTTATACTAAAAATCATCATTATGTTTGATGTATAGTTAATCGACTTCTCTTCTCTTGCCATACTGGTACTATGTTTAATTTTGAAAACACCTTTTCCATTTCTGCTGAATTTAACAATTGTACTGATAATATTTTTAACCTTTTGAATACTTTCAAAACTCCATAAATTTGATAAAATATTTAAAATATAGTCAAAAAACACTTGATAATCATTAATATTAATTATATGTATTATTGAATGCAAACAATAGTTCTTCAGCTGCTTTATATAGGAGTATTACTTCTCCAATATTCCAATCATCTGACGGAGAAAAAGCTGCAGTTTATTCCTATATTCAAATTGACTAAAAGTTGGTTTTAAATGTTCGGCATTTAGTAGCCAATTTTTTTTTTTAAGGTTGTTACGTTGTTTATAAAACCTTTTTTGCCATTTCTCGGTACAAAAAATGGGTCAGATAACGCTGGAAATTCATAAAATATAAAGTATTATGACGCGGCAAATTTAGACCATCCATTTTTTTTTTCATTTGATAGAGCATTATTGAAAATATTTTTCTGAATATAACTTGTAGAACTCAGGGATCTTATAGAAAATTAGAATTTGTTACATTTACGAAAATAATTACTTTGATTTAGATGAGTTCTAAGATATGAAGAACAGTATTTTTTTTAAAATGCAGTTGGAACTATACCACTAAATCTAACGATTTAACTACTTGCTAGAGATCACCGATAACAAGGAACATTCTGTGCAAAATCAAAGTACCATTTAATTCGAATATATATAGTTATTGTAATATTGAAAAAGCATGCCATATAGCTAGATTTAACCTAGGCTGCCAGTTTGGATCCCAAAATTCTTGAAATCTACGAAACTGCATTTTTCTTTATAAAGTTGAATTTGCTTTTTACAGGACTGATGAAGAGAAAAATATATTCTCTTGCAAATGAAACTTCATTTTATTAAATGAAATAAATCAGTACACGTCACAGTGTTATGTTTACAGTTAGACAGGGTAGCGGCAGCACAGACAACCATCTCATCGAGTTCACCGTTGCAATTCCCGAATTAGTTAAAACTCGATTCGCATATTAAAACACAATCGGTCTGCCAAGTAATATCTTGGTGGAAAACACCTGAAAACACGATTTTAGCTGATAACTCGTAGGTTTACCATTGTGGTTTCCTGCTCCCAGTTATCCATGTTTTTATACTTTTGAGTGCAGGAAAAAACAATGGTAAATCTATGAGTCAACCGCAAGAATCTGGTTTTCAGTGTTTTCCACCAAGATATGACTTTGCAGACCGATTGCACTTTAATATGCTCATTGCGTTTTAAATAATTCTGGAATTTCAGCCGTAAACTCGATGAGGTGATTGTTTAGCCGCCTCCCGTTCTATGTAGAAAGCGCTGTTGTACAGATAAACATTTAAAAAAAGTAAATTAATGCAAATGCGATTTTCGCAATTGAAGTATCATTTTAACAACCGAACTCAACACAAATTAACAACCAGTTCTACTGAACCGGCTGAATCCCACCGTGATGAGGGGTTGTCTTTGTATATCGTTATCATTTTTGATCCAACCAAAGTTTTCTTTTTCTGGTAACTTTTTTTTTTTACATCATTGTTCTGCTTATCTTAATTCAGGGGACAAGCACATATTGCAAAAAAAAAAAAAAAAAAAAAAAGGCTATTGTTAAATACGTTTAAATAGTAAGTATTTTTTTAAATTGTTGTGTGGTATTAAGTTATTTCATATATTATAGTGATATTTTATTAACTTCTCTTCATTTAAATCAGTAAAGTACACAAATAATAAAATTTATAAGTTGCAAACATATAAAAAGAAAGAAAAAAATTGTAAAAATGAAAATAATTTTTAGACATTAATAACGATATCATTAGGGGAGGGGGAGGAATGACAAGACAACATGTGATATTGTAAGAGGGAGGGGGTCCAAAATTCCCAAAAAGTTGATAATGTACAGCCCTTTTGATGTGTTTTCTGTATTTTAAATACTAGTATTCCTACCTAAGAAATTTTTTTAATTATAGGAAGAAAATTGTATAATAGTAAAAAAAAAAATTAACAGTTTCTGAAAAGTTCACTCTAAAAGTCCATAAATAAAACAGGTTCTACTCAACAGACACCAAAAAATACTTTAATTTTTTTCCTGAAAACCAGAAAATATATTACCCAAAAAATTTTAGAAATCCACAGAAATTTTTAAAAACAAACACTCTATTTAATTTTTTAATGCTATGAAAAAGAAAAATTAACTGTTAGAGAAAAAAATGAAGTCAATTCAGTTTTCAATAAAACAATAAATATTTGAAAAAATATTTTAATAAAACTTTCTAACAGTAGCAAAATAAATATACACTATTTAATGCAAAGTAAAAATGCATTGTATAAATATATACAAGAATATACAGATTCACATCAAATAAATGAACAATCCAAGTTTTATATATATATACATATATACAGGGTTCATACAGACTTGAGAAGAAAAATCCAAGCACAGAAAATTTTCCAAGGAGTCCGAGAATTTTAAGCCATACCATATTTTTTCATGTATGCCATACTTTTGTGGAATATGCATACCTCAATTTTCAACATCTCATTTGGAGGAAGAAAAAAAAAGAGAGAGAAAAATATTGCTAACAGATTATATTCTGTTAAAATCTAATAGTACTAAAAGCGTATAGTATTCACAACACATTGCCTACTGGCTTTATAAATTTGAAAACAAAATTGCCATCGAAATATTTTATGCAGTGACTAATGGTCATACAAAGGTTAATCATATTCGAAATACTTATATCATAAATCACATGCACCTGAATTTTTAAAGTTTTGGAGGAAGAAAAGAAAAAAAAAAAGCACCATAAGTGAAAGAACATGGCAACTGTCATTTTTTTTTTTTTTTCTAATATTTTATGTTAAAGGTGAATCTTTTTTCATGCCACAGATAAGAAAGATAATTATACAGGCAGTATTCATCATGTAACATACAACTCTTCATTTTCTAGGCTTATGTACTTCATTAAAGCCGCTAAATTTTGCCTTAGGATCATTTAAGGAATTCTAAGCACTCCATAGAAACTTTTCATTTCTAAAGAGTTCCCAAGGAGTCTGTATACACCCTGTTTATACGGCAACATATTTTCAGCCAAATATGTGATAAAAATGCTTTAAAATTTTTTTTTCATAAGTATATTTGTATAAACAATTATTAAGTAACAAAGTTAATTCTAAAAAAATTCATTGCTGATAAGATAACAAAAAATAAAATACAGATTTATTGATTATCAATATTCATTGATATTTTTATTGAAGAAATGTACTGATGAGCCAAAACATAACGACTAGAAATAAATGTTTGTTGCACAATAAATTAGCCAAAATGGACGAAAAATTCACACAAAACTTTCATGGGAAAGAAATTGTTAATTAGGTAAAATTTTCCTAATTGTAAGCTATAAAAACATCAGCAATACAAATAGATAAATATCATATTTCTAATAAGAAACTCGGTAGTCTGCATGTCACGCTACAGGTACCAGATTCGCTTCAAACTTGGGCACGGTTCATTCAACCTTTAATTTTTTTTCATGATTAATAAAGTGAGTAGAAGCTTATTTGGGAACTAAACATTGAATAGCAGACAAATTCCACAAGATTCTGAACAAACCGTTGTGTCATTAAAGGTATATATAAATATTATACAGACATACAAACAACAAATACAATAAACCCAACTGGAGTGAAAAATTAGCCAGAGCCAGGAATCGAACCCGGGACCACAGTATACAAGACTGCTGCTCTAACCACTGAGCTACTCCGGCCGATGCATGAGTCTGCAATTTCTCACTAATAAACCAATAGAATAGATTCGTTGTGTCATTAATTCGATAATTGTAATTCCCTGTAATTCAGCATTTGAAAGCTTCTATAAAATATTGATTTTGACATAACAGTATTAATAATTGGTTTGAACAATTAATTATTTACATAAATATTTTATTAATTATTGATAACCATAATTGCACAACTTATTTAAAAATGGCTATTTCATCTTTGCTCATAATTTTTGAATTACAACACTATGAATTCAGCTAGCATTCTGCATCTTCTTTAGAAGTTATTCTAGAAAATGATGATTCAAAAGAAATTCTGTTATCCAAGCTCATCATAAGGCTATTCACATATATTTTAAACTTGACTACATAACAGAATTTTGTCCCAGAAAGAGAACGGCAATAAAACTGTTGTACCTTCATATTCACTCATTGAATATATATAAATATGACAAACAGTTTTTGTTTCACATCTTCGGGATATTTTAAGAGTTCACCCACAAATAGATTACACAAACAGAGCCACTGTAGCTAGTATAGAAAAATTTTACCAGCTGTACCTAGATTTCTAATATGACAAAGACTAAACTATTTACTCACCATTTGGCAAGAAAGCTGGTCACTTGCCATTAGTGCTTTGAGATTTATTAATAAAATTTAAGTAAATTCAGACCTTTATAATACTAGTTTAATTAATCTTCTTATGTGCTATGGTATAGCAGGGGAAAAACTGTTCTAAATTATAAGAGGATGGTTGGTGAGCTCTTGTGCCATCTATAATCTGTCAACAATAAAGTGGCCTATGCATAACACAAATTTAGATAAATTTATACATTATTTAGGGTAAAAATTACAACTGTCAACTATCAGAATCTAGTTTTTCATTAAATAATGACTTTTCTTCCCTATTTATGTCTGTTAACTATGTTATTTCCCTGTAGCATCACAAACTCTTTTAAAGTCATTGCTTATTGTGGTCACTACATTAACTTATTGTAGTCGGAACATATTCATCATCATAACAAGTGCCTTCTCACAATGAAGTAGTAGTTAAAATGTTTTGGCTCATCAACAGAACACAAATTGTGAAAAATGTTATAAAATTTATTCAATAACAAGAACAAAATGATGGCAAACTGAAAAATACAAACACCAAAAAAAAAAAAAAAAAACCTGTCTGAAATATAAACACTCAGATCCATACACCTGTTGCTTATTTTTACATATAAGAAATACAAATTATACATATATCAGGATTAAAAAAAATAATAATAATAATAAATTAGAAGTAATAATAATAAAAAAAAAAAGGTCATAAAAGCCAAAATTTTTCTCATTTGACTTATTTTACAATATCGTCCAACTAATATCTATACATGTGTAAATAATAATAATTATAACAAAGTGTGGGTATTTCGATAAATTTAAGCACTGTCATAAGTAAAAATATATACACATATCAATAAAACGTAACTAAAATGAATGAAGAAAGGCCAAATGTGCCAAACCTTTGACAAAATTTGTTTAGTACTATCAAAGTCAGCGAGTGAATATTCATGGGCAACTATATGTTGAACTTTCAAGAGTGAGGTCCTTTGATTCTATTATAATGGGGATACAAACTAAAAACATTTTTAATTGTACTTTTAAGAAGTTTTAAATTAATTGTGCTTGCAAGCTAATTAATTTACATATTTTACTAGCAAAAGTCATGCTTTGTTTGGATTTGCGAAGCATTATTTAATAAGATAAATATTTGAAAGTAACAATATTTTCAATATTTTTTTATATTATTCTTGGATCTTTATTAAGCAAAAATGCTATTTTATGTTTTGGCGCATTTTAATTTTAGAAATGTAAATTCAGCCAAACAACTAAGAATTTCCCCAGAATATTTTATTTATGATATAACGAATTTAACAATTAATTTTATTTGTTTACAATTCTTTTGTTGCCACTTTACAAAAAAAAAATTCCTAATATAGTTCTTTTAAAATGCGTAAGTATTGTCTGCGTAAATGATTTCACATAAGAAGAATAAATTGTGTATTTGAATTCTTAACACTAAAAAATACTTTTATAATTGAATGTAAATAATTGAATTTTCACAAATTTTAATTCATTATAAATATGCTGTAATTTTCATAAAAAAAGGTATTTTAAAAATTTCATAAAAGAAATCGCGAAACTATTAATTTAATCATGATTCTATCTATAACTACTAACTCCATGATTTTTTTTTTTTTCTGAAAATATACGTGTTTCATTTTTTATTTGCAAAAATGTTTCCGTAATGGAAAAACATGTAAAATAAATTAATTAAAATAATAAATTTTTTAAGGTTATTCAGTAAAAAAAATATATATATATTGTGCAAATCAAAAGATCATAATTCATTTTTATGCTTAATTTTAAGTCAAATTACTGAACAGTTTTTTTGTAAAGTGTATGACAAAATGTAATTTGTGTAGCCTAGTAGAGGATTCGCTTCGCTCATCCTAATAATGCTAAAATTATTTGTGCTCATTGACGCACCAGCTAAAAGCATTTTAAATTCGGTTTTCAACTACTTTTTTTTTAACATTAAAAAACTTTGTAAATTTCATCAGATTTACGATAGTACTCATTCTATCTAGAGTTGCTGCAAAAAGTGGTGAGCAAGTAAAGCGGTCCCAATTTAAATTGCACTGCAATCCATGGGGGTTGGCAAGTGTTAGCGAGCAGGGGTCGAAGCACTAGTGTAAAAAAAAACAAGAAACCATATTATAGAGTTCCATTAGGAACTTGTTTCATAAATTATAAATCATGTTGTTTATGAAATTATTCAAATATTAAATAACAAAAAATAATTAACCCTATCACTATGTCCTACCGAAACATTGATAGAAATTATTATCAGTTATTTGGTCTCATTGCTCAAAATCTCCGCTCATATATTCATACATTCAATACATTTATTCATTCACTCATATTCATTCATCTTCATAGTTGAGTTATATTATATCTTTAGTTGAAAGATCGTTTAGCTTTGTTTACATTTCACACAATAGTAAATGCAACTTTTTCTTTTATTAAAAAAGCACTTTCGTTATTAAAGATAATAGTTAACTTACCCTTTTAAATAGTTTATCATCCAAGTTTTACTTTATAAATAAGTTTTATTTAAAGTTTAAGTTGTTTTAAAAGTTCATTTACGCTTCAGTTAGTTTCGCGGCATAACAGTTGAACACATATCGATTACATCATAATTGAAGTAATCGAATTAGTTGGCTTGCCATATTGGCACCAGATGGCAACATATCATGAATCAGCTGATTCATTGATACAGGTTAATTATTCATAAAGTTTGTATTCACATTACTTCTGGGAACATTCTAGCGAATAGGCGTTTCCCTGGCATGTGTCTTCGATCAGATAGTATTTATACCGCGGTCGAAGTTCATTCAAGCACTAGACGCACGTCTGATTAAGCTTGTTCGATGTCTCAAGAAGTCGGTAATGATCAAGCATTGCCGGGGATATGATATTTACGCTATTTAAATAAGTTGTGGTTTTCTTTTCTTCAAATTATAAAGTTTTAGTTTACCGGTGATGCATAAATGATTCGTTACGTTAAAAACAGCTTTACACAAAGTATCTCTTGGTATGTGTTTATTTCTAGTCATTTTTCAACTATGTTACTTTTAAAAATCATTTTAACCATCATTAGTTTTAAGAAGTATGTTGCTGGTATCTGCATTTGTATTTAAGCTTATCTCAAGTTTGTGATCCTAATATTCAAATAAAAGGCTCAATCTCATCAGAACTTATGACCTTTTATATTTTTTCAACACAGTTTTTATTCTCATGCTACTCACCCATATTCATTAAAGTTTTTCCATAATATACTCTGAGTTACAAGCTATATTTTTCAGCCAAGCTCCCACTGTGCAATATTTAAATATTATCTTTCAGGACTCTGCTATGTTTATAAGTTTTAGTATAAGTTTTACCTGTACAATGGGTTATGCGCAATAATTGCTTGTAACCGGAGTTCATGGAACTTGCGAGAGCGGAGCAAAAATTGAAAAAAATTAAATAAGAGTTATTTGGATAGAAGAGAGGGGGGGGGGCAGCTAAATTAAAGTTCTAAAATGAGAAGACGTGAAATGCATGATACTTATTTTAACTACAAAAAGATTTTAACTTTCTTTTAACTCAATAGCTTTTAAAAACTGAAAAAAAAGGGGAAAATGGCTGGTCTAAGTATACAGAAATTAAATGCAACAAATTATCAAAATTGGTCTAATGTTCAATTTTGACCCTAAAGTATCTCCTGCTGGAAAAGAACCTCTGGAGTATAGTAGATAAAAGTGAAAAGGCTCCGACTTTGGATGTTGACAAGACAAATGCCTCAGAGGTGAAAATGTTTAAAATATGGTCAAACCAGGCATTATCTATTATCTTTTTAAATATTGAACCAAAATTAAAGAGATTGATTGACGGCTGTGTAGACCCCATTTCTGCCTGGGAAAGGTTGAGAGTCAATTATTGTCCAGATTCTAAGTCTCAACATATGAAGATCTTTTCAGAGTTAATTGAAAGTAAGATAAATCCAAATGAGTCCATAAGCATGTTTTTTACCAGAATGTTCCGAATCTACACTGGTGAAAACAATTAAAGGGACAAACGGTTTAAAAAAAAACCAAAAACAAAATAAGTTATCCCTATACGCAAATAAGGTTTCAGATGATAGTTAAGCTCGTCGCGGACACACCTGCCACGCAGTGGTATGTGTGGTCATAAGAAAGTGGCGCTGTGATCGTGTTTGTGCAGAGGTGCCTCATTTGACCGCCGAAGCTTGTAGTGGAAGGGCATTTTGAAGCATCATAGCATAACCCAGTCCTTGTTTTTTTAATTTCTTTGTTTACCCATCGTTAGTATGGCTAGTCGACATCGTCTAGATGATGTCACAAGATGGCAAATTGTTGGAAGAAGCGAGGCCGGCCAATCACAAGCTACTTGTTCTAAGGACCTCGGTATTCCGTGAAATGTGGTGTCTACTCTGTGGAAACAGTTCACAGAGACCGAAACAGTGATGCCCGGACCTGGTCAAGGCCTAAAAAGTGCAACAATACCGGCTGAAGACCATTATTTGAGACTATTAACCAAAAGGGTCCGCGACAACGAAACAACTGTCTCGTCACCTGTATAATGCTACAGGAACATCCATTTCACGGAAAACAGTCACCCAGAGAATTAATGCAGGTGGCCTGTATGCCAGGTGCCCTGTAGTCTTCATCCCTTTGGCTGTGAACCACAAAAAGTCCTGTCTAGCATGGTACCGAGAACACCTGTCTTGGACAGAGGTTAGTTTGGAGCGGTTCTGTACAGTGATGAGTCGCGATCCAGCCTGGACAGCGACTCGAGACGTGTTCTCATCTGGAGAGAACCCGAGAGTCGATATCGGCCCTCTAACATTGTTGAAAATGATCCCCATGCTGGAGGTGGTCTGATGGTCAGGCAGGAATCAAGGCAGACGGGCATACCGACCATAATGTGTTTGATAGAGGTACTCTGACAGATCAGCGGTACAGGGACGAGATTCTTGCACCCTCTTTGAGACTTTTTTGCGGAGCATATGGACCAAATTTCGTTTTTATGGACGATAACGCCCGTCCACATAGGGATCAGTTGGTGGATGAATACCTTGAATCGTGGGATGTTCAACGAATGGAGTGACCTGCGATGTCCCCTGACCTTAATTGCATCGAACATATATGGGACGCCCTTGGACGATCAATTGCAGCTCGAAGACCAGTTCCAAGGACCATCAATGAGCTCAAGGGTGCCTTGGTGCAAAAGTAGGTGCAGTTGCCATAGAGATTGATAAGGACCCTGGTAAGCAGTATGAAATGCCGATGTGAGAGTTGTGTAGTTGTTACAGACGATTATACACTCTATTAGACATGTTTTTCTCTGACTGACAGGGTTTCGATCAGCTGCTGTGCTGGACACGTGACCAGTTACCTTATTTAGGGTGCAGGTTGTGCCTATTTTTGTTTTCCCATATATTAGTCTTATATCGAATGATATTTTGGCCAAGTTTGGTTTTATTTGCTATGTTAGTTTTTTTTTAATTGCAAAAAAACAATTTGTCCCTTTAATTGTTTTCACCAGTGTACAATGAGATAAAGGGTATCAATGCTAATTTTGACGAAGATTATGCAAGCTTTCAGATCTTAAGGTACTTACCTCGTAAATATGATGGGATAGTTTAAGCAATACTAAGGTGGAAGAAGGAAGAATTTAAGTTTGCGAAGATTATATATGAGTTAGTGGCTGTAGAAACTAGGCTAAAAGTACGCGATTTCGACAGTTCAAGAAACTCCACGCAAATAAATCAGTTAAACATAAATTCTACTCCCAGAAAATCGTTTACAAAAGTGAACTGTTGGAAGTGTGGAAGGCCTGGACATGTTCAAAGGAACTGCCGAGTGAAGAGTCAAGTTAACCCTGTGAACGCTAGTGGTTATAGAGGATGCACCCAACCAACCAATCAAGAACCCAGAAACCGCTACGTGCCTGAGTCATCTGAATCGAGATTTGAGTCATCCTCCCCACATTCCAATTTCCGTGCTGGTCATTGTTCCTATCGTCCTTTGCCTAGGAGGAAACATCCTCATTTTGGAGGAAATCATTCAAGTTCTAGAGATATAGCGTCTAATGGAGCCTCATCCTCCGGTTCTCATCGACGGAGAACTAGATGACATCAAACCCTACAGAATCCTGGTCAAGGGTCTATCCACAACTGCACCGTGTCAAATCAAGATTGCTCTGATGATGAAAGCTGTGACAGCTCATGTGAGTTAATTTATTATTCATTTTTTGTATCACATGTTAACATAAATTGTCTTGATGTTAGTTCAAAATGGCTTTTTGATTCTGGGGCAACCCATCATTTTGTAAATGATAGATCATGTATTTTTAATTTTGAGCAGTTATCTGATAAGGGTATGAATGTAGCCGTTAAGAACATGTCGTTTCAGATTGAGGGACGTGGTGAGGTCAAACTGCAGTTCAACAATAAGATCTTAATACTTAAAAATAAGATGTGTTCAAGTAAACTTCGGCATAGTCTGATCTCTGGACCTCAACTGGAACGATATGGGGTTACTTTTTGTGGGGGAGGAGGCAAAGTAACCATCGCGAGGGGGGAGGACTTTCTGTTTAATGCTTATTTAAAGAAAGGAGTTTATCAGGTATTTCCTCGAGTTCTCAAACCTAATCTTAAGGTTAATTCAGCAGAGGCCAATTCTGTAGTTAAGAGGAACAATATGGAAGTTTGGCACCGTCGGATGGGTCATGTTAGCCCAGCTATAACGATTCATACATGTAAAGAAAGGGGAGCTCGAGGTTTACCGATGTTATCTGACATTAATTTTAAATGTGATCAGTGTAGAATTAACAAAAAGGGTTTCATTTAAACCAACTGGCTACATACGCTCTGATGGACCTTTGGATTTGCTTTTCGCCGATATCTGGGGTCCAAATCAGATAGAAGGCCGTAACGGTGAATGCTGTTTCCTCACTATTATCAATGACTTCTCTAGGAGAGCTTCGGTTTACCCTATCAAAGTTAACACTAGAAAGACGGCAGCTTGCCATATATCTAGAAAGACGGAAGGGGTCAATTTGGCCCCTCGATGTTTCCTCATATCTCGAATATGGTAAATGCTAAGTAATAAGAAAACAAATAAGGAAAATTAAAGAAAAAGCAAATAAACTTTAGGCTGACCTTTATTTCTTTAAACTTTACGCATTCTTAAAGAAATCAGTACATCGAACTGCTGTAGATCCACATTTGCCGCAAACTGGTCTTTTACATTCGAGGCAAGTGTTCCTTATATTATTTCCTTTGCAGCTTGTTTTCACTTTGCATTTAGATCTTTTCCTTCCACTACTGTTCTTTATGTCATTTAACTGTCTTTTATGTCATTTGTTGGTGTCACATTAGATACTGTATCGCATTGGAATGTTTTATATGAACCTCGCAGCTCTTCAGACAGTTGCAGAATAAAATTTCTCCAACTCAGTTTATCCTTTTCTGTCACTTCTTTATATAAAATCCAAGCATTTAGTACAGACATATCGAAAACATAAAAGGCGTGCATAGGCCAACGCTGTGTTCCAGATTTTGTGGTATACAGGCATAACATTTGGTCTACAATGTCCACTCCATACTTTGCCTGGTTATAAAATTAGATTGTTTCGAGTATCTTTTTTTCATAACTGTTAATGGTAACATTGGGATGGAGGGAACTTGGTAAGATAACACGTTTCTTCTTTTTTCCCTGATACGACGTGATAGTTATATCATTGTCCTTTTGGAATAAAGTTGTAGAGTACAATTCTTGCTCTCCTATCTTGGCTGTTGGTGGCCCTTCTTTGCGTTCTTTTCTAAGTGTTCCAACTAAACTTGTTGAGTTCTCTCTCAAATTTTCACACAATGTTACCGATGTAAAATAGTTGTCAGTACTTACATTTCTACATTTTCCTAAATATCCTAATCACTACATATTCATGAACAGCTTGATCTGCAGGTCTGTTGATATCCTGGCCAGTATACGGGAATGCGTTGAGGATATATTTCGAATCTACACAGACAAGTAGCCAAAATTTTATACCAAACTTGTCTGGTTTATTTGGAATGTACTGAGTAAAAGGACACGTGGCTTTCGATGGCAACAATTGTTCATCAACCACGAGAATTTCTCCTTGTTTGTAGCATGTTGCACTGTTTTCAATGAACGAATCCCACAGTGGCAATGCCAAATCAATCTTATCTGCTTTTAATCTCTCTCATCAGGGTCGGATTTAGCCTTTAAACCACTCCGTGCAAAAGTAAAAAATTGCACCCTACATAATAAACAAAAAAGTATATGGTCTTTTATACACTTTTTAGCAAGTGACCAAAAAAAAGTAATTCTCACTCAATAATTGACGCAAATACTTATAACTTTTGCTTAAAATACTTTACTTCATTGGAAAATATAGTTAACAGGAGTAAAATTCAGATTTTTTTTTTGAGAACTTTTAGTTCAGAGAAATCTTTAATTAATTCAGAAACACCTAAATTGTTACTGTGTTTATACTCTATTCCTAAAACAGAGAAGTCTGACAATCTTGTTTGAGATTATCTTTTTCGCAAATAGTTCTTGATTATTTTTATTTTGGAAAAACTAAGTTCGCTCCCCGGATGCAACAGTTGTTGGAAAAGTTAGTAAAATTCTTAAAGCAAAATTCATTTTTGTTATCAATTTGAAAACTTCAATAGGTGGTAAATCTTTTTCTTTGATGGAGAACAGACCAATTATATTTCATCACAAAGTTCCAGGCTGTTTAGGATATCCGATGATTCCCCATCTGTTAAAATGGTTTCCAAATCTTTGCAATTGGCCAAAATTTCAGAAGAAGAACCATCTTTTTAGTTCTTATATATGATATAAAAAACAAAAGAAACTGTTGTGATGTCGCAGGCGAGAAAATCTTTGTTCAAAAGAATTGATTGCAGTGTCAATAAGGTCGTAAAATAATTCAATTTTGTTTTTGTTTTCTGCGCATCGATTATCGGTTCATCCTGATTTTCACAATCATAGATCACCATCATCTTTTCCACCGACGAACTCTGTCTCCGTATTGATTCAGAATTTTTATGTGCATCTATTTTGGATACCGTTCCGCCAGCATCAACAAGGATGGCATTAAAAGGGATTGTCCGATCTCAAATTCTTAAAAAAACGATTGGAACTTTCCAAAAGTTTTACTGGCAATGTATTGTTGTAATTTTTCCCCTGCATGAGTTTACTAATGGGATAGACATGATTTAAAACCTCATACCCTATCACGACAAAACAAATAAATTTGAATAGGTTTATTTGCGTAAGTAACCCATGTGCTTCATCTCTTATAGAACTATCTATATCTCTAGCCTCGTAAATTCTAGCAATGCATCATATATTTGACCGATTGGATACCTCAGTGTCTTTATAGCATTAATTCGAATTCCTCACCTCGTGTCACTGGGAGGTTTATATGTTAATCATTCAATGTGCTTCAAAAGAATGGCCCATCTGAAAGGCGTTGAAGAAAATACAATTTTTGGGCAATATTAAAGAAGTTGGCTCCTTCTAATAATGATTTGTCCATATCATCCATACAGGTTTTCTAGCTCTCGAAGTAAGACATCTACAAGTTGTTGGCTTGTTGATCTGTTAGCCGGAAGAAAGACCAAAACATATTTGCGAATTTTAATGTATTCTTGTTCAATCTACACATACCTTATATAACGAAGGTCATTTGTTCTGTGTTACTGAAGTCAGGTGTGCAATCTAATATAACTGAGAGATATTTTTATAGTTTCACTTCATCTAATATGTTCCTTTTGACATTAGGTTTAATTAGATGAATTGCATTTTGAATGCTTTTACTCATCGATGTGGTTATTTTATGTCTGTTCAAAATCCTCCTTAAATGCTCTTCCATGACAGGATCAAATTCAGCTAATAGTTGGAGTAGCTTTAAAAGATTCCATTATCATGTTCACACAAATTTTCGTTGTTACATCTAAATATAAGCAGCGTTCTCTTAAAAGTTTGACGATTTCACCCGTTGAAAAACGACGTTCGAATACTGAGCTTCTGCATCCCAAAATCTTTGAGAAATATCTATTGTTTGCAAAGTTTTTAAACGAATACTCAATTTAAACCAGGACTTTTGGGCTTCAAAATGTAGCTTCATGATTTTCGAAAGTTTGTTCTACATGCAGCCAATCTGTATAGCCATCTTTTGCTAAAGAAGTTTCAGCCGTTGCAAACATTTTGCAGTAGAAGCAGAAAACCGAGTCTTTGACTACAGAATACACCAACCAATTCTTGTGCATATTCTGCCTGTTGCTGAGATCTGTTGCATAGTTGTTTGAGGTGAACCTACGTCTGCTGGTATCAGTAGGGGAATGAAAGTTGTACATTGGGGGTGCTGGATCTGCTTTCGAAAGACAAATTCTTTCTGAATTAGAAATACATTCAGGCAATAGTCCTGGATCAGTACTCAAAACCAAACCGGCAGGACTATCTTCATCTGTCTCTGTCTCCATCTGCAAGTTCAATGCATTTTCTACCTCTTTTGCATCATCCTCTTAGTCTTCTTGTTGCTCAACATGATCAGGCACTGCATCTACATAGATGCCAACACTTCTTAATTATTCCGGAGTCTGATTGAAGATGAACACGTTTTCAACCGGAAATTTTATTTAGCCGAAAATTTCAAAATGAAATCGAAAATGTACCTCATAGAAAGAAGGCACATTTTCTTCCGGTTTGAACATGCAAATTTTGGATCAGACTTCGGAATAATTAAGAAATGTTGGCATCTATGCATCTATAGAGCAGTCTTCAGAAGACTGCTTTTTTTCTGTTTTTGTTTTGGCAATTTTGCGCCCCTCGATTTTTTTACTCCGTGCCGGGGCCCGGACTGACGGAGCGTTCGTCCGGCCCTGCTTTCATCTTTCTGTTTTCAAATCTAAAGGAAAAAATCCAATGATATCTTTGAAACAATCTCTTGGCATAGTTTGTGAAAAAAATGGCGGTCCTCAAACTGATGACTATAATGTAGTTACTGGGAAATTCTTTGCTCCGTATGCACCTCTTGCACATACAATGGAAAAAACAGCGTCCAATTCCTCTAATGTTACTGTCCATGTGTTATTTCCAATTTGACAGCGAGCTTCTGCTTCGGTAAATTTTTTTATATGGCGCACCATTTTATGACTGAATATTAGACACCACGCACTAAATACATTTTCTGCATTTATATTCCTATTTCCATATGAGGTTCCAAATTGTCCCGTCGACGGCACTTTCTTTGTGTCCAATTATAGGTGGAAAAGGAAGACCAATAGATGATTTCGGAGAAAGCTTTTGACCACGCTTTTGAGAATGCGCTTGATCTCGTGCCGTAGATGTAGAATGCTGGGAAGTAATTGTTTTGAAAAATCACCACCGGAATCTCTTTCATAAATAATTTTGCTTTCTGCTAACTGTAATTTAGATGATAATAAATTATCAGATATGCAGATTTTTTTTCGGTATTTTGTATCTACATCCTTCTATCGTAATCTTATTTCTGCATTCTTGATAACTTTGCACAGAAACACTATTTCTAGAAATGGTTTCGATTTCATTGTCAGTGGAACTGTTGCTTTCCGTGTCTCCTTTTGGAGGAATATTTTCTTTAGCTCCATCTAAACTGTTGTCACAACTGACACCTGACTCCATTTCATCTAATCTTTTCAATTCTTTAGAAATATCGTCGTGAGTTAGACTACGTTTATGAGCGTCTTTTCTATTCTTTGTCACTTCAGTAACTGACAATATGTTCTCATTGTATTGGTCGTGTGGGTAGATCTTCAGGCGCGTCACTCAGTCAAGTCCATCTGCCTGTAAAACCCATTTTACGAAGGGAGGGGGGGAATGTAAACAAGATGTAAAAGGTTAGCATGAACTAGAACTACTAGGAATGCTATTTACAATGTCATTCCGTGAATGAAGCAGTGAGGTGCGAAGGCAGAAAAGGAGGACGCTACTGAGGGCCAATTTGGCCCTTCCCGTCATTCTAGGTATATTGCTCGAAATCTGTGATTCTATTGAAGTTGGAAAGAATTTATTTCAAACGTGGTGACAGTAAGACAAATAAATAAAAGTCATGAAATATCAAAAGGAATAGTTCATAATTATAGAAAATACAAATTCGCAAACAGCGATAGGGGCCAGATTGGCCCCTTCTGTCTTTCTAGTGTTAAGTCAGATGCTTATGAAATTATAACCAATCACATTATAAGGGCAGAAAACTTTAACAGAAAGGTTAAAAATTTCAGGAGCGATAATGGCGGGGAATTCGTGAATGATGATTTGTTAGAGTTCTTCAAATCCAAAGGGATCCATTATAAGCTCACCAACCCTTATTCACCTCAAATGAATGGCACATCGGAATGTTTCATGCAAACTCTTACTAATGGGGCTAGGACTATTCTTGCAGACAGCGGTTTAAATCTAAACTTCTGGCCCGAGGCTGTCAAATATTTCATTTATGTCTGGAACAGAGTTTGCCCTAAGTCTTTAAATAAAACTCCTTGTGAATTATACAGTGGCCACAAACCGTCCATTGAACACCTAAAACCTTTTGGTTCAGTGGTTTTTGTTGGCATACCTAAACAACGAAGGGAAGGCAAACTTGGACCAAAGGCCAGACGTGGCATACTTGTGAACTATGCTTTTAGAACCAGGGGCTATCATATTTGGATTCCTGAAACAAATCAAATTGTAGAATCCATTGACCTTACTTTCGACGAGAATGCCAAATATGATCCTGAGCGCAATGGAGCTGTGATGGGCCAAAATTCCAGGGTTGATGATCTTTTTCCCATAGGGATTGCGAGTTGGGATGAGCAAGTTGTTGAGGTTGCACCTGAGGGAATTCCAGGTCCCTCCAACACCTCACCTGATTTGCGGCCCGGTGGGGGGAGGATCATCAATCACGATTCTGATGAAGAGGGTGATCAGCTACCAACTATTCCCTTACGAGATGTTAGTTGGCTTCGTAAGTCCATGCCCAGAACAACCGCCAATCAAGTGGATATATACTATTTTGAACCAGGAAAGCCCGATCACCTTAGATCTTTGGCTGACGTCGAAAGATACTGAAACAGAAACTATTAGGTTTGTCCCTGATATTTTTGATTACAAAGGCTCCAATTTATGTTCAGGCCCAGGTACAAATCCCGACAGCGATGTTGAATCAGATAGTCCCGAATCTAACCAGTTAAACCCTAGTGCATGACTATATGATCCCATATCTATTCTCAACACATACAATCAAGCAGTTAAATCCGAGCAACATGCGATGTGGCTTGTTGCAATGCAAGACGAGATCGGTGCAATGTGTGAACGAGGGGTTTGGCATCTGGCTTCATTACCTGCCAACGTTACTCCAGTAGGTCGTAGGTGGGTGTATGGGATCAAGAGAGACGAATTTGGAAGGTGTTAGGTAGTAAAAAGAAAATAAATAAAATAAGAGTAAAAGAGAAAATGAATTTAAATTTATTAAAATTAGGGGTTATATAATATATTATGTGATTTTTAATATGAATTAAAAAGGAGAAAGTTTACTATTAATATTGGCCAAAAGATCGTTAGTGGTTAATGATAAACATTGCATGTGAGAGAGGTAAACAAATATAACTTGGTAACTTCATGATAAAATATGAATAATAAACTTTAGACTCACATGAACTAAGAAAATACTTCATCTTTCTTGAAATCGTGATAGTGTATAGATATACAAAATAAATTTAACTTTGTGCCAATTTTTTATTTTTATATTTTGTTAAATACTTTATATTTTTATTCTTCTATGTATTTCAAATAAATCATCAAGATTATTCCCATATTGTGAATAAAAATTGTCTCATTTAATTATATATTATTTAAAATCTATAATGTTGAAGATAAGTATGTATTTAAAGGATTTATTACTAATAATAAATTTTGCACAATAATAATCAAATTATAAGATAGACATAAAACAAAACGAGAAATAAGTACGAACAAACAACTTTATTATATTTCAAAACACTTTAAAGGAGGGGAAGGGGAGGGAGAAAGTGCACTTACCCATACTTTATGTAAAAACATTGCCACATTCATTATTATTAAAATAATTAAACATTATGATTGTATAGCACATATCTTCACACAGAAACATCCTTCAGTAATGTAAGTTAATCTCTTTTTACACTACACAATATCTTAGTATTAGTTTCACCGTAATTTCCTGAAATGACGCTACATCGTCCAGATACTCAAAATTAATGTTCAGAGAAACTTTTCATATAAAATCCATGTTTTTGTGTTGTAGGATGTCATCTTTCATATACTTCTGAAGTTTAATAGCGGAATATACAATGTAGATCAAAAGAGGGAACACATCGTCGCACTTAAATTAGGCATCATAGGTGTGTTATTTATTTCTGTCCAAACTCAGCTAAAAATAACAGAAATTCTCATCAGTGGAATACTTCTCATAAAGCAGTATAAACCTATCGATGTTTGATGACTTCTCGGGTGATACCACTTATAAAAATGTTATAAACTTGATGCTTTTCACCTGAAGAAAAGACGTACTCAGAGTACTAAGGAAATTCAATCTGTTGGTTTCCATCATCGAGTTGTTGCTTTCATTAAAGTTGGATATTTTCATATTTCCTTTTAAATACAGGATTGTTAAGCAACAGCACAAATTCTTTACAGAATTCTTTCTAAATAAACGGAATCCAATTCCGTTGAAATTAATTTTCGTCAACGGATGAAAGTCCCAGGAGGGACCGAAATGTACGTGTTTACATCTTGGAGTCGTTTCGGGAAGAGAGGCGGCGCTATCTCTAAGGACGCTCCCAAAGAACTGCCGTTAAGCGCGAACGATGCCGATTGGTTGATTTAAAAACGATGCCACACAGAGTAATAGAAGTGTTTGAATAAAATAACGTTAAATGATGAATTTTAGATTTGAAAATTACTATAAAAATATTCTATTATGGTAGAAAGTTTTAATTTTAAGATTTATTATTTTATTATGGATAATTTTTGACGATTTTTTATGGCGATTAAATTAAAATTGTTTTTAAGTGAAATTTAACTGAAAAACGAACTTAACGAAAATTAATGAATATTTAAAGGTAGAATTTAAATTTTGAAAGTAAAGAAGTTTTTTGATTTAATTTAAATATTTTAAAATAGTTTTTTAAATTAATTTTAATTGGAAATGATGTTATTACATAACAGAAGGATTGCCCGCTTTAAAGCTCATTTAGTTGCCCAGGGCTTCAAACAAGTGAAGGGAGCCTCATACGATGAGACCTTCAGTCCTGTGGTGAACTTTGGGGTAATCCGGTTCTTCTTCTCTCTCTTGGTTTCCTGTTGCGGATGGCTTCACACTCAGTGTGATGGGACCAGCACCTACCTATATGCACCACTTAAGGAGAACGTGTATATGTCCCAACCTCCCGGCTTCACCATTCCCGATAAGCAGCATCTTTACTGCAAGTTGGATCGAGCGTTGTACGGATTACACCAGAGTGGTCTTATGAAATTCACAAAGTTCTTTTAAAGTTAGGTTTTATTAAATTTGTATCCTTTAACTGTTTTTATACATTAAATTCTAATATTGTTTTACTGCTATATGTCGATGACATTGTGATCTTTGGTAAGGATAAAGGGGCAATAGACGAGATTTTAAAGCTGTTGAGAAAACATTTTGATTTAAAAATCTTGGAGAGGACAAGGAAACTACTAGGTGTGGAATTTGATGAAGAGGGGAGGGGGGGGGGGTGTCCTTTGGAAATAAATCAGACTCACTATATTGATGAGGTTTGTGAGATATTTAAGAATTTTAAGATCCCCATCTCAAGCCTACCTATCAGTAAGGGCACTGTGTTCTCCAAGGTTGAATGTCCAGTTTCCCCGTCTGATAAAGAAGCCATGTCCAGATTACCATATCGCAATGTCTTAGGCTGTTTATCTTTTATTGCTAGTCGCACTAGGCCAGATATATCATATGCTGTAAACATTTTAAGTCAATTTCAAGTAAATCCGGGTATTATACATTGGGAAGATCGTCTAAGGTTACTTGGTTATGTGAAGTACACGAGGCATTACCGACTCCAGTTACATTGTAACTCGGATACTTTGATCGCTTATTCTGATGCTGACTTCGCAGCTAACCAGGACAACCAAACTTCGATTGGAGGCCAGATAGTCTTGCTGGACAACTCCCCCGTTGATTGGCGGACATTCAAGGAGAGGTGTGTTAGCCTTTCAACAATGGAGTTAGAATTTGTCGCATTGACTGAGGCCACCAAAAATCTAGTTTGGTACGACCGGATACTGCGGGAATGCAGGAATAAGCGGATCATTCAGGCAAGTGGTAATAAGGCCAGACTTTACGTTGATAACCAGGCGGCCATAGAATTCGTTAAATCACCTATCGAGAATCACAGATCAAAGCATATCGATGTCCGTTTGTTCTTTGTCAAGGATTTGGTTTATAAAGAGGAATTTATTTTAAATTTTGTCCGTAGCAAGTCTAACCTCTCCGATGTATTCACAAAGCCCCTCGTAAAATTTGATCTTTTGAGATTTATAAAATATTTTTTCAGAATATGATTTTGTGTCAATCTATTAAATGTGTGCCTTGTATTTTTTAGTATGATATAGTGATTTATTGTAAAGTGTAAAAATAATTTGGGTATGTATACCACTATTCATTGTATTTCTGGTGATTGACATCTTGACTTTAAGCTTTATATCGGTTCTGGTACATATTTAAATGTCCGTTCTGGTGCAGGATTGTGCTCCATTGACTCCATTCTTTCCGGGGAGTTCGATCAGCCCTCAGTACCGTCTCGGGAGGGTGGCCCCTAGGGAGGTAAATGACAGAAAACTCTCATGGGGGTTTGAGGAGGGAGTTACTGCTGCATCAGGGCCTACCTTGGGCACAAGTAATTTTAATTTTGTAAGTTCCATTTTATTTAGTTTTTGATAGGAGTGTCACATTACGTCCCGTGTACCAGTTCCTGTTTTTTTATAGATATGTAATAATACTTTTTCAATTTTTCAGATATCCATGTTTTGTCCTGGTAATTTAGGTGTGCCGCTAGGCAAAAACTCATGGATTATCGTAAATTTAAATAATTATGAAAGTCTTTTTGTCTCTCTTTTAATATAGAAATTTTATAAAGTTAAATTTTCATTGTTTGAAAGTTGGATATTATTTAAAATAGATAGTATTGTTTTAAAGTTGAGAAGATATGCTTTTAAGTTTTCTTCGAATTTAATTTTTACATTTTTAGATTGATAAATTAAAATTTCATGCTATGTTTTTTTTTCTGATACTTGTTTCATTTTAGGCGATGTCCATGTATGAAAGTCAGTAGGAATGGACAGTTGTAAACGTTTAATTTGCCTAACTCAGATGCCGAAGTTTATCTTGTGTTTAGTTGGGGAGCCAAATCAAGTTGCCTATTTTCATGCAAAAAGCATTTTTTATTGTTGTTTGCTGTAATAAAGTTTTTCTATTATAAATTGTTTAACTTTAGTTTAATTAGATTGAAATCAAGATGGTCAAAATACTATTGCCAGTTTTAACCCTTCAAATAGAAGGTGTTAAGTTGCATCAATACTGGTATGTATTCAAGTTTTTTTTTGTTTGAAAATTATATTTAAATTGTAAATTTTTCATATATATGTAATGACTTTTTGTAATTGTGTTAAGCTGATTAAATTCTTTTTTCTGTGGTTATCGACCCATGTTTAATGTGACTTTATAAGTCAATTTTTCCTTATGGAGAGTTGAAGCTGGAGACTTAGTTATCTTTGGTCACGTTTGTAGTTGGGATAACCAGGAGGAGTTGCTATCTACTTTTAAAAAGTTTAAAGTTAAAGTTTTTGATACAGTTTAAAGTTAAAAGTTTTGAATTTTGATAACGTACAGTATTTTTGGACTCTTTGTTGTTTAGGACCTTAGTTCAGTTCATGATTTGCTGTTTGAAAATTATCAGCATGTGTTCTTGGTTTTTAGATTTTAACTTAAAGTTTTAGAAATTTTTTTTTTGGTGATTTGATTTTTTGTTATTTGGTCTCATTGCTCAAAAACTCCGCTCATATATTCATACATTCAATACATTTATTCTTTCATTCATATTCATTCATCTTCATAGTTGAGTTATATTATATCTTTAGTTGAAAGATCGTTTAGCTTTGTTTACATTTCACACAATAGTAAATGCAACTTTTTCTTTTATTAAAAGCACTTTCGTTATTAAAGATAATAGTTAACTTTCCCTTTTAAATAGTATACCATCCAAGTTTTACTTTATAAATAAGTTTTATTTAAAGTTTAAGTTGTTTTAAAAGTTCATTTACGCTTCAGTTAGTTTCGCGGCATAACAGTTGAACACATATCGATTACGTCATAATTGAAGTAATCGAATTAGTTGGTTTGTCATATTGGCACCAGATGGCAACATATCATGAATCAGCTGATTCGTTGATACAGGTTAATTATTCATAAAGTTTGTATTCACGTTACTTCCGGGAACATTCTAGCGAATAGACGTTTCCCTGGCACGTTTCTTCGATCAGATAGTATTTATACCGCAGTCGAAGTTCATTCAAGCACCAGACGCACGTCTGATTAAGCTTGTTCGATGTCTTAAGAAGTCGGTAATGATCAAGCATTGCCGGTGATATGGTATTTACACTATTTAAATAAGTTGTTGTTTTCTTTTCTTCAAATTATAAAGTTTTAGTTTACCGGTGATGCATAAATGATTCGTTACGTTAAAAACAACTTTACACAAAGTATCTCTTGGTATGTGTTTATTTCTAGTCATTTTTCAACTATGTTACTTTTAAAAATAATTTTAACCATCATTAGTTTTAAGAAGTATGTTGCTGGTATCTGCATTTGTATTTAAGCTTATCTCAAGTTTGTGATCCTAATATTCAAATAAAAGGCTCGATCTCATCAGAACTTATGACTTTTATATTTTTTTAACACAGTTTTTATTCTCATGCTACTCACCCATATTCATTAAAGTTTTTCCATAATATACTCTGAGTTACAAGCTATATTTTTCAGCCAAGCTCCCACTGTGCAATATTTAAATATTATCTTTCAGGACTCTGCTATGTTTAATAAGTTTTAGGCGGGTTTTACCCATACAAACATGCCCTGTTGTGACCTAGTGTCCTCTCGAACCCTATACTGTAATGCACATGTTTAATATGGTTTAAATATCTTATAAATTACTTTTTTCATTTATTTAGTTAGGTTAAAAATAACGCTTATTCTGATGTTTTCATAATAAATTTTATTATTTATACCCAAAAATATTAAATTTACATTAATTTTAACATATTCTTGACAATTTGTTGAAAGTGCTTGGGGTCCGCGTGGACCCCAGGACATAGTGATAGGGTTAAGATTACTTTCTAGTTCATGAAAAAAAAATTAATAAAATAAATACTTATAACATATGGATAAAGTCAAGAAACCAATATTATGGAGTTCATTATGCACATATTTCATAAATTATATATCTTCATGTAACTTATGAAATTATTCAAATATTAAATAACAAAAAGTAATTATGATTACTTTACAGTTCATTTCTGTTTTAATTTATTTAGCAAGCTAAATGATTCCATTTTAGAAGAACACAAAACAAGTTTTCAAAACTGCTCTTTTTAAAATAAAACAAAAATAACATCACTTGGTATAATAAAAATAAGTTTCTGAAGATATATATATATAATACTGAAAAGGTCATTTTCATCAAAATGAGATTTAAAAGTTTAATTTACATGAGACTCTAATAAACAAAACTAACAATCAGTTATTTATTTTTCCTATAACAAGCAATATAGAGTGGGGCAAAATCCCAAAAAACCTGGCCAAAAGTGGAAAAATAAAGTTGCTATTTAAGGAATTTTGAATATGCATTTGGCTAGAATAATGTTTGTAGAGTCAGAATCTATAATTTAAAAAAAGGTTTTCACTTTACCCTAATCATTTCAAATGTGACACTTGGGCGAGGAGAATCAAAGTCCAATAAAATAACGGTTATAAAAGCAAAATAACGGTTCTTTTAAACACGTGCTACATTTTCCCATAATATCAGATTTTAATGAATTCAGATGATGACAGTAAGTAGGTCAATTACATGTCTTACAAAAGTTATATTAACATAATATAAATTAGTAATTTCGCAATTTATGATAAAAATTTAAGAAAATGTTATTTTTCTCCTTTTAAACATCAAAAAGTTTATAAATGCCACAGAGTTCCGTAACGAAATTTAAGGAGATAATAGCCTGAACTATTATGTAATAAATAATAATAATAAAACAGCTGCTAAAAACTGTAGTACATTTCGTACAGGTGTTTGAAACAACAACAAGTAGAAATGTTACTTTTTTAAGTAACTTAAAAAACTCTGAAGTTAATTACTTTTCACATTAATTTAGCTGCTAAACATTTTTGAAATTTTTAAGTATACATTAGAATACAAATAAGTATTATAATCATAAACATAAATGAATTTGATAAGCAAGTTTAGTAACAAAAATTCTCAATCATTGATCTGATAGAATTACATTTTCTTATCTTTATAAGTAATAATTTTGTTTATTATATTATATTTTGAAGAATTATGTTGCCATTTGGGTAAATGTCAGAAGACGAGTAAGAATCATGCAACAAATTGATTAAAAGGAGTTGAAAATGACTTTTACGAAAATACAATAGGATGAAAACGATAGATGTGCTTTCACGGCTTTTAATTTGACTCGATTCTTAGATTTCAAGGTTACTCAAATTACATAAATTTGTATGAATAAATTATTTACATATTTTTTGAAATTTTAACTTTTGAATCTTAATTAGAATCCTCAAATGCATGCAAATGCAAAGTTTCATTCAAATTGAATAACCTTCGAAATTTTTATTTTTAGTTTATTGGTCTCATTTTGTTTTTTTTTAAATTTTAACTTTGGAATTATAATCAGCATCCTGAAAGACACCTGTATACAAAGCTTCATGCAATTTGAATAACATTTTCATGTTTTGATGAGCTTTTCGGGATTTGACCCTACTGTGCAATGGTTGAAGTTAGAGTTTTGAATTGGCTCGGATAACCTTAATTCATCCAAACCACACCCGACTTGGTTAGGTTGCTAATTTTTTATTGGTTAGGCCAATTCAAGTTTGCATCAGTTTTGGGTTGGGTTTTGACTTTTACTTCAAGGTACTTTTGGTCAGGCACTTGACTTTTTGGGTCAAGTTCAGGTTTTGCATAAAAGGAAAAACAGATATTACAGATATAATTTTAGATTTTCCCTAATTGCCTTCAATTATGAATTAATTTTCTTTCATTTCAGATTGATGTGTTTGGATCTGATTTTTGGCTAGCAAAAATTACTTTGTCAAGTTTAGATTAAGTTTCAGATCATCATATTTTTTTTTTGTTGTTGTTAGATGGAATTTACTTCAGAATTTTCATGTTCAAGTTGGGTATAAACTGATCGATGGACTCTAGTTGAAATTTATCATATAAAACGTGCAGCGAAAGACTGTTTATCTTCCTTTCTTTTACAAAATGAAAATACATTATATAATAACACATGCAAAAACTTTTTGCATTGAAAAATCCTAATGAATACTGAACATGAAAAGGAAAGAAAAAAGAGGGAATAATTTACAAATAAAACATAAAAAGTAAATATGGAGTAAGTTACAGATGAAGAATAGTTAAGTATTAAATTTGTTTATGAAGAAATACTAGATTTATATTTACAAAGATACGAAAATATGATAGTTTGAACTCTAACTCCAATTATAAAAATAACCTTTTGCCATAATAAATAAACCTTACAAAATGATAATGTACAAAATGAGTTTTGAGCTCAATTCACAGAATGCCTGATGCTATATTTCCCAGATTGCAAATCACTAATACATATTCGACTCCAGCTGCCATCTTGCTTTTGTAAAAGAACTTCACTAGTATTTACTGATATTAGATGAGCACTGAAACAATGTAAAATAGAAAAAAAAAAAAAATCAAATAAGCAAAATATTTAAATAAACATAATATTTGACACTTATATAAAACATTCATAGAATTAATCAAATGCTTTTATGAATTACAACATTTACTTGAATAATTAGCACATTATGTAAGTTACGCATGCTGTGTTTTTAAAAGAAAATTTTGCTCTTCTACCTCACAAAAAAGGAAGAAAATATTCACAATTATTTTACCCCTACTTTTGAAAGAAAATTTTGGCTTGAAACAAAAAAAAAAAAAAGGTGTAATTTTCAGATGAAGGATCTATAGGAAAACATAAAATAATAAACCGGATTTTAAATTACTTTAACCACATATAGTGAAATGTCCCTGTGCGACCACCTCCCTGAACGACAATTTTTTCATGGAGTGAAATTTATTCCCATAGGCTCAATACTAATTTTACCTCCATTCACAGACCATCCCAGTGGAACTCCCTCCATGAGTGACCCATTTCTTTGAAAAAAATTAAACAAATTCCATTTTTTCCTGCTCTCTTAAAGAAGGTTTTATTAGAAAAATAATTTTGGAAGCTGCATTATTCACCAAACTTCTAAACTAGAGGAAGTTTAGATTTTTTTTTTTTTATTATTCCGGTAACTTTTAAGTGTTTAAACTAGGGATTGACCGAATACTGAATAGTTGATTTGGTATTCGGTGGTTTGGCATGTAAACCGAATATTCGGCTTCGGCCGAATACTTAAAAGTATTCGCCTGAATAATTGCAAATAAGTATTTTCTTAGAAGTAGAAGAATTCTCTTTTACTTAGCAGTAGAATAGGCTAAACAATGAGTTTCAATATTATGTGCATGAGTTCAGAATTCGGCCATTTTTTATTAAAAAAAAACTTTTTCCTTCCTAAAATAGTCTACATAGGTGTGAAATCAAAACAACTGTCTACTACAGAAAAAAAAAAAAAAAAAAAAAAAAAAAGTAAGGAAGATGTGCATCTTTGCCTAACCATTTAATTTTATTTACTTCTACATTAGTTTTTTTTAATTTAAATTTATTTAATGTGTATTTTCTTTAATATATACATCAAATAAGTATATCAGAGTTTATATCTGTATATCTAAGGTGTATATTAATATTAAAGAAAATACACATCAAATAAGTATACCCCTATGCCTATCCTATAGCTTTTATAACCATTATATCAAAATCTCTCAAATTTCTTATCTTCACCACCACAATGTTAAAATATTAATCAAAATATAAATATTCTATCAAATTCTTCTATAATCTGACAGAAAATAGTTAAATGTACAAATTGATATGATACCTTTTGTATTTTGAGAACATTCCTATTCAATATGTTTATAATTAGACTTAGACAATCAGTAAATCAGCTTAATGACAACATCGTTTCTTTGTATTTGAATGAACTTTTGTTTTTCTGATAATCCTTATCCTTAATAATACCTTGTATAGTTTAATATTTTCTTAGGTTATTTTAGGGTATTGACTACTGATAAAATAATAATAAATAAGTGATGGGTTAATGAATTTGTGAGTAAAAAGAAGTCATTAATTTTTTTGTGTAATTAGATTTTAGAATAAAAATGTAACTGAATTAAATTATTGAGGATTTAATTTCAATTAAAGCTTATTAAAAAAAACTAATAAATGCAAAAATGCGTATTAAAAAGTTTCAAGTATTCGGTTGCCGAATACCGAAGCTTCGGTATTCGGCAAAATTGCTGCTTCGGTCAATCCCTAGTTTAAACCCCTTTGTGCCTTTTTAGGCAATGATTTTAACTCTGACGGCAAATTAAGAATGACAGTCTATAAGCTACAATGTCCTATTCTGTTAGGAAACTCTCAAAGAAATAGATAAATTAATGTAATAATCATTTTTTGTTCCCGTCCAGAAAAAAAAAGACTGCATTTATTTTCTGAATTTCAAAAGGACTTGGAAATAAAAGTTATGAAAGATAAAATCGTAAAATCAAAGCAAACGTAATTATATTTATTTTTTAAACTCTGCAGTAATTAACTTATGTAATTAACTTTTGTTTTTATACTTAAATTTTTATGTTTTTCCTAATGTAAAAAATAAATTTTTAGTAACATTAATTGTTACCTTTTTTCAACAATTAAAATCTAGATTTAAACATGACCTCCATTAAGAGATCACGTCTCGAAGCGACCAATTTTTATTGGAATGGAACATGGTCACTTTAAGGAGGTTTTACTGTATATCCTAGCAATTTTAATTTCATAATCAGGTTTAAAGTCACTTTTGAGTGCAAGTAATTTTATAACCCATAACACTGCATGATCAGATGTGTGATATATTAGTACTTCCTATCGAAATTTAATCAGCCTAAGTTAAGACATTTGATCATATTGTTCATGCTGTAAAATTATAATGGCTAAAAACGAAGTTTTATCTTAAAACAGTCTACTTTACATAAAAATGTAGCAATAGTGTTTTAAAATTCTATTAATGCTCTGCTCTCTCACTAACTTAGTTTTATTATTATTAATTTCCTAGGATACTCCTGAAAACTAAAAGAAGGTTGTGTTCAACTTGTTTAAAAATACCACTTAACGAGTTGATGAAACTGTAATTTATTTTTTTAATATATATTTTTAATGTTACAATCATCTCAAAAAGAGAAATTTCTTTTTTTGACTTCTACATTTTTGTTTCTGGCTAATATTCCATAACAAAATTAAATCTCATGAATAAATAAAATACAAATTTAACATAAGATGTTATTAAGAAAAATGTATCAAATAATAAAAGGAAATTCATCATAGTAGTAAAGAAATACAACAACAACAAATAAAAAAAATGATCAGGAAAATACAGTAGAAACCATAATAAAAAAAATCTGGTAATCCTCAGAGAGAATGCTTGCATATTAGAGAACAAAGCAAATTCTCAAAAGTTAAAAAGGAGTAATGATTTTTTTAAAACAAATTATTTAAGTGAGAGTTGTTAAATCCATTTATTTTAATTGAATTAGATAAGACATTCCAAGTATCAAAATTACTGATCTTTCAATAGATTAATAATTTTAACTAAAGATTTATGTAAACTAAAGATATATTATTTTTAACCAAACAGATACTTCTAGCAAGAATGAGTGTACTTAAATACTGAAATGGTAAAGACAAGATAGGGGCGATGGAAGATGAAAGGGATATTCAAAATTTCATGAAGAAAATAACGTGTACAAAGTTTCAACTTTGGCTCAATCAATGGCGATACTTGTTCCTTGTTCTGTCTTAATAATCCTTATAACTAACGTCAGCAATTGCAACGTTGCAGGTGATGAAAACAAAACCTGTTTTTGACATAAAAAAGCAAATTTTGATGTTGCTTTACTTTTTTTTTTTTCTAAAAAGGTAATATTGTGTTTAGCATTATAATATTTATGTTATTTAGATTTAGCGCTGTAAAGTATGCACTTTATGCGAATAGCAGTACATTTTGTTAGCTAAAATACTGTCATGCATGAATACATTTTTAATTTCGCTAGGTGGGTATACCCCTCGTTGTTTATAATTATTTCAACAAAATATTATCTACGTTGCGTAAAATTTAAGTTATGGATTTTAGTTTTTTTATGTAGAAAGAATGAATGTATTATTATGTAGAACAAAAGTATACAAATATTACAATAACATCTACAATTTAGGCATTTTTTTTCTTATTCCAAAAATCATCAAAAAGTCAATATGCTTCAAAAATATAAAAGGAAAAGTGAGAAAAATCGAACTATTGAAGAAGAAATGATGGCTGCTGTATCTGAAGTAGTGGACAAAAGAATGTCTGTAAGATCAACAGCTAAAGCCTACGGCATTGAAAAGTACTATTTAGAAAGAATTGTTCTAAAATTTAAGAATGCACAAGCAGATGAATTTTAATATGCCCATTTTAGTAATAGAAAAGCTTTTAGTGAAGCTCAATAAAAAGAATTAGCTTCGTATTTGCTCCAAGCATCAAATATGAACTATGGTTTGACAATTGTGCATATGAGTATTCAATTGCTTTGAACTCTCCAGATATGTCCCTATCTTGGCAAACAAACAAGCAATCTGGAATTGATTGGCTCCAAGATTTTATGAAACGAAATTCTTCATTTTCTCTTATGAAACCTAAAGCCACTAGTTTATCAAGAAGTACAAGTTTCAACAAAGCTAATGTTGATATATCTTTTAAATCTTCAGTCAGTTATGAATCGTTATAAATTTACACTGAATATAATATATAACTGTGATGAAACAGGTTTAATGACAGAGCACAAGCCACCTAATATTGCAGCAAAACAATGTGAAAAACAATTTTCTCACGTAACATCAGCTGAATGTGATAAACTTGTCACACTTTTGAGTTTTGTTTCTGCGTCAGGTAGTATTCGTTTTCCCAAGGAAGAATTTCAAGAAGTTCATGCTCGGAGATGCCCCATCCCAAAGGCTTCGACTTGCTCCTCAAAGTTGGTGGATGACCGCAGATTTTTTTAAAAGCAATTGTGCATTATCTAAATATTCTAGTTGTTCCAAAACTGATCCTACGCTTCTCTTACTTGATAATCATGAAAGCAATATAAATATTAAGACAGTAAAATTTGCAAAAGATAATGGAAAAATTATGGAGACATTCCTGCCGCACTGTAGCCACAAACACCAGAAAAGCACTCATGATGATTCCGACGTACATTTAAAAAAAAAGGCAGAATAAAACCACTTTGTATTTACTAATACTTTTGACATGAATGACGTGAATATTAACGATATTGTGATGAAGTTACCTAACCCCGTAACTGGTGGTGAGACAGCTAGAGCTAAATCTTTCTTAAAAATTTTGACTGATTTAAAGTTGGTTTATGTCAAGTAGGCCTAAACATGTTATTTTTTTTGTTTTTGTTTTATCATATGTTGCAATATTTTTTATTTTTATTTATGTATCTTTTATTTTTGAATTATGTAATCGCAAATAAAAAGTAAAAATGTTCATAAAAGTGTTTTATTTATATCTGTCCCTTTCAACCCTGTACAGTCGATTTCATCTCCTATAATGGGGTTAAAAGATACATTTCTCCCAATTTATAAAAATGCGTATATATTTTAAATTACTATACTTGAGGAAAAGCGTTGTTACTAGTATCAAAGCAAAAGTTTTACAAGGTTCGTACACATTTATTTAAATAAAAATCAAGGGCTTTCATGGACCAAAACCAAAAAAAATGTAAGGACCTACAAATTAAATAAACTAATAAATTATAATATGCATTTTTTAATAAAGAGTTTCATTTTTGTAAATACTAGTTTTAAACATCTAAATGGCCTGAAAAGGGGGAATTTCAGCGTGTGGCAGTAGAAATGTAGAAAATTTTAAATAACAAATACAGCAAAAGAAAAAACTAGTTGGATGTGCCAATCTCAAAACTTTCTTCTATTTCATACATGTTAATACTTCAAAATTTGTTATCAGAGTGCCAAAATTAAATGACAATCTATATCCATCGAGGATTCTAATGATATGAAATTCCGTGCATTAGTTCTTGAGATATGACTATTGCTAAGATCGTGTAAATCCTGCAAAATGCAGCATGGCAGCACCACCAAAGTGATTTACACTAAAACCTAATCAGCAACAATTTATGTCAATGTCTAACTGAATCTGAAGTTTGATGAAAATCCGTGCAATACTTTTTCAGATAGAGCTATTGCAAAAATGATAAAGAAGTCAGCATAGCAGCGCCATCTGTCGGGTGATTTACACCAAAATGTAATCACTACCAATATTTATCAAGGTATACTTAAATCTGAAGTTCGCTGAAAATTCATGCATTAGTTCTTGAGATAGAGCTATTGCGGAGATCGTAAAAAAATGCAAGTACTCTTTAAGAGTGTGTGTGTGGGGGGGGTGGGGGGGGGAGTAGAGCGAAGGGAAAATGCCAATTTCGGGTGGGAAGAGAAATCTTTAAGATTGGTTATTTAAATGACAAATAGAGCAGATTTATTTATTTTTTAATTAAACAGTTTTAAAGAGTTTTTAAACTTTGAGTACTATGGAGGGGGAGACAAAAACGGGGAAGAAAAATTTTGAGAGGGTGAAATTCAGATGAAATTTTAATGAAATGAATTTCCAATGAAATTTAGGGCTGATTATTAATTCACTAGGAAGTAACAAGTAGAGTAGAAAAAGTTTACAAAAATTAGGTTTTAAAGATTTTAAATATTGGTATTGTGGAGGAATGAGCAAAAGGAGGAAGTGAAATTTGGGAAGAAGGAGAGGCAAGGAGGGGAGGGGGATGTTAAGATTTATTTTTAAATCAGAAATTCAAAGAAATGCAGATGAGTTTCATCCATGATTAAGAAATAATACAAGAATAAAATTAAGCATTTTTAAGGACTTTTTGCAGATTTTGCATGAAAATATGTATCGTATATCCCGCCGTATGACACACATCACTAATTTGAGAGTAAATTTTTTAATTTCAAGCATATACTGCCATATAACACGCATCAAGTTTTACCCACAAAAAACAAACCAGAAATACCAAAAAGAATCCAAGTAAAAGTGAAACCTTTATGGTAACAAGGAGTTGGTGCGATCGATTTAGTAATAGCTAAAACTCCATTCTTCACCAAATGATAAAAGTTACCCAAAAGCTTCCAAAACACTAAGAACCAAAACTGTTAAGTTTCCAGAAGTTTGTCATTGATAAATGAAAGGAGAAAAACTATGATTAGTCTCAAATTAGAAGTAAGGACAAAACGCCTTTCTTGTTTAGCTAATGGTACCAACTTAAAACTAATGGTAATTTTCAAATGAAAAACAAAGCCAATTGGCAATTTTCCAAATGGAGTTTTTGTTCATGTCCATGAGAAGGGCTGGATAGACAAAAATGGGTTAAAATTATGGATAAAAAATGTTTCGGAAAAGCGTCCAGGATCTTTAAGAGAACCATGAAATCTCTTAGTTTGGGATATGTTTAGAACCCATAGAACAGATGAAATTAAAAAAAAATATATAAAAAAACTAATACAGATTTGGCAGTACTTCCGGCTGGACTGACTTCGTCAGTTCAATCATTATCCATAAACAAACCTTTCAAATAAAAATTTAGGCAGCAGTGGAATACACAGATGTTAGAAGGAGAAAAAACACTTAAAGGAGGAAATATCTGGCATGCGTCATGAAAACAAATGTGTGAATGGATTATAACATCATGGAATGAAATGAAACCGGAAATAACTGGTAAAACATTTTTAAAATATGGAATATCAAATGAACTTGACGGCACATAAGATGACTGTTTATGTATAGATGAAAGCGACAGCAGGGGACTAAGATGAAATTTCTGAAAAGGACTATGAGGCCGAGTGCAATGAACTTCATGATGTTATCTGATAAGAAAGATTAAGTTTGTTAGAAAATATATGTTATAAGGTTTTTTTTTGTTTATATTGATATTTAAATGCATTTAAATATACCTCTAAAAATTTGGAATGTTTTCTTTGCATGATTTTACATGAACCATTTTATATTCGGTGTATAACACGCACATGGAAACATGAAGTGATTTTTTAGAGTTAAAAGTGCGTGTTATACGCCGAGATATACGGTACTTTGAAGCACCAAAAATTCTATTTGGAAAACGTAAGCACTTTTAAGGACTTTCAAAGACCGTACGAACCCTGTTTTAGATGAGAATTAGGTGCAAACTTAAGAATGATACCTTTTAGAGTCATTATTTTATGAGCTTATAAAGACAAAATGTCCCTTTCACCCCCATTTTCCATATAAATAAACTGAATAGAGATAACACTGTTTTGGTGAAAAACACTATAAAGAAGACACGGGTCAAAACAAATAAACAATATACACTTACGCCCATGGGCTTTCAATTTTGTCATCAATGTAAACATTTTCCCCTTTCCGAAATGAATCGCCTTTAAACAGGAGTTTACCATCAGCAAAACGAGCACTAACTCTTTGCTCAGGTGTGTTGAATTCATCTGTAAGTAAAACAAGATGAGATTTGTAAATATATTTAATAAAAAAAAAAAAAAAAAAAAAAATTATTAAAAATAAAAATCACCTTGACCAACTGAATTATGATTTTAAGATGCTTAATATTTTGATAATACTATTAGCATATTATGCTGATAAAATTAATAATAATCAGTACGGTATTTACTAAAATACAATGCATATTTATTCTTTTTAAATTGAAGCCAGTCAATTCCTAAAAATCCACAATTCATTCACAATGTAAAGAATGGAAATATTAGTTAAAGTTTAGCAAAATAATCAAAATGGCTACAAGTAATTGATTGATTCTAAGCTGGATGACTTGTGTTAATGAAGCATCAGCCACTTAGCTCCTACAACTGAAGGAATTAACTAAAGAAAGTAAATATAATCTAATGCAATCTTCACAGCACTCACTAGATACTAAATCAGAGGAATAAGGGAAAAAACTCGCTTTTGATGAGAAATTAGAAGAGATAAATATTTGAATTTTCTAATGAGACAGAATTTTGGGACTTAAAAAGTACTTCTAGCTAACTTATAGGTTGCAAGAAAATTTTTTGAATGTTCAGTATTAATTGAATGTTCTTAATGAAACTACTATTGATAAATATTCAAAATTTTTAAGTTGTAATTTGTAATAGCATTTGTAATTCATAATTTGTATTTCCATTTCTATTATACAAGTATTAATTTTATTATAATTTATCATTTTATAACATACAGCAATTTCATAAAGATATAACTATTCTGATGTTAGAAGTATTAAAAGGTAAACAAAACAATGATCTAAAATTTGCAAAGCCCTTGGTCTCAAACTGTGTGGATTTTTGAGAATGCATTGCATCATACGACTAATTAAACAAGGGAATGTAGTTAATGCTTTAATATATAGCAATAATAATAAATCAGAGATGCTTTTCAGAAAATAATAATCAGTCAAGTGTGAGTATTACTGACTCGCACACAGAGGGTTCCGTACAATAAATATATTAATTAGTAACTCTAATATTACAAAAAAAAAATGTTAAAATAATAAGACTTTCTAAAAACTATACAACATAGGGTTGGGTACAGTTATATATACTAGAAAAGAAAAAAAAAATAGATAGATATAACATGAAAGTTCAGAGAGATATTGAAGACGAAAAAGGTTCAAATATTGCTTTTTTGTATAACTTTTTAAAAGTCTTATCCAAATCTGTTTATGATGACTAAACAAAGAATGAATAACGACACATTGCACGGCGATGTTGGTGAATACATTGTCAATAATTCTGTTTTCTTTGGCAGTTGATTCTTGAATGAATGGACTTAGATGAAGAGTTAACAGATATACCAACAATTCCTTTCTAGTATTGTTTTTGAAGCTGACATTGCCAATATTTAATTATTGCAGGTGATTTCAATGTTTCTTGACCTATGCTTTTAAATATGACATTATTTATATATTCAATGGTGATGTTTATTAAGCATCATCTTGGTGATCTATAAAATTCAGCATAGTAACACTCTTTTCTTTTTACAGTATACCTAAAACAAAGACCTTGTTCAAAGTTTAACCTTGGCATTGTGCTAAGTGTGCTTTGAAAGGAGGTTGCAAAGTTGCAACACCGCTTTGGTCCATGCTGTGTTCTTCCAGATAGATTTTTAATTAACCTTTAAAGACACGAGTGGCATACTAAGAGCGTCACTCACTGCAAACTAGTTGCAAATCCCTAAGTAATTATATTATTTCGACTTAAATTAGTCTGTTTTTAACAATTTGGCATTTATTGCTTTTATACTACTACTGGGAGTTGCATTACACAAATATATCATTAAAAGTTGTTATCTAGGCTTTTTAAAAGCCACATAGAGTACGCCGTCCATGTCTTTATGCATGTCTAAATCGTCCGTATCTTTAAAGGTTAATATCTCGATTAATAAAAAAAAATTCTCGAAAATCATTACCAACAATCCTTTTATACTTCCTTGACAATAGGTTCCTCGAGCGCCCCTCAACTCTCTTGCGTAGCACCTGCAAAGTGAAATTTGTGTGTAACGGAAAAATGCAATTTCTTCGAAAACTATGTGACCTAGGTTTATTACTATAATTTTCATCCAAGGTTTAAATAAATTTCCCTTAATTTTTTCATAATTTTAGTTTCAGTAGATTCGAAAATAGAGGAAGTGAGGGGGGCGGGGATGAGAAAAATTTTTGTATTACATTTTCGACGATATCATTGAAAATATAATACCTAAAATTATAACAAATGTGTTTTTGAGTTCGGCATTACAAGAGCTTCCACACAATATACAAAAAAATATTTTTATTTTCAAGAAACTTAGTTAGCCCCTTATATTTTTCCTAAATATATTTATGAATGGTTAATAATCTATAATGTGTGGGTCAACAGCTTTTATTACTTCTGCCAAATTTGAACTTTCCATGTTCCATAGTTCATGAGAAAAATGTCTGTGACAGACTGACACACGAGTGATCTTATAATGGTTCCTTTTTACTTTTTAAGTACAGAACCCTAAAAATGAGAAAATTATGCAAGTAAAATTTGCAATGCTTATACCATAATGTATACATGAATTTTGAAAACTATATTATGGAATATAAAATACATTGACAAATTTATTATATTAAAATCAGAATTTTATAATATTTTCTATAATAAATAATAGTCTAATAGAAATTATCACAATATTTTCTATAATAAATAATATATTGCATAAAAATAATGTTTCCTCAAAAAATCTGTGGATTAGTATAAGAAAGAAATGTCTGAATGAAACATTTTTATAAAATTCAAGTTTGTGTAACATATAATTTTAAATTAGTAAAAAGTTAAATTATCAGAATGTCACACAATTTTAAAATTTACTTGAAAAATTGCAAACAAAAAATAGTCTTAATTCTAAAATTCAATATTTTTATATTTAATCACATCGAAACAAAACAATGTTCATTTATTTCTCATATTTGCTCAGAACAACATTTCTTTGATGTTAAGATACTTTTTTTTTTTTTTTTTTTAAATCTTAATCCGAAAATACATTTAAATACATGAAACCTTATTACTTTTTCTTTCATTTTTCCTATCATACTCTCTATTTTAGTGTTTTAGTCAAAAATAATAAATCAAAAAAGAAGTCTTAGCTAGATTTAGTTTGGTTATAGTTTTTTTAATAAAAAAAAAAACTCAGCTAACTCCCTAAAAGTTTTGTTAGGTACCAATGATGTATTTTATAATATGATTAGAGAAAGGATAACTTCCAGAAGACTTTTTTTAAAGAAAGATATTTGGTAAGTTGGTTGTAGGCACTATGGTTACCTTTTGAACACGAGGGCTACACAGACTGGCATCTCCATTTAATGTGGAATCTAACCCACTACAAACATCCATGCCTCAGTCAGGATACAAACACAACACCTTTTGTTTATTAGCCACCGACCTAACTACTAGACAAGCAGGTGGGTAAATTTAACTTTTAAATGACCACTCTACTTGGATATAATGAGGCAGAATATATGAACTCTTTTCTATACTAATAGAAAAAATGCTGAAGGTTTTTTGCTACTGGATAGATTTCAATTATCCATGGGTGACAAATTTTGTCTTAATAACAAAATAAAGGGTGAAATTGAGGAAAATAGATTCTAGAGCATACAAAGTGTTTGAAAATAACATAGTTGTACACTACATTTGAGTAACTATTTATGTCCCTTTATATAGGGCAATATCACTTTTACAAGTTTTAATTTTTTCAACTGACAAAAGGACCACCAAACATGGTGCAGATAGATTTTGATAATTTTAAAGTATGTTGTGTAGAGTTCTTACCCCGGTGAAAGATTTTCTTCAAATGAACTTTAGATTTTGAGAAATTGGATGTCAAAGCCCTGCATAGGTTTTAAATACCTATTTATTTACTCTTCTTAGCATGGTCTCCATGGTGTCTGCTCGCTTGCTGATAGATGGCCAGTATTTTGTCCTACCTTCTGACTTTTTTCCTTAATTTTATATTTATGTCATTAAAACTTTTAAGCATAGTTATGAATTGCTACAGCTTTGAACTTTTTGATATTTTCCTAAAAAAATTCTTTTATGTTTTATATTTTTTCAGAAAAATTATATTTTCTCTTTAATTGCTAAATTAACTTCTCTGAGACGAAAATCAAAACTAATTTATGTGTAGAATTTTTTAATATTTTTAAATTATTATTATTATTAGTTACCTTTTTATATTTTTCTATTTCAAGCAAGGTTTTGAAATATAGCATAATTTTTTTTTACAATTTCTTACAAAAGAAAAAAAAAATAAAAATAAAATATATCCTTTTAATATTTGATTTGTTCTAAATTAAATATATTAAAATACGTTAAATGATGAATTACAAAAATGTTACCATTACTGAAATCAACATTATATTTTATTAGCATGTATGCAATTAATCTGCCGATACATATAGTGATACTGGTCATAAATATATTCAAACAGAATATTCATATGGAAAATTTTCCTCTTACCTTGTAATTGACTACAAAAGAGGCTAAACGATATCAATAAAACTAAATTTTTATTTATTCTGATATTATTGCGAAAGTTCAGCAGGGATTTCTTTGTAAGCTTTATGTGGCATTTGCAATGATTTTTGAATTTCCAGTGGACTATTTTTCATTATTATATATTAGAAGGGAAAAAATATTTTGAAATGTAATTTACAAATTTCAATTCCTGCAAAGAAAAAATGATGCTGCCTTTGAACTTTTCAGAAAAAATGTATACATAAAGGACATTAAAAAATTATACAACTGGTAAAAATTTACATATGAGTGTTACTGCTTTAATATTTTATAGCACTTTTAAAGATATGCTATTGAAATTATCTAAACATAACTACGTTTGGTATATTTGACATCAGAAATATTATTTATAAGTTATGCAAAACAATAATAAATTTCGGTACTTTTCGGTTAGCCAGGTGGCAGTATTATACACACACACACACACACACATATATATATATATATATATATATATGCATTAATATACACATATGTATATATAACACTGGCACCCAGCTAACCGAAAAGTACCTAAATTTCTATTTAAAATTCCATACAGTAAAAATGTACTATTTCAGAATTGTGATTAAAATACAAAATGTAAATAATATAAAAAAAAAGAACAAGACATAAATAAGTTCGGATTTTCGTCAGCAGAGATGTTAGTTCAAAAATTTAAAAAATATATATAAATTTTCATGAAAAAAATCATAAACATGTATGTTTATGATGTATGTACATAAATGTATTATTTTGAGAAAATAACAAAAATTTCAAATCTGTAACAATTTCTAATTATGCTTAAAAGTTGTAACATGTCAAAAATATAAAATTAATTTTAAAAGAAAAGATGTCAAAAAGGTAGGACAAAACAGTGTCCAAATAACATGTATTTGAAAAATTCACTCAACTTTGACCACCAATTTCTCAAAATTTACAGCCCATTTGAAGAAAACACTTCACTTAGTTAGAGGTAAGAACTACAACATACTTTAAAATCATAAAAATTTGTGTGCACCATGTTTATTAGTCCCTTGCAAGTGAAAAAGTGCCCAGGCCAGGATTCTAACACATGTTGGTTTAAGCAGCCAAAGATCTTCCAATTAAGCTATCCTAGTCAAATCTGTCAGACATATTTCATTTAGACAACCTGAAAGCATATACATATCCAATATTTATTGATGTTCCTTTTCCTCCAGTTTATTCTGGTGAACTGTTTAAAATAACAGACCAGATGTCTTTGCCAAAGTGCCGTTCGAGTGAAATGTGTCTGCTAGATTTGTTCATGGGTCAATCCATTTCAAGTGGTCCAGAAAATCATCAATTCGTTGCTTGACCATTTTTTAAAAATCTGAATTTTTTTGTACAACAAGCCTAACATGATGGAAGTTCAAAATGACTATTAATTTAATTTTATTAATTTTTGTTTGTGCATGGCAGCCATCTTTGTTTCATCGTGTGCAGCAATTTTCTCACAAGAAGGGTTTACGGAATTGTAAATAATTCATCGTTTATTTATCCAATTCAACTGCGGATTAAAGCAATTTGTACAGAATACATTGGGCTAAAAATGTGGTAATGGAGTAGTTTCCGAAACTAACTGCTTATTGGTAAAATTTAAGCATAGAGTTTCAGTTTTTTTCCAAAATTTGTCTGTTTACAAGAGGACATTTTTCTAGCAAAGGAATACTGTCAACATGACATAATTTTTTTTACAAATAGGCCGAAAGTACTTGTACTTACACGCCGAGTTCTAGATCTGGGACTTGTTTTCTCTTCGCTAAAAAAAATCCCAAATTTTTCAAAGATGACAAAATTCACACTTTTCAGGCTTTGATATCTCTAGTGGGGCACGAGATAAAAATCTGAAATTTTTTTTTTTTTTATAAGAGTATTGTATGGTAGTGTTATGCACAAGAAATTTCAGGATGGAGATTTGACTACAAGCTGAGATATGGCAAGGGCAACATGTCAAAACAATACTGCCAAACTATTGTTTTGTTGTAGTCACAGTAAGTATTTATCTCAGAGTGTCATTTAAATTTATGTTTTTGATTATCTTTAAATAATAGTAACAGAAAGTAAAGCCCTTTGCAAAGCTTAGCAATTAATTAAAAAAAATAATTATGCCTAACGCCATACATTTTGTATGGTTTCAGTAATTTTTGTTGTAAGTAATTTTAGTAACTAAAAGAAACCTCAGCACTTTTACATAAAGAAAAAAAATATTTTTATACAAGACCTGAGACAAAAACAACATAGGGAAAAAGAAAAGCTGTTAATGTTGTCATACTTGTTGAGACATGATCAAACGTGTGAAAACACATTCTTGCTTGTTGGTTCAAAAACCACAATTTTGATCTTTCTCAAAATTTTATTTGTAGGAACCAAGTCTTGTCATCTCTTGATAACTTGATTGAAGATCTTGGGCCTGCTGGCTCATAGAAATATACTTTGAAATCACTATGTGCAAGTCTCAATTCATTAATAATTCCTAGCTTACTTTTTATGCAAAAATGTGATTTTTCTGCAGTACCTATAAATTTTGAAAAGGCTTTGGGTTCTTTACTTTCTGAAAATTACTTGAGGCTGATGCATGGTAACATCGCATAATGTTTCATTTACAGGAACATACTTATGGTAGGAACAAGTTTCAGGGGCTGGCAAGCAGCATTAAAATTGTGGTTTTTAAACCAACAAGCAGGAATGTGTTTTGACACGTTTGATCATGTCTCAACAAGTATGCCAACATTAACAGCTTTTCTCTTTCCCTATTCTGTTTTTGTCTCAGGTCTTGTATATATATATGTGTGTGTGTGTGTTACATTATTAGATCTAATTCCGCGATTTCCTTATCTTATTCTAAATTACTACTTTATTTTCACTAAATCCTTATCCTTAATTAATCTCTATCGTTAACTCTGTTTAATTCCCTTTAATTTAATGTCTCACTTGTCTTAATCGTTTAAATATTACGTTTTTAGTATTCTTAAATTAAATGTTCCATTCCCGCGCTTTTTTCTTTCGAGAATATTCTTTTAGCTTCCATTTTCCTTTTCCGCGCATTTCTGATGTTATCCTTTTTTCCTCCAAATTCATCCGCTAGCTCTGTCCACACTTTTTATATGACGTGACATTCTTAATTATTCATTGGTTGAGAGCGCGACCTACGTCATATTTGTATCCATACATTGAAGGAACAAAAACTGCTGATACTCGCTGAGTTTCAGCAGAATTTGTCGTATTTCTACTTTGATAACTTCCCCTGGTCGCCGCACAGTGGATCAAAGTATAGGCGATGACGAACATAGGATTATCACGATAGTATAAGCCTACATATATGATGTTTTTTGTTATATTTAGGTTCAAATGAGTAAAATAAATGATACTGAAAGTATCTGCATGGTTTTTATTAACAATTTCACGCTTTTTTGTCACAAACAGGAAGTTTAGAGTGATGATGAATAACAAAAATAAACTGGAAAAACAAAGCATGCAGTTTTTACTTATATCCAAATGACATTTGTGGGATATTTAAAACATTTGTTTAATTTTTAATTGGCAACATATACATAACTCTTTAAAATCGTTCTACAAAACTGCAACATTCTACTGCAACATTTTAGAACTTATTTCAGTGCATATTTGTTATTATTGAGTTTGAGTTTTTTTTTTTTATTATCTTGTAGTAATATTAATTTTAGCATATTTCTTTTTTATTTGAAACAAAATTATTTCATTTTGTCTTTTTTCTTATAATGTTTTGAAATATGATAAACAGACATTTGTTTTTGTTCCTGAAAAATTTAAATAATGATTTTAGTTATGAAAAATCAGTGCTTAGTTTTGTAAGTGAAAAGTGTGGGCTAATTGCCTCAGACATTGATGAAGAAAATTTAAAGGAGCGTTTACGTATGTTTTGTGTAAATGCAAAAGATAGCTGGCTGAAATCTGAACGAAAATTAGATCGTTTTAGTAATAAAAACTATTCTTCACTTCAATGTTCCTTTAAAGTTGGTAATGAGCTTAAACCATTTGCAGTTGAAAATGTGCTGAAATCAACATCAGGAAAATCTTTTTCAGACGTAACCGAAACTCATGAAAGAAGACCAACTCAAAGTTTCAGAGAGGATACTTCAGGAGAAGCTAAATTAAGAAGAATCAAAGAGTAAATTTCAACGTGAATTCAGAAAAGAGTTAGGTTTACTAATAGATCTTGTTAAACGGGGAAGTGGTTTTACACACGATGGAAACACTGCAAGGACATTTTTGCTGAGTTTAAAAAGACAGCTGAGATCACTGGATTCGATAAAGAACTTATTAAACGTTTTGCCATTATAATGGTGATCGCCTGTGAAGAAGTAATTAATGCCGAAAAATTTGGCAATTCCGCACTGGGAACAGCTAAACAATGTGCCTCAAAGTATATTGGTATTTTTATGCCAGGATCTGTACATAATTACTAACTTATGAAAAGGTTACGATTACAAATTTTGATGTTCCAATTGGATAATTATCGAAGAAGCTAGCGAAGCTCGAAATAAAGAGTTTCGAACGTATACCGGGAGTCTCATAAGAGAAAAATAAGTCGAAGAGCATCTAACGAAGACTTATTGCTCCATTTGCTAATAACATCCGACAGTTTGATTCCCAGTATTAGACACAAAATAAACGTTCAAAAAACAGAAAATTTTTAGAAGCATTGGGTCTTTTACTTTAAAATATAACACTTTATCACTGACATAGCACCGTATCCATTTATTAGAGTACATTTAACCCTCTGAGAGCCTTTGCGCTTTTCAGCATTTTCATGTGAAACTTTATATAACCCTAGATACGAGTATATTACATTTAATTTCAAAGTTTAATGTTAAATTAGTTTTTTACATCATTTCATACTAGAAATTTCTTACAATATAATCTTCTTTAAAAAATATTTTTGTGTACAGCCTATTTAACATGTTTTCTGGAAACGGAAAATTATGTAATAGCCGCTTCAAGTCCATTTATTTCAAAAATGCGCAGGTTTGCGCAAAAAATCCTCTATACCACATTAAAATATAGGCTTTCAGGAATACCAGCATGTGTTTGAAATTTTAAACAACTTTAAACAATTTAAGTTACGTAATTTTGAAGATTATGAATCCGTTAATTCTATATGTGTTGTTCATAATGTAGAAAGAGACATAAAATTTAATCAAAACGTAGTCAGTAGTGGTTTAAAATGTGTTTCAAGAAATTATTAATGCTATTTTAAATGAGTTATTAGTAGAGGTTTCTTAGGTTTTATTTCTGAGCACAGCAAAAAGTCACTAAAATTCGCAGAAAAATTCCTCTGCTGAAAGATGTATATTGCGAGCTATACAAATACGGTATAATTTTGTATAATTAAAAAAATAAACATATATTCTTATTTTGTAGATATTCTTTTAAAATATTTCATTGCAAAAAATTAGTTTTTTAATGATTATTTTTTGGCTCTATGTTCGCATTTTCTTAAGGATTGATCCACTGTGCGGCGTCTAGTATTTTCAATTATCTATAATTGCTTACCCATGCTTAAATACTACGTAGCGATGGACTGATTTAAATTTGAATCGGTGGAAACTGCAATGCCGAAAGTTCTTTCAATAAAAGCCTGAGTTTAAATTATGCATTGTCTCGATTATTCCGGAGAAACCTACACTGGATTGTTGTTCGAATTGAAATGTGTTATCTGGTCTTCCACTCGATGACTGCAACTACCTTCTAATATCCAGATTGATTACTCATCTGCTATGACATTTGAAGTTAATCCACACTTTTGAATCACAATATAACGTAAAATCGTATATATATATATATATATATATGTGTGTGTGTGTAAAAGTGCTGAGGTTTCTTTTAGTTACTAAAATTACAACAAAAATTACTGAAACCATACAAAATGTAGGCCTTAGGCATAATTATTTTTTAAATTAATTGCAAAAGGGTTTATTTTCTGTTACTATTATTTAAAGATAATGTAAAAAATAAATTTAAATGATACTCTGAGATAAATACTTAGCTGTGACTAGCACAAAACAATAGTTTGGCAGTATTGTTTTGATATGTTGTCCTTGCCATATCTCAGCTTGTAGTCAAATCTCCATCCTGAAATTTCTTGTGCATAACACTACCATACAATACTCTTATAAAAAATTTTTTCAGATTTTTATCTTGTGCCCCACCAGAGATATCAAAGCCTGAAAAGTGCGATTTTTGTCATTTTTGAAAAATTTGGGATTTTTTTTTAGCGAAGAGAAAGCAAGTCCCAGATCTGGCACTCAGCGTGTGAGTACAAGTACTTTCGGCCTATTTGTAGAAAAAATTATGTCATGTTGACAGTTTTCCTTGCTAGAAAAATTTCCTCTTGTAAACGGACAAATTTTGGAAAAAAACTGAAACTTTATGCTTAAATTTTACCAATAAGCAGTTAGTTTCGGAAACTGCTCCATTACTAAATTTTTAGCCCAATGTATTCTGTACAAATTGTTTTAATCCGCACTTGAATTGGATAAATAAACGATGAATTATTTACAATTCCGTAAACCCTTCTTGTGAGAAAATTGCTGCACACGATGAAACAAAGATGGCTGCCATGCACAAACAAAAATTAATAAAATTAAAATAATAGTCATTTTGAACTTCCGTCATGTTAGGGTTGTTGTACAAAAAATTTCAGATTTTTAAAAAATGGTCGAGCAACTAGTGCTGGACCATTTGAAATGGATTGACCCTCATAATAGCTTAGTTGGGAGAGTGTTGGCAACTTAAGTCAAGCTGCTGGATTCAAATCCCAGCCTGGACACTTTTTCACTCAGTTGAGAAAAATTACACCTTGTATGATTTCTTTAACAATCAGTATGATTGTGTTAAAATAATTAAATGCAATATCAACTTATACAATAACTTTAACTCATATGTTATTGTCAAGATTAATAATAGCACTAGCAGATTTAAAGTATAGATTACCAACATTAATAGTATAGATAATACAAAAAAAGTATTTTAAAAATATTTAATAACTTACATTCACTACTTTGTTTAGATGCTTTTAGAGCCTGTAAAAGAAAAAAAAAATAACAAAAGAAATGTATTAACAGATGAAAGCTGCAAATGTAATAATATTACAAAAGTTACCTTTCTAATTGTAGTCCAATCTTCCAAAATATCATTTTCATGCAGCATATATATTATATAGGGGCGTAATTATATGTTAAGGAAACTAAATGAAACACATATGAGCAACTACTGTAAAAGCACTTATTTTCGCGAGCCTGTCATAACCGCAAAAATTTAAGCCACATTAAATATATATTTTTTTTTCACCTCAAATAAAAATAAAAAATCAGAAATTTAATGATTACAGTTACTTAAATAAGAAATAAGTACAAAAATTTCTTAAATACTTACAACTATTTCTTGAATACGATGCAATTACTTCTTGAATAAAAACAATAATACAACTAATAAAATGCAGTCATTCACTTACAATATTTATACCAGCTTCTTTGAAGTCGAGCGATGGGGAGAGTAGGGGGAGGGAGGGCGAAGAACCTTTCGGACAAAAGGAAGTTTCTTAAATTGCCTTATGCAAAAGGGGTTGGTTCTATTTAGGTAGTTTCGGAATTTTTCAACTTTCAGTTCAGTTCATATAAAATTCGCGAAATTTTCAGCTCGCGAAATCACCGATATCTTCATTTTCGCGAAAATTACGGCTCGCAGAAATAAGTGCTTTTACAGTATACGACAGAATTTGAAGCTTTCGATCATAGCCCAGTGGTTAAGGAGTTGAATTCGGAAATAATTAGGGGAAAGCTGGAAATTGATTTAACTCCTTCAGTTTAGGTCTAGAATGAATATGCTACGTTTTTCGCCTTGTACTAGGTGAGCGTTAGGAATTATACATTGATTTATAGTCAAAAAACACTTTTTTTTAAATACCATAACAATATCTCGAAATCACTAACTTTTTCAAAAACACCGTCAATACAAATGTCGTAGAGCTTAAAATTCTGATTAAAATGAGTACCTAGACTTAATAACTTTGTTGAATATTAAGGTCACAATTCTACTTTAAAAATTTAGCACCGTGGTCATAGGGGTGAACTCAGAATTAATTAGGGGTAAACTGGAAATTGTTTTAATTCCATGAGATTAGGTCTAAAATGAATATTCTATGTTTCCCCCTCGTACCAAGTGAGCGTTAGGAATTATACATTGATTTATAGTCAAAAAACACTTTTTTTTAAATACCATAACAATATCTCAAAATCACTAACTTTTTCAAAAACATTGTCAATACAAATGTTGTAGAGCTTAAAATTCTGATTAAAATGAGTACCTACACTTAATACTTTTGTTGAATATTAAGGTCACAATTCTACTTTAAAATTTTAGCACCGTGGTCATAGGGGTGAACTCAGAATTAATTAGGGGAAAACTGGAAATCGTTTTAATCCCTTCAGATTAGGTCTAAAATGAATATTCTATGTTTTCTCCCTCGTACCAAGTGAGCGTCAGGAAATATGTACATATTTACATTCAAAAAACATGTTTTCCTTAATATTTTGAACAATATCTCAAAATAGTTAATTCTATCAAAAACATTGTCAATGCAAATGTTGTGCAGCTTAAAATTCTGAATAAAATGAGCACCCACATTAGTAGTTTTGTTCAAAATTAAGGTCACAATTCCATTTCAAAATTTTGCCTTAATCACTAATCAAGAGCTTCAAGATAGGAGAGACCAGATTACCTTAACAATATCTCAAAACAGCTAACTATATCAAAAAATTGCCAATACAGATGTTGTAGAGCTTAAAATTTTGAATAAAATGAATACTCACATTAATATTTTTGTTCAAAATTAAGGTCGCAATTTCAGATATTGTTAAACATATTAATGAAAAATGTGTTTTTCGAATGTTAATGTGTACATATTTCCTAACGCTCACTTACTACGAAGGGGAAAACATAGAATATTCATTTTAGACCTAATCTGAAGGGATTAAAACGATTTCCAGTTTTCCCCTAATTAATTCTGAGTTCACCCCTCTGACCATGGTGCTAAAACTTTAAAGTAGAATTGTGACCTTAATATTTAACAAAAGTATTAAGTGTAGGTACTCATTTTAATCTGAATTTTAAGCTCTACAACATTTGTATTGACGATGTTTTTGAAAAAGTTGGAGATTTCGAGATAGTGTTATGTATTAAAAAAAAAAAAAAATGTGTTTTTTGACTATAAATCAATGTATAATTCCACCTAACGCTCACCTAGTACAAGGGGGAAAACGTAGCATATTCATTCTAGACATAAGCTGAAGGGATTAAAACAATTTCCAGCTTTCCCCTAATTATTTCCGAATTGGGTCTTTTTTTTGCTCCCCTACCACTGGGCTATTAGTAACATTTGAAAATAGGAAATATTTGAAATATTTAAGATATTATGAAAAAATAAATATAAAATATCACACAATCAATGAAATTTAGGGAAACATTTGGTAATAGCAAAGGACTTAAATCATGAACAAAATTTGTCAGATTTGAATGAATACATAAGAAACTCTGCCTACCTTCAGAACATTGTACTTGAAATATTCTTTCTAAAGTTATTTATTTTTCAGGCTTTTTTTTTTTAACTCCCCCAGAGTTTCACCTAGAATAAAAAAAATAGCAGAGTGCTACTGGAGGTAAAAGTTACTTCTTAGGTTCTTCAGCACACAATTTAGGTTCTTAAAGACACTTTTTATATTTTTAAAGGCAGTTTTTTTAAATTTCTAAAGGCACTTTTACTATTTAAAAGTTATAAGCACCTTTTCAAATCACGGCTGTAAATCAATTTTTACCATTCAAACAATTTTTTGAGGATGAGCGGCATGAAGAGAGCTGCTTTGAAATTAAAGGGCAGGCAGGGTACAGCACCCTCTTGGAACTATCTGGGGGAAAACTTTGCAACATAACATACAAATAACTAAACTAAGAAGCAAAATTTATCCTTTTTTTTTTAGTAAGTCAACATAAAAGTAAACTCAGAATAATGAAGAGGAATTACATGCTTTATTGTTACTTTAAAAAATTACAAAATTTTACTTTTGTGTGTTCATAATTATAAATATTTTAACTTTACAAAATTAAAATTGAAAACTAGGATTTCAGTTAATAATAAAAACAGCAATGATAATAATAAACACAGCCAACTCCCTTTAATCTGCAAACCTTGAGATCAAAGGTTGTGCAGATTATAGATTTTTGTCTACATTTTTTTCCAAAATAAATTATTTTTATTAAGGCATGAATAAATGTTAAAATGGAAATATAATGATTTCAAATAGCTTTTGCAATAAAATCTCTTCAACATAAAAAAAGCTTACCAATTTCAAAAAATAATAAAGTAAGTATAATCAAATAATACACAGCAATAAAATAAGTATACATATTTAAATACTAGCAATCTCGGCGGCTTTGCTCACGTAATAGTTGAAATATACCAAGTGATATTTGTATGTCTAATTTTTATTAGAAGAAATTGTACTTTTAGGAATAATTCAAAAATTACTAATTAAGCCACAGTTTGACTAAATTTCATTATTACACTGCATTAGGCAGAAGTGAGACTTAAATTATTAAGAAGAGCTAAAACTAATTCTAAATAAAGGATAATTAAGAAAGTATTTTGAAGCATTTATGCTCATTTCATATGCTCATAACAGTATTCATTTGAAGTTTTGAATTTTTTAGAAACCATCTTCTTAGTACGCATTTACATCTTAAAATTAACCATCATGTCAAATTCCAAGCTTTTTGTTTAACGGTCTACCACCTCTCTGGTGGTAGTGGCACCAACATAAAATGCCTATGTTGAAACAGGGACTGTCACCATTAATTTGCCAACATTAATTTTGAAATCAGTTTGGCATTTCCTAATATTCCACAGAAAATGTAATTTAGAAAGTTTTAAAGCCTTTTTTAGAATGTTTATTGTTCCTGTCAACCTGAGGTGGTAGTGGCACCGGCATTAAACATAGCCTGTGTAGGATCAGAAACTGTCACATTTGATTCCCAACCATCACTTTTGGAATCGGTTAATTATTTTTTGAGGTTGCATAGAAATCGTAATTTAGGACTTTTTAAGAATGCTTTTCACTCCTTCCCTTTGCTTCACCACTTTGAAATTTCGAATTTGTTTTCAACTGTTCTTAGAGGGCATTATATTTTATAAGTAACTACCATACCATATTTAACATGCTGAGTGCCACGGTGACTGACACTGAAGCTGAAAAATTTACAATGTTTTAAGTAGTTTTTTAAGAAAGTATAATCCTGTAATAAATAAAAGGGAAGTAAATTTTAAATAAATTTTCAGTAATTACTTAAAACAATTACTTAAAACAATATATATATATATACTTAGTTTTATATCATATTTTAGACCATCAGTCATCGGTGAATGATGCTTTCTAAATGGAAAGTTCAGTGTCAGTCACTGGTGACTGACATGGCGCTTAACGTGTTAAAGTTTCTAGCCTTTTCAGTATCACAGAAATAACAATTTAGAATTTTTTTTGCTCATGCAAACTCTCTAGTGGTAGTGGCACCGGCATAAAATATAGCTTTGCTTGAGCAGGTTCTGTAGCAACATTTTTGCAACCATTATTTTTTAAATTGATTTGGTATTTCATAAGATTGCATAAATATCGTAATTAAGAACGTTTTTAGAACGCTTTTTGCTCACTTCATCCTTTTAAATTTGAAATTTTCTTTCGATGATTGTTAGAAAGCATTTGCATCTTTTAAGTAATTACCATGCCAGACTTTAAAATGTTAGACCCTTAGTACACAAAATACACAACTTAGAGATTTTTTGCTCCTGCAACCCACCGATGGTAGTGACAACAACATAAAATATAGCTTATGTTGGAGCAGGGACTGACACCATCAATTTGCAACCATTACTTTTGAAATTGGTTTGATAATTCCTGAGATTGCATAGAAATAACAAATTAGAACCCTTTTCGCGCATTTTCACCCCTGGTAATTTTTTAAAATTTTTCATAAAACTGTTCATAGAGAAAATTTAGATCTTAAAGTAATTACCATGCCAAATTTCAAGTTGCTAGTCCCTGCAGTATAACAAAAATCACAATTTAGAATGGCTCATGCAACCACCAAGCGATAGTGACACCGACATGAAATAGAGCCTATGTTAGAGCAACAGCTGTCACCATCAATTTCCAACAATTACTTTTGAAATTGGTTTGTTACTTCCTGAGATTGCGTAGAAATTGCAATTTAGAACACTTTTCGTGCATTTTCACCCCTTTTAAATTTTGAATTTTTTAGAAACAGTTCTTAGAGAGCATTTACACCTTATAAGTAATTACCATGCCTAATTTCATGTTGCTAGCCCCTGCAGTATCACAGAAATCATAATTTAGAACATTTTTTGCTCCTGCAACCCCCAGATGGTAGTGACACTGACATGAAATAGTGCCTACGTTAGAGCAATGGCTATCAGCATCAATTTCCAACCATTAGTTTTGAAATCGGTTTGATACTTCCTGAGATTGCTTACAAATTGGCATTTAGAATGTTTTTAGAATCCTTTTCACTCATTTTAACCCATTTCAAATTTTTTAAGAAATGTTCTTAGAGATCCTTTATATCTTATAAGTAACTACCATGCCAAATTTCATGTTTTTAGGCCCTCAGTAACACAAAAATTGCATTTTGAGAACGTTTTTAGCTCCTGCACCCCCTTTGGAATAGTGGCATCGACATAAAATGTAGCCTATGTTGAAGCAAGGGCTTCAACAATCAAGTCACAATCATTTTGACACCATTATTTTTTTAATTGGTTCGGAACTTCCTGAGATTGCATAGAAATCACAATTTAGAACATTTTTAGAACACTTTTCCCACATTCTCTCCACTTTTAAATTTTGAATTTTTTAGGAAATGTTTTTAGAAATCATTTACATCTTATAAGTAACTACCATGCCAAATTTCAGGTTTCTAGGCCCTTCAGTAACACAAAAATCGCAATTTTCGAACTTCTTTGCTCTTCCACCTCTTTCGGGTTAGTGGCTTCGACATAAGGTATAACCTATGTTGGAACATGGACTAGCATCATCATTTTGATACCATTACTTTTGAAATTGGTTAAGTTGTTACAGAGATTACTTTACTTCTTAATAATATTAGTATAGATACAAAACCAAATGAATATTCATGACTGATTAGTTTTAATTTTTTGAAATTGTGATGTAATTGCTGTTTGTTTCAATACTTTAGATTTATTTTTGAAATTTTATTTTTCAAAAATACAATTTTTGTTCAGAAATGACAGACAGTTTACATGAAAATCTAATATATTTCAATTATTAATTTTTGTTTATTTTATGATTTAGAAGGAGAAAGGATTAAACTGAAAATTTAATTGAACTAAAGTTTAAAAAAAAAGGGAGAAGGGGTGCAATTTTATGCAAATAAATGGAGAAAAAAAGGCGCTGCTATCAAATTTCTTCAAAATCTTAACCATAAATTTCATTATTTACACTTGAATATGTATTACAGATTATAGGCCTGTGGATTAAAGACAACTCATTGCAGTTCCATAATATATTTCAAAAATCAAACAATGCATATTTTATTATCTTTTTTTGTATTGCAAATAAATAGACAAACATACAATACAAAAAAATAGTTACAGAAAAAACAGGGGAAAAAAAAGAAAAGAAAACTAGGGTGGAAATGTAATTAAAAAGGATATCTGACACAGTCACTGGCTTTTTCCTTTTCCCTAAATATACAGAATCTGCTTTTCTTTTGTTTTTCCTGGTATTTACTTGCTCATTCCACAAATCTAAATAAAAAATATACACATGTAAAAATAAATTTAAGTCTTTCAGAAACAACAAATATTGCTATTCATTAAGGCAAGCAACAGATTTAACAGCAGAAAACTGTATTTTATTTAATATTTCAACCACAAAACTAGATAGATAATAAAAAGAAAATTAATACAGAGTACAGTTAGGATTTTTTTTTCTCTATTATGTCTATTAGTCTTTACAAATGACAATCTCCATTTACCAAATGTAGAGTAAAATTCTTGACATGGTTGGTGAAATTTTACTAATAAAAGCTATTGTGTGAATTATTATTGAGTGAATTATTAAGAAATAAATGGACAAAGTGAAAATAGCACAAATTGTAAATGTGTGTACAAAAGGGTGCAGACAGCTGTTTCGAAGCTTCTTCAGCTCCATCATCCATGAAAGGTTAGTGTTTAAAACATAGAAGTATGTGAGCGATGTAGTTTACAACTTGCGGCCACCGACAAAATGGCAGTGATTGTTGAAAAACAAGAGCAGAATCAAGTGTTCCTGTGCACCGGAGGAGACCAACGAGAAGCACTTAGCCATTCTGGAAGAGCTTGGAGGATCTTCTGGAAGAGATTGGAAGGAGAAAAGGAGGGATAGGAAGAGAGTGGATTAAAGAAATGGGAGCCAGACTTTAGAAAAATTAGGTGTACTGGACATCTGTTAGAATTCTTATATATTCTTCCATATATGATAAGCTTCCTAAAAATCTAGATTGTAAATTGATGAGCACTTCTGATTTAATGGACCTTCGGAAAAGTTAAAATTGTGACTGTTAGATCAACAATGGTTAGCAATAGCGAAGTGTTTAATGCCACTATTTTTAACATTGGTTTTATGCTCCCCCAAGCAGACCTTAAGAGGTTGCTTGGTTTGACCAATATAGATTTTATCACATTTGCAAGATGTCCCTGTGAATTCTCTAATGTGAAAATCTGTCTATTGGATGTTTGAGGTTTGTGAGAATTTATTTTGTTAAATGCAGTATAAATTACTTTAAAATCGATTTGATATTGCACTTTCACAGCCAGTTAACATATTTTGATGAACATGGTTTGAAGCATAATTAATTCTACTGTTTTAACTCAGACAATTATAATGATTATGATTCTTTATAGGAATCATAAAGAATATTTTGATATTTATCACCTGCAATTTGCTAACAGAAAAATGCCTTAAAATTAATTTATAATTAAGTTTTAAAAAAATTAAAATGTATTGCTACTGGAAACGTACTTGCATGAATATTTTTTATAATTCTAGTATAGCAAGAAGTGAGTGAAAAATTGATTGCAAAATTTCCTCTTTACATACAAAAACCAAGTTGAGTTAAATAAAAGAGTATAACAAGAAAAAAAAAATTATGCATTAGGCATGGGTTATTCACCTTTAAAAGGATGTTTTAAAGAAATTTCATTTTTTTTCATAAAATAAAATATCTAAATAAACAATTTAAAAAATAAATAATACATTTTCAGCAATTGCTGTACATATCCTGTAATGTGTGTGAATTCTTTTGTGCAGTTCTGTATATGATCCATAAAATTTATATACATCACATAATACATTAAACATCAGATAAGTTTAACAGAAAAAGCACTTCCAACAATTATCAAACATAGCTAGTCCTTTGTGCATCTCTGTAAATGAATGATAAATGATACATGCTCAGCCTATAGAAAAAATGTTGTAGTGCACCTCAGTGATCCATTTCATATGCTTTGAAGCAACATAACATCAATAAAATGCGCAACAAGCGATTTTTCTCCGTAGATCATAATGGAATGGAATTCTTTTGTGTACCTCTGAAAATGAGCTATAAATGCTACTTATTCTATACTCCAAAGAAAGCATGTTTTAGTCCAATTCAATAATGCATATAAATCTCATTATGTTTGAAATATCATAACAGAAATAAAAAAAAGTTCCATAAACAATTTTCCACCTAAGACCTTAATGTAATGAAAATCTTTTGTATGCCCCTGTAAATGTACTATAAATGCCACACATTTCATTTTCAATTGGGAATGTCCTATAGTAAATCAAAATAACATATAAAAATTTAAAAAATCATATGGAAATCCAAGTATATTTATGAGTTTGAGCATGGCCAGAAGGTCAATCTCAATTCTCAAATACTTTTTAACTATCTTGGAAAGTGTTAAAAATGCTTTGATTACACATATTGGATGCATTACTTCTGAATGTAAATGTACACACACACATACATATTAGAGATGAGACGGGCTCAGCCCGAGTACGAAAGCCCGAGCCCGGGCCCGACACGGGCTCTATTTTTATTCCAGCCTTCGGGCTCGGGCTCGTTCTTTCTGAAACCGGAAAACTATATTTATTTATGTATAGAAAAGATTGAAAGAACTTTTTTGCCCATTTAAAATTACTTTTCAAGTCTTTTCAATGTTATTTAGATCAAAATGAAGGGGTAACAAAAATCATGTTTATTTATTTTAGTATTTGATTGCTGTTTCAAAAGAAAATTTGTGATGTTTTCAGATTTATGTGTACGGCATTTTCGACGACGATCAATTAATATGGTGCCAATCAAAACAAACACAAGCAATGAATTTGTTTTTATTAGGATTTTCGTTTGTGACAGAAGATATTTTTTAATCTGATCATTTATTTATTTTTTATTTAGTTATCTAACACAAAGAGAATGTTTTCTTCGATTTTTAGTAGACCAGAATTAGCTTGAGGTTTGCAAATTATTTAATCTTATATTTGCGCATGAGTCATAATCATTCTTCATATGAAAATAACTTTACTGGTATTATATCTATTTGTCATGAACTCTGCTCATGCTAAGGACTCTGTAGTAGATTTACGAGATCACTTTGCTTCGTAAGTAAGTATAATTACTTTATTATTCCGATAGGAAGCAATCAGTCAGTGTTTCTTCTTTTAATATAAAGGCATCTAACCTTTAAGATAACGGTGTCAATTTTGTAATTTACGTTGATTTTCCGGTTCACGTCAATCACGGAAGACTGTTATGAGAAAGGAATCGATTATAGTTAAAGATGTATCAGTAAAGAAAGGTATCGGGTTCGGGCTATGATGACAAAAAAATCTTTCGGGCTCGGGCTCCAAAAAACGAGCCCGAACTCATCGCTAATACATATGTGTGTCAGAAACAGTGAATAGGCTGCCGGAAAGTATTTGTGAAAACTTTCTTCTCCAGCCACAATTATTTTCTAAATCTCACCAAAGTTGTTATAAAACTGAAGTACTTTAATATACCTTTCATTACATCAGTGAACTTTTACATTTTAAAAGTCAATTAAGACATTTTATGGAAATTTCCATTTATTTGCATAGATTCACCATGTTCCAAATTTAAAGTTTTTAATTCTATTGTAAGCAGAGATATTTTTATGATTTTTTTTCTAGGAGTGCACATACCCTTCGACTTATTTTAGAGAGGTGAAGTTGTACCCATAGTTTTTTTTTGTAAAAATGTTCCCCGTACCATTGAAAGACAAGGAAGGCAGCTAAACATGGTTTTTCAAGATATCAAGCTTTGACACCTCCCCAGGAATGTCCCCCCACATGCAGGGGCTCGTTGTCCGAGAGCTTACAAAAATAATAGAACTTCTTCATCTCTTTAGGAATAATAGAGGAGATTATTCAGCCATGTTGAAATTCATTTTTTTAAACTTATAATTCATAAAAACAATCAAAATTTATGTTACCTTACTTAACATATCTAAAAATTATATAAATTTCTTTGATATCTTTATTAAAAAAAATAATACATTTTTGTCAGAAGTGATGCTCTTTTACACTGAATTAGTGCCTTTTTTAATGACTAACACTCTACCACTTTTCTTTCTAGAAAGAACACTATTTTATACTAAATATTGTTTTTGATAAATTTATTTTATCATATACACAAAAATAATGAATATACTGTTGATTACATAGATGTGTGAATTTTTGATAAATTGCTTCCTTAATCAATATATTTAAATAAATATAATTTTTTAATTCTGTGTTTTTAACTCAAATACTATTACAAATTTTATCTCTTCACATGTTCAACTATAAAGTGTACCAATACAAATTTATAACAAGAAATGATTGATTTTAAAAATATCATTACTTTCAATTTCATTTTTTTACAGTATAACTTCCCTGTGTGGGGCTTTCTGGATAAAATGAACAAAAATGTAATATCCTAAAAATACGGTGATCACAATAATGGAGTTTTGCGCCTTCATGCTCATAAATCGTTAAAACAAGAATCAGAAAAAAAGACATTACTTTCACACAATGATAATAAAAACTCTCAACTTTAAAAATGAGGATGGACATTTTCTTTGACGTATGTCACAGAAAAACATACAATTTTCCTGTTTTTAAAAAAAGTGCAATAAATTCTTAGTTATATTTGTGAAATTTCTGCTCAAAATCATTAATGTTTGAATAAAAAAAAAAAACCAATAATGATTCATATTGAAATTAATTTCAAAATAATAAAGATGAACTAATAAATATCTGTTCAACTTTGAATTTTATATACAGCTAATGAACATAGACTTAAAAAAAAAAAAAAAAAAAAAAAAAAAAAAAAAAAAAGCAAATTTATTTTTGTTAAAGTCACTTTTATCATGATTTAGAATTTTGGAATATTTTACTCACCTGAAGTGATGTCTATACTGTTACGGTCTTCTTCTAATCTTCGTATTTTTTCTTCCAGATCGCATTTTATTGAATCCCATAATAAAGCTTTTTCACTCTATAAAAAATAAACTCATTAATAAATTGTAACAAACCTAAAATGTTGGCTCATGTAAAATTGGATTAACAGAAAATGTAATACAATACATATACATATAACTCAAAAATGAAGAAGAAAACCTTTTTATTTTTTTCAGCAGTATTGGCTGGAGGTCTATACAGGCTCAGGGCTAGCCCAAATACCAAGCCTCTGTTGATTTTCTGTCATAAAGTTTGGACAGGACATGACCCAGACTTACTTTTTTTCTTAAGATTCAAGTCAGGTTAAGCCTGGAACTAATTTTTTTCTGGGCTGTGTCAGACTGGCATTTTTTTTTTTTTTTTTGGTAAGATTGATAGTGATATTGTATATTTATTTAACAGAATCTCCAAAAAAATTATTTTAGTTTAATTACTGAAAAATATTTTTTTAAACTACCCTTTTTCTTTATGATGCTTCAAAATTAGGATGCTTTTCATCAGCCTTTTTTATTTTAATCCTTTTGGGTGTTAGGCAATATTTTTGTTTATCTCTTTATAGCTTCGTAGAATATATCTATACAAAATTAAATATCTGTATGTATATTGGTACTTTTAATAACTTGCACATTCATTTATGTTTGCAGGCAAAACAATCAGTGAGTGTTAAATTACATAAATTTGTCTAATGAGTCCTCATTTTAATGTGTTTTTCTAAGTAATCAATAATGCTTTTATCGGCTGTATTTCATGGCTTGGAGACATATAACATGAAAAATGCACTTTTTGTATATAATATGAAATAGGCTTTTAAAAGACTATTCATTGTAGAATAATACAAACTAAGAATTATCGGTTCTTTTCCTTTAAATATGAGCAGGGTTGGACCGTATTTCATTGGCAGATCAAACTTTTTAATCTTATAAAGTGGGTTGGGCAAAGATGAATTTCATTCAAACTGAGCCAGGCTTGAAAATTTCAGCCCATGCAGATATCTAGACAGAGTTATATCACCCCAATTTCAATCAAAAACACTTATGTACATGCACATTTTTTACATTCTAATATCTTTGTGAAAATTTGGTTTAACTTTTCTTATTTTAGTAATGAAATTTCTGGCAAAATAACATTCTTTTCATAATTTTTCTTTTTAATCCTATATTGCAAATAAGATCCATTTGACTGTTAGATAAAACATTTTGATGTGAAGAATAATGCCTTAAATGAAAAATGTGAGAGGCCATTGTCTTAAACTTTACAGTCACTGTACCACCAGTTGATGTTGAGAAAATATTTCGTGCTTTCAGATTAAGTCAGCATTTAAAAATAGAGTGAGAAATGAAAAAAAAAATATCTAAGCTACTGGTTTTGTTTAAAAGACAAATAACTTTTGAATCTGCATTTGTGATATTTTTTTTGGTATTGGTAGTTTATATATATATATATTTGTAGGATTTGAAGTTAAGCATTGTTTATTTTCTTTATGACGTGCATGATCAACAAATTAACTGACGATATGATATTTTTATTATCCATGATTTGAAAGCATGAGTTATGAAAATTCACCCTCACGAGATCAAGGTTTGGAGATATTCAAAATTAGAAAAGAGTCAGTCTATAAAATTAAATTATTCATGAAGCATCGGCTTATGAAATGCCAAGGAAGGCACTGTTAGATAAGTATATTATAGGTTTTAAGTGAGAAATGTACTGTATTTGAAGAAGCTATCAACAAAGTGGTGTAAAATTATTTTTATAGAATTGTATTAAAGTTCGTGTGTTGTTATTCCAATGTCTAGTTATTCAAGTTATCAATAAATTAACATTTTACATATAACCATCCTACAAATATATATATAATAAATATTCTTCTTCAAAAATTCATCTAAAAATTTTAGCGAGTAAAAAAATATTTTTGTTAATTTTTGAAATGGGATATTGGAGAATGGGTATCAAGAAATATAAATGAAGTATCGTAAAGGACATTATAGAAAAAATCTGCTGAAAAAAATCAGACTCAGACACAATCTAACTGTCCTATATCAATCTCTAAATTGGGCATATTATGTTTCTGTATGGATGTTGTCAAACTAGCATCAGCTCATGCAGCCCATTTGTACTTATTCTCACCCCAGCCCAGTCACCTTTTCAAGCACCTTTGCACCTTTCAAGCACCAGTCAAGCACCTTTGGAAATTGTTCCTATTTTATCGGCATAGTTTGATTCTTCCAAATATGTTATATTGGGTCAGCCAGCCTGCTTATTTTTTTACCACTCCAGTGTGGCCTATAAAAAAAAAAAATTGTCTTTATTTTGCGAACCTGGCCTGTTTAAAAAATTGCCTTCATTTTGTGGGCCTTGGGCCCTTATAGACTACCTCTCTACCTCGGTTTCCGCAAATGCAAAAAATATGAGATAAAGTACTCATACACTAAATGTAAAATATTCACTACGGTTTTCAATTAAAAACGGTTTTCATCTGCTGTGTAAACCGGGCAGTATATTAGGCATCTTTAACTTGGGTATTCTGGTATAGTCCTAAGATAGCAATAATTAATTTTATAGATTTACAATTACATATAATTGATTTGATTTAATTTCAAACTGTCAGACAAAGAAAGCTCGAGTCAGAGTTGACTTGTTTCTAGTTACTCCGATTCTGACTCTTTTGCTCAAAAATAGGCCTGACTCTGACTCCACAGCCCTGGTTTACACATGTTTGTTATATCATCAAGAGATTTTTATTATGATGTTTTACTAATTCTTTAGTTCTTTCTTAATTAAAATAACAATTATGTGATTAAACGATGAAGACATGATAATAAAACAGGAACAACAACAAAAAAAAAATATTGTGATGCATAGAATCTATCAATTTCAATTGACATCACAAACATTTATCCACAAGCCAAAATGACAATTAAGAAAAATAAAGAAGTGTCAGATTTAACTCCAAAATAACAAAAGCGTAAAATAATGTTTGATTTTAAATGCAACACTACCAGGTGATGTAAATTTTCCATTTTTGTTCATTTTGTGGATTTTAGTGTTTCTAATGAATGATATTAGTTAACTTCTATTTCTATGTTTTCTTTCGCATTTTGAGAAAAGAATGATAAAGATCTGTGATTTGCCATCTAAAGAAAATGAGGCAATAACCTATTTTCAAAAATATGGAATTGTGCATAAAAAAAAGTGTGTATTAATGGGCATGATATGAGACTATCTACAAATTGATAAAAAGTGGCAGTATAATGCGAAAAACTGTCATAAAAGAATATTCATTAGAAAAGGAAGCTGGTTGGATTAGAGGTCTGCATGGGCCGACATTTCCAGGCCCGGGCCCGGCCCGACTCATACAGAAAAAAAATCAGCCCGGTCCGAGCCCAGCCCAGCCAGGAAAAAAGTTAAAATCTCGGGCAAAACATTGATTTTTACGTCGATTTGGTTATAAATTTGTCTCGTACGAGGAGTTTTGACCAAAAATATTTATCTTAACTTATTTTTTCGTGTTTATAATCTTTATTTTTATAGAAGTGCAGCAGTCTGCAATATTTATTTTTTTAATGAATCTCTATTTCTTGTATGTAAATGTTTCAGTTATCATTAATATTGTTAATCCATATTCCATGTATAGAAGTGTTAAAAATCGGAAATATGCTATACAGTAAAATCTTCTAAGATGGAATTGCATAGAAAAGAAAAAAAAAATGCTTTATAGACAAGTTCCCATCTTAGCAAATGTAAATGTATTATATATTCTTTTCTTACTTATTAGTATATTAATTTTGCATGGATCAACATGTTTTTCAGAAAACAGGGTTATGTCATAGGCAGGTTCCTTTTCACACATTTTATTGTATTTTAATTTAATTATATTTTAATATGCGTAGAAATCTACTATTCTTTAAAAATAATAAATTTTAATGTTTAAGTGTAGAATAATGGCGATTCAAAAATGTATGCATTTTTTGCAAAAACTTTTGGGACAGGCTTAATTTAACTGACCTTTAAATGGATCAGGTCACGCTGAGACAATGATTTTCATACGGGCTGGCTCAAAACTAGGACTGAAAATTTTGGGCCGTGAAGACTAGGAATGAAACCAGGCCTGGCTCTGTACAGAAAAATTAAGTTACGCCCGGCCCGAGCCTTCACAAAAAAGTATGGCCCGGGCTCGGCTTGAACAGAGTGGAGCCCGGGCCCCGTCCCGAGTGCAGTGAATGAAAATCAGCCCGAGCCCGGCCCGTGCAGGTTGGATGGCTTCAAATTAACATTTGTAATTGCATTAAGGTTCATTTATAGCTGGTCTGATGAATTACCATCAATAAAATGAAGAAAAAAGCAATTGGATTTAAGTGATTAGAATAATTCATCTCAGAAGTTTGAATACATAACCTTCAAACAAGAAAATCTGAAAAAAATGTACAGATTGATGAAAGTCTCTTTTACAAGCAAAAAAAAATCAAGCCGGTCGAATTCTTCCTCTGTTTGCAGGATTATTCCAAGAAACTTATGAATGTTTTATAGTAAAAGTTCCTGATAGAAGTGTGGCTACACTGATGGGAGAAATAAAATAATCTATAGAAGAAGACTATCATTTATTCAGAATCATGGAAGGCTTATAAAACTGATGAATTAAATGCTGCAGGACTCGAAACATCATTATAATTTTGTAAAGTGCACATATGCAAAACATTGAATGCCTTTGGAGCTCAGCTAAGTGCTGAAATAAGAAACACTGCGGAACAGCACACCAGCACTTAGATTCATGTTTAACTCAGTTTATATGGTGTTTGAATTCATAGAAAGATTGATTATTTTGTCGCTATTTTGAATGACATTAGAGATTTTTGGCTTCCAGAATAATTACTGCAAATTTTGATTTTTTTTTTTTTTTTTAATTCCAAGGTTGTAATTAATTAATTGTACATGCAATGATCATTTAACATTTTTCTAATATGGATGAAAGGTGTTTTAACCCCTTGAGGGACGATGGGGATAAAATATATCCCACCTAATTTAAACAAGATTCTCACCAGAAAATTTTAACTAAATTTTATATTTTTAACTTTGGAGGAAAATCGTTGAAAAATTGCTTTTCCTTATTTAAAAATAAAATTTTTCAATTATTCCAGTGAGAGTTCAATATTTAGAGACATTTTTGCTTACCCCTCAAGGGGGGTTAAAACAGTTTCTTACTGCTCATATTAACTTTTTTACATGTATCATATTGAATATGTCAAATAAAATATTTATATTTCCTTCATAAATGCAACATCTAAAAGAACACATAATATCACACCTTGAAATCCGCAATTAATAATGTTAGATTATTTGTAAATTTCTAAGCATATAAGTTTTCTTAAAAGTTCAGAAAATCTAATTTTTTAAATAACATCAAACTAATTTGATATTTTTAATTTTCTCTTTCTGATATGGTATAAAATTCAGTTACTAGGCAACTGTTAAATAAAAAAGACATACAGTTAGCCCCACTTAATCGGGTAATGGATAATTGCATACCCCACTTACATACATAGAATGCTGTGGAACAGAAACGGTCGCCATAAGGTTAATGTTAAACATAGTAGTTTTATCGCATAACAATCCCCGGTTAATTGCATAAAATATCCCCAATCTAGTAATCCGGATTTTGTGAACTCCTGTGAAGACGATGAATAGGAAAATAATTAAGAATGGAAATATTTTCATTTGAAATAATGGTTTGTTATGAAATCAAAGAGCAGAAATAGTCGTGAAAGAATAGACTTTACTCTCTTAATTCTTGGAAGCGTATGTGAGTTGATTTTGAACAGGTGTGATTTTCTTGCCATACAGAATAAAGAAGAATCAATAGAATAAAAGAACAATATTTAGCACAGAGCCTGAAGTGGAGAATGCAGTGTCCGAAGAAGGAAAAAACAAACTTCTATGAAGGATTTTTTTATACGCAACAAATAAAAAAGAAATTGGCAAATAATAAAAAATTAATTGAATTTGTGCAGAAATTTACTTATTTTCAAAGGTATGATTTAAAAACAATTTTTTTAAAATTTTATTTTACTTTCACTTAAATTATAATGAAAAATTAAAACCTGTAACGTAAATAGTGTTATAATATTCGGCCAACAGGCGAACCAAATACCAAATATTCAGCTAGCTGAATAGTAACTGCCAGGCCGAATACCGAATATTCGGCCTGCCGAATAGTAACTATTCAGCTGAATAACGGATATTCAGCTTGTCAAATACTTTTATATTTCAAAGTTTAAAGGCATTAAAATTTTTAATTTTAAAACAATTTTATGTAATATTTAAAACACAAACATTTATTCATAAACAAGAGCTTTTTTCAAGTAAACTTTATGCTGAAAAAAATCTGCTTTGAGTTATTTAAGAAGAGGATAGTTATAAAAAAAAATTTAATTAATAAATTTTAAATTTCATGACTTCTTTTGGGAATTAAAACAAAGAATAAAATATTCTTAAATTCTAAAACAGACATTTTAAAATCAAAGAGAAATTGTTAAAAATTGGAAGAAACATTGTACAGGATCATATATTATGTGTTTGTCAGGAATAAGTAAAAGTAAATAAATAATACAATGTATTCAAATTTTATATGGTGGCAACTTAGCAAGTATAACTGTTCTATTCCCTTTGATTAAGCAAGGAAGTCTTTAAATGCACTAAGTCATTAGTAAAGTTAAAGTGTCTGGAGTGGGCAATCATTTTCAGAAATTGCAAACGTTGTTCTTAAAATCTTAGCAAGAAACAGATTATTTACTGGACAATGTTCAGGAACTTGCATTTGTACATAATTAATTCCTATGAAAATCCTCGTGATTGTTAAGTATTGTTTAAGAAAATTAACCAAACAGAAAATAAGTAATGTAAAAATATTCCCTTTTATTTAAATATGATTGTGTTTTTAATTATTCTGAATATCTTTATAAGTTGACTGTTAAATATAAAAGTTGTATAAGGTTTTTAAAAATTTGTTTTAAAAGTTTTTTTTAAAGTATTTGGTTCAGCTGAATACTTTGATATTCGGCATGCCGAATAATTTGCTATTCGGCCATGCCGAATATTTGGCATACCGAACAGTTTGATATTTGGCCAAACCGAATATTCGGTAACACGGCCGAATACCGAATAGATACCGAATATTCGGTGCATCCCTAATTTAAAGTGCATAATGTAGTGAGTGCTTAAACAGAAACGTTCACAAAAAGTTCAAACATTCACAGTTGACTTGATTAATTCACATTTTTTAGCCAAGGACAGAAAATTTCCCATTATCAGAGAATGACTCACATATTAAGTTTTGTCAATTATAGATATGCACAAGGAACACACATTCATTTTCATCCTAGAAATCATACTTTTTTTTTTTTTTTTTTTTTGTCTCAGACCGAAACTGAAAGTACACAGTAAGAATTCGTTAACAACATTTTAAAATTGTTCAATATTTTCATTTAAAAGCCTCGATTTTCATGTTCCTGATAATCTGTTTAAAATGGCAAACGTGTTTTTTATATTCAACCACTGGCAAAAATCTGTAAAAGTCATTGCTTTGATTTTTATAAAATATCATTGTACAACTATGGCAGAAAGACATTTCTGTTTTCCAATAAATAAAAAACATTAAAAAGAAAGAGAGAACAGACAAGAGATATCTTGTGGCTTCTTTCTGTTACTAACCAGGGTTGTTACGTTTAAAACATTTTGTTTAAAACATGTTTTAAACATAATGTTTAAAACATATTTATTAAAGAATCGTTTGATATTCAAGTTGCACGCTTTATTTACGCAACAAATACATCATTTTCATGTGTGGATCATTCAGAATTTAAAAAGATGGTGTCGAGTATAAAACCTGGCTACAAACCACCAAATCATCATGAAATAGGAGGCATATTACTTGACAAAGTGCATGAATCTGTGCTGGAAACTTATAAAAATGATTTAAGAAGACAGATTGTTTGTGCTGCTCTTGACAGATGGAGTAAAAATCACAATGAGCCAGTTGTAGGAATTACAGTATCTTGTAAAGGCCAAATTTACTTAGTAGATTCAATTAATACACCTGGCCATCCTCATGAATTTAATTATCTTTGTGATCTTGCAAGTATTGCCATAAATAAAGTAGAGGAACACTATGGTTGTTTTATTGGCAGCTTTGTAACAGACAATGCTGCCATGAAGATGAGAAATGAGCTTTAAAAGATTGAGAGACATAATATGAATATTTTAACTTATGGATGTTCAGCTCATGTCTTAAATCTTCTAGCAAAAGACATTAAAATCTCTAATATAAAAGCTCAAGTTTTGATGTTGTTAAATATTTTTGAAATGATCATTTTGCTTCAGCAAAGCTTCGGGAAACAGGCTTGAGTTACCATCAGGTGGAATTCCATGTTGGACACAATGGAGTCTTACATAAGCAATTGGTCACAAATTTTGAAAATTTGTGAAGATAATCGAGAGAAAATCAATTCTGATATTTCTAAGAAAGTCCATAGACTTGCAGTTAAAAAGAAATGTTGAAGATTATATCCAAAGGCTCAAACATATTGCAATTGCATGTGACAAAGCTCAGAGTAATAATTGTATTATTAGTGATATACCGGGTGTCCCAAAAAGGACTGACTGATTTTAAAATTCAATAACTTGCAAACGGTGACAGATATTTAAAAAATTCTTGCAGGAGGTTTATGCATAAGGTCAAAAGTTTTATTACAGTGATTTTCGATTTTAGTTCGAATTACAAACAATAGATGGCGCTGTAAGCAATAGTCGCTAAATACAGGCTCGATTTCTAGTCCTTTCTCTTGTTCCATGCTGAAAAAGGAGATGGAAATGTATTATCCGGGCCACGAAGTACCAAAAATCGAGCCTGAATTCAGCGTCTATTGATCGCAGCGCCATCTTTTGTTTGTAATTCGAACTAAAATTGAAAATCACTGTAAAAAAACTTTTGACCTTATGCATAACCCTCCTGCAAGAATTTTTTAAATATCTGTCACCGTTTGCAAGTTATTGAATTTTAAAATCAGTCAGTCCTTTTTGGGACACCCGGTAGTTGAAGTTTGGAAAGATTTAAAAAAAGAAATGTCAGAAATATGTGCTGCTAGTAATCTTACCATGATTACAAAAAACATTGAAAAAGCCATAGAAGACATATGAAATGGCCATGACATCTGTACATTTCTTAGCAGACATTACTGATCCACGCTTTAAAGGAGAATCACTTATAATTGATGAGACAGAAAAAGACATGAACCTTGCAGCCGAATTATGTCCTGAACTAATTCCTATAATTATAAACTATAAAGCTAAGTCAGCTCCATTCTCCAGTTATATGTTTGATGCTATTAATAATAATGCAAAAAAAAAAAAAAAAAAAAAAAAAAAAAAAAAAAAAAAAGATATGCTGTCAGTTACCAATCATAAATTCGCTGTTCAAGAATCAAATAAAGTGCACAATTTTGTAGAAATAACACCTTTATCTTGGTGAAAATAACACCTTTATCTTGGCCGTGAAAAACACGTCGATAAAAATATCATGCTGATCACAAAAGAATTACATACAACTGTGTGGATGGTTTAGAAAGTTTTCAACTTTTGGCTTTGTGCCGAACAAAACTAGAAACCAGTTAGGTGTTGATAAGGTTGCCAAGCTTGTTACAATTTTTAATAACTTAATAATTAGATGTTTTAGTTTAGAATAAAAAATTAATTGTTAAATACTGTTTGGTATTTATTAAATAATTTTTTTCTTATTTACTGTTTTTTGAAAATATTATCATTCTTTATATTTAATTTAATAATTTTTGTTTGCTTGAATCAAAATTGTGCTGTTGGATGAGAAAAAAAAAAAAAAAACGTTTTAAACGTTTAAAACATGATTTAAACAAACAACAAAAAAAAAACATGCTTTTTGTTTTTTTTCTAAAAAAAACATGTTTTTTTCCAACCCTGTTACTAACACTGATCGTGCAAAGGCTTCACAATCAAGTAGAATAGACTACCTCAAATCCGCAACCCTAAAATCTGCAAATGCCTAAAATCCGCACATTTTTACAGATGCAAACAATGAAACTTTCATTTCAGATGTAGGGGCAAAATTACAGAATTTTTTAGTTTCATTTCATCCCGTGTGTATTTTAATATGTAATTTTTAATAATATGACTGAGCTCATGGTTTTCCCTGAAGGAAGTTTAAGCTTATTTCTGAAAAAAATCATGATATTGCTGATATCACTGGTAATCACAATCTTTTAACCAAATACATTTATGTATTAATCATGTTTTTTTGGTTATTATTACGATGATTTTGATGTGAATTAATAGAGTTTTTTCATAAGGAAAGTTTCATTGAATAATTCAAGGAAAATGCATCTCATCTTTTTTATGCATATTCAAATATACATTATTAATTATTTACTTGACCTTTACTTTTAATATTTTAATCAGTTTTTAAATTATCTTACTTTTTATCCTTTTAGTTTTTCACTTTACTTAATTATTTTAATATTTTACTATATTACAATCATTCATTATAATTTAGATTGCATTATTACATTCAAATTGCTGTTTAAAAAATGTAAACAAAGCAATGACCAGAAATCCACAAAATTCTAAAATCTGCACAACCTCTGGTCCCAAGCTGTGCGGATTTGAGGGAGTCTACTGTATTTCTCTTTATATCACATTAATAACAATTCAGTTTACTTTCAGTTTCTAAAGGATTGTGAAACACTATAACAGGCATGGTGAACATATGGCATGCATGATGAACTTGGCATGTAATAAAACTTCTTTGGCATGCGAAAAAAATTATAGACTATATTCAGTTTATGGAGAACAATCCATTTTATGTTTTTTAACAAAAAATAGTACTTTTCTGTAACAGGTATATAATTTACCTTTAAAAATTCATTACTTTTAAATGAATTAAGGTATTACAAATTTTAATGAAAGCACCCTGTAGCGTCATTTTCTTACCAAACCATTCAACATATAGTGTTTTCCAAATCATTTTGCTTTTCTATCAAATTTCAAAGGTTTGCTTTTTTGAAAATTGAATTTTAAGAGATAGTTTGCATAGTAATACACCTAATTGACATGCTTTCTACTTCAGATTAGGTTTTATTTTATTTAGGTTTAGGGTTTTAAGTTAGGTTTTATTATATTTAGGTTTTCATTTTGAAAACTGAATTTTAACTATTAATGCAAATAACTATGTTTTTTATTGAACCTGCTTCTACCTGAAGATCTAACAGTGATCTCATTCGGAAGTATACAATAATAGAAAAACAAAACTCATTTATAGATTATTAATACGGAATGCGACATGGCTACACTATTGAGTAAATACATCATAATAAATAAGTTAGGAACCTAATTCAGTATAAGTATAAAAATATTTAAGTAAAAATGCTATAAAAAATAATTATTGGATTTTATTCAAGTTAAAATGTTTCTGGCACGTTAGAATGTTGGTACATAATAATTTTGAGATTTTTGGTACGCATACTCAAAAAGGTTCACCATCACTATAAGAAGCTTGTTTCTCAAATAGCGTGAGTTTTGTTTTTTTTTTTTTTTTTCAATTTTTGTATAAATAAAAGTTTCCATGAGCCTGAAGACTGTTATAAAAATACTCAAGCATGGACTCGGACTGAGCCTGAGAGCTGAGAAATTTTTTTTCCTTCCGGATTACCGCAATTGTAATGGAAATTAACATTTGTTTCAATGAATTTCCAGGCTTAGTTTGAATTTCGCTGATATTTCCAGGTCAACAAAATTCCCTGATATTTCCATATTTTCCAGGTCTGTGACCACCATGCTTTTTATTTAATCATGGTAAAATATTACAAATTCTGCAATTAATCACAGAAGGAATTTTAATCCGAAGAAAAAATATTAGGCAATGATTTTTAATATGAAATAGTTGTGTCATACTCCTTGGAAATTCTAAGGTGTGTATGAGTCTTACCTGTATTCATATACGTACTAAATTTACAGAACTAACAAGAAAAGCCTCCTTACAGCACATACCCAGAATTACTTGAAAAAAAAAAAAATGCTAAGGAAATTACTTATGTATGTAATAAAAGAACAGTCAAATTTAGTGGCAAAATTTGAGTAGAAAGTCTGTAAAAAAATAAAATATTTTGTGAAAATAAGAAAGTGACATGCAATTTGGCAAGCAGCACAAAAAGCAGCCAAAAGCAAAATTTTAATGCATTTGATAATTGCTTGTTAATTGATTTTTAGAATGCACGATATTTTATGAATTTAAGCTTAAACATTTTTTTTGTATTACATATGCATGCTGCTTTTTGTAGTAGTTATTTAATTTTATCACTGAAAAAATATTTTCTAGGTTTTGCAAGTTGAAAATACTTATTTTAAGTAATAGACAAGCTGACATGTGATTTTTCAATTATTCAATTTGTTTGTTTTATATTTTAAAGGTGCAAATATTTACTTATGAGTATTATTACATTTGCAGTAATATTTATTTAAATGTTCTATAAAGTAATAAATTATTCACCCTTTTTTTTAATTATCGATTTGAATGAAATTTTGCCATTGCTTTATCCTCCAATTCACATTTTTAAAAATTTAAATGGCTATTCAAAAATAAAGTCCACATGAAGAATGCTGCCATTATACATTTCCCTATTAAAAAAAGTCATTGTTTCCATAGCAACAAAATCAAATCGACAGTGCTCAATCAGACTTATTTTTGAGCTTGAAACAATTTAAATTAACTTAAATTTTGTTTTAAATTGTAAAATATGATAGTTAAATTTCATTATAAATACATATAAATATATATGACAAAACTATAGTTAAAACAAACTAAAACTGACAAAACTAAAGTTATTTAAATTAAACTTACTTAAATAAGTAAACATTTTTTCCTTAAAGAGTATTTGACATAAAAGTGTATTTTTGAAATTTTATTCCATTGCCAACCGCTGATAAATCGCCAAATAAACGAAATTTTCATTATTTTTTACGGACGCTATATCGAGGTTCACACCAGAAATTTATTTATAAACATATATATCCTCATGAAAAGAACACTCCTTTTAAATATTCTTTATCAAGCAGTTTCTTTAACTTGCATTTATAGACAAATCTATAAACACACTTAGAACAAGAACCCTACCACAAACAATAATTTTTTAAACATTTTTTTTAAAACCTGGAACTGATGGAAAAAAAATGTAAATATAACTTCTTCAGTTTGAAAGAAAGGAAATCAAAACTTACTTCCAAGTTTTGTAAAGATGCTTGCTGTTCAGCCTCATATACATGTTTGATATTAACCAGCTTTAAATCTTTCAGAATTTCTGGAAAAAAAAAAAAAAAAAAATGAACGTTTGAATTAACGAACATGGAATATTTTGTTTTTAATACAAACATTTTTGAGTAAATGAATAAAATATTTATAATACAGTCAACTCTGTGAAATCTGCACATTTAGGGATTGACGGTTTTGTAAATTATAGATTGTCCATTTGTTTATATATTTTTTAAAAGCATTACTATAAATTGGGAACAATTGCACAAAAAATACAACAGAGAAGAAAAATATAATGCAAAATTGGTTTAATATATTTTATAGTAAATTAATTTACAGAAAAATTATATACAAACTACATTTTACTGATTATTAAATTTTTTTTAAATATTGACACAGCACAATGGTAGTTCTAAACAAAAACTATTTATTCTAAACAAAATAAATAGCTTTGGTTTGTTAAGAGGAAAAAAAAAAATCTGCAATCTATGAACACCCATTACTTTTTGCTCCAAGATAAAATTTTGTTACTACAGAAAATTTAAATATTTATATCCCATTTATATTTAAATATTTATTCCTGTATTTGAATTGCTTTCAGCATGATATTGTGATATTTTATTTTTATGTCATAAACATTACTTGGACTTATGAAATACTCTTTTACAAGAAAATTTACTGATAGTCTAACAAACATTCGAAAATGCTACATGAATCGTGATAACTTGTTATTCCGGACATAATCCCTCAGAAAAATCCCACGTTGCATGCAAAAGTATGTTAAATACACTAGCAGAAATGTTTTTGAAGGCAATATTGATGTGTACTGTAAAATAAACAAAAGTGATGTACAGATAAAGGCAGTTAATGTTACAGTTTCATCGGCACTTGAGCAAAGCATATGTTTGCATTATATGTAACCAAAAAACCAAACCTCAATGCCTATTTAAAATAAAAATTTTGATTTCGATTTGGTTGACACCTTTACTAAGCTCAAATTATTATTTTCGAATACAGGACATAAAATACAATAATTTTCTTGGATCACAATTTATTTCATTGGGAAATTGATAATTCATGAAAAAAAAAAACATCAGTTATTTTCAATTATGAGCTTAAGACTGGGATTATGGTGTCTCGCTATCTTAAATCTTACACTCGATCATAGGATAGGCATCTGATTGGCTGAATTCAGGAGGACTTACGCTGAGGCACTGCAATACGAAGTTACGATTGATCGTAGGAAGCCTATCCTATGATCGAGCCTTGAGCGTAAGATTTAAGATAGCGAGGCACTGCAATCCCAGCCTAAATGTTAATCATGATTTTCATTGTTTACATCCCAACATGTAATGCAGATAATAGACATTTGCGGATTTTACAGAGTTGATTGTATTTATTTATTAATTTTAACTAGTGATGCAACGAATAATGGTTTGGCCGAATACAGAATATTCCGCCAAGTTGCAGCTAAATATTCGGCTGCCGAATTTTAATTCATAAATTTTGATTTAAATCAAAATACTATGTATAAATATCATCATACAGTTCTTATTAAAATAGTCAGCCTTAAAGGTAATTATAAACAAGATTTAAATTAGTTTTAACTATTTCATTAAAACAAAACAAAAATATCTGGCCTTTAAATAGTAAAATATTTTACAAGAAAAAGCTTAGCATGATTATTACAATATACTTCAGTTTTAAAGATGTGTTTAGTCATTAGATAGTTTGAGTAGCTTTATTATTTTATTTTTATATTAAAAAATTTAGTTCATGAGGTTACTAAAGATAATAATTTCCGCTTTAAATCTAATAATAAAATCACAGCACAAATACAGCACTATATATTTTTATGGCACAGATGTCATATACGTCTGTCATTACGTGTCATATTGTCACGATTTTTTTCCGATGCCAATTTGGTGAAAACCTCGTTACGATATCATCTATATCGCGGTTATCATATCAAGCAAAATAATAACACTTTGGCGCTAGTTAAGTACCCGGTGCATATATGACATTGGCGTCAGAAAAAAAACGCGTTAATATGGGGTGTATATGACATTGTGCCATTTTTATTATATTATTATGTTTGATCAATTAAATAAAGCTTTTTCATTCAGCTATTTTGAAAGTGCCTTTTATAATTTTCATTCCCTTTGATAACATTTTATTTCTAAATTTTATTTAGTATCAAATACATTTCCTGAAAAATATTTCCTTATCTCTTTTCTAGTTTCACAAAGTTTTATCTTTAATTAAACCAAAACAAACATTTATCTTAGAAACAATCCATTTTCTTTACATTTTTTCTTGCCAAGCCATTTCACTTTTTATAATCTTTCACACTATTACATATTTTTTAACAAGAAGAAAACATCAAGTTCTACTCTAAATTGCAATACAAGTAACAAAAGCAATTTCAACAGCCAATGAGATTCTTTTCCTGGAATAGTACAATAGTCTTTTTTATGGAGCTTTACTGTACTTTATAACTATATTCCAGAAATTGAATAAATAATTAAATTTCTTTAATGTGTAATACTTAAGCATAATTAAATCATTTTTATAATACATATAAAATTCAAATTATTAAATTTACCTGAATTTTTCAAATAAGATTACTTTTCATGTATTGCATGTTTAGAAAATTCAGATGATTATACAATTTTTATTTATAATACTTGAAACAGAATTGTACTATAAATTTAATAAACATTTAAATTTCCTTAATGTGTAACCCATAAATATAAACCTATAAGTATGTTATTTAAAATATATCAATTGATATTATTTATTATAAATACAAATGATTCCATTTTAGTATTCGGCCAAGCCGAACATTTGTTGGATCCCGAATTTTAACATATATTGTATATTTTTTACTACTTCTTACATTTTATCACGACTCTCTTTCTGGAGGGATGGGGGATGCAGGTTAAGGTCTTACTTTTAAACATTTGCTAACTATCAACGGAAGAAACAAATTTTTCATTTGAGGTAGGATAATTAAATTATTCAATTTATTTTTAAACTTCAAATTAAATTATGTGCCCCACACAGAATAAAATTCATTTATTCATATTGACATTGTTATAAGAGATGATCAATGTATTGATTTAAGGGCAGTTGGAAGCCCGTATACCTACCATGTTAAATTAATGTACCTTTTCTCAGAAACTGCCAAAGATATCCACTTGAATTTTTTTTATATACATAATATGAATAATTCCTAATAAAGTGAAGTCAACTTTATAAAAAGATATTCTTTAGTTATTTAAAAAAAACTGTAATAAAAACCACTTTTAAATAACAAAAAACTTGTATTTTTTGAAAGAAAAACTTTTTTATAAAAATTTTGTGCAAATGTTCATTTCAGAATGATCAGGGATATGTGTAAAATATTTTGGCAAGATTGTAAACAATAATATGTAGTAGTTTCTATGAAAAGGTACATTGAAGTTAATAAAGCAGGATTTCGAAAAAATTTAGTTTAAAGTTTACATATGCAATGTTTATCTATGATATAAACAAACTGAATTACTTAAATTTTTTTAACTTCTTGTTGTCATAGAAACAAAAGTAATATACCATTCAAAAGAGAGGAAAATAAAGGATCAAAATATTAGACTTTTTTCACGAATTTGATTTCCAACTGCCCATAAGAACTTGTGTGCACAGGAAGTGTGGGGGTGGACTCTAACTCTTTTTTCATAGGTAAGAAATGTCTTTTTTTTTAAATATAGACTCCATTTCATCACTATTAATTAAAAAATACATTCCATATCCTAAATGTAAAATCAGTGTTAAATCAATTTATCACTAAATCACAATATTTGATGGATGATAAAACGGTTAAAATTCCTACATTGCCCAGTCTCATACAGAACTTGCACAAATGATGCTGGATATGATTAATATGCTCCCTCTTGGCATTAAAAAAACGTATTTCACAACTCTTTTGTGATATAATATCGATTTCAAAGTAGAAACTTTGGATGTAAGAAGTACAACTAATAATATTAATGGTATTATACAAAATAGCCATGGTGATTCCCCAGATAATAATGATGATACAGAAACTAGTAATGAATTTCAGTAAAGAAACATTAAAACACAAATAAGAACAATTCCTCCACCAGAAGAAGCCGAAATTTCAAGGAGAAGAAATTTAAATAATTACATTTATTTTTACAATAAAGTAACAAACAGAGCAGAAATTTTTTCAAAATAAAGTGTTTTATAGATTTTAAACTTTATGGGGCACAAAGGAATATAAGCAGATTTTTTTTTTTTTTTTTAGATAATTAAGATGATCAATTATGTATCGTTCTACAAAAATACAAATAAGGCAGGGGGGGGGGGGAAATAGACTTTTAAACTTTGCATATTCTTCACTGAGGGAAGGAAGACAAAGAAGAAAGAGTTAATTTTGAAGAAAGTTATTTATTTATTTATTTTTATTTTTATTTTTTTTTTTTTTGGGGGGGGGGGGGTTAGATGACTATTTATTCATTATTATAATAAATAAAGTAACAAATAGACCAAAGTTATTATTGTACTAAATACATTAAAATAATAACAATTGACACAGTATTTCAGTTTTATATCATTTCTGAAAATCAACAAATCATCATTAGTCTATTTAGACAACACATAGTGAAAAATTATATTTTTTTTGTCTGTCTGTCTGGAATAGGCACAGAAATGGTTGCATAACAAACAACAAAAGATCAGGGGCAGATAGAAAATGTTTCCGGCTACAATCTGCAGTGTGTCACATTCCGATATCAAAAATAGTTTTTGAAGAAACTGAAAAGCTGGGAGAATTAATCAACCAATCTTTCAATATTCAAACACTCAGGAAGTGATCAATTTCAAGGAATCTTATGGCGATTGAAAGGCCTAATTTAAGTTTATAAATGATAATTCTGCCTATAATCTGCAGTTTGTCAGATTCTGATATCTAAAATAGCTTAGGAAAATACTGGAAGAATCAATCAACTAAACTTTCAATGATAAAAAACTCGAGAACTAATTGACCAATTTTGAAGAATTTTACAGCAATTGAAAGATCTAATTAAGATTTATATACAAGAGACAGTCAAAAAGTTCATGGAATTTCACTGTAACTCTTTAATACCACAATATAATTAATTTATTTGTTTACTAGCACTATATTTTGAACACACAATGGTGCACAACTTCCTCTCCTTGACCTAAGAAACCACATCATATCAAATACAAAACATAAGTGATATTCATTGTATTTTTTGACAACGAAGATGTGGTGCACAATAAATTTGTACCAAGCTGGACAAACTGCTAACGGCCCTATGTATGTGAATATTTTGAAAAGACAGTGGAGGCAATCTGAAGAAAACGTCTCCCCAAATGGCAAGCACGATGGTCACTGCATCATGAAAATACACGAGCCGTTAATTCCCAAACTGGCTCAGCCGAATTCAGCAATCTCATTGTTTGTTAATATTAATATTTTGGATTACTTTACTGTGATTTTGATCAAATTTAACAAAATAAATCAATTTAAGTCATTATAATTGCATTCTATTTTACATTATAGCCCAGGCAAATTAAAGTAAATACACCTTCAACCCGAGCAAAATTGCAATAGAAGCTCTGTTAACTGATTTTTAATCCGTAACCATTACTGAGAAATATAACCAAAATCAGACAAAATCCGATCACGGGAACACCCTTAAAAACGGATTTCAAAACGGACTGAATCATATGCCGTTTTGCGTTGTTGTGCTGTTGTATAGCTTTTAGTTGAGACGGAAGACGACAGAGGGCAGCACTAAACAATTTGGACTGCAAATATTCATTTTTTATCGAAGAACTGACAACCAATAATGCTTTTGGAACAGATAAAGTAAAGTATCTATAACTCATTCTAAACTGTATTACTACTAGACCGATCTCCTAACAGTCATCCGGTATGCGGTGAGTTTTTCAAGCTCCGGCAATGGGGAGATATATCTCCGGCCTCAGGCAAGCCCTATACTATATTTTCTTTCTATATATTAAGTCTTCCTGAACATTTTAAGCCCTACCGCATCAAAATCGGTCCAGTGGTTCGCGAGATACAGTTCTTTTAAATTTCTCTACTTTCTGTTAATCCCGTTCCTCTATTTCATGTATCCGCAATTGCAACTGGCTCCGAATCGATTCCAGTGCTTATAAATGCTAGTTGTGCATAACTTTCCCAGGCATCGGAACATTTTTAATAATATGCTTTAGGGAATTTTTCAGGGCAAATATCAGTATTTTTTAATAGAAGAATAAATCTAGCTTAAACGCGCAAAATTTTGCCTTATTTAAGAAGTAATTTTCTATAAGAAAATACTGGTACCGAAAAATTTCCTGGCTATAAAATTTCAGGACACGCATGACCCCTGCATTTATGGACATTTCATCACCAATTTACTTTGTTAAGGGGACTTTAAGCAAAGATATCGATATTTTTTATACATGCTGTGCTGTGATTGTGATCTGACCAGAGTAGTTTGTCATGTCAGTGTTTTTCAAGATTATATTTATGGTGTTAAATGATTATTTAACAGCGGATTACTACATTATTTGTGTAATTTGAAGCTTATACAACACTAGTGAGTGAGTTTTAGATTCTTTTTATAAATTTTAGTATTTTAATGAGCCTCTGAAAAGTACATGCTTTACCATTGGCGGCCATTCAATAATGCATCTCTGTAGAGATTATTGTAATGTTAACCTTTTTTAATTAATCTCTAACCTCTAACGTACATAATAAATGCTATAAACAGCTCCATACTGTGCTTTTTATTAACGTAAGTGTATATACTTTGCTCTGTTGCCAGTTTCAATTCAAAATATCAATTTTAAGTGTACTAAATGATGTTTTGAAAATAGTTAAAAATTGTGTTCTATGCTAACTTTTAGCTTCAAACTCCCATAGGAATAACATTGGGAGTGTGTAACTTTTATAAAATTATCAAAAATACCTATAAGAGACAGCAGACAGAAGAAGAGCAGCAATGACATTTAAAAAGTGGGCGATGTACTGGAACACATATCGCCATTTCATTCTGATTCTACTCTACGCAAAATTGTTACAGGCGTAACAGCTAAAAAAGAAGTTAATGTTGATGAGTTGCACTTATTTGGTATGATCATCATCTCCAAAATGATAGGGAAGGATATATTTAGGTATTCGGCTAAAAGGTCAAAGTAAGTGAAAACTCTAGGATCTGCTGCCGCCATTTGTAGTTATAAAGATGACTTAGATATGCAAATAGATCTAGCGCTCCTCTTCCAAAGAATGATGATTACTGGCACTTGTGGTGAAATGAATCTCGGAGATGTCATGCGTTATGAACCGCGTGCGCACCCTGCAGCATTATTTGAATCACCAAGTATGATGAGGAATTCAGACAAATCTCAGTTAGCTCAAGCACTAGCCAAACACATTAAAAATTTACACAATGAAAAATATGACAACGTGGAAAGTACAGAAAGGTACATATTGGATGGAGGATCTTTCTTGCGTCGCATTTCCTGGTGTAAAAAATGATACATATGAAAACATTGCTACGTCTTACGCTGATTTTATTGTTAAACAATATGGAAAACCTATCATGGTTTTTGATAATTACATTGGGTATCCAACAATCAATGATGTGGCTCACAGATGACGCTACAAAAAAAAAAAAACAACAAAAAAAAAAAACAGTAGAGATATTAATTTCAGCCCATACGTGAAATTTATTGGAAAAAAGGAAGAGTTTCTGGACAATGAAAAAACAAGCAAGCAATGACTTCCCTCATAGGCGAATTGCTTAAGAAACAAGGCTGTACTGTTCCCAACACAGATGGGGATGCCAATATAGACATTGTTCGTGCTCCAGTCTCATCTTCAGAAAATGCACATGCACATACCACTGTAATAGGTGAAGATACCGACTTGCTGATTCTCCTTCTTTAACAGGCAAAGGATAATGGCTTCAAGCTATACTATCGCAGTGACATAAGACGAGGATCATGTTCCAAACCAGTCTATCATATCCTCAGCATGCAATCTCTGTTAGGTCGTGAAAATTGCAACTTCCTTCTGTTTCTTCATGCTTTCACGGGCTGCGATACAACATCCAGAATTTTTTCGATTGGGAAATCCTCATCATTTCTCAAACAGATAAACAAGACAGAGCTCCGTTCTATTGCAAAAATATTTTGTTCAAATTCAAGCCTACATTCAGATATGGCTGAGGCTGGAAGAAAAGCAATGCTTCTGTTTTATGACTGCAAGGCACTGGATTCTATCGACAAACTATGTCCCCAAATGTTGGTAAGGAAAGTAACTACAGTAAAATCATTTATTACACCTGAACGTTTGCCTCCGACCGATTCTTCTACAAAATATCATAGCTATCACACTTACTTACAAATAAATATCGGAAGAAAGAACCAAGCCAGCAGAATGGGACTGGTATGTAAAAAAATACTCGTGCTACCCAATACTCTGCGAGTGACTACCAGCTACAGATTATTTACTTAATATGATTCCATGTTCTTGAAAGACAAACTGTGCTACTTTACGATGCTGATGCAAGCGTAATTGATTGCCCTGTTCTACAGCTTCTGGGGTGTGCCAAGTCAATGGATGTAACAAGAACTACCTAACTTCTAATTATAAATATGATGAAAACTATTGATACGTTTTTTTCTTCACTGGAACATTTCTGTAAAAATGAACTTAAGCAGTAATTTGTCAGAAATAGTAGACTTTTGTGTACTGTTTATCGTTTTTGACTATACTTCAAAGTTAAATTGTGAAAATAAAGCGATATATTCTCTGCCTTAGTTCCAGAAAATCCCCTCCGCCATTTTGAAATCTGTATATAGGGGTGTTCCCATGCTCAGATTTTGTCTGATTTTTAGTATGCTATTAAGCAGTAGTTCCTGATTAAAAAATTCTGTAAAAAGCTTCTATTGCAATTTTGCCCATGTTCAATCACAAAATGCCTGGACTATTACACTACTTCATAAGAAAATAAATATAATTTTCTACTATATAAAAATCAGTTTTAGCCAATCAGATTAGCTCGGCTGAGCCAATTTGGGAATTAACGGCTCGTCGAAAATACTTCCTCCCTCACATCAATTGTTGTGCAGACATGGCTCGCAGAAAAGAACATTCCACTCCTCCAACAGCCTCCCTACACACCATATTTAACACCATCAGATTTCTGATTTTTTTCCAAGCTCAAAATGGGCCTCAAAGATCACCATTCTGACACCGTAGAAGACATAAAAACCAATGAGGCAACTGAACTTGGGAAAATACCAAAACAGGATTTTCATCGTTGTTTCCAACAATGTCAGGAGCGGTGGGGGTAGAGCAAGCATGTGTGTTCTGGCAGAGCCTACTTTGAAGGTGATTAAGTAAATGTGTACCTATATTGTGGTAATGAAGGGTTACAACAAAACTCTAGAAACTTTTTGACTGCCTCTTGTATAACAATAATTACATTTTTAGCTTATGACATAAATTTTAATTTAAAAACCATATTGATTTTCCCCAAAAAACTCTAAAGATCTTATAAAATACAAATGCAACACAATGGGTTGCTACACAGCTAGTAGATAAATAAAATATCCATATTTAAATAAACTACCTGCAACTTCAAGTCGATTTTTTAAATTCTGGTGCAATTCCTCTAAGGGCTGAGTATATTCAAGTGCAGTACCAAGTTTTACTTCTGCAAGACGCAACTCAACTTGAGAGTTTCTCTCTTCATACAATCTAAAAAAATTGTCAAAGTGAAGAAAAATCAGTGACAACAAATATTAATTAAAAACTTGCCAAGAATAAAAACATGGTCATGAACAAAAGTAAACATCTTTAAATTTAAAAAATGAAATTGTTGAATGAAGAAATGCTTGTCAAAGACTCTAGAGAAGAAAAGGAATCTGAGCAGATGAGATACAATGCATTAAGCTCTGCTATCAATGAAGATAACATTCCATTCCACAGGTTGGGTAAAATGTACAGAAGAACTTTTTCTAATCTACTTAGTTTATATAAATACAACTTCTAGAACCCAAATTTTGACAAATATAACTTTCTTTCTCATTCATAGCAATTTAATTACAGTCGAACCACGTTAATACACGAATCAAGGGACCTATCAAAAATCGTGTATTAAACGGGTTCGCATATTAACTGAAGTTTGCTAATTTCGACCAGTAGTGCATATAATAACAACCTATATGGATAAAACACACCTTTATGACAGTTTTCAGCGTTTTTAAGACATAAAGTGACATTTTATTTGTTTTTATCACTATGCGTTTATTAATCAGGAACGTTCAATATCTGGAAATTCAAATAACAGTTATTGTCTTAAGTAAAAATCCTATGTCTTTTCAAAATTACATTTATCATATACGTCACTTAAAACTGAACAAAACGAACATAAAAATTTGTGCTAACCATGATGTAAACTAAAACTAATGTTAATAAAATAAAAATTTTTGTTAGCTATAGAGAGTGAACAGCGTCGATAATACTAAAATATCGATATAAAAAACCAAAAGTTAATAAAGTCAATGACATAAAAATTTCTTTTTGACATGCGGCTGCGCCATCAGTATGATGTTTTGAACCCTATAAAGAAAGGGCATGTTTACAAACAAACACTTCCGTCAACCAATATACCACTACATTTTTTGTCATAATGATCATTGCAGGAATCGTCTTGGCGACGTAGGCCAATCGTGTCATAGACCTGTTAAACGTAGACCAATCAAATTTCCAGAGATCATGTGCACAGTAGGAGTCATAAGTAGCGGACAGTTTTTTCTTGCTGTTCCACAGTAGTTCGACCAACAGTGACGTCAGCTGCCCTTTCCTTATTCAGCTGATGGCCCTACTCGTCGAGGGCCCTTCTGTCAATGACGATATAAACTTTATGAGAAAACTGAACAACTCCGGAACTGTGAAGGATGGAAATCAGGCAGGGGGCACAGGTTCATTCTCTTCATGTGGTTTGCCAGTCGCAATTGATGTCACCCAGAATTCGGAGCTCGGAGGTTACTAGATCTTTGTCGATATTAATGAACGTGTCTAAATCAACAAAATCTTCCCTTATAGTTTCTTGTTCACCAAACCAATGTTATCTAACATCAGGGTGCAATGTCGGCTCTTTACAAATGATGTCCTCACTACTTCCAAAACCCCCATTTCTGAAACAATTTGCAATCGTGGTTGGTGTGACATTCTCCTATGATACAGTAAGCATGTGAACATCGAGGATTTTAATAGCATGACACTTTTAGCAGTAAAGATTGCTGCCGTGTTCCATTTGGTGAAGGTATCTTGTTACTATGCGAGTCTTTTAATTTTCCTTAGTGCTGTTAATGATTCCGTGGTTCATTGGGTGAGTGACACTGTTCGAATTTGAGGAAAAAATTCAATTTGGGCATTCCTCAGGCCTTCGTTATTTTCCGGATGCGCAGGGCAGTTGTCCACAGTCAATAACACTTGCCGTGATTCTTTTCCCATACGGCGGTCAAAATTACGAACCTGTGTTAAAAAAGGGTGCCCGTCGTCGAAGCTCTGCACTGACTTTCGTACAGGGAAGGAAGATTTTTGACGTTTTTAAAGCATCGTAGGTTGCTGGTTTCCCTATGACCAGAAGCTTTAACTTGTCTGATCCATCAGATTTGGTATCGAGAAGAGTAAGACGCTCTTTGCTTAATTTACACCTAGGACATGTTTCTATTTTATAGCCGTTGTTTTGTTCGATGTCATTTTGTAAAAATGCCCAAATGCATCCAGGTTGTAAATACCACGGTTTAAGTAGTTTTTACAAACTACGGAAGCACATATGTTTTCCATCAATTGAAGTCTTCATTGTTGAAAGCTGCTGATTCATCACACACTTTCTTGAATTTTATTCCGTGGTGAGCTTTAAATCGATGTAGCCATTCATTTGAGGCATTGAAATCTTACAATCCCATTTTTCCTCTACGGACTTCATTTCCTCGTCTGAACAGTCCCTTTTAGGCTATCAAATGAAAACAAATCCCATTTTGGCTGCAACATCAGAAGCTTTTTCTAGGATTAACATGCAGCTTATTGGGGTATTCACAGATCGTGCCGTGAACAAACGACTCTCGGAGGGTCTTCTCCATGTCCTCAAACTTGGTGATTTTAATTTCTTGTCCCTTGTTTCCTCACTCAATAACAGCTTGTTTAACGATGACAAATGTAGATCGCACCGTGAACAAACGACTCTCGGAGGGCCTTCTCCATGTCATCAAACTTGGTGATTTTAATTTCTTGTTCCTTGTTTCCTCAATAACAGCTTGTTTAACGATGACATTCCTAATCTTCAACAAAGTCTTTAAAGTTGATTCCGTATGCCTTTTTCTTTCGAGAACGCCGACTTATTCAGGATAGCTTGGACATTATACCGGTTTATAATTTGTAACTTCTCAGTGACAGAGAGAGACTTTTTAAAAATATGTTTTGCTCCTTTTGCCATCGTAAAAACAAGATTAAACTTTTAAAAGCACACGTGGATATCGTAGATCAGATTCTACCGGGAGCGACATACAATCCTCTTCCTTTCTAATCACAGCTCCCTGACCAAACAGCGAATCAGCACCGCTCTAAGTCAGCATGGGGGTCACATTGTTAGCAGTATAATTTTCTCTATTCTCTTTCTGACCTGTTTGACTATAAATAGTAATCAGCGCCAAGAAAGATTTCTCCTTTAAGAAAGAAGTTCAAAACTGAGAATTTTAGTAAAGCTATTCATGGAAGTAATAAATTTAGACAGAAAAAAGCATTCCTAGTTTAAAGAATTGTCGTATGTAATGCTTGGGGCATTATTCCTTCTAAAATCGCCTCGGTTTCAAAACAAGTTCATTCGCGTATTAAACGTAGGTTTTTATTGCCAAGGGACTGATAAAATTTTGCGTCTTAAGCGGGTTCGTGTATTAACCGTTCGTGTATTAGGAGGGTTTATTTTAATGCAAAAGATAGGTGTTGTTCAAGGGACCGAAGAAAATTTGCGTATTAAGCAGGGCGCGTATTAACGGGGTTCGACTGTATTTAAAATTGGGCACTTTTATGTTACCTGGACCAATACCTTGCCAATAGCAGTATTTATTTTTCATGTAATGTAAATTAAAAACAATGATTCAATGAAATGAAATGAAATGTTTTGCTTAATGATATTACTACTTTATTTTATTTTATTTATTTATTTTTTTTTTTAAGGGAATGAGTGAAAGACATGTATTTTAAATTAAATCAGTAAAAATTTTATATTAAAAATAAAATTAATGCAATACGAATGATGGCAATGGGAGCAATATTTGGCAATTTATCACTCATAGAATTATGTAGCTTACAACAAGTGGGTAAGTGTGATCACAGATCGCACAGAGGGTTTCGTTTAATATTCCTTTCAAAAGACTTTATCCTTTTGAAAAATCTGTTAGTTCCACATTTCGCAACCAGTAGGCGCACTCGATTCTAAACAAACCTCTATCCGAACGAAAATCCGTTTTACATACTATCCGTAGATATATTAGTCGAGGGGATTGGGCCCATAGTACCCGAGATCAGTAGACACACCTGGCGGTAAAAAATGGAACTAAAATATGTACGGCTATAGTGCATAATATGAAAGAATGGTCAAAGGGGTGTCGGCAAAAGTTGGAAAATTTCTCCCTGGGTGAAAAGGGCAGAGGTTAGAAAAATTGCTTAAAATACACAAGTTAGAGCCCGGAGGGATAAATAATATAAGACTTTTTGAAAATTTTATGATTTGTCGTGTGTTCTGAGGTATTCAGCTATACGTATGCAAAATTTCATGTCTCTAACTTAATTAGGGGCTCTGCTCAAAGGGTTAAACGTAAGACTTTTTCAAGATTTTATGATTTGTCGCCTGGTCTCAGGTGTTCTGCTATAAGTATGAAAAATTTCAAATCTCCAATTTAATTAGGGGCTCAGTTAGAAAGACTTGCTTAAAACACACAAGCTGGAGTTGAATAGGTTAAACATAAAATTTTTTCAAAATTTATTATTTGACGTGTGATCTGAGGTGTTCAGCTATAAGTATGCAAAATTTCATGCCTCCAAACTAATTAGGAGCTCACTTAGAAAGAATTGTTTAAAATACACATGCGGGAGCCCAAAGGGTTAAATGTACGACTTTTTCAAAATTTTATCATTTGTTGTATGATGTGTGGTGTTCAGCTATAAGTATGCAAAACTTCACGCCTCCAAACTAATTAGGAGCTCACTTAGAAAGAATTGTTTAAAATACACATGTGGGAGCCCGAAGGGTTAAATGTACGACTTTTACAAAATTTTATGATTTGTCGTATGATGTGAGGTGTTCAGCTATAAGTACACAAAATTTCAAGTCTCCAACATGTATAGTTTCTGAGAACGGGTTCTGTGACAGACGGACAGAGGAGCGAGACGAATAGGATTTCGTCAGATGAACGAAACCCTACAGAAGGCAATAAAATAAAGAATTAAGAGATCAACAACCTGCTCTGGCAAAGTTGTAGTCGTAAAAAAAAACAAAAAAAAACAGAGCATACATGCTAGAGAATTATTATTATGATAATATCATGAACATTTATGGCTAGCGTATATGCTATAGCCTTATTTGAGAAACAGAGGTACAGTATTATACAAAACTTCTTTAAAAACTTCAAAAGGTATACAGTATATACCTCATTATACCCTCCACTACATCCCTGAACTCTGGTTCTAAACTGAGAGCATTCAAGCAAGGCTATTTTTGAAAATGACCAAAGCAAACATATTTCTATTATTCATTTTACTATCATAACTACAACAGTCAACAAGAATATTGTCTTCAATTTTACAGACATGCTACAGGCTGAACAAAAAACAAAATAAAACTTTTACAGCCTCATGCACAAAAAGAACTGGCAAAATTTACAACTTTTTAACGAATTTCGTGTTTTTCTTGCGATTCTTTGACAAAATTCACGTTTTTTCTGCAATTATTTGACCAAATTGACATTTTCCACAATCCTTTGACGAAATATGCATTTTTTCTACAATCCTTTCATGAAAAGGAAATATGCATTTTCCCAAGATCGTTTGATGAAAATAAAAATTGCATTTTTCTGGACCCTTTGATAAAATTCGTGTTTTTCTTCTCAAATCTTTTTATGAAAATCGCATTCTTTTGATGAAAATTTGCGTTTTCCCACGATCCTTTGACGAAAATTGCGTTTTCTGAGATCCTTTCACAAAAATCACGTTTTTCTGCAATACTTTGATGAAAATGTGTTTTCCAAGATCCTTTGATGAAAATCACGTTTTTCTGCAAAACTTTGATGAAATTCGGCTTTTTTCCTCGACCATTCAGACAAAGCAGACGATAGTTGCGTGCGACTGGCTATGTTTTTATGCTGTTCGTTTCTATATGTGGGGTAGGTCATGGAAAAAAGAAGGTCGAATGAGAAAGGGTTGGTTGGTTGGTTGTATTTATGTTGGCCAATTATCTGCACATGGGATATAGGCCCAAAGGGGGAGGAGTGCCTTCCGTGGAGGTCTTTCTAAGGGAACCTAACCCGTATTAACGCTTGGAGAACCAAGGTTCGAAGAAAACCACGAAAACTCCGAACAATTAGGCCGACGGGCGCGATTGGGACAAATGAGAAAGGGAGAGAAATAAACTGAATTTGGTGCTGTTCATACTCTCGTTTTTGTTACATTTCGTCTGATACCACTACCCCCCTCCCCTCCTAAAAATGCCAACAAATTTTAATGCAGATTTGCCTCGATCCCAGGAATGATAAAATTGAATGCCGAAAAAGCAGAATTCTACATTTTTGTGGAAAAGTAGCATGTCTGATTTTACTGTTATAATGAAATTCATGCTCTGTGATAATACATTTTGAAAGGAACTTAAAATTTCACTACAAACATTTCATATTTTTTTCTTTCAAATAATTTGTTATACTGCAATTACCCCAAATGTAAATTTTTGATTCTCTATCTCAAAAAATATATTAAGTATTTGTTAAATTATCTTTGAAAACTGCATTAATATTGGAAAATACATTTTGAACATTAAGTAAAAATGTATAGAGTACAATTCAAATAGTGGTATAGCATTTTTTTTTTTTTTTTTTTAGAGTAAAGGTACTCATTTGAAATACATAAGTATATTGTAAATTTACTACACATATTTGCTAATATTTACCACAAATGAAATGGTAGGAAATTTAAAGCATAGTTCTAAAAAGTTGTCAATTTCATGTATATTTGCTTATATGAGTCATTTTCATGGAAAGGTACATTTTATGCTTCCGAAGGTGTAAATATCAGGAAATGTAGATAATCTCCTAATATTTTCATTCATATTGATATTCAAGTTTTAAGTAAGCTAGCAAATACATTTCAGTCAAAATAATTTTAATATTTAACTTAATCTTTTAATGATTATAAATCAAAAATTCCCTCTATTGGACATCCCTACCCTACATCTAAAACACAACATTCATTTCACTAATGTTTAAACAATTTAAATTTAATAAAAAAAATTTCAATAATAACTAATTAAAAGTCTTTAGTTAAGGTATAACTATAACTTAATATTTTTTAAAAAATATTTTGTTTTACTAAAGAATTAATTTATAAATTTTGTCCCTGGCCAAAATAGTCTACCCCGTGGACACTGAAATTTTTTTAAAAAGTGCCATAGTACATGCCAAATCATCATTAGATAGTTTGGGAGAAAGAAAGCATTTTTGTTTTTTCAATATAATTCTTTGTTTGTGAAAGTATTGAATCATTTCCAGTTTATTAGTTCTATTTGGAGTATGTCAAAGTTCCCAGTGTATACTCAGTGGTCATCATAAATAAGGTAAGAAAATGCTAATATATAATTATCCTCTTAAGACCTGAAGATAAAATAATACTGCAAATACTCAATCATTACTTTTACACAAACAAAACATCATCCTAGATGATAGAAAAAGCCCTTTTTCATAAATTGATACTTTAGGGGACTTCATAATTTAGTTTGGAAAATATAGATCTAAAATTACTAAACCCCTAAAATGTCAATTTAATTAACAATAAAATAAATCATACAATGACAAATTTAAGATCTTTAAACAAACAAATGATCTACAAATTCTCAAAAATTTTTATGGATAAGTATTTAAGTTAAATAATTATGAAAATTACTTACTTCCTCGACCACACTGTCTTGAAGGCATTTTGCAAACTCAGATGAAAATAACATTTATTTTATGGGGAAATCAGCATCGATGCTGCCTTTGATTCGTTTGTTTTTAAAGCAAAAAATATTCAACTACATAGAAATGAAGTCAAAATGTAAAAAAATCAAACAGTTTATATTTTATGAGGTAAAGAATAGAGGTGCACATTTGTGTACCTCGGGTCTGAAGAGGTTATAATACAAAATGCACACAGCTTTGCATTAATAAAAATAAATGTACCATTTTAGCAACCTGAAAACCAAAGTAGTTAAACATTTAAAACTTAATTTTTACTGATACAGTCTAGTGTATCAGTCATTTATCAAAATACTGTGTGCAGTATAAGGAGAAGTCTCAAATACAAAGAGAAAATTTAAAAGTAAGGAAATCCTGACGTGCATTGTTTTTCAGAGAATTACATTCTCTAAATTTAAAAGTTAAAAATATTTTTTTTAATTTAATTTTGCCTTTTTCTGTGTAAATGTTACTTAACGGTTTAATTATAATAAATAAACAAAGATCAAGACTTATTCAATTATGTCTTCCTTTAAATTTTTGAAATGAAAATACCCTTTCTAATGACTTAGGCCATATCAGAATTTTAAAAAATAACAAACTTATATCGCAGTTACCACTCTGCTCGTAATATTAAGACAAATAACATAAGAAGACTTAATCACAGAGTACATTAATTTAATTCCAGGAAAGATAGCATTTTAATTATAAAGATATAATTATATTCATCATGTTATGAAAATAGAAATCTGAAACTGACTAGTCTGAGAGCAGAAAAAAGAGGTTAATTTGAAAACAGAGAGACCACTTAGAATGCATAATCGACAGTTGAGTTTTGAATAGAATGAAGGCATTTAGCGGAAAACTAAGTTATGACAGAAGAACATTTTCCATGCTAATGACTGACATCATCTTGTTCAATTTGCAACTGTTTATCTCCAATACAATGTGAAAGTTAATGCAAACATAATGCTTTAGTTTTTCAATAAATGAATTTTTAGAATTTTGAAAGATGCTGGTTATTTAAATAGGAAGCCCAGTAGCATAGTGGTCAGCACGCCTATCTGCCACGCTACAGGTAATGAGTTCGGCTCCCAGCTGGGCAATGCTCACTCAACCTTTCATCCCCTTGGGTCGATAAAATGAGGACCAAGCTTGCTTGGGAACTGAATACCGGCCTCACGTTGGTCTGACCACCCAGACGGGACACATGCTGTGGCACCTCGGGGCCCAGGGTCAAATAAACAGAGTTGGACATTGCAGGCCCTGATCCTTCATGGATCATCAAGCCACAGGTTTAGTTTTTTAGGTTATTTAAATGGGTTCCATTAAAAGTACCAAATAGAAAATTTTCTTGGGGATCATGGCATTGAACACTCTAATGGTGCCCAATCTTCCCATTATTCTATCAAAATTTAGCCAGCTATTAGGGGGAAAATACCCTTTCCAAAGGGAATTCAAGTACTATTTTGGAATGAAAACTCATTGTTGTACATTTATGGGAAAATATGTCTCAATAGCTTTTGCAATCTTCTTTACACTCTTTGTTTTGCCAGCCTGGTTTTTGTACGTAAAGATGGAATTTTGTAATTGATTTTTAACCCATTTCCTGATAGGCTAGAATTATATAAATTATGATCACAGTGTGATTCCGATGACAATACACCATTTTAATATTTTTAGAACTTAATTATAAATTAATGCATTAATTTCACAGCATTTTCCATTAGCCTGCCAGAAATGATAAATCGCCCACTGTAACTTGTACAATTGTATATGAGTTGAAACAACAATGGATTTAATTATGTACCAATACATGCTTGCCAAAATAGGTCAAATGGCTACAAAACTGCAACAATGGAACATTTAAAAAGCTAAAAAATAGAAAATGAATTATAAATAAAGAATAAAGGATGTAATATAAAAAAACACTTAGTTATTAATTAATAATTTAATGTTAATAAATTTATGATTAGGGGCTGTTCAAATATTACGTAAGCATGTTTTTGACTATTTTTGACCCCCCTCCCCCCTTGTCAGCAAAAATAAGCAAATCGCGAACCCCCCCTTAATAATTACGTAAGAAAATTGGACCCCCCCCCCCTACTTAAAAAAAAAATTAGGACACAATACAAATTAAAAAACTCTACTCGACTAATATAACTACTAAATAATAATAAACGCTTGTTTTATTTCTTTACAATTCTATTTAAGAAAATTTCTTAGATCACAATTTTAGAAGAACTTAGCCATTTGAAAAATTTAAATTTGAACATGACAATATCTATCCCGATGCTGACCACGGCTGCTCAAGCCATTTTTCCATATCTGTTATGATATTGGTTTCCAGTTTTACTTGATTATCTTCATCGCATTCTTTTCGAATGCAATCTTTATGAACTTCATCTTCATTGATCCACTCAACATCTTCCATATCTTCCACGAATCTTACGAAGCGCATAAGTTCATTTGCTCGACGAGCAGCAATTCTCAATGGTCGTATAAGGCAGTCCTTCTCGCTTTTTTCACTCTGTTGAATTTTTTTGTGTCTGTTTGCTGACTTCTGAGATGCATGATATTGACCACAACTTCCACAAGTTCTTGCGGATAATTGCGTGAACTTTATGGAAGAACAAAAATAATCATACAGCATCTTTAAAAATCCCTTTTCTGTACTATTCAGATTTAAGGCCAGACGGAGACTTAAATCTATAAATTCCCCCTCTCCACTTGTAATGATGTCATTTGACGATTGTATCATTTTAATTGGAGGAGGAATGAATCGTCCTTTTAATATACGAAATAATCCACTACGTGCAGGAGAGCAACAATTCTTTTTTTCGCATTTTGCAATTTGCAGCAAGTATTGACTTTCTTGTACGAGCTTCGAATACCAATCCAAGCCATAACCAAGAGACTCTAGTTTGCCTGAATCAACATATGTGGCAGTAACGGGATAACTGTCAATGTTTAATGAGTTCCAGATATCTGCCATCTGTGAGAGTTTTACCAGCTTATGCTAAGTTATTTTGCTCCATTTCTTCATCAGTAGTGCGACCGTTCTCATCGAGATGGGAACCATAATGGTTATGAGGGTGTATAAGACAAGACAGTTCTCGACTGAGTGGTGTCATTCGCCTTTCTACTCAATTATATGCACTTCTTCCAGGAGCATTGCACGCTATGAAAATTCCATCCAAATCATGCTTTTTGAAATGGTTAATAGCAAACGATATAACTTTCTGGTAGCGGGGATTCTCGTCTGGATCTCCATCAACCGTAACTATGATTAGAGGTTTGATGAAACCCTCTTCTGTTTTCACTATTTTTTCAAAATCTTTGAGTATTAATAGAATTTCAAAATCCTGAGCATGAGTATTTGGTGTGGAAGAACTGTGTTTCCCATTTCTTATAGCTATTAACGTTGGACCAGAATAACCTATGTATGGCTTTACTTTGACCTGCCATACCAGGAGCAATCACAATACCAGCGTAAACACATGGGATAAGTTTGCGGCGTTCAGCGATGACTCAGTCGTGATCGCTTAAGGATACACGATACTCCATATGCATCAGTATCAGAGCCTGTTTATTGGCTGCTGCAATTCCCAAAGGTAGGCGTGCTTTGTCATCATGTGAAAGAAGAAACACTTGCATGGGTCCAAAAATTGAAGCTAAAGTTTCTAAATAATGGATGGATATTACTGCAAATTGGGTATCAATGTGAGATCGGTGATAATCAGCCAGAATCCAAGAAAGTTTTATCGGCACTGTGGTGGCATGTCTTCGACATTCGATGGTTGAGGAATTTTTTGGAAGCAAACGAAGATATGTTCTACTCCTGCTTATTGCAAAACCAACCTTTTTCAGTTTTGCAGTCAAGTCATCGAGAGTTTTGACACTTCGGACTTGTTTCTTCTTTTTGCATCTGCAGCTCTTCCAATAATAGCTATGTCTGCTATTGCTTTAAGTAATAATGGTTGTTTAAACTTGGTCTTCCTACTGATTCCCTCAAAGCCATTTTTTTTTATGTCTGGATTATCATGGCAGATTTCTCCAAGCTTTGTTCGTTTGGTGGTTCGATGTTTTCTTTGGTATTCAGCATTTTGTCGTTTCCTTTTTAAGGATTGTTTTTCCTTTTTTGAGATTACTGGAAACCTTATTTATCTGTTTTTGAATTTGAGATACATTGGTTTCAATTCAATTGCGTTACATTTCATTTTTAGTAAGGTTCAAAATTTGAAAACAGTTAGAAGATTATCTGCTACAAAACCAACATATTTTTTAATTTTTTCCCCCATGGATGCATTACTTTTTGAGTTATTTGAAAAGAAAAAATAAGGCTTAGCTTGGCTACGCCATATTTAAAAAGTAATAACTCGTTTTTTGACGTTCTTTTGGTCTTTATTTATTCCCATACTGACCATGTTTTGCCAAGGCTACACGGTCATTTTATCTTATCTATCTTTTTTCCAATTTTTCCAAGTAATTATGTAAACTTAAAGTTATGATAAAATATATTTAAAATTTTAAGAATACATTGATTATAATTACCTTTATAAAATAATCAAGAAAGACTGATTTCTTTTTGGTTGCCTTACGCAGTTCGTCCTCAATTCTTTTTAGCACCAATACGTCTAACTCTTTGTCAGTTTTAGAAGACTTTTTGTACTGTCGCCACACATCATTAGTTTTACATTGGATATCCTTCAAAGGTTTATCTGATGCAGACTTTTTGAAACTTTCAAAAAGTTTTTTATACAAGATTTCTCGAAATGAAGACATATTTCTGATTTTATTTATTTTAAACACCACTACACTGCAGTACTGAGAGGTAGAGGTCTGTACAGGCCGAAATTTCCAGGCCCGGGCCCGGCCCCGACTCATAGAGAAAAAAATTCGGCCCGGCCCGTACAAAAAATTATTGGCCCGGCCCGATAAAAAAGTTAAAAGTTCGGCCCAAGCCCGGCCCGTCTCGGAAAAAAAGTTAAAATCTCGGCATTGCTCGATTGAATTTCTACAAAACATTGATTTTTATGTCGATTTGGTTAAAGATTTGTCTCGTACGAGGAGTTCTGGCCAAAAATATGTCTTAACTATTTTTTTATGTTTATAATCTTCATTTTTATAGAAGTGGCGCAGGCTGCGACATTTATTTTTTTAATCAATCTCTATTTCTTGTATGTAAATGAATCCGCTATCATTAATATCGTTAATCCATATTCCATGTATTGAAGTGCTAAAAATCTGAAAAATGCTATGCAGTAAAATCTTCTAAAACGGAATTGCATAAAAAAGAAAAAAAATCCGTTATAGACAAGTGCCCTTCTTAGCAAGTTGTAAATGTATTATATATCCTATTCTTACGTATTAGCATATTAATTTTCTATGGATCAACACGTTTTTCAGTTTATAACAGGATTTCGTCATAGACAGGTTCCTTCTTGCATGTTTTCTTATATTTTCATTTAGCTATATTTTAATAAGCGTAGAAATCTACTATTCTTTAAAAAAGAATAAATTTGAATGTTTAATTGTAGAATAATAGCGATTTAAAAATGTGTATATTTTTTTCAAAATTTTTTGAGCCTGACCTAATTTTACTGGCCTTTGAACGGATCAGGCCACGCCGAGACAATGATTTTCATACGGGCTGCGTCAAAACTAGGGCTTAAAATTTTGGGCTTGGAATGAAACCAGTCCCGGCTCTGTACAGAAAAAAATGGGCCCGGCCCGATCCCCCAGGAAAAATGTAAGGCCCGAACCCGGCAAGGCCCGTAAAGAGTAGTAACTAAGCCTGGCCCGCCCCGAGTGCCGTGAATGAAAATATGCCCGAGCCCGGCCCGTGCAGATCTCTACTGAGATGTTTTCAAAACTCACGAGACACCAGACAGTAGAGCAGTCGGTCACTATGGTTATGGGGTTCAACCACTTGACAGAGGAGGGGTGGAAACAAAAAAGATGGAATTTTACTTACGTTTTGGAAGCTTTCCCGGAAAACTCATATTGTCACAATACATCATATCGCATCGGTCCATTCAATTCTATTCTATTCTATTCTCACAATTAGAAATAGTAGTAAGTTCTTAGAGATAATAAGCCCTCATGCATCAAACATGAACAGTCACCTCTAGATAAAAGAGATCGTTTATGTTTTCCTTGTGCGGTCAAAATAGCTGACATCAGAACTTCAAGTTTATATTCTTTTGCTGTTTCTTTATTTCAATTTGAAATTTTATATATATATTTTTTTTTACAAGTTAGAGATTCTGAAAATGTCTTACGTAAGCATCATTAAAACCCCCCCTCCCCCCTTGTCAGCAAATCGCTGATCAAAAATAAGCAAATCGCTAACCCCCTCCCCCCCCTTAGGTGCTTACGTAATATTTGAACGGCCCCTTATATGTTGAGAAATCAATTTAGAAATCCTAAAAACATAGTTTAAATAATGTTTCACTCACTTTTTCTTTCATGATCATGTCATATTAAAAAAAAGAACCAGAAGAAAAATTATACATTTTTAATAAGTTCACTTGCTTGCTTTTTCTACTGAGCATAAAAAAAAAAGGTAGTCAACTTTTGATAATCGAGTTTGGTGCCCATGCAAAATTGCTAAATTAATGTATTGTAATGGTAAGTTTTGGGAAAAACAAACTGCAATAAACAAATTAGGTGCGATTTTTAAAGATGAACACAGAATGCTAACAAAAGCATCTTTAAAAAAAAAAAAATTATTTTCACTTTTACACCTATTTCATTAGTGTGAAAAAAAGACTGCACGAATGTATTTCTCGAAATGGTGAAATATTGAAAGATATAGAAATCATATATTTTGTAAATTAGAGTTTCTTGAACTAAATAATGTAATTTTCATTGTGTAATGTAATCAGTGCTTTCCTAACATCAATGTTAACATTGCAATAACATTAACCCTTTTCAGTGCAGAATTTGTTTTGGGGGGGAATTCAACTGCACTACGCAGGCACAATACGTCATCACTGCTATGCCTATGACGCACTACAGTGAGCACAATATATGCCGTGAACGCCTAGGTGACTTTTGTCGACGCTTACTGTAGTTTACAGCACCCAACTTCTAGATGTCCACTCCCGCACTAAAAGGGTTAACATAAACTATATTTATTTATATGCTTGTCAATTTTCTACGCCTTACTATAACTTAACAATCAATAGCTGGAAAGTGACAAATAATTAGTTTTTCATTTTCTCTTATTTTTGGCTATGCAAAAGCTAAAGGAAAAAAAAAGGGGTCAACTTAAAATAAAAAAAAATACATAACTTTATACTTACTGCTCTTTAACATGATAGAACTGGGCCTGAATTTCAGCCATCTGTGTAATACATTCACTAAGTTTTTTCTCACAGTCTTCATCGTCCAAGTCTATAAGACACAAAATGAAATACATTATAATATAGTAACTTAAAATAATTTGCATCCTACAATTTAAATATAAAAACAGATACTTTTCCTTTATCCAGTTGCAAACAGCAAATCAAATATATTGCTTCAATTGCCAACATTTCTCAACATGTTCTACACAGATTTATAACAGCTGATGCTTGACTATTTTATTAGATTTCTAATGTGTTTAGCTATGATGAAAATACGATACTTACTTATTGTCCTAAGTTTAATAACAGATACAGTTATTTGAATTGGAAATTAAATGCATTTTTATAGCTGCCTTCTGGTTTTTTAAAAGTCAAATAAACATAATTTGAACTAGAAATGTTACTTAATAGATGAAATCAAGTAAGCTCCACATAGAAACTTGACACATTTTATTAAATAACTTGGCTCAAAAAAAGTTAGATATGCATTTTATCATTCATAACACATATATTCCAATATGGATACTAATTTGTTACAATATAATTTCTGTTTATCAAAACAAAATATTTCTATATATCCACATATTTGTTTTTGAATGGGTAGCCTTAACATAGCAAAATCAACAAATCTTGTTTCCATATATACTAATGAAAGTTTTTATTGCACTTTATTTTTGCTGCAAAAAGCATTTTGTTTGATGATTGTACAGTACAGAAATGCTGTTTCAATCAAATTTACATTTTTCCAACTAGCAGGGTTGGTAAAAAAACCAAAAACACCGTTTTTTTTTTGGTTTAAACCAGGTTTTTTTAAAATAAGTTTTCCTATTACATATACATTCATATTTATTGATAAAAATAAACATTGTTGGATATATAAGTAATATAACTTCATTTAAAATTAATTAATTACAATCAATTATGTAGAAAATTGAAATCATTTAATATATAAACATTTTTTATTAAAAGCTGTCTTATGTTCCATGAATAAAATGCTCTACATAGAAAAACATTGATACCTTGAAAATCTTAATAAACAATCTTTTAATTACTAGTAGTAGGGGAGACCAGGGTACAGTGGACCACCCCTTATATTTTACTTATTTTTAAATTTTTAAAGCTTTTCTTTTAGGCTAATTGATAAGAGAACTGGATTGATTACGTATAGCTTTCAGAACACATTGTTAGCTCAAAACGAACCCTTTTAACCTGACTGGTTGTTTTGAGCTCCTAAAAGTAAAAATTTTCATCATCATACTTTTCTTTATTGAGTAATTAAAGGTTATGAATAAATAAGATAAAACCACTTTTCTGAAAAGGTAAAACACTGGTCTTTATTAAATTTAAAAGCTTATATACTTAAAAGAAAACTTTAAATAATATTTTTATCAGTATGTATTGAATTTTAACACGGGGCACAGTGGACCGGCCACTGCTGGGGTACAGTGGTCCACAATAAATATTGCTCCTGTAATGAAGAATTTTCAAAATATTTAATAATTATTCTCTATAAAGAAATATTGTTTTAAAATAGTTATTTAACTATAAAATAAAGTAAACAAAGAAAAATGACAATTTTTTAACCCTAAAATGCATAGATTAGCCATTTTGCACACTTTAAATTTCATGTTATTATGTTGTTCAGATTATAATGTAGCCATCTGACACTTTAGTTTTCTCCTAAATTAGGGATAACAGTTCACATGTGATTTTTAAAATAAGTTTTCTTGTTCAATATAGCAGTTTTTTTTTGGGGGGGGGGGGTGGGGGTGGGTAGAGAAATTAAAATCATGCATTGTAGAGTTAACACATTAAGAAATATTTTGTTTTGTATTTACTGCCTTTGACAAATATAACTGTAGCCTAGTAAGTTACAGATGACGTCACTGGATTGGTTATTTATAACTTCAGAGCACCTGGTTAGCTCATAATAAACTATTTTATCCTGACTATTTTAAGCTTCTAATAAATTTTTCATCATCATATTTGTCTTAATGTTTGCTGATTTTTTTGTACTTATTAATAACTTGTTTGCCATCACTCCTGTATCTTATATTGTTATTTTCAAAATATAATAAATTTTTTGATAATTCTTTAGTTTTATATATTTTTTGTTTCAAAATGATACTTGCAAATTTGTATTATTATATTATTTTGGAGGTAAAGGGGAAACAAAAAAGAATTAGATTAATTATAAATAGATTTATATTATATTTTTGACAATAACTAATAGTGGACCAGTGTACCCTGCTTCCGGGGTACACTGGCCCACTTCACGAATGTATGTAAAAAAATTTTTTTTGAAAAATGTATTGGAAATTATGTTCTGTGAAAATTATGAGGCATGTAGAAAGGTTTAAAGAATATTCAAAAATATTTTCAGGTAGATTGGTCACTCCATTAAAGAGAAAAAAAATGTTAACTGCAAAAGTGGACCACTGTGCCCTGGTCTCCCCTACTATAAATAAATATATGATGTAGTTTCATAAATATAATATACTTTCCCATGGCTATTCAAAATAATTTCTTTGAAATATTTGCAATCTGAGATATCTGATTTTTCTGTTCGAACACTACAGGACAATCATTATCTTTTATTGAAAGTAAAGCTTTTTATAAAGAATTCCTGAAATGATTTGAATTTAGCAGTAGAGTCCTTACATGTTTCAAGAAGTATTGTATATTGTCATTTGACACTTCTCCTCAGAAACTGCCATGTTAAAAAAAAAAAAAAAGGTAACAGTAAAATAAACAGAAATACCTATTTAGGGCTATTCCATGCGGAGAGTCACACACATAACGCAGGCTTTAATTTGCAATTTATTCAATTATTTATTATATTTTAATGTTAATTCTGATTTTAGGTGGTATGGTAAATAAGTTATTAACATATTTTTTAGTTTAAATGTGTGTAAGTAAAACTCACAGAAATATATCATTTAATTTCATATTCAAAATGTGCTTTTTTTCGGAAGTAGAAAAAAAGCACATTTTGAGTAATGAAATTAAATGATATACTTCTGTGAGTTTTATTGCCACACTTTAAATTTAAAAATATGCTAATAACTTATTTACCATACCACTTAAAATCAGAATTAACATTAAAATTTAATAAATAATTGAATAAATGCAAATTAAAGCCTGTGTTACGTACGTGTGTGACACTCTCCATGGAATCGCCCTTTATAGCTTTTTAGACTACTGAAAACATTGATCTTAAAATGGAAAGTAGATTTATAAAAGTTTTCATCCACTAAAACATTTAAACAGCCATCAGACTTTATACACAGGCTTTTTTTCTAAGCTATGTTATAATGCATATTACTGTTAAATGTCTAAACTAAAAATTAATAATATATCTTTTTAGGCATTTTTATGAGACTTTTTTCTATTATGTCTCAAGCAAACCTTAATCTCAATTTCCCCCCATTTTTTGTCAGATCTAAATAGCGGATTCGATTATGCAATAGACGATTTAAATATATCTTATTGCATGTTTTAGTTTTAGCATGTTTAGTAACAGGTGCTTCGCTAGCACCCAAGTTTTGCGCCCAATTTTGTCACAACAGTGTCCTCTTATTCGACTTCATATCTTGAGTTTTTTTTTTTTTTTTTTTTTTTTTTAAAGGCTGTTCTCAAATCCGAAAGGGCAACTTTATGACATAAATTTTAATTTATTTTTGTTCGAAAATGCATGAAACTAGCAGATGCTGTTGTTCAGAAACTATGTAATCAAACGGTGTTTTCAGTTTTTTTTGTTTTTTTTTACAGACGCAATAGATTTTTCAGAAAATGTTGTCAAAGTGGGCGTTTTGAACCAAATTTCTGCATGAAAGAAGAATAACCACTCAAGGAAGGTTAAAAACATCTTTGTCACATGATCAAAATTGGTAATAATCTCAATAGGTAATTAATTTATCAAAAATGGGAAAACACAGATTCCAAATAGCTTCCATAGTCACCAATGCGTTTCGTGCTTGTTGAGAAGAACAGTTGAGAACAACCCTAAAAGATAATCTCCCCAATCAAGAAAATTTTCTTTTACAGCTTGACTGAAATCTTAAAGGTAATTTTATGTTATTAATTATAAATAATCTACGTTTTCTCAAAGGAAAATATTTTATTCAAAATATTGAATATTTTTAATCTATTTTATCTTTGCTAAATTCACCTGTTTTAAATTTTCTCTTTAGAGCTTCAAATATGTTCATCAACACATGCAATTTGCATTCTACATGCATACAAATATAACCTAGACTCACTATGTCTCACGGTGACCGCTAGAATTATATCCAATAATTTCAAAAACTTAAATTACAAAAATGAGAAAATATTATTAGATTTTTTTCTAAAAAAAACAAAAAAAAAAACCAGTTGGTTAACTAATTGATTTAAACCGTGCTAACCCTGATGGTAACAGAATAAAATCATAATGCAAAACCCCAATCCCAATGTAGAAATGCAAGAGAAACAAAGGCCTAAACCCAATAGCCATACATCAAAGAAAACTCACAGCCAATCATTCATTAGCATACAAAACAAAGAGTAACCAATGGAGAGAATTACTTATGATTATGTCATCATTGAGGCATAATGCAATCCTTAGTAAATCTTAACTAATCAAGCAATCTAAGTAGTAAAAATGTATTTTTAGCTCAAACCTGCCATTTTTGGCTACATTTAAAAATAAAAGGCTTAAAAAAAAGAAGAAAGAAAACTAACTACTTGTTTTTTTCTTCCCAGCTAATTTTAGAAAAATTAGTTAGTCAGCCATCTAGATTTAAAGCTTATAAGAAAAGTTTGAATAGAAATGTTTGTCACTTTACAAATTTATTAATTCATCATTTTTCTAAAGCTTTGCTTGTAGCTTCTGCATAACTTAGATTTTGCTTTTTTCAATAATGTGTAAAATAAATGCAAATATTAGGGGAAAAGAGAAAAAAAACAGATGAAAAAAAACCAGCATGGTTTTTTTTAAAAAAACCATTTGGTTTAAACCAACATGGTTTAAACCAAACAACCCTGCGAACTGAGTGAAAAAATGTTCAGGTTGGGAGTCGAATCCAAAATCTATGGGCTTTAATTGCCAATGCTCTGTCTATTGAGCTGCCTGGAAAAACAAATGCCCAACACAATTCACTCAGATAACCTTTTGGCAATAGTATCTGTAGTGTTTTCTGAAACAGCTCAAAGGTCAGTGTTTTGGCCAGTGACCGATTTACAAATTTGGGGGCCCCCTTGCACCGATTACTTGCAGGAGGATTGAGTAAAAAAAATAAAAAATAAAAAAAGGTACTTACTAAAATAACCATTATTGACTTTAATAATTACTTTAAAATATCCATTAAAAAATTAAATATGATAATCATTAATTTACTTTTAAATAATTATTTTATAACTATGAAATTAAAATTAGTGGATGTTTTATAATAAATTGTGTGGTGTTGATTATCTTTTCCTGTACAAGTCCATGAACAGGCACTGGTCTTGGCCTGGACACTTTATCACTCAATAGGAAATATATCAAGTTGTATGATACATTTATCAATCATTGGGGTTGAGTTAGGAATAATAAAAGGTTTGTCACTGTTTGGATTTCTTACTGTACAAAAACTTATTTGTTGCAATTTACTTTTAAAACAATTTATCAACTATTAAATGACCCGCCCGGGCGCATGATAATAACCATAAATATACTTAAAATGAATGTTGAATGATTTTATATATTTAAACAAAAATCTTCTTAAATAATCCCAATGCTTGTTGCCCCACTGCTTTTATTAATATACAGCCTAGATTTTGTTTTATTTTTTATTTTCAAATGAAAATTATCCAAATAAACTTAGAGTTGGGGCCCCCACTGCCTTCAGTGACAGTTCATGGCCAATACTTTTTCACTCAGTTGGAAAAATGTCAAGTTATATATCTTTATCAATAAAATGCTATGTTACACCTTTTTACATTTTAGATTTCTGATTTCTTGGTGTACAGCAACCTGTTTGTAGCAATTTAGTTTTAAAACAATTTATTAAATACTATGACAATAAATATGTTTTCAAGAATAAAATTAATGCTGTCTAAAGATGACATGGCATACTATTGGAAAGAGAGAAAAAAAAAGTCGTGTTGGCAACATTTGTTCCTGGATATGAGAAATACTGAAGAATGTTAAGAAAAGTTACAGGGCTGGACTATGCAGTTGCCATAGCAGACTAAAATATTTTAACTAGCAAATGATTTAATGCCTGTCATGTAAAATAAAATGAAACAACATTTTACATAGGTTGCATGCAAAAATTAAAATCTTTTTCACACATCATTATCATACACAAGTTACAAGGAATAGTATATTTTTATTTTTTTAATTTCTGTAACACTTTCAATTTTGGTGTTAGTGAGGATTACTGGCTTAGAACAAAACTGCAACAGATGTTTTTTTTTTCAACCAATTTTATTTTAAATTGAAAGTATCCTCAGAACAAAACTCTAAACAAGATCGACAAAGTACAAAACACATTAGACTTCGACCTTAGATATCTTATGCAAGTAGGGTTACTTTAAAATATTGCAAATGAGAAATTTGTAGAGAACTTTTCCATTGGTTTTAACATTGGCTTGTGAATGCCATATACTGATGAGTGTAGGTGGCATAAAAATATATAAAACAATACTATTCCTGGTAGCAGAAAGTTTCAGACGAGCGACGTGCGTCACAGATTTATTTTGGACCTTGCAGATAAATTTGCCAACTTGAAAAAAAAAAGTATTTCCTTTAAAAACAAAACAAAAAAAAAGTATGAAAATTCTGACAAAAAATATCGCGAATTCGACAAATGGTCGCCGAAAAATATCAATTTCGGCAATCGTTCGCATAAAAAATCGTTAATTTATAGCCAAAGGGTTGCTATAAAAACGCGAATTTCGTCAAAAGAGACCGGAAAAAAAAAACATGAATCTCGTCCCAGGGTTCTGGAAAAAATGTGAATTTCTGTCACAGGATCGCGGAAAGAATGCGAATTTAGACAAACGATTGTGGGAAAAACGCAAATTTAGTCAAACGATCGCGAAAAACACAAATTTATGTCAAAGGATTGCAGAAAGAAGGAGGAATTTTGTCAGAAGATCTCGAAAAGCGTAAATTTCTGCCATAAGATCGCTGTACAAACTTGAATTTTATCCAAAAATCCCGAAAAAACGTGGATTTCGTTCCAAGGGCGCAAGAAAAACGCAAATTTCTGTCACAAAATCGCAGAAGAAACTTGAATTTCATCAAAGGATCGAGGAAAAAACACAAATTTAGTCAGACAATCGCAGAAAAAATGCAAATTTCTGTAAAACGATTGCGAAAAAACGCAAATTTTTGTAAAACGATCGCGAAAAAACGCAAATTTTTGTAAAACAATCGTGAAAAAACGCAAATTTTTGTAAAATAATCGCGAAAAAACTCAAATTTTTGTAAAACGATCGCAAAAAACGCAAATTTCTGTAAAACGATCGCGAAAAAACGCAAATTTCTGTCAAAGGATCACGAAAAACGCAGATAACTGTCAAAGGATCACGAAAAAAGGAAAATTTATGTCAAAAGATCGGAATTAAATTTGCGGAATTTCGTCAAAAGATCGCAAAAAGTGCAAATTTCTGCCAAAGGATCGCTGTAAAAACGCGAATTTCGTCAAAAGATTCCAGGAAAAACGTGAATTTCGTCCCAGAGGTGCTGAAAAAACGCAAATTTCTGTCACAGAATCGCAGAAAAAACACAAAGTTCGTCAAAGAATCGAGGAAAAAACACGAAGTTCGTAAAGGATTGCGAAAAAAAGCTCATTTTTGTCAAAAGATCGCGAAAGAAAAAACCGGCAAATTTTGTCAAAAGTGCGCAAGAAAAACACATAATTAGTGCGGGTAGTGGATTTTCGCTCCCTGCACCCCCCCCCCCCCCCACCTCTGTTGTAACCTTTTGGAAATTTTGCTGTGAATTTCAGAATTTTTTTTTCTTTTTTATTCAGAATCACCCCTGGTATTAAGGGGGACGTGTACCCTCCAGTTTTTGACTATGGATTTTTACTTCTCATTTTCGTAATTAAAAGATTGATACATATTCTTTACAACTGGCATTTAGTGAAATATAATATCTAAATTTTCATTTAACATGTTTTATTTTGTTATATATTCAGCAAATAATTAATAATCTTCAAATTTTTTAACTAGATGTAGTAAAATCAATCCTGTTCACATTATTACATATGTCCTGTTCACATTCCGAATTATTGAAATTAGCTTTTGCTGGTGCTGCCATCTGCCTTTCAGAAGTAAAAATAATATTCCATATAACATTTTTCCTGTACGTTTTCAATTTTAAATGCTGGTAAATAGGCTCCAAAAAATTTTATTTCGGTCTCGAAAATTCAGGTTAGTACCAAGCTTCAATATCTTTTATGAACAGCAACTATATTTCGTAGATTTAGTCAATTTATCGGTGTTTTATCATGATATTAACGAGATTACATGTTGGCGAGATTTCGGCGATTTAAAGTTTTCGGCAACCCTTTTGTTAGGGCGGGGTTTCATAGGACGCGCTGAAGATTGATTGATTGATGCTTTTGCTCTATTTCTTTTCTGTATGGAATGTATGTAGTATATTCGAACTGTTGCTACAAGAAAATGGATACTCAATTATTCAATTATCATTTAAGTTTGCAATTTGAATAGGAATTTATTTGTTTATTTATTTTTAATGTATGTTTATTTTTAATGTTGTAAAATAAGTTTTTTATCAGGCAAAGGCTCGTTGGTATTTTTTAAAAAGCCTGTCAGTAATTCCTAATCAGCATTTGTATTACAATAAAAATAATAATTATTTTTTAATCAAAGGTTTTATGGCAAGTGAACTTGTCCTCTACTTCTGTAAGTATAGTTAAACTTCTATGACAGGCCCTCCCTGATAACGGACACCTCTATTAAAGTACATTTTCCCCTATGCCTAACAATTATATATCTGTGCATTTTTACTTCTCAATAGCAGTCACTTCCGAATAGCGGACAAATTACACTCTCCCGACGTGCCCGTTATTCAAGAGTTTCTGTATTTGATTATTATTATAGTGTGGGCGCGGACGGAAAGGGGGAGGGGGGGGGGGAGGTTGCGGATAAACTACCTAGTGGCGATTCTGTTCCGAATTTTCCGAAAATTTAAGGCATTCATTTTCGAAAGTTTATAAAATTCGATCATCAATCTGAAAATTCGGACATAAAAAATATCACGAATTTCGGCAAATGGTCGTCGAAAAAATTAATTTTGTCAATTGTTTGCAGAAAAAAACGTGAATTTCGTCAAAGGATCGAGAAAAAGACGCAAATTTCGAAAAAATCGCGAAAAAAGGCAAATTTCGTCAAAAGATCCTGAAAGGACCGAAAATCTCGTCAAAATATCTCGAAAAACTCAAAATTCGTCAAGGGATCGCGGAAAACGCGAATTTCGTCAAAGGGCCGCGGAAAAAACACGTATTTAGTGCCGGGAGTGGATTTCCTCCCTCCCCCCCCCCCTTCCGCTGTAACTTTCAGAAAATTTGCTGGGAATTTCAGAAATATATATATATATATTTTACTCAGAATCACCCTTGAACTACCTTCTTACCCCTAGGCTAGTTTTCTTTGGGCACCCTCTCCCTTCCTTCAAAATGATATATTTCAGTGTTTTCTGGTACTAAAAAAGGAAAGAAATACTTTTAGTGTAGTTAAAAAACATTAAAATTTCATAAAACTGAAAGTGTCATAATATGACAAGTGGGGATTTTTTTTATTTCAATCCTAGATGTAGAACAACATTTCTGTAAATATAAGGTATTAGGGACCAGGGGCCATATAAAAAAATTCATATTTAAATATATATTATATATATACAGCCCCTTATAAAACAAAAGCTTGATTTATACTCTTTTTTTACAATTGGAAGAATGTTTCATCAGCAGTTTAAACGATAATAAAAGTCACCTCTGTAATAAATTAATCACAAACTGGTAGCCGAAAAATTCCAAGACTCCGCAAAAAAAAAAAAAAAAAAAAGAAGAAGAAGAAGAAAATGGAATTTAACAAATTACAACGACCATTTGGAGAATGATTCTTTCGAAGACTAACATTTAAGACATAAAACATCGCACGGAGTTGATCCTACATTACGTACACCATGGATTACATTTTTCGGTACTGTACATTTTTAAACTTCTGCGGAGCTGGTCATTCCTTACGTACGCCATGGATTAAACATTAATATTCCTGGACCAATTTTAAATGAAATTTCATTCTTAAATTCTAAACATTCCACAATATTACTTTTTACACTGTAGTATAGAGAAAAAAATGTACTTTTAAATGCAATTTGTTTGAAAGCTGTATCTCAATTTCTTTCTGAGTTATTTTTTTTTATAGTTTTTATTACTTTTTTGTCATAGTGGCAACAGACGTATCCATCTCAGTTGAAAGTAAAGGGAGAATACAGATTACTGTATAGACCTATCAGAAAACGAATAAAATGCGGATTTAACCAATAAACGCTTCAGATATGTTTTTGATTTCCTACCCTGACAGAGGATAATAACCATTTTCCCAAATGGTTAAAAAAAAAAGAAAAAAAAAATTGAAAGAAAATCTTAGCACCGGGCCCTTTTCCTTCCAAAACCCTAGGCTTCAGCTTGTTTAGCCGAATGGGTAATCCGTTTTGATTAAGCCTACCAAAATAATCAAAACGACCCCCCCCCCCCCCCTACACACACATCCTGACTAGCAAGTTATGACCTTGGTTGAAAACATTACTTAAGTAGCGGATTTTATTTATGGAACAGAGAGCAAAATATGTCTTTTTAAATAAAAGTAATTATTTTATTTTGTTCAGTAGTATGTGCAAAGATGATTCTGTTCCCAATTATCCGAAAATTTACGGCTTCCGGTTCAAAAACACTTTAAAATCGATCATCAGTCTGAAAATTCGGGATAAAAAAATACGCGATTTTTGACAGATGATCGCTGAAAAAAATGAGTTTTGTTAATCGTCCGAAGAAAAAAAAACGGCAACTTCGTCGAAGTATAGCGGAAAAAACGCAAATTTCGTCGAAGATTCCAGAGAAAAGACAATTTTGTCTAAGAATCGCAAAAAAAAGTGAATTTTGCCGAAGGACTCGGGGAAAAACGGGAATTTTACCAAAGGGCCACTAGAAAAAACACGAATTTCTTCAAAGGTCTGCGAGAGTCTTCAAAGGTCTGCAAAGGATCGCGAAAATAATGTGAATTTCGTCGAAGGATCATGAAGAAAATGAAGTTTTTCAAAGGGGTGCTTAGAAAACACTACTTTCGTCAATGTAACTCGGAAAAAATGCGAATTTCGTCAAAAGATCGCAAAAAAGCGAATTTAATCAAAGTATCTCGGAAAAAATGCGAATTTCGTCAAAAGATCGCAAAAAAGCGCATTTAATCAAAGTATCGCAGAAAACCCGTAAATTTCTTCAAATGATCCCCTCCCCCCACCCCAATAAAAAAAAAGTGAATTTCGTTAAAAGGCTGAATTAAAAAAGTTAATTTCGTCTAAGTATCGCCGGAAAAACGCGAATTTCGTCGAAGGATCATGGAAAAGTGAATTTTTCGCATGACACGAAAAAAGTAGAAAAATTCTAGAAGGGGCCGCGGGAAAAACGCGAAATTCGTCACAGGGCTGCGGAAAAACGACAAAATTCGTAAAACGGCCAAGGAAAAAAATTTGTCAAAGCACCGCGAAAAACGAGAGTTACGCCAAAGGACTGCAGAAAAAAAGCGAATTTCGTCAAAGGACCGCGGATATAAAACGCAAATTTCGTCAAAGGATCGCGAAAAAACGGAAATTTTGTCGGCGAATTGTGAAAAAAAAATATTTTAGTCAAAATGCTGCTTAAAAAATGCTATCGTATTAAAAACTGCTTATGCTTTCGTCAAAGTCTTGCGGAGAAAATGCGAACTTCGTCGAAGGGCCGCTAGAAAAAAATGCGGGGCCGCAGTGAAAAAGCTAATTTTATCGAAAGATCAGGAAAAGATAGCGAATTTCGTCAAAAGGCTGCGAAAAAAACGCAAAATTTGTCAAATGGCCGCAGAAAAATGCAAATTTCTTCAAAAAATCGCGAAAAATGCGAATTTCGTAAAAGGGCCGTACAAAAAAAGCAAATTTCGTCAAAAGATCACGAAAAATGAGAATTTCACAAAAGGGCTGCAGAAAAAAACGCGAATCATTTGTCAAAGGGTCGCTATAAAAAAAACACGAATTTCGTCAAAAGGCTGCGGCACGAGAACGCGAATTTTGACAAAGGACCACTATCAAAAACACGAATTTCGTCAAAACGCAGCGTAAAAAACTCAAATTTCGTCGAAGGATCGCTAAAAAACGTGAATTTCGTCGGAAGATCGTGGAAAAAGAAAAGAATTTTATCAAAGTGCTGCTTAAAAAACACTGATTTCTTCAAAGTATCTAGGGAAAAAAACGCGAAATTTCTAAAAGGGTCGCGGAAAAATTCAAATTTCGTCAAAGAGTGGCGGAAGAAATGCGAATTTCGCCAAAAGGCTGAGAAAGAAATGCAAATTTTGTCAATCAGTCGTAGAAAAAACACGAATTTTTACAAAATGCTCAGGTGCAAAACGCGAATTTTGTCAAATTGTCGCCAAGAAAAACACTTATTTCGTCAAAGGGCCCTGGAAAAAAACGCAAATTTCAAAGAATCGCGAAAAGAAGATAATTTTGTCAAATGGTCGCGGATGAAATGCGAATTTCACCAAAGGGCTGTGGAAAAAAATGCGAATTTTTTCAAAGGACATATTAAAAAATACATGAATCTCGTCAAAGGGCTGAGGCAAAAACCTCCAATTTTGTAAAAGGGCAGCTAGAAAAAACAACGAATTTCGTCAAAGGGTAGCGTAAAAACGCAAATTTCGCGAAACGGTCGCGGTAAAAACATTCATTTCGTCAAAGGTTCGGGAAAAAGGGAAATTTTGTCAAAGAGTCGCGTAATAAATGCGAGTTTCGCCAAAGTGTTGCGGGAGAAAAAAGCGAATTTTGTATTAGTTCTTCTAGAACAAGTGGGTAAGTGTGATCATAGATCGCACAAAGGGTTTCGTTTAATATTCCTTTCAAACGTCGTTAAAAAAGCACATGCCTCCATTTTAATCTATGCATTATATAGAAATCAAACAAATTAATTAAATAATTATTAATATATCAGCTTCTAATTAAGTTAGCTCTTTGAACTAAGTATGTATGAAATCTGCGAGAGATTTCCCGTCCGGATGTCAAAAAGTTTTATAAAAAAATTTAATATTTAAAACGTTTAAATTTCGTATTAAAATAAAAACCGCAAGTGCGTCGTCATGTCTGATGAGATTAAAAACCTGTTGAAAGGAAAGTTTTAAAGCAATGATCCAATTAATGAAATAATAATTAATATCTCAGCTTCTAATTAAGCTAGGAGTTTGAACTGGGTATGTATGAAATCAGCGAAAATTTTTACGTCAGGATGTAAAACAAATTAATCTAAAAATTTAATATTTAAAAAGTTTAAATTTCGTATTAAAATATCCTCTGCTTAAATTTCTCCAGCGCCGATATGTCTGAAAGATGACAACACCTGCTTTCCGCTGAAATGAAATCTCTTTTCATTGTCTTTTCAAATACAGAAATTAAATTTTTATCGATCGATTTTAGTGGATTTTTTGCGTTATACCCAACGCAGAAATTTGAACTTTATACCAAAATAAAGTAGAATTTTTTTGCGCGTCTTTCTGTACCTTTTACGAATTTTAGGACCAATACTTTGGGAGATGCGATTTCGCTTTTTAAATGTCCACTTCATTTATCGCTTAATTTCCTTCGTGGTAACCATACACCCGCTCATTTTACTGGCAACCCTTAGGAGAAACTCCGCTGATTTGGAGAAGGTGCGTTCGTAGCTGCGTTCAAAAGGTTGATTGGTTAATTTTAGAAGTTAATTAGCCCGTAATTCGGTTAATTACCGACTTTTTAAAAATTTTATGATTTGTTGTTTGATGTGAGGTGTTCAGCTATAAGTACCCAAAATTTCAAGTCACTAACGTGTATAGTTTCTGAGAACGGACTCTGTGACGGACAGACAGACGGACAAAGGAGCGAGACGAATAGGGTTTCGTCAGATGAACGAAACCCTAAAAAACACGAATTTCGTCAAAAGGCTGAGGAAAAACGCGAATTTTGACAAAGGAGCACTAGAAAAAAACATGAATTTCGTCAAAAGGCATCGTAAAAAACACAAATTTCGTCGAAGGATCGCGAATGCAAACGTAAATTTCGTCGGTAGTTTGTGGAAAAAAAGAATTTTGTCACCAAGCAGCTTAAAATACGCTAGTTTGTCAAAGTATTTTGGAAAAAATGCAAATCTCGTCAAATGATTGCTATAAAAAATGAGACTTTCGTCGAAAGGGTGCGGAAACACGTGAATTTCGTCAAAGGGTTGCTGAAGAAACGCAAATCACGTGAAAGGATCGCTGGAAAAATGAGAATTTCGTCAAAAGGTCGCAGAAGAAACGCGAATTTCGTCAAGGGTCTGTGGAAAAAATGCAAATCTCGTCGAAAGATCGCAAAAAAGACGAATTTCATCGGAGGATCGTGAAAAAAAAGAATTTTATCAAAAGGCTGCTTAAAATCCTCAAATTTCATCGAAGTGTTTTCGAAAAAACACGCATTTCGTCAAAGGATCGCAAAAGAGCGAATTTCGTCAAAGGGCCGCAGAGAAAACGCGAATTTCGTCAAAAAACCGCAAATAAGCGCTAATTTCGTCAAAGAGCTGCTAGAAATAACGTGAATTTCGTCAATTGGCCGCGGAAAAAACGAGAATTTTTTCAGAGGATCGCGAAAAAATGGAAATTTTGTCACAGGATGGCAGAAAAAACATAGTAGTCTCTTTAGAAAACAATTCACCCATTTATGTTTATTATCATAATCATAGTTTTTAATCAGGAACAAAATACTGAATTAACTTTAGAAAAATTGCGTTAACTGAATCGAACTTGCAGGAATCTACACTTAACCTGAAATTGACCCGACCGAAAACAGATTTAAACCGACCTGGGAAAAAAATAGAGGATCCCCCCCCCCCCCTTTTCTGTAACTTTTTTAAAAATTTTGCTATGGATTTCAGAAAATATTTTTTTACTTAGAAGTATAGCCCCTGAGTATACACGATTTCAATTATAGAATTTTAAAAAGTGAAATATTCAGTTTTTAGCTCACAGGCCCACAGACGTATGTACGTACATATGTATGTATGTACTTAAGTACGCACGTACGTAACGCGATAACTCTTAATAGAAATATCCGATTTGCTTCAAAAATTTTTTCTAGGGTCATTCTCAAAAAGCGCTTCCCTGATTAGTTTAGGGGGTTCATTGGTTAAGTATAAAGGGGGGATCGGAGGGGTACTACCCCCTTAATTTAGAAAAATGTGTTTTCTTATCCAATTTGCTTCACATTTGGTATACCGGTTTATTATGATAAGACGCTTCCCTGATTAGTTTTGGGGTTCATTGGTTAAGTATAAGGGGGGGGGGTTACGGGGGGCTAATCACCCCTTAACTTAGATAAATGGGTTTTTCATGCAGAATTATCAGATTTGCTTCAGTTTTGGTATAGTGGTTATTTCTGATAAGGCGCTTCCTGATTAGATTTGGAGGTTCATTGTTTAAGTATAAAGGGAAGATAGATCGGGGGGAGGGGGGGGGTAATACCCCTTAATTTAGAAAAATGGGTTTTCTTATCCGATTTGCTTCAAATTTGGTATACCGGTTTATTAAGATAAAGCGCTTCACTAATTAGATTTGGATATTCATTGTTTAAGTATAAAGGGGGGATCGGGGGGGGGGGGGGGAGTAATATCCCCTTAATTTAGATAAGTGGGTTTTTCTATCCGATTTGCTTCAAATTTGGTATACCGATTTATTCTGATAAGGCGTTTCCCTGATGAGATTTGGAGGCTCATTGGTTAAGTATAAAGATGTGAAATAGGGAGGAGGCTAATCCCCCTTAATTTATTTTTCGAAAGGCATTATTCTTTGAAATAAGAGTATAATATACAATTAGTGCGAATAGTCTGTGAGCTCAATGCCATTAGTTTCACTGGGCACTTTTCTTTTTTATTACTGTGTGTGTCAACAGGGTTGGACTGAGTTAGATTTTTCTCCGTAGACCGTAATGTAATGGAATTTTTTTAGTGTCCCTGTAAAAAAAATGTAACTGCTACACGTTTCATTTTCAATACCGAACATTCCATAGTGAATATCAATAACATATATTAGTTTCATGACGATTCGACTACATTTACGCGAGTTAGAGCTACGACAGATGGCAGACAGACAAGCCGAATGCATAATCACTTTTCAACTACATTGAAAAGTGTTAAAAAATTAATTTCTGGTATTTAAAATTAAAATTTGCCAAGTTTGCAGATTTATTTATGCTCCAGAGTGGTTAAGATAGAAAAAATGTAATTGATGTAATGATTGTAAAAATGTAATGATCGTAATCTTTGAAGAGATTAACATTTTCATTTTAATGTTAGTTACTCGGGAGATGTGAGAGAAAAAATCTGTAGATAACGCTTTTTAGCATTTTCCAACATAGTTGAAAAGTGTTTTTGTATTCGATATGTCTGCGGTCTGTCTGAGCTCTAACTCACGTAAATGCCGTCAGATCGTCATGAAATTGATATATGTTATTGATATTCACTATGGCATGTTCGATATTGAAAATGAAGTGCGTAAGCAGTTCCATTACAGGGATAGAATTCCGTTACATTACTGCCTATGGGGAAAACCTTTTGAGGAGGGTTTTGAATAATGAATATTAATCTCATTTAAATTAAGAATTCCGTTACATTACGGCATTATAAAAATACATTGCAAACGAATTTTAGCCATAGACCGTTCTTTTGTGCGCTCTACATATCATTTCTAGAATTTCTGTAAAAAATGGAATATTGCAAATCTTTGTTAAGATTTAAAAAAGCCTGCTAAAGGTGAAAACGTATATTTTCAGCAACACAGAATTCTAAGATTAATACTTAAATTAGACTTAGAATTCTGTGTTCAGCAATAATTGTCATAGACAATACTGTAATTGAATTATCTTGTGCAGTGTTGAATTCAGACACTTTTATCCGGGAGGGGTTTATGTGGCTCCGGGGGGGGGGGGGGGGGGGGGGGATTTCAATTTTTGACTATTGAAAACACAAAATCTCAAAACTTCCGGGAGGAGACATCTCACTGCTCTTGTGTGTCTTTGTAAATGAATGATAAATGCTATGCACACCCTATTTTATATAGTAGGCATCTTGTAAATCTTCTAATGCAGTACCGCGTTATGTATTCATTTCAGTATGTTTAAAATATTATAACATCATTAAAATACACTAAAAAGATTATTTCCCATAGATTCTAATGTAATGGAATTATTTTGAGTGCCCTGTAAATGAACTATAAATACCAGACATTTCATTTTCAATACCGAACATGCCATGGTAAATCTGAATACTTATATACAGTCCTCCCCACTTAATCGTGTCACGGATAATCGAATGCCCCGCTTATTTGAATAGAATCCTCCGGAACCGATTTTTTTCTATTGGTTCTATGCTATTTTCCCCGCTTAAACCAAAAACCTTTTACGAACGTCCGCTTAATCGAATAACCACTGTCTGACCGATGTTTGAAAATAGGCGCGGAAAGCACGTTTCAACTGGAATTTCCTTCCACTTTTTGTCGTTTTCGGCTCATTTACGCTGAAAACAAATTTCCAGTTCTTCCTGCAATGATTGCGGCCGGCAGGTATATAACGGACAGGTCAAATGATTCCCCCACCAGCACTTCATGCTGTTAATCGGGCTTTAATGGCAATGCGCCGTCACTTCGAGACTGGAGATGGTAGTTGTGATATTTTCCACTCATTCGGAAAATAACCCGATATTTACTCCTTTAAAATTTCACTTACTTAAACAAACCACTTTAAACGATTTTTTTAAGGCAGTATAAGTAACATAAATTAGAAGTAGCAAAGTTTTGACCCAATTTAAACGAGCTGCATTAAGTGTGATGTAAACCATATAAAATATGTTACTGACATTAAATTAATATGTATTTACTTTATATTAGCTTTCGTATTTATTTTAGTTTATGTTATTCTATTAACGATTTATTATGTTGTTAATTAAATAAACCGTAGATAGTTTTAAGATGGTTTAGATGATTTGCCTTTTTAGTACGCATTAAATATTACAGCTATGATTCCTCGTTTAATCAAATACCCCGCTTAATCGAATATTATTTCTGGAACCGCTGATATTCGTTTAAACGGGGGCGACTGTAATTTACATGAAAATACGAGTATACTTACGTAAGTTAAAGTATTGAAAAACTGAATTCCTAAATATTTTTCACCAACGTTGGAAAATAAAAACGCATATACAATGGAAAATATCTTTTCAGCAATTATGATCCATAGGTAGTACTGTAACCGAATTATTTTGTATGTCACTATAAATGAATGGTAAATGCCTTGTATATTATATCTGTATACCGATTACCAAATTTAAATTTTTCGCGTGCCAGAAAAATTAGCTTGCGTGCCAACTCTGGCACGCGTGCCATAGGTTCGCCAACTCTGCCCTACACGATGTGCAAATAAAAGTTTTTTTTTTTTCAAGCAGCTTAATTAGCCTTTTTGAATTTTTACTAAATATATTTATGAATGTTTAATAAGCTGAAAATATGTGAGTCAATAGACTTTATTACTTCTCCCAATTTGAACTTTCTGCGTTCCATAGTTTACGAGTAAAATGGCTGTGACAAACAAACAGACACAAGAGTGATCTTATAATGGTTCCGGTTTTACTTTTTAAGTACGAACCTTAAAAAAGGAAAATAAACATTTTACACACTTGATTGAAATTATAAGAATATTTCAGATACTGTGGACAGTGATAAAAGGAAATAATCCCCCTCCAATACTGGGTGTGTCGCTGAATTATATTTCAAAACATTAATGTTACTCAAAAGCGTTGTTATAATCACTAAATATATATATATATATATATATATATATATATATTAATCGCCAAAATAGAGTACCGTATTTTATGGAAGAAACGCCGCAACCGTCGTAAGCGCCGCACTCCTCAAAATTGGTCTAAATAAGTTTAAAAATATCGTAAACGCCGCACCTGTGGGAACGCTACTTTTGTCGACAATGTCTCATTGACCTAACTTTAATCAATGTTTTCTGAACAGGGTAACGTGCCTCATTTTTATAATTTAGGATTCTAAAATTTTATTTAAAATATTTAAATCAGGTTTTAAATATTTTTATGCAATTTCTTTAATTAAGGAGCCGTCGATTGTCATTAAAACCATCCAGAGCGCGGGACGCGGATCCTCTCCTTAGGCACACAACATTTTTTTAAGTGGCTGTCGCAACTTAGCACACTTCTTACGTCGCATGCACTTTAGACCTTTTTTAGCTTCTACTCGAAACCCTCAAACTCTGAGTTGTTACGTTGTTAGTATCTGAGTGGAAGAGTAGTAAATTTTCTTTGTCCACCTGTATGGTTCAGTATCATCATCCGAAATGTCACAGTTTTTATAATCGGTAAAGTCAGAAAGTTTCGCGTTGTTGAGCAGGGGACTTGAGAACAGTCTTATAATAATACATTCATGGGATTAATGAATTTTTATTTTAGCCCATTTTACACGCGCGAGAAAAAAATCGTAAACGCCGCACATGGTGTAAACGCCGCACTTGACAAAAAAATAGCTTCAAACTCGTAAACGCTGCGGCGTTTCTTCCATAAAATACGGTATATTTAAAAACAAAGAAAAAATAAGGAAATATTTTACACGCTTCATTGAAGCCATAACAATACCATAAATACTGAAAAAGTATTACATTTTCAGCTGTAAAATATCATTAAGGGGACTCGGTACCAAAAAATTTTATTTTATAACTATAACCTATATTTTATTTTTAGGTTCATGTTTGAATAAAGCATAGTCATAACAGATCATAAGAAGTGTTAAATTCTCGATATAGAAGTAATATTTCTTATAAAATTGAATTAAAAAAAAATTAACAATTTGTAAATTCTTTCTTCTTTTTCATTTTTCATATTTGGGAATGGATATTTTTATCCTTTTTTCCATAAATCTAAGTATCGGATTTTTGATGAGACCAGTAGATCAGCAGAAAAAAAATTAGTGAATGCATATGGAAAAAGTGAGAAAATAACATGTTTAAAAAATAAATAAATGATCTTATAAAGTTACAAACATATCAAAAATTTGGTACTTAGTTATCCCACACAGGGTCTAAAGATACTTTTTAATAAATTTCAGACAATTTGCTTAATTATTGTAAGAAGCCTTAGCATTTCGATTAAAATGTAAATATAAAAATTTGGGAACCAAGAAAAATGAGTTTAAACATTTCCCTTACACATAAATGACATTAAATTTCATCATTATGACTTAGGTATATCTCCTTTATTATTTATCGAACCGTTCGGAAATTAGGACAGAATGCTCTAAGAATACTAAGGCACATTAAAAGAAAAAAAAAAGTATGAAATTTGACATTTTTGTCATTTTTTATCAAAATGACAGGTAGTGAGTCGCCTTAAAATAAGTTTTAAAAAAAAAATACTCTTTCAGCTAAAATCAATTTTCATGAACTCATGAAAAATAATATTTTGTATTGCAGCACGTTGCTACTGCGCAAGACGACATTATAATACAACATACATAAGATTATAATATTTTATCAATGACTGCAAAAATGAGACTTTATACTGAAATACAGAAACAAATTTTTTAGATTGTTTTAACACTGTTTTCTGGTCACAGCCTCTACGGTTATCTGTCACCCTCAATCTGAAAGTATGTTCCCTCTGACACCACATGCACAGAGTATGGAGATCTAATTTAAAATCTCCTTACTCTGTCCTCTGTGGCCACATGACTCCTGGTAGGGGAACAGGTCAGCATGGATTGCTTCAAAGGGATGAGCCAGCCCTGACCAAAGATAACCTGAGGCTACATCGACCCTACTGAGGAGGAGCTTCACCCCTTTCTTTCATTCACAAAGGAATTCGCGCTAAGCTGTTACCTTTCTTCATCGGAGATCTAGAGCGACTGATGTTCTTTTTTTTAGAAGTTTCATTTTTTTCGCGAATTTGGTATTTTTTTGTAGCCTTCAAAACCTGTATGGTTAAATTATGCATTGCGCGCCAATTTCACATGTTTTTTTATTTATTTATTTATTTATTTTTTTTTTTTTTTATTTTTTTTTTTACATTGGAGAATTAATAATGGAGAATAATATATTTTATTTCTAAGAAATATTGTTATTTTACTTACACAGATTACTTAATACTATTTTCTCAATAATTTGCATTCTGTTCTTTCAAAATTAGTGCTTTATTTAATGCAATTATTTTAATTTGTTTAAATTTTATGAAATTCATTGTAATTTTTCTTTCAATTATGACACTATTTCCACTGATTGAATCACGTATCTGATTAGTGAGTGTGGTTAAACATATTAATATAGTTGGATTGTTCTGTAATTGATATATGTTATTGAGATTTTCTATGCATGTTCGTTATTGAAAAATAAAGTATGTAGCGTACATAGTTTGTTTATAGAGACACTCAAAAGTATTCCATTATATTATGGTCTATGGGGAAATGTAATTATATAAATACGTAGCACCTACAGTCGTCGTCGGGTCCGTCCGCCTGCCCGCATATAGCAGCGCAAAAACTACCCAACCGAATGGTTTGAAATTTAATATAGATAATTGTTCCAGATTTTGTCGAGTCGCTTCAAATTTTATGAAAGTCGAATCAAAACTTAAAAAGATATTATTAAAAGTTTTCTTCGTTCTATTAAATCCTATCATACGAAATTAATTCAATGATATCCCACAATAGGTAATGATTCTAGGTTGCCATGGTGATGACGTCCTATTTAAGATATAGTCATATTATTTCCGTATTACTGAATTAAATATATATAATCGTAATAAATTTTGTATTAAGGCATTTTTACATAAGAGTGCAATAGCTATAGCACCAAGATCTGACTATTTATGAAACTAGTTACAGTACGAACGCACATCATTTGTCACGTTTGACGTACAAATTCCAACTTGTTTTTCTTCTCTTGGAATATGAAAAATATTGCCAACATTTCGTTATTGATACATCATACAAAAAAGTTTTTGTAATAACTTATGCGCTCACGCACGTTATGTATCTGTAAATTTGGTGGTATCCACTATTCAGATGAAAAAGAGTAAAAATATAAAAGTGTTGGAAAATGAAAGTGTTCACTAAATATATCCAATTTTCCGGAACCCTAATATATATAGATTTTCACCTGAATGAAAAAAAAAATATTTTGGACATTTAGTTGAAAATCAATCAACCCGAACCCGGCCTGCAAAAGTCAAAAGACAATCCGAAATAATGAAAGCCAACCCGACCTGCAACTTAAAAATATAGCGCCAACCCGACCGACTTGGACTGGGGGTCCGGTCGGGTTCAGATAATAGCGCGTTACTGATCGGATGCAGAACTCTTACTTTGAATTGAGAAGAGCTACGAAATATTTTTCAATTAGTTATGGATGACATTCACAATGCAAATCGTCCTTTCCTCTTTTTTCTGAAAAACCCCTTTGAGTTTCCAATTTCTTCTAATAGCGGTTCCACAGATTTTTACCATCTGTGATGAAATAATAAAGGTATGAAAAGAATGATTTGGACGTAGCGTAGTAGAAAAGAACCCAAGGCACAGTAATGACAAGATAGTAAGTAATCAGTTATATATGGGGCCGGTATGTGAAACGATGGTGTATGCTATTCCTTCAGCATTCAGGTTTCAAAGAATCACCCCCTGCTCACGATAAATTTTCTCTTTCTGTGATGACAGTTGTACGATTACAGTCAAGCTATATCATCAACTCATTAGTTTCAATTCTTGGTGACGCGGTAATGGAAATCTTTACAAAAGCAAAAATGCTACAAACTACACTTTGCATGGCAAGACAAATTTATTAGTAAAATGGAGAATATCCAGAGAAAGATGTATGAAAATTTTGCGATTTATTGTTTTATTCAAAAAAGTTGAGCTCAAAAAAGAAGCGGAGAATCACTAATCAACAGTTATTTTGAATAAATACTCTATGAAGGGTAAAAATATTTTGAGAACTAACCATACCGCCCCCCCCCCCCCAACCCTTCTTCCACTTCTAGCTTTAGATCGCTATCAAATTTCTTCTTCAATAAATAAATAAATATAATTTTCTGAATCTCTAAAAATTGAGGAAAAAAAAAAATATGCTCATAAGAAGTAAAAAAAAAAAACACTCTTTTGTAATATTTTAATGGGAATTTTGAATTTCATGAAGTTCGAAAAACTGTCTTTACAATTCTTTAATTTGGATCGCGATTATTCCACATCCACCGCTAAAATTAGGCTTGTTAGCAAGCGCGAAATAAAATTTATTGATAAATATATAAATTTACTTTGTTTCGTTTCTAAGTCATAGAAACAGGGGGAAAAAAAGGGCAGTGATATCGATTACAAAATACTTCTTACAATCTTTACGTACAAAAAATAAAGTTGAGTTAATTAAAAAACTGTAAACAGTACTTACTATACAGTTGACTTCAAACCTAATTAGAAAATCGCTGGCATCAATATCAACTCTAGAAGTAACATTTCAATTTTTATTTTATTTTATGTGTAATTTAATCCAATTTTGTATGAATTTATATTTTTATATGAAATATTCGCGAAAAATATTGATATTTAGTAGTAAATACGCTTGTAAGAAAACATGTTCTGGATTTTTTTTCACGAAGAGTCGTTTCATAGTATTATTTATGTGTACAATATTTTTAAAAGCATTGAATGAGACAGCATTTGTTAATGCTTACTTCGGTTTCATTCGGATTTTATATTTTTCAAAGGTTTATTATGTGATATGTACTGGAATACCCATGTCTTTATAGTAACCATCTCAATTTAATAACTGTTTTTAATTATTATATTATGTATGCTTTCCTTGTCTAATAAAGTTTCCTCTACTCATGTTTTGTACACCATGGTGAATTATAAGTATTTAAACGAATACTTTTTGAACATCCATTCAACGCTGTTATTCAACCATTTTATTCGATTTTCCCTATCGTAATCAAAACCGCATGATGAATCATCTGTCATTAGACTGGAAGGAGAAAAATATATATACAGTAAATTCTGTCTAAGGTGGACTCTGTATAAGCCGGAAATCTGTCTACCGCGGAAACGGAAAGCATTTTAAGGTCCCACCGAAACCAAAATTTTGCATAAGGCGGAAAAAAGGATAATTTAAAAATGAAAAGCATTTTGTTTATTAAACTTTAAAACTGATAAGTCAAATGCTCAATGTCGTGCATGTTAGTTAAATTCCGTAACACCTTGAAAAAGTTAATTCAAAAGAACAGAAACTGTTTAAATTTAAGGAATTTATGCTTGTGCCATTTTTTCATATGCAAAATTATATTTAAAAGTTAACTTTTCTAGTAGAATGAACATTTATGAAAATATATTTTTTCGAAAGTGCAATATATTATACTTTAAGGATGTACTCAAATTCAAAGTTATAGCTTTCTGTCTCATTCTCGAAGTTTATTGACGGGTTTTTGTTAGTTTTTGTGTGTGTGTGTGTGTGTAAACTTCCAATTTGCATGTATTACAGCAGTACTAAGAAATTGAATAGCGTTTCTCATTTATCTCTAAAGACAAAAGATCTTTCCGAATTTCAGTTTTCAACCGATTTTCGAGTCAGGAAAATCAATAAAAAATCATCAAATTCGAGGGCATTTTTTGTTTTTTTTTTTTTTTTTGTTTTGTTTTGTTTTGTTTTTTGGGTGCGGGAGGGGAAGCTTTTTTGTATAAGCCGGAATATTGTCTACCACGGAAAATTTTCTCAGTCCCCATCGATTCCGCCTTAGACAGAGTTTACTGTATAATGTCAATAAAACTTTTAATTATTTGGAGAGTGATTGCGCTTTATCTCTTTAGCTATTTTATTAGGTTTTACTGATTATGTGTAGATTTAAGACAAAGTTTTGAAACTAGAACTAATTTTTTCTTTGTTATTAAAATATAACATTTCTTTCTTTCTTTATTGATAGTTAAATATCTTCTGTAATTATCATCTGATCTATACTTTTTTTTTAAATTGTCCTTGTGTCAGTATAAATTTTAAAGAAAATTTTAATTTTAAGAGGGCACAGGACCTTAAAACTTTCAAAAAATCAGTTTTCGGTTTTGTTTTATTCTGATTGTTTTAATATTTCTCAACAATATGCAAAAAAACCCCATTCAAAAATATGCACTTTTTTCTTGAGTTATAATCATTTATTAGAAAAGGTGATAGGGAAAAGGTCATTTATAGGTGAGTATAATTGAAGGTCCGTAGATATCGAAACTTTAAAAAGCGTTTTCTCTGATTAGTAAATTTGAAGTTTGTGCGCACTGTTGCTTTCAAACTATGTAAACTACAGCTTTTGCAAAATAAACAAATGTGCGTTTCTATATAGTCTACATGTAGAACAAAAAAAAAAAAAAAAAAAAAAAAACATATTTTGGTTATTTATTTGTTTGCACTTGAATTTTTTTTTTTTTTTTTTTTTTTTTTTTGTACTAAAATTTAATTTTAAACGAAACTTTTTGTGTATATTTTGGGTTTAATTTAGAAGTAGGTGTGGTACGATTTTATTTTGTTCAAAAATTGTTTTCTATATGCATAATTTAGAATTTTATCATGCGCGCAGCACTTAGATTTTATCTCACGCATTAGCAATATGAAGGTTTAAATTTAAAATTTAAATATTAATTTTGTATATACAACATTTTCTTTCTTTTTTTTTCCTTCTTTTTTTTTTTTTTTTTTTTTTTTTTTTTGATAATACAGTTAAGAATATATAGTTTAGGTAGAAAGGGAAAAAAATCTTAATTGCATATTATTTGCGTTTTGGTATTTTGAAAAAGGCGGTGTTTTTGATCGTTTCAAGATACTCAAAAGATAAATATCCCCTATAATATGAATTTTTTTTTTTTTTTTTTTTTCTTGTGTGTGTGTGTGTAAAAGTTTTCAACAGCGGACATCTGCAGGCTGCGGAATTTGTTCGATAATCGAAGGTGTCTGCTTTTGTGAGGTAAAAATAAACAAATATGTCAGGGTTGTTGATTAAAAAAGGCTGTAGCTAATTAAAGGTGTCCGATATTAGGTATCCGAGATCCAATAACCTTCATAACGGACACTTCCGAATACTGGACACCTCTATTTAGCGGTATATGATGCTTCTATATAATGCAGGGTTGGATTTTTTGCAGAAGGAGCACTTGATTAAATGTTGGGCAAACTGAACAGTGTCCCCTATTCCCTCCTCCTTCGCTTTTAGGGGCCCCAAATTAAATATTCAATTTTTGTAAAGCTTTTACTTGAAATGTGTTTCGACGTTGTACTGATTATAATCAATATTTTGAACTTTTAAAATACAATAAGATTAAAAACTAAATAAATTTTTTAAGAAATCTAAATTCAGTAAAACTTCTCAATCACGGGCACCTCGGCAACGAAATTTCCGAAAATTTAACCCTCACGCTGCGTATCCCGCGATTTCTACGGCCAACGTAAAAGTGGCAAAATTTGCGCAACCCGTAAATTCCGGAGCAAATCTTTATGATTTAGTTCTATTTAAAAGAGAAACTCTTTCACAAAGATTTTGGACATATTTGAACTCTAAAATATATGCAGATTTCAAACATCTAATAAAATGCGCAATTTTTGAACCTATATTCATAATATATATATACGCAGCGAGAAAGTTAAGGCATTCTGTTACAAATATTAAAAAAATATTTCCTGAATCCGAAAATTCGGACATAACAATAATCGTGAATTTTGACAAATGGTCGCCATAAAAAATCTATTTCGTCAATTGCTCGCAGGAAATAACTTCAATTTCACCAAAGAATTGCCGGATAAATGTGAATTTGGTCAAAGGGCTACTGAAAAAACACGCATTTCTTCAAATGATCACGGAAAAAGCGAATTTCTTCAAAAAATCGCGGAGAAAACGCAAATTTTGTAAAAATAAACGCGAATTTCGTCAAAGGATCGCGAAAAAAAACTCACATTTCATCAAATTATTCCGCGATTTTCTTCAAAGAATCGCTGAAAAAACGCAAATTTTATCAAAGGGCTGCGAAAACACGCAAATTTCGTCAAAGAGTCGTGGAAGAAATGCGAATTTTATCAAAGAGTCGTTTACAAATACAGTGGTCTCTTTAGAAAACAGCACACATACATATGTTTATTATTATAGATATAGTTTTTAATCTGAAATAATATACCCAACTAACTTTTGAAGAAAATGGGTTAACCCAAACCCAACTTGCAGGAATCTACACTCAGCCTGAAATTGACCCGAATCGAAAACAGCTAACCCGACCCGCAACAAAAATAATTAGTGCAAAGAGGGAATTCCCCTCGCCCCCTCTCTGCTGTAACATTTCAGAATTTTTTTTTTTTACTGAGAATCACCCCTGATCAGGAGTTTTTTTTTTTTTTTTAAACTGCGATTCTTAATTTTAGTTTACAATAGCAATGGCAGATGGTATTGCAAGCAATAGGCGCTAAATCGGTGCCCGATTTAACAACTATTGTTTGCAGCGCCATATATCGCTGCTATTGTAAAGTAAAATAAAAAAATCGCAGTGAAAAATCTCCTGACATCTTACATAATCCTCCTGCAAGATTTTTTTAATTGCTGTCACCATTTGCAAGTTACTGAATTTTAAAATCAGTCAGTCCATTTCAGGACATCCGATATGTTTTTTAATGTTTTTTAAGTTTCAAAGCATTCTTTAGTGAATTACAACTGATCTTAGATATAAACAGACAAGCAGTCTTGTACAAATTGGTACTTTTTACATAATCCTGAATATTAGAAAATATTATTAAATAATTGTTTGGGCGTGCCCGTTATGGAGCTTTTAGTACTGTATGTAGTTTTTATCTTAAAAAATATTTAGACTTTCTATTCAAAATTAGGGTCGGCTCGAATCCTTCTCGCAAGAGTGAAAACCCAATCTGAAACTCATCCAAACCCGAAATAATAATGTATGTTAATCTGCCCCAAACCCAATGCGCTAGGCACAGCTAAAAAGTAGAAGTCAACCCGACCCGCCTCAGAAAAGTAGAAGTCATCCGGACCTAAACCCGACCCGCCTCACCAGTGGATGAGAAGTTCTGCCCTCGAAGCTGGTAGACGGAAGGTGCTGGGTTCGAACCCAATCGCGCCCGTCGGCCTAACCGTTTCAGAGTTTTCGTGGTTTTCTACGAAACCGTGGATTCCCATGCGTAAATACGGGTTAGGTTCTATTAGAAAGACCCCCATGGAGGGCACACCCATTAGGGCCTATATCTCTCGTGTTGATAATCGGCCGTCAAAAATCAACCCATCAATCAACCTAAACCCGATCCGCAGCAAAAAGGTAGATGTTAACCCGACCCGCAGCAAAATGTAGCAGTCAACCGGACTCAAACGCGACCCACAGCAAAAAAGTATAAGTTAAGCCGACCAGCAGCAAAAAATAGAAGTCAACCGGACCCACATCCGACCCGCAAGAAAAAGTAGAAGTAACACGACCCGCGCATCAGATTGGAGTCTCCAAATTTCCAAAATCGCTCCCCCCCCCACACTTTTGAGGACTCTTTAGATCCGCCCTTGTACTGAACTTCGAATTAAAAGTTATAGAAGATAAAATTGTAAAATCAAAGCAAATGTCAATGTATTCATTTTTTAAACTCTGCAGTAATTAACGTATGTAATTAACTTTTGTTTTGATACTTATATTTTTATATTTTTTCCTAATGTGAAAAATAATTTTTAGTAACATTAATCGTTACCTATTTTCAACAATTAAAATCTAAAATTAAACATGACCTCCATTAACAGACCACCTCTCGGAGAAACCCATTTTTATTGGAACGGAACGTGGGTGTTTTAGGGAGGTTTTACTGTATTTGTTATCAGAGACGAAAAAGCGTTTTACTGATAAGCATATCTTTTCACTATAAAAAGGCAGTGATACAACGGTATACACACCTTTGGGAACGGGTACACGACATTTCGGTCCCGACACTTCGGTCCCGAGACATTTCGGTCCCTGGCCATTTCGGTCCGGAGACATTTCGGTCCCTGGCCATTTCGGTCCCGAGACATTTCGGTCCCTGGCAATTTCGGTCCGGAGACATTTCGGTCCCTGGCCATTTCGGTCCTGAGACATTTCGGTCCCGAGACATTTCGGTCCCTGGCCATTTCGGTCCCTGGCCATTTCTGTCCCTGGCCATTTCGGTCCTTAGCCATTTCGGTCCCTTGTCACCTCGGTGCCCACAACCTTATAACTCGTATTCTAATTGTCGTGGGCCGCCAAACGCTGTAATTTAAACATTATTTGGGACCTTTTTAAATTTTTTTAACACCCCCACCCCCCAAATTAAAAAAAAGCTGAATATAACAGTCCGATAAATTTAAACTTTTATAACTCGTGATAATGAAATCACAGCGAGCTGAAAATTTGTTTGATTGAACTATGTGATATAATTTTACAGGGGACATTGTTTTATTATTATTATTATTTAACAAAATGGATTTTTTAAGCTGCATTATTTGTCATTAATATTAGGTATTTTATATATACTATAAACTGCCATAGATGATTTTTTGGTTGTTTTCATACGTTTTTTAGAACCTTTAAATTATCATCATTAATTAAATAATTTAAAAAACTGTTCTTATTTTTTCTCCTTCTTACAATTAGATTAATAATAAATGTCTTCAATAATTTAATTGGGCACTTATAAGCTATTGTAGGTAAATATTTCCTCAAATCATTCTTCTACATCCTCTCCTTTAATAATTCAGAAATGAGATATATTTATTGAAGCAAAAATATTTAATTTTTCTTATTACTTTTATAATACAAAGTTATAATTTTGTTTTCATAAGTTACTTTACCATTATAAAGATTGGGAAAACAATAGTGATTTGGTAATTAGGTGTGCCAGGAAAAATATTTTGTTGCCAGAAAACTCCACCCACCGCTTCATTTTTTAAAAAATAATTGCATTTTTAACAGTCTTCTTACCCATTGCAGACGATTTTTGTGAACTAATTTTATTGAAAATGGGCCTATTTCTTTGTAATAAGATGATTATTTTTTATTTTATGTAACAGTGTAAGTATTATTTTAATTAATTTTATTTTCAATTTTTAACTGACAAAACTAAGGTTTTTAGGTGCGTTCGTAATTATATAAATACGTAGCACCTATAGTCGTCGTTCAGTCCGTCTGTCTGTCCGCATATAACAGAGCAAAAACAACCCAACCGAATGGTCTGAAATTTTAAATATATGATTGTTGCATAATTTTGTCGAGCCATTTCAAATTTTATGGATATCGGATGCATAGTTTAATTACAGGGATTGTCAAAAGTTTTTCTTTACATTGCGGCCAATGGGAAAAATTATTGCAAGTGCATTTTAATGATGTTACAGCCTTCCGAATGGTCTGAAATTTTAAATATATAATTGTTGCAAAGTTTTGTCGAGCCATTTCAAATTTTATGAAAATCGGATGTATAATTTAATTACAAGGACAGTCAAAATATTTCCGTTACATTACGGCCAATGGGAAAAAATTATTGCAAGTGCATTTTAATGATGTTACAGCCTCCCGAGTGGTCTGAAAATTTAAATATATAATTGTTACAAAATTTTGCCGAGCCATTTGAAATTTTATGAAAATCGGTCTATAGTTTAATTACAGAGACAGTCAAAAGTTTTGCGTTACATTACGGGGAATGGGAAAAAATTATTGCAAGTGCATTTTAATGATGTCACAGGCTATGCACTCATGAAGTGCAAAAAAATATATATATTCATTACAATATGGGGTGCAAAAAATAATTATAAAACTAGTTATAGTACGAACGCACCTCATTTGCCACGTTTGACGAGCAATTTCCAACTTGTTTGTATTTGTCGTTTATTTATTGATTTTTAATATTACCCTTTTCCTCCCACTTTCCCAGAAAAAAAATTAATATTTTTTTATTTTAGTTTTATTAATAATTATATTAATAGTTTTAAATTTCGGTGACTTTAAATATAAAATAAATAAACATGTAAAAGATAAATTTCAGTTTATAACTACTATATGATAAATTGAATATAAAATGTATTATGTATTGAGTTTATTTTAAAGTAAAAAATTTAATGTATATTAATAATGTTATTAATTTAATAAATTAAGGATACATTAAATAAAACATAATATAGGAATTTTTTGAAAAAACAGTCAAAAACATAAAGTGTAAGTAATAATTAATTAATTAATTAAACATAATAATAATAATAATAATAATAATAATGCAGCATTGTACAAATACGTGAAAATACTTTTAACAGTGTTAGGTGATATTATGCAGATTTTAATTTTTTAAGTACAGTTATAATTTACAATTCGCAAAAAGTAAGAAATTATTAATTAATTATAATTAAAGAGCAAAAATAATATTATAAGCTAACTAATAAATGAATAAACAACATGTTTATCTTCAGAACCCTTATCACTTTTATACATCCTAATGAAGTTAATAACGTTATAATAACCGAAAATGAAAAAAAATATATATATTTGCATTTACCCTATAAAAACTATTATATAGTTCATGTAATAGTTTTTAAACAAGCAATTGATAAATTAGTTATCTAAACAATTAATAATTAAAATAATTTTGAATTGATAAATACGTTTAATAAAAACAATTTAATTTTTGAATTTTTTTTTACTTAACAATATAACTATGAGTGTTTTCAACTTGTCGTGCAAGTTAAATTCATGCTGTATCAAATTTATTGCAAACTAACGGCAAACAAATAATCAAAAATACTGCAAACTTACTGCAAAGTAGTAATCTTTCCATATCACACTATAAGTTTAACCCCTTCGAAGGGGTCAATAGACCTGAACAGGTCAATTGATGCGAAAGCGCCGTCAGAAGGCGCATGCATAGGTTTTATCACCATAAACAAGTTTAGGTAATAATTGTACTTTTCATTTCGAGCATTTTTTGCTATTTAATAAGTATAGCGTTTAGAAAAAACGGTGCCTACCGAATAAAATTTCTGCAATTTCTGCGTATATGCTGATTCTCATTGTTGTTGAGTCTCTCAACAGAGGGATCTTTTGCTTTCGTCACTTTCGTGAATTAAAGACAGTCTTGCCATCAGTTTCACAACAAACTACTCATGCAAGTGGGTGATGGTATACCTTGCGGGAGATTTGCTGCGAATTTCTCAATTCAAATTTGTCACGGCAAGATAATATCAGAAAAAATCAAACTTTCTGCTAATGTTCATGCTATCTGGGTTACCTCAAAAATTTCCATGGGGAGCGCGGCGGATCGCATGAACGGCTCATGCGATTGACACTTATGTGAAATCATTATCCAATATCTATTACAGCACAAATTCTTAATTCAATGGCAAGAAATTAAACATGAAAATTGCTGTTTTACACTTAACCACTTGGCCCTAACTTTATTGTAGGCAAATGTTATGTAATATGAAACTTGATTTAACCCATTCGCTGCCAAAACTAAGAATTTTCAAATTTTTTGTTGAAGGTCGTTTGCCAGCACAAATTCAGAAAGATAAATTTCGCTTTACTAATACAGCGAAATTTCTGCCAATAAATGAGGCATTTTTTTTAATTCTAAAATAGTGGTGACAAAGTAATCAATAAATTAAAGCAACGAGTATACTCGTGAATGACAGCGAATGGGTTAATTAAATTTAACTCTTCAGTATGCGCTCAGCTTTTTACATCATAAGTGAATTTTTTTCACTGGTAAATATTAATGTAACTTGAATGTATTATTAGTTGCAGTTATAGAGATTGGCCTTATATTTTTTATCCATGCTTTTTTTTAAATTAAGAAATTAAATAAGGATATACCTAAATTCTTAAAGTTACTCGAAATACTTCTATCATATATACACAGTCAAGACAAGATTCCAAGGACTGGTAAAAAGCTCCATTTTAGACAGGCTTCCATGTAAAGAAATGTAATTAATTATACTTCTAAGATACACTACCTCAATAAGATCTATTGTTCGTTTCGCAGGGAATCTGAAACTCTTCCGTTTGAGACAGGATTCCGTTATAGAAAGATTCCGCTTTCACAGGTTTCACTATGCTTCACTAAAGAAGGGTGAAAATCCCCTTTTCAGACAGGTTTTCAGCAAATTTAATTGTATCGCAATTCATATTAAGACCATGTAACGCTTACGTTAAAGACAGGATTCTGTTATAGACAATTACTATTTTGACAAGTTTTATTCTATTCATATGATATAAATAAGTATATTTATATAAATACACAAAACTTTTAAAAATGGAACCTGCCTATAACGGAGTTCTGTCTTAAACATAAATGTTCCATAGTGCTACGGAAAAGAATACTATACAAATACACCAAATAACACGGAAACCTGTGTAAAACGGAATTTTTCACCAATATTTACAATTTTATCTTGACAGGTTTTCCTATATATATAACATGAAGGGAAAATTCTGGACCCTCCCCCCCGCCCGAAACGAAATCCTGGCTATGCCACTGCATGTCGTCCCGGTTTTTTTAAGCCATTAAACATAAAAAATGCCGTGTGGCCACAAAAAAGCGCCGGCTGACTAGAACAAAGAGAGCGCGAGTAGAATAATTCTTCTATCTGGATCTTTATTTAGCTTAATCAAATGGGGGAAGCCAGACATCTACACTTGTCATATATATATACATGTATAATATTCTTTTGAATGAATAACATGTAGATATCAAGAAAAGCCAAATATGTTTTCTAAATTTCCAAATTTCTTCATTGTGATATATTTATAAAATTTCTTAATTTAAAATGAAATTTTACGTAAAAGTAATTCACTATACAATATTGTTTTGAGTTTTTAAGTTATTTTTTTTTTGTATTTTCATTTTTATTTTTTATTTGTCATATTAAAACATGTAGTCTGCTTTAATTCTAAGTATATAAGTCAAATAAATAACAAAGAAATATTTGAAATACAGAATTAATTTTAAATACGAAAAGAATATTTTATGACAATAGAAATTTTAAAATTTTGATTTATGTTTATTGTGCTCGTAGTTTTTTAATGTAATAAGCATATAAAAGTCTTAAATATATTAAAAAAGGATTTGTAATTGTTGCAAACCACTTCACCGTCGACAGGTATGGGGAAAAAGTGCTTTTATCCCCGAGTTATCTCGTGGCAAACGGTGAAGTGGTTCAAAATTAAAAATATTTTTAAACTTGTCATTCGACACCGGTAGAAATAGCGGTAATATTATTGTTACATGTAAAAAGATTAATGCAAACTTTTAAATAGTTTTTCAAAAAATAGTAAATTAAAATAATTATTAAAATAAAATAGAAAGTTCTAGTCTGTTCCGGTGCAGAATTTAAAAAATAATGTGTCTTTATCACAATTCCATGTTAAGAACCCCCTTTTTAAAAAAATATGTAAAATGCAATACATTTAAAATTGATGCGCCGTTAAATAATAGGATAAAATAAAGATTTGTAAAAATATTTGCAGATTTTTTCATTATTAATCGCATAGTGTGCAAATTATATACAATTGAATATGTGCATTTTGGTATGGGCATTTGCATATGAAAATTAAAGCTCGACTTATAAATATTTTTAAATTGTCTGGACTTTATATTTTATGATAGACTAAAATATGAGGAGCTTCTATAAAGAATCCACAGAACTCTCCTTTCCTCCACTCCTGAAAACGATTACTTCTACCATATAAAATTTGCATGGGGTGCTACAATTTGATTGCGAGTTATAAGTGTTCGCGGTTTTCGAGCCCTTATATTCGGTTATACTAAAATTTCAATTGTTCAGTTAAAAAATCTTATAATGTACCTCCTTTTTTAAAGATTACGTTTACCGTACAAAATATGAGTGTGATTACGATAATTACAGAGAGAGTTATAAATGTTTTAATTTATCAGGACCTTATACTTAAGATACACTAAAATATGTAAAAAGTCAACAGAGCCCCCCCCCCACCCCACTGCCTTATAAAACGATTATGATTATCATAGGAAATTAGTGTGGGCTGCGACAATTTTGATCTGTGTTATAAGTGCTTTGCGTTTTCGAGTCCTTATATTCGAGTTATACTAAAATTTAGGGAGTTCAGTTAAAAAATTTGATAATGTCCCTCCTTTTATAAAGATTACGTTTACCATACAAAATATGAGTGTTTTGCGATAATTATAGATCGAGTTATAAATGTCTTAATTTATCAGACCCTTATACTTATGATACACTAAAATATAGAAAATGTCAATCCCCCCCCCCCCGTTGTTTTTTAAAATGATTACCATACGAAATTTGTGTGTGTTTACTAAAATCTTGAGGCCTTTATTTAAAAAACTCTACAATGTCCCCTATAAAATTGTCACCTATTTCAAGTGCACAAAATTTCAGCTTGCTGGAGAAGGGACCGAAATATCTCGGGACCGAAATGTCTTGGGACTGAATTGTCTCGGGACCGAAATGTCTTGGGACCGAAATGTCTTGGGACCGAAATGTCTTGGGACCGAATTGTCTCGGGACCGAAATGTCTCGGGACCGAAATGTCTTGGGACTGAATTGTCTCGGGACCGAAATGTCTTGGGACCGAATTGTCTCGGGACCGAAATGTCTTGGGACCGAAACGGCGGGACCGAAACGTCCTGCTTCCTTTGGGAACAGGTCTGGTGTAGAGAAAGACAAACTGAAATCTTTCTATCCAGCTGAAATCATCACTGGGATTGGGGAGGAAAAGGAAACTTGTATCCGTGTGGGATCCCTGCTCTGATATCAACTAATTAGTTTCAGAGGTTTCTTGGCGAGGGGCAAATCTCCACAAAGTAAGAAATGCCTAAGGCTGTATTCTCTTTCCTGATATTTGTCTGGTCAGGTTGGGGAATTTTGAGAGAACAATGATTTTGAGTCAACATGCTATGGCGGTTAAAAATATTTCCAGCACGAACACTGACTAATACTGTTTCTACCCCCTCCAGCTACGGGCTTGTCTTAAAAATGTTTTTGAAAATATATCAATATATAAATTGTTTACTTTTATTTTTAATTAGTTGAGTTAAGAAAGCACACCTGCTTTATACAACTTACTTGAATATTGTAGTACATTAACCTATTGAAACAACATCCCGACGACATTAAACCTTATAGCTCTGGTGAAAATGACAACTGAATTATAATCTAAATATATCAAATCATGTTAATAATACAACTTCCAAGAGTATATAACTATATCTTGGACTTGTTACATGAGTACTAAATGAATGCATAATAAATAAACAGATCATACTCATATAAAAAATTATTCTTAAATTGTGACAGATTTTTAAACATTTCTGAATACGCATGCATTTTAAAACTTTCCAAACACCTGCCATGCTCAAACTCTGGTAAAGATAGTACTCGGATTGCCATAAAATTTTTATGTTACTGAGGATTTTTATAGAATGTTCGGTAGTAAAAAAAGAAGTGAGTAGAATTTGTGGTTCGTTTACAGATATACACAAAAGAATTCTTTTACATTATGATCTATGAGGAAAAAACGTTTGCACTGCATTTTAATAATGTTATGATACATCAAACATAATGAAACTTACTGGAGTACACAAAACATTTTCTATAGATTATTTTCTATCGCAATTATCGTTCCTTTACAGAGAGACATGAAATTTGCTTACAGGTACAGGAACTGATTAAAATCCATAATTGCTGGAAGTGAGTTTTCCACTGTTGGATACATTTTTATATCTTACACATTTTTATATGTTACCTAATTTTGAGTGGTATGGATTTTTAAACATATGTAAATCTTTACAACATACTTTTGCTTAACTTTTGTAACTTATGTAAACCTTTAGCAAATGTTGAAAATGGATTTTACCTCATTATGTCTTTTTAAATTGTTTATTAATATATAATTGTATAATATATAATTATATAAAACTGAAAAAAAAAATGAAGACTCAAATGTAAACTGGCTACTTTCTGACAAATTTTTGTTCGTAAACGTATCAGACTGGCAAGTGCTCTTGTTCAAAACTGTAATCGAACTATTTTTCCGCTTTTACATAAAAGCGGAAAATAACTGAAACATAATTATCAGAGAATGGAGTCAAACTTTGAGTTTTGAGTACGTGTTGATTATATACAGAAAAATTATTTTAGTATGTTTTTAGCCGAGTGTTGAAGTGTAAATATATATATAGAGCAGATAATTATGTAAGCATGTCTGTCTTATTTCTACCAAAGCCATCTAATTGTATATTCTTTTAATTGATTACTTAAAACTTTGTTTATTTCAGAAACAGGGAATGATTTTGTAAACTAGCATTTTTATACATTATTTATTTAATTTATTTTCTCTGCGGTTGACAGACGATTTTTTTTTTTTTTTTTTTTTTTTTGCGACCGTTTGAGAAATTTGTTTCTGCGATCTTGGCAAAATTCACGGTATTTTCCCATTATTGTTTGTAGAAACTCGCGGTCTTTTCCGCGACCAATTCACGAATTAATTTTACGAAATTCCGCAAAAGAAAAAAAATATATGTAACTTCCATGGAAATTAAAAAGTGTTCATGAAATAATTTAAGGAAGGTAAAATAGAGCACAGCATTTCTTATTATGCGGGATTTTACTACTTTGTGGATGGTTCGAGCAATGCCGCACGTTACTTCATAGCTTGCAGCTCAAAGAAAACTTTGCCCCATAACGGAAACTCTTGAAATGCCCCCTCCTAGAGATCTGCATGGCCCGTACCCGGTCGGCAAAGTAAAGTCAAAATTTCTAACGAGCCGGCAGATTGAAGACGATTGTTTTAACGGACCGGACCGGGCAGCACAAAAAAAATCGGGCAGAATCCAAAATTACGGGCCCGGCCGTTTATTTTTTTCTTAGGCCCCGGTCCATGTCCATAAAAAGATTAAATCTTAAATGGGCCGATGTACCAGATATAGAAATTAAGCCGATAAAATACGAGGGCCGGTAGTAGACTTAAGAAGTTACTTCAATCGTGCGAAAGGCACCCGTTCGTTAATGTTAATCTTATGGGAAAAATTTTTTAAGATATCTCATTTGCATTTCAATATTCTACTTCACTTTCGGAACCGGTTTAGAAAATGAAAGAAAAATAAAATATAAATAAAATAATAAAGAATAAGAAAGTAAGAGGAAATAAAGAAAATCTGCAAAAAAAAAAATCGAAAAAGTAAAAAAAAAAAAAAAGTCTTTATAGCGATCGACCCCCAGCTTTGCAATGCAAAAAAATCTGCTAAAAATATTGCAATGCAAAAGAGAACGCAACAGTCATATAACATCATAGTCATATAATAGAGATAACAATGCAGTCAAGCGAAAAGACCCATTCATTAACGCTAATCCTATGGAAGACATTTATAAAGATATCTCGGTTCGGTCAAATTTCAGTTGTTTTTAAATGATTTTTTTTTGCATGAAATAGTTGAGATCGATCTGTACAAAGGCCGTTGTTTACTTTTTCCATTTTGTTTATAGGTATTTTTATTGAGGACACTTTCATTTTCGAAACTGGTTTCGAAAGTAAAAGCATCCTTATAAAAAAAAAATCTGCAATCAAAATCGAAAAAGTAAAAAATGGCCTGCATACAGACCGAGCTCAGTTATCCAATTCAAAAAAAAAAAAAAAATCTTTTTAAAATATTGAAATGCGACTGAGATATCTTTATAAATTTCTTTCATAGGATTATCATTAGCGAACGAGTCTATTCGTTTGACTGAAGTAGCCTCTTAAAAAAAATTTCGCCCATTGAATTAACATTAGCGAGCAGGTCTTTTCAGATGACTGAAGTAGCCTCCTCGGGAAAGTAATTTGTGTAGAAAAAAGGATAGTAGTAATAATCAACTTTTGGTAACGGGAAATTTGGAAATATACCTTAATAAATTACAGAGAAATATTTCAAAAATCTCTTAAAATATATATATATATATATATACAGCTTCAAAAGCTATGATGTTTTTAACCACCTTTTTTCTTTCGTTCTGAACATATTAATGATATTAAGGAATCTAAACTTAAATTTAAGAGTCTAATGAGTCTAAGTGTTTGTTACTGCTACGATTATGTATGTTCTAGCTCGCGAACATATAGTAATCTAAATTCTCAAATATACTGTTAAAATTTTCCATGAATATTTATGAAGTATTCCAGAAAAGAATTTCAACTGTATGTTAAGAAAAATCGGCATTTTTGGTGGAAATTGAGTCGAGTCTGATATTTTTATTTTTGCACCGGGCCAGAAAATTCCGCCTCGTGCAGACGTCTAACCCCCCTCCCCCCTCCCTGCTGAAAAAGAAAATTTTATGCAAAATAAAAAAAGGTGCTCGTGCTATTTTATTTAAAAAATCGGACCTCTTTAAAAGATCCACGCTCCAGTAATTTGTATACCGTTTTTAACACTAGAAAGCCTGCGAGCAGTCATTTTGACTGCTACCACATGAATATATCTCGGTTTGAACCAGGATTTTTTTTTATAAAACTAGTTTAAAAGATGCAAAGAAAAACTAGTTAAATGGATAAGTTAATAATTTAAAATAAACATTCTGGTGTGAAATATTTTTCTAAAATTTGAGTAAAATTCTCGTCTTTCTAGTGTTAATCTGTGCTTGCCTGAACCTTGAGCCTTCTCGAAGTTAATTTGTAAGTTCCCGAAAAAATGTCATTGTACAAAGCAAAGCATCTTTTTCCTTCCAAGAGGTACATGATTGGAGATCCTAGTCACGTCATACAGCTGGTAGGGAATAAACTCTGCCTCCACTGAGTGATAAGATTACCAGAGGTTGGCGCAAAAGCGCTTTATTTTTTTATCTTTTTCTCTTCCTTAAAAATCTCATTTCGCCAAATTTCCGATACCCTGTTGCAATCAGAGCCATCTGTCGGAAAAATTCGACGCGACAAACCTGTCCCTTTGCCCCTTAATCAGTAAGAACGCTGTTTATTTTAACACTCATAATGTTTGTATATAAGAAAATGTAACACGCTACTCCCGCAGACAATTTTCATCCCACTAAATTGCTGTCGCAGACACAACCATAACTCTCTGCTACTGGGATACTATTGCATCTTTAGCAGCCAATGTATCACTGTTGTAGATGTTGGGGATATATGAATCATAAAATAATTTTTAGGGACTGTCCATTAATTAGATTACAATTTAAGAGGAGAGAGAGTGATTCACAAAGTACGACAGGAGGAGAAGGTGGTTTTACACGTTATGACGTCATATCAAAAATATCCAAAATATTAGGTAGGCATGCAGCATGACCACGTTAATTAAAAAATATGTGAATAGTTTTATTTAGCTAATATTAGATATATATTCTCTTTTTCTATGAATTATGAAAGTTTGAAGCAAGCAAAAACACACGATAACTTAATAGTTTTATAGTATTTATATCCATAGGTAAATAAAGGAAATAAATTGCACATAACGTTTTTTTCCCTAAAACTAGTTCTAAAATGACAGTGGGGAAAAAATGTGACGTCATAACAGGAGGAGATGATAACTCACAAACATAACAATTGTCCTGTGACATAGGGAGAGAAAGAAGTAAAAAACCCATAAAATTTCTTTAACAAAATTAAAGGGCAACTCCTTATTCATTTCAACCATATTGCAACCCATATTTAGTCTTTGCTTAATTTAAAACATACAAATACTAATTATTAATGAACTTTAGATGTTTACAGTGAAATATAGCAATTTTGAATTTAAAAAAATATATAAATTAAAGGCAAAAATTTGGAATTAAAGGAAATCAACATATTATACAATATATAAATACAAATACTGTTCCTTAAAAACAAAATTTATGTTTTTCTACTCAGATACAGATATTATTAATATTCAAGCATTAACACAATCACATTTCTTTGGTGACTTTATTGCTTGCAAAATAGATAGCTTATTAAAGGGCAATAGAAATTGCGATTTGACACTTATCAATCTATTATATTAAAATCTGACTGTCTGTATTTTATAATGACTCCTCCTAGAACATAGATTGTTGGGCAAAGAAATTAATGACAGTTATTCACATGAGAATGTCATTAAAATTAGAGAGATTTTTATTTTAATTTGTTTCCCTAGACATTATCTTAATTTATTTTGTAACTCTTAACGAAGTTCTTTAAAGATGGATACTAAAATATTTCATTGTTAAAAAAATAAAATAAGGGGCATAAGAACTCATCAGAATATTCACTTCCATATACCACAACCAGGTCCATAAAGAGAGGTAGAACAAGTGCAAATTGCCAGGGCCTGACTTCAGTCCTGGTTAAATAAAACATGTGCTAAAATGTTTAATTAAAACAAATAATACAATTCAAAAGTCAGAATTTTCTAAAATGTCTATACGGACCAGACTCAGGATACATATAAAATATTTGAAATGTGTATACATAAAATATTTGAAAGTTCATTTTATATCAAGAAAGTTTTAAAATGTCTTCCCTGTTTTAATGATGCGCACAATTTCAGATGTGTGAACAGGAATCAGATGGAAAGATGGTCACAGATTGAGGTTTTGTATTTTATTTGTTTCATATGTTAAAATTTCTCATTAATTGATGAATCCAATTAAAATTTAATTATACTACGGGATTCAGCCCCCTGCTTACTAACCTTTGTGAATTGCAATGCAATTCACATTGAGACTACTATAAGATCCCAACTTGCTTTGCTCGCCACTATTTGTATCAACTCTAGCCAGAATGAGTATATTATCATAACATTTTAACATATAAAATTTACGGTACTTGTTAGTTATCTCATCGACCAAATTGTAAGATTAAATACCAATAATGGTTGATCATAAATGTCACATTCACTTGACTTGCATGTGTTTACGTCATCAAGTGATTTTTATTTTGAAGTTTTATTTGTATTTTTATTAATGTTATACTAATTTACTTGGGAACAGATGTGTTATTATCCCACCCTCCGCCATCTTGGATTTTATTTGGCGAGAAAACCCCTTTTTCGCCAAGTAGCGATATATGCGTATGTTAGGCTTAACGAAAAAAATAGTAAATAATGAAGAAAACATGCACATGTTAGGCTTAACAAAAACAATGTAAATTTGTCTAATTTACATTTTTTTTCGTTAAGCCTAACATGCGCATGTTTTCTTTATTATCTACATTTTTTTTAGTTAAGCCTAACATGCACATAAATCGCTAAAAAACACATTAAAGAAAATGTAACAAAAATTAATTCCATTAAAATTAACTCAAAATTAATTCCCCTCTAAATTAAAAGCAATATTTCCGAAAAAAATACAAAAATGACATTAGATTCTCTGTAATAAAAGCAATATTTCTGGGAAAAATGCACATATAAAAATATTAGATTTTCAAGATTACTTACCTTTTAGGTTTTTTTTTTACACTTGAAATACACACTTTAAATAAACAAATTCTGAAAACTAGCATCGCCCTCATTTCCTAAAATTGCCCGATTCCCTGACGTGCGGAAAAAGCCGCCTTTTTCTTTTATAATGCTCTGGTATTTTGAAATAACATCTCCTACAGCGGAAGTCATAACAGCAGACAGAAAAAAAATCCTCAAAATAAAATGAAAAAAAAAAGATGCAACCTGGTACAAGAGTCAAGCAACCGCCAGCAACGACACCCGGGAGTGAAATGAATGTTCCCGCCAAAAGCACGCTCTTGCGTCATAAAAAAGGGGGTTGCCATAATAAGTTACTCGACGCCAATCGCCGGGGTTGCCAGAGCGATAAAAACCGCCAAATACTCAATATGGCGGAGGGTGGGATAATAACACATCTTAGCCTTTACTTGTTTTTTCATTATTTAAAATAAAAATTGTCAATTTGTATAATTTGGCAAAATTGGTCGACAAGATAACTAACAAGTACAAATTTACAGGTATTTTTAATGTATAGTAATGGGAAATTTCGTTGAAAAATGCAAATCAAAATTCATTTTTTCGCCTATAATATATTGCACAGCACAGCTTAAATTTATTTAATACTGTTTGATAAAAATCATGACTGTAACAAAATGAACAAAATATTTTCTGCAGAGTCTAAAAACTAATCTTGATCAAAAAGCTGATTCCACATTCCTTAGCATCACCATAAAATGAACCAATGGCATTGCTATTCATACATCGATCAAACTAAGGCTCCTAAAATTCAGGCTGACTCATGCCACCAATATTGATGGAAGTAGCAATATAACTTTCTTATTCTTCTTTATTCTATGCATTTAATTGCCGGTAAAAAGAGATTCTTTCTGAATTTTGATTTGCTGAATAGATTAGGTCATGTGACCATAAATTAATTAATCACTGAGAAACATCACTGTGCTTGTTGCCAAATGGTAAACTATAAATTCAGCCTGATTTCTGCGCCATGCAAGAGAATATATATATAGATTTTCAATATTTTCAATTTTTATTTAGAATATTTCAAAGAAAAAGTGTTACAAATGCATTATAAACTGTAATAGAAAAACATTAAAATTCTAAGCAAATACTACATAGATTTTTTTTAAAAAGGTAATATCCAGAAAATTTTTTTATAACAGAATAAAGCCTGTTTATAATGAAATCCTACTATAAAAGGAAAAAAAAATCAAAGCCTTTACCTGAACTAGCATCTTCTGAGCCAGAACCTGATGTTGATTCAGTGTCTTCATTGCTGCTCTTTTCACTTTCAGCAGTTTCTTGATCCAAATCTTCTCCATCACTGTCATGTACGCTTTTCACACCAGGCATGTTTAAAAGACCTAAAAAATGAAGTTTTATTGTTATGGTATAAATCTAGTTCCAAACACAACTACATAAAATATTGATAAATATAATGGTAAATATATACTTAAATTACTTTAAAACCCTCATTACACTACAGCAAAATAAGTATATTATGCACAGATGAGGTGACATCTAAAGATATTAAAGAGCATAGGTTAGGGCTTGATTATTGCATAGGCAAACTCCCACCACTGTTTTTTAAAAGAAATTTTCCCCTTGATTGATCAAAAAATTAAGTAAGACAAAATTTTCTGCTTGAAGAAGATTTGACTAATGTTGTAGATAGGGGCAGGCTGGCCCACCCTGCTATTCCGCAATCGCGGGGTGGGCCAAACAGGTGCAGTGGACCAAAATAAAAAAAATACTAAATTTGAATTTTTTTTTCCTAATAAAAAAATAATAATAATAATTATGAAACTTAATTTTCCTTTTCCCTTTTTTTTGATCGGATAAGTCCTAATTTCTCTTTTTCTCAGCAATCTTTGGAAGATCTGTGCAAATTACTCATTTTGTATAGAAGACGAGAGATAGGGGATAAAGTAAAAAGCACATATGTTCAGTAGAGTGGGAAGTTGTTCAGTGGAATGGATCTGCCTGCGGACATTAGTGGAGTAACAACATCTAGAGATGATCCACAGATCAAGGATCTTGGGAAGCAAAGATGAGCTTACAGAGAAAAACGAGAGGAGGCAGACTTGAATAACAGAGACTTTTAAAGTTTAAACATAGCAATTTTTTTAAATTGGCAATGTTTCTATGTAAATATAATCCAATTTTGCATGGTTATGTAGCACAGGCTATCAAGAGAAGCTAAGAAAGAAAACCTTCAGAAAGTATGAAGGCTAAAATAGAGCAGAAAGAAGAACAAAAAGAAAATCTTAAATAAATGGCATGGAAGATGTTCGTTGATTACATTCCTGTGCATGTCATTTATAAATAAGTTAATTGCTCATCTCTCCATTTAGATCCAAATAAACATTGCTGATGAAGTAAAACAGTCAGGTTCATTTAGTATTGAAGTAGACTTAACACAAGATATATCAGTAATGGAGCAGTTGGCACTTTGTGTTCATTATGTGCAGCATGGTAAAGTTAAGGTTAGTTTTAAAAATCCATTGATGCCCCCAAAACAACAGGGAAAGCCCTTTATCTCCAAGTAAAAGAAGAACTTAAAAAGTTTAAACTCCCTTCTTCACAAATAGTTGGCACTTCTTTTGATAGTGCAGCAAATATGAGTGGGAGATATAAAGAACTGCAGGTACAACTAAAAAAGGACAATCCAAATAAACAGCAGGTGTATTTATATGCACATATGCTAAATTTGGTCCTGACAGATACAACAGAATGTTGCAAATTCACAATGGATGTCTTTGACTTAATGCAAGCTACAACCGTGTTTAGCACAGAGTCATATAAGCGAATGAAAGCATGGACTTCAGTGAATATGGAGTCTGCAGGTGGAAATAAACTTTTTCGCTGACTGCAACAAGTAAATGCTACTAGGTGGTAGAGTAAGGATCGAGCACTTAATAACATATTTGACGAGTCTTCAAAACATTTTAAAGATCGACATAAGATTTAAATTTTGCTTAAGTGCCTACAAGGTATCACCGAAATGGACGATTTCCCATCACAGGCATCTTTTTCGGCAAGATCACTGATTGATAATTGCCGCAAGTTTCAGTAAATATTAATACAGCAACCATTTTCATAGACCTATTTAATATATCTACGCTCACATTGAAGTACCTGCAGATAAGCAGCCTGAACTACTTAACTGCTGTTAACAAAATCCAAAACCTGAAATCCAATCTGCTACGCAAAAGAAATAATTTTGATATGGTTCAGAAAAATGTTTCTGAATTTGCGGAACATCTTCAGAAGTAATTAATAAGAAAGGAGCACACCATTTAAATTGAGAGTTTCCTACTGGGAGAGAGAATATCTATAGACTATAGTGAAACGTTGATGTGGTGAATATTCTCACAATGAGGCTAGAACTAATATCAGATCACCATCAGAAATAATTTAAGGTAAACGTTTATAATGTCATCTTAGACGCAGTTGAATACGCGATTAACTGGAAATGACTTGCTCATGAAAGACATTGCCTGGTTTGATCTTTGCCGCTTAAGTTATTAAATGAACTTGTTGAAGAAGCTCTTAGTATTCTGGCTTGAAAGTCAAGCAAGACTATGTCAGAAAAGAGTTGCTGAAATTTTCCCAACTCTATGTTAATTATAATCAACATAAGTCGCTATTGAAGCAACAATCACGACGTAGCGAAATCTCAGTTGCTTACAGGAAAGAAACAAGAGATTCAGACAAACTAATTAAAGATGATGAGAATCGCTGTAAATTTAATACACGTAAGAAATGTAAAAAAAGCATATAAAGACATTACAGGTAAGTGATTGTTTGATTAATTAATGCTTCAATTGTAAAATACTTTTTTCTGCAGATTATTTTCTTAACCTGAAGTATCTGTTGCAAACACTTGGAAAATTTTCTGCTACAGGGCAATTGTGCATATTTTTGATATTTTCAGCCAAACAAGTGTAAATGAATTTTTCAACTGTTAACTTTTTTGCCTTAGAAGTTAAATGCCTTAAAAACAATGCCACCTTAAAAGTGGAAAATTTTAATAATGGACAAAAATGCTAATAGCAAACTAAAAAAAAAAAAAATATATATATATATACTTCTATGCAAAACATGAACCATCGACTTCAAATTAAAGGCCAATTAATGTTAATTGATTTAACACTGTCTAAAAAAATTAGAATTCCAATAGATTTGGTAACAGTGACAATTTAAGCACATATTTCATATAAAGTGCAAACATAGATAATACAAAAGTTTAACAATAGTTAATACAAAAGTTTCATTAACAATGTACCAATGTAGGTATTTTGTATGACTATTCTTGAGTAAATCAGGTAAAAAGTAGATTAGCCAATTATTAACCGACTGATTTATGCAATTCTTACACTGACTATTTTGTGCGTTTCTGCAAAGTTTTTCCAGGATTTATAACTGACCAGCAGTCAGTGAGTACGAAGTACAGGTTTGCATGGACTGGGATCCAACCAATTTTCTTTCATGAGGCTCAGGTTAAGCCTGGTCTTTATTCTTTCTAGGCCAGGACAGGATTTACATTTGGAACAGATGTATTATAATCCCGCATCCGCCATCTTGTTTTTTTTTCTAACGTGAATTAAAAATTGTGTTTTAATTAATAATTATAATTATTATACTCCAGTTTTTTTCAATAGTATAATAATCTATCGACAATATTTAACCGTTGGCGACATTTATTACTTGGCGAGAAAGGACTTTTTATACAAGAAAAAATCCAAGATGGCAGATCTGGGATTATAATACATCTAAGCCTTTATTTATTTTAAAATAAAGTGATGTAACATTTGCTTGACTAAATATTTAAAAATTCAGCACAGATGTCATATATGCACCATATTGGCTCGATTTTTTTCTGATGCCAATTTGGCAAAAACATCAACAGCATAAGGGTTACCATATCAAGCAAAATAATGACACTTTGCAGGGGTCTATCCAGGCAAAATTTGGGGCCTGTTTAGGGCCCTTTCACAAAAATCTATTTAATAAAATAGGCCCCTTCACAAAAATAAATTTAATAAAATGGGCCCCTTCACAAAAATAAATTCAATAAAATGGGCCCCTTCACAAAATTACTTTTAAGCTTTTACCTTTCACAAAATGGGTCCCAAAAATAAAAACCTGCATCGACCCTTGCTTTGGCGCTAGTTATAAGTACACGTTGCCTATATGAGATTGGCGTCAGAAAAAAATCGCGCCAATATTGCACATATTGACATCTGTGCCAAAAATTCTGTACGTTGTCGAGCATGGGTTATTGACGCGTGCCAAATCGGGTTTCTCTCTTGTTCTGGGATTCTGCCAGGAAAAGTTTTGACCTGATTTACTATAAGCTAAAAAAATAAATAAATAAAACGCGGTAAAGGAACATTATGTAAAATAAAAGCATTAGCATCGTTACTTTTCATTACGTATTTTGAATTTTACAAGGAACATATAAATTTCTTCACAAAATGGTTTCTCCTTTCTGTGTAACTTAAAACAGAACATTCTCAAAATAATCTTCTAGAAATTTCGTAATGTTGATATATAAAAGAAATAGTACAAATTGGAAAACGTGCCAATTCAAGTTACATCTACATAAGTTTTAACAACACAATATTTAGAATCAACACCTTAAAATAGAAATAAACAACTTACAAAGCCAAGGTACGTACAACAACTGTTGTATAAACGGGAAATGTATTCCTCTCGAATTATAGGGAAAAAAAAAAAAAAGAATGTTCAGTTTAATAAAAGTTGGCAAACAAAAGTATAAGCTATTAGATTATAAAAGAAAATTCAAACTGTCCACAGTTTCAATTCGAAAAACATATATAACTAAAGCCAAAATCTCAAATTCAACAAACTTGTATGTAAACAACAGAACGTAATTCAAACACGTTGCCAAAACTGATAGACAAATCTGAAATTGAAATCCTGAAAAATCTTGAGTCTGTTTACGGTACGTAAGGCCACCCACGCGCAAGGAGGTTTTTTTATGGAGTATATCTTACCGGAGAAAGGAATTTTAAAATAATTTAATTATTTCATACTTTTATCTTTCAAAAGAGGTAAAATCAACGACTGCATTTCTTTATCCTTTCAAAACATGGCTTTCGTAATAAGAGTAACAGAGAATCTTATTCCCTCTTATTTGTTTTATCCTGGGCCTACACTGTTAAAAATCTGCAGCTTTAGCTGTATAAAGTCCCTGTAGCTATAGCGCCTAGAATATATAAAGTGTGGAAATCGGCTATCCCTATAATACATAAAAAAGCGCTAAATTATTGTACCCCTTAAATGTGCAATGATACTGCTGCAATATGCAGATCGCAGCGACATCTGCAGGATATTTTCTACAACTGCAAGAAATTACTGCGAAAATCCAGCAGATGTCGCTGCGATCGACAGTTGAAATTTTAGCAGTATCGTCGCACATTTAAGGGATACAAATTTTAAGCACTGTTTGGATGGCATATTTCCAAACTAGGTATTCTAGGCGCTATACTACAGCTATGCAACTGGGGTAACGGTATAGTAAAGCGGCTACGCCTGATTTAATGCAAACGACAGCAACGCCCCCTAGTTGGCGAAATTTAGAAGATAGCCATTGCAAATCGAAAACGAAAAGAGATAGAGCAAAATTTCCAATTAGAAAGTTTTAGAGCATCAATTAATTAGTACGAAACGACATTTGGTTTAAATGGATAAGAAAAATCTTTGTCTGTATAGCAAAAAATGTCCGAAATTGATGCACTCCATTTTGTGTAAACGTTTGAATGCAATAGCCATAAGTATGAAGAAATACGTACTATTTATGATATAACTACGTACTTATCTTAATACATTTTGATAACATCACACAAAAAAACAAAAAAGACAAACTGTCTCACAGTAATAAAAAGATAATAATCAGTATGTTCGAAAATTTCGCCATTGCTCAAAATACATGTTTGTATTCGGGAGAGTAATTAATTATGCAGGCACATTTCTCAGCATGGAACGTCTATTGCAAACTTCTTCAATACGACGACATAGATTTAACCCTTTAAAGGGCGGTGGCTAGACGGTCTAGCCACTTAATTCAATTCCTACTATTTGCTCACACTCTCCCTATATTTATTCAATTCCTACTATTAGCTCACACTCTCCCTATATTTATTTATATATTTATCTTGTACAAATTTTCAATCGTTAATAAAATACTCATTATTCATCCTATCAGGTTGAAATAAATTTTTTTAAACTTGTACTGGATGACAATTGATGTTAATAAAGTTTTTTTCAAATATTAATTAATTAATTTTAGTTTTGCATGGGAAACAAAATGGCCGCCATTGGTTATTGAATTTCAATGAAAGTATTTTCAATAAGGGTTATCATAGGGGGGACCCTGTTCTGTCGCCAAATACCGCCAAGTTTGTCGCCAACTTGGCGATATATCACCAAATTTGGCGGCCAAAATGAGTCGCCAAAAGTGACGCCAACTTGGCGATATATGTAATATTTCGTTAAATTCCCATAGAGTTCCATTGTAAACCTACTTGCTTATAGAAAATCAACAAATTGAGATATTTTAATGCAACAAAAACTCATATTAGCTTGATTATATTAAATTTTTCTTTGATGGCCTAAGTAGGAATTGACTTTAAAAACAAAATTTTTATATTACTTGTTTATTTATATATTTATCTTGTTAAAATTTTCAATCGTTAATAAAATACTCATTATTCATCCTATCAAGTTGAAATAAATTTTTTTAAACTTGTAGTGGATGCCAATTGATGTTAATACAGTTTTTTCAAATATTAATTAATTAATTAAATTTTAATTAATTAATTTTAGTTTTGCATGGGAAACAAAATGGCGGCCATTGATTATTGAAGTTCAATGAAAGTATTTTCATAAGGGGTTACCATAGGGGGGACCCTGTTCTGTCGCCAAATACCGCCAAGTTTGTCGCCAACTTGGCGATATATCGCCAAATTTGGCGACCAAAATGAGTCGCCAAAAGTGACGCCAACTTGGCGATATCTGTAATATTTCGCCAAATTTCCATAGAGTTCCATTGTAAACCTACTTGCTTATAGAAAATCAACAAATTGAGATATTTTAATGTAACAAAAACTAATATTAGCTTGATTATATTAAATTTTTCTTTGATGGCCTAAGTAGGAATTGACTTTAAAAACAAAATTTTTATATTACTTGTTTTAATTCCAAAACTGACAAGTACAAGTGGCACCAAGAATATTTTAATAAAATGTTGCTTTTGTAATGAAAGTGCAAATTAGTGGGTTTTTATTTTCTAAGAAATTCATTTGAATACTCTGGTGTCATTCAATTATTTCATCACTTTACGAACAGAATTCTTCTGTTCTTGAAAGGGTTAATCTAAAAATTTAAATGCATTGGAAATTAATTTGTACAGACATTACAGCACAGTACAACGTCACAATTTGCAATTGTGCACTGCTACATTTCCGGAACGTAAATGTGCAAAGTAGAATCGTCGCTCATCGATTTTGGACATTTTTGGGTATACAGGCGACGGTTTATCTTATCCGTGTGAACCAAATGTCGTTTCGTACTAATTAGTTGATGCTCTAAAACTTTCTAACTGGAGATTTTGCTCTATTTCTTTTCGTTTTCGATTTGCAATGGCTATCGTCCGAATTTCGCCACTAGAGGGCGCTGCTATTGTTTGCATTAGGTTGGGCGTAGTCGCTTTACTATAGCGTTGCCTCACTTGCATAGCTGTAGCTCTCTCCGTTCGCAAGTATTTTCAGGTTAAAGGGACTTTCCTTTGCACCCTGTTGTAAGTAATCGTTTTCTATAAAAGCGGTGGAGTGACTATGAAGCAAACGCTACATATTTTTAACAGTGTAGGGAGGCTTTCGTGATCTGACGTCACGAATTCTGTCCCAAGCCGCCGTCCTAACTCACAGGAGTTCCTCCGCCGGTGCTAAAATTGACCATAATAAGCTCAGTTAGGACCTCCTCTTGTACCTCCGACAAAGAACAGTCAATCTTAGTCACACTAATTAAGAAGTATGTTGCATAGGGATTGTTGATAGGCAATTGCTTTCCATGAACATTCACGAAGGGGGGTAAAAAAAAGAGACGACGGTCGACCTTTAGCGGCGCTGTCCAAAGACGTTTGATCCAGAAAATTTCGGTAAAAAAAGGCATATAAAGCACATGTTTTGTTTACATAGATAATAAAAAAAGAAATAAGAAGCCACGGAGGTGCCTACATCTGCCTTGAAGTTTTATTTGAAAATAACCATGGCTCTTCCCTTCTTAGCCCAGTGGTTAGGGAGTTGGATTCGGAATTAATTAGGGAAAAGCTGGAAATTATTTTAATCCCTTCTGTTTAGGTCTAGAATGAATATGTTATGTTTCCCCCCTCGTACTAGGTGAGCGTTAGGAAATATGTATAGATTTATAGTAAAAAAAAACACGTTTTTTTGCCTACCATAACAATATCAGAAAGCAGCTAACTCTGTCAAAAATATTGTCAATACAAATGTTGTACAGCTTACAATTCTGAGTAAAATGAGTACGACTTCAGATAATCTCCCCAAAACAAGGAAAAAGATCAGGGGTTGTATCAAATATCGGTTGATTAGTGCCAAGATAGCGTACACAGTATTGCACGTACTACTAAATTTGGATAAACCCCTGATCCTTTTGCTTGTTTTTGGGAACAACGGATTTCGAGCTTATTCTATCGACGATTATTTTCAGAATTTTCAAGCTATGATTTTGAGACTTTCACAAAAGTTGCTCTATATACTTAGCTAATACATTATGCACATTATATTTTGATTGCATTCGCGCATGCGCAGTGAAATACTTTTTAGTAAACCTGCTCATTTTTCATCCAATTTTTATTATTTTTTAATTCTGATTGCAAAGTATTATGTATAATATTCCATTTTCCAGGAAGATGGATTGGGCGAATAGGTCCAATTCCATGGCCACTCAGATCACCTGATATAACGCCGCTGGACTTTTTCCTTTGGGGATTTGTAAAGGACAATGTTTACAGGAGGAGAGTGTCGAACATTGATGACTTAAAATCCAGAATTACAACCGCAATAGCCTCTGTGGATGCCGACATGCTTGCCGCCACCTGGCGTGAAATTGACTATCGACTTCATATTCTCCGTGCGACGAAAGGGGCACACGTGGAAGTTCATTGAAAAGGGTCATGAAACTTTTTGAGCCTATCTAATTATTTATGTTATTAATTTTAATCTATCTTTATTATTTTATGAGTTATTAAACATCAAAATGGGTCCGGGACTTTATAAACACCCTATATACTCGTATTTATTTCAGCATAATTTGTTCATTTGTAGCAGGAACGAGTCGTTCACTTGTGCCAAAGTTAATCGCCGCGAAACAGTAAATCATTCAGATACAACAAAAACAAATTATTTTTATCGAACGCGGAATAATTCCCTGAAATAATTCATTTAGGAAATCATTCAAATACCACAGTGATGAATGATTTTCCCTAAACGAGTAATAATCAGTATTGCCCATCTGGTAGGCATTCCGAATTCTCACCACTAAGTTTGAATAGTTATTTTTGCTTTATAATGTGATAGATATTACGATACGAAGACTTTTTGCCGAGGAGCCTGGGACCTATGTACCACATCCCCGGAAACTGGTGTTGCGAAAAAGTTTCGTAAGACTATTAACAGGAAACTCACCAGTAGGTGGAGTATAAATAGAGCCTAAGTTAATGTTAATATGAGGAAACTTCAAAATTATACTTGTGTATTCAATATTGTTAAAAGTGTTGCTCTGTGTTTGATAATGTGGTATGTGATGTTGGATGCGAATTGCGGTGCCACCTCTGTGCGTGCCATCGGCACAGGGTGCGTGGTAAAGCCTATACCCAGGGATATTAATGTTACAAGTGGGACTGAAAGTTTCTTGCAGAAAAATAACGTCAATTTGAGGATGATCATGGATGAAAAGTCTAAGTTCTTTTTAAAGTTATAAGTATTAAAGTAGTTCATTTTATTCTGGAAGGGGTTGCAGTTCCAGGAAAGAAAAATAAGGGAGGGAAAGGTAGAAGAGGGGTTACTCATTGTCGGGTGTATTGAATTCCATGGCAAGATTGTCGAAGGCGCTCATAATGATGAGAATTTTTTCCATGTGGTCAGTACATTTTTTTGTAAGTTTGGCTATATTTTTAAAGCATTGGAAAAATTTGTTGAATTTTAAGAGTTCTTTCATCTCCTTAACCCTTAATTGCATAGTGATGTAAATTTCCATCACCTTTTTATTTAATGTTTAATACATAAATTAAGTTCTTACAACCACTATATTTATATAGAAATATTAATCCTCTAAAAATTACAAAAATATGCTACTAAATAAAGTTAAAAATCTATCTTAAGATTTCTGGTGTCTAATCCTTAATATAAAAATAAAAAACACAATTCTAAAAGAATAATTCATGCAATTAAGGGTTAAAGGTCTTAAAGATTTCTTTAAAGACAGTAGAGTAGTTAGAGTTGGTAGATTTTTCTTTTGATGCAGAATCAGTGTTAGTTGGCTTATTTTGGGTATCGTTTTCAGAATTAGGGTTTTGACTGGGAGAAGGGAGTGTAGCCGTAGCTTCAGCAGGTTCTTTAGCGTTGGTATCTGGTTTACGGACCTAGTTATAATTTGACAGTATTTCCGCCATCATGTTAGGGATGCCTTTGGGTTTTTCATTACTGTTAATTTTAGGATCAGGCTGTTTTTTGTGAAATTTGGTCCGTGAACACTCTTTAGTACACTACTATGATATGACAACAGTTCAAAAGATGATCCCTAATCTAATAAGATCTAGATCCACCACGAAATAACCTTGAGTAATTCTCATAATAGATCAGCGGTGGCCAACAGCGGCACGCCGGATACTACTAAAAGTTTAGAGAAAAAGTCGACTTATTGAATCGCAGAGATTCGATGATTAGATAAGGTAATGATTACTATAAAATTTTAGTGGTGTGGCGGGTGCCACAGTTGGCCACCCCTGTAATAGACAGATAACAGCAATGAATATTAGCGCGGTCAGTAAAGCAGGATCCACGAATCAATAATCAATACAGAGAAAGCACATCCACTCTCTTCATGGACTCAAGTCTGGACTCACAATGAGAACGTCTCGAGATACACTGCGTCTCATAAATATAAAGACACTGATATTTTCGAAATAATATTTTAATAATTCAGTATTCAAGATTATGTTTATGCATATAACAAAAAGCATGTACTAAAAAACATTTTACAGTAAATTAAATTAGAATTAAATAATTTGAACTCGAAAATTGATAAATGTAAGCAAATTTGCTGTCTCATAAATATAAAGATATTTTACATATTTTTCAATTATCGTCCAATAAACGGTCCATTCTTATTAATAACAGAAAATATTCTAGCTGGCATGCTGTTTATTAGGTTGTGTAGATATTTTGGTTTATATCAAACCAACTTCGTTCGATTCCTTTTTTCAATTCAAGGACGTTTGAAAAGTGTGTCCCAGAAGCATATACACTGCGAACGAGAAGGAAACAAAGATTTCCAACTGGATTTAAATCAGGACTACGTGCAGGCCACACCATGACATGAACATTGTTATCAGAAAACCAGTTTTTTGTGAGTCTTGATGAGTGAATCGGTACTTTATCCTGTAGGTACAAATATTTCCGACCACCAAGACTTTCAGCATTACCCAACAAGTGACTATCAAACAGTTCTATATACTCTTTAGATGTCTGTTTACCTTCCAGTTAAGCAATACTTGTAGTTCCATTAAACGCAAGGCACCCAGACCATAACAGAACCAGGGTTCGAGGTTCACGTCTTAAATCGTGCGAGTAGGAATTCCAACCATCTGGGCGTTCCAAGTTAAATCTCTTTTCATCTGAAAAAATGTCCTGCATCCATTTGTCCTTCCAATGCACATGATCTTTAGCCCAGAGTAGCCTCCGTTCTTTGTGTTCCATTTTCTGTAAAGGAAGTCTGCACATATGCCGACACACAATATTTTTGCTTTATTTTATCTGACGATGTACTGTTTCCTTTGAGACCATACCATACACTCGTTGAGAAACTTATCGGAGTGACATTTTTTGCGACGAAACAAGTCGCATGGTCTTGCGATCGAGTCTTTCACTAGTTTTTCTTCGTCTGCCAGATCATTTTCTCATATATAAATTGTAAGTTTTTGATAAAATTTTATAAAGTGCAACTCTGCTTCTCCCAGTTTTTTTTTTACATATTTGAGAAACTGTTAAGCCATTAACTTTAACCCTCTGTCTACCAGAAGGGTCCAATGGACCCGACATGTACATTCAAAATATTTATTCAAACCAGAAATTTCTTCAAAACAAACTAAATTTATAAATCAGACAATAATAAGTTAAATAAACAAATTAAATAGTTTTAAGTAAAAATTCTGGTGTAAAATGTTTTTATAAAACTTGAGTAAAATTTTCGGTAGTTCTAGGGTTAAATCCACGTATTTTGCAAATCTCAGCTTTAGAAATTTCAATGTTCCTCAGCATCTTTGCAACTGAAACAAGTCAAACAACTTTGCTCATTTGGGTAACTTAAAGTGTATTTCTGCGCGTGCGCATTATTTCTGAACGTGCGCATTCGAAAAAAATGTGCATATGAAGCAGTTTCAGATTTGTCTGTATATTTATGAGACAGCGTAATTTCTTATTTTTTTTTATTATTCGAGTTGAAATTATTTTATTTAAATGTTGTAATGTAAATGTGTAAGGAATATGTTATAATATTCCTTTCATTATTCTTAATAGGATATATAAAATTTAATTTTTTATAACTGAATTAATAAAATGCAATTTCAAAAACATCTGTGTCTTTATATTTATGAGACGCAGTGTAACTAATGGCTGAAAAAGTGAGCCGCATTGAGGGGTTTCCTAGCTGAGCTCAGCTTAACATCCAGACTATATAATAATGGCTGAACAGTTGAGCAGCGTTGAGGGGTTACCTAGCTGTGATCAGCTTATCACTCAGTCTGTTGATTTAATGTCTTACCTAATTATGAGAAATTGGAAAAAAGAAAAGAGTATAGTTTGTTATAAACTACACAATAATTAAGTGAAAAAATATTAAGCATAAAAGATAAAATTAGGAACCTGCTTCTAAGTTATCTAACAGAATAATAGAATAAAAACAAAATCCTATTCAAAATTTTCTGGTATGAATTTAATATTTCTAAATAAATACGCAAGATGCGGCAAAACCAGTTATATCCAGTTATCTCTTAACTCCTTGAGGGGCAAGCAAAAATGTCTCTCAATATTGAATTCTCACCGGAATAAACGAAAAATTTTATTTTTAAATTAGGAATAGCAATTTTTGAAAACAGTTTTCCTCCAAAGTTAAAATCCTAAAATTTAGTTAACATTTTCTGGTGAGAATCTTGTTTAAATTAGGTGGAATATATTTTATCCCATCGCCCCTCAAGGGGTTAACACTAGAACGTCCGGAAGTTTTACCCAATCTCAATAAAAAATATTTAAACACCAGAATTTTTATTTAAAACTATTTCACTTATTTATTTAACCGAGTTTTCTCTAGTTAAAATTTAACTGATTTTACGAAAAAAAATCTGGTTCGAATCGACATTTTATCATTTGATCGGTGTCGAATTGACACCAGCCACACGTTCTAGCGTTAAAATAACTCATTCAGACAATCATTCAAATACTTCGGTAATGAATGATTTTACACAAATGACCAATAATCCCTGAAATAATTCGAACATGCGCAAAAGCAAAGTATGCTTTCTTTTAGATACCAATGAAAATAATTAGAATTATTAACTTAATCATGCACTAAACCACTGCCCCGTGATTACTAGACCAGAGCGCTGACACAACAATGCCGGCTGTCGTAGGCGGATGTTTTAAGCGTTTGTACGATCCCCTGAATTTAGACACCAGTATTTTCCGAAAGTCCAAAAATCATATTCTAGATTAAAAAAAAAAAAAAAATTAAAAACGAGGTAAAAGCAGTAAGAAGTTAAATACTAAATTTTTTAGGGGAACTTTGTTCTGGTAAAAAATGTTAATGAGAAACAATATCATAAATAATTGAAATTTTGCTTATTTCTTGTTTTCGTTCATTTGATTTGATTTGTCATGTTAGTATTTGAAATTTGAATGGTGGAAGTATTTTATCTTAATTCGTTATAATATATTAAAGGAATAAAATACAATTTTATTTAAAAATGAAAGTTTTAAGCATTTAATGTATATGTAATATATATATATATATATGAGTATGCGTGTGTGCGTGCATGCATGTGTGCGGTCGTGCATGCGTGCGTGCAGGTGCCCAGACGTGCGTAATGGTATAGATGTAATTTTTCAAAAAAGGACTTCGAGGCTTTGTTCCCCGCAGGTCTGCAAGCCGAAGTTACGGCTATGCTCTTGCACGCACACACACACGTTTTCCGGTGGTCAGGACCGTATTTATGTTCAGATGTTTTATCTTTTAGCTAGGAGGAGGGGCTCAAGAACATGACAGGCCTAGAACAATTGGCTAGAAAGCAAACCGCGATTTCTTGGGCTTTGATTTAAGTGTCTGAATGAATATTGATTGATGAACAGGCAGGCCCGTCGACAGGAATTGAAGAGCGAAGAGCAATTTAAGTATTTAACCATTTAAGCGTCCTAAGCGTGCTTTTCCGTCTCTTAATTTTTGAACTTAAAGGCTGATTTAACATAAAATCGATATTAATGTTAATTTTTTGAAGTAAATATGATAAAAAAAATTAAGGTTTTCAAATACAAATTCTCATATCAATACATTTCATAGTTATTATTGTATGCATCATTAATTATGGATGGAAAATTTTGCAGGACACTTAAAGTGTTAAGGGACCGACTGGAATTCATATCAATGACATCATTAAAAAAAGTAATGTAACTATCTATACCGGCAATTGTGTTCCCGGTGTGAATTTCCTTTTTTATTTCATCTTTTCAATCGTTCACCACTTTTTCTGAACAGTAATCGCCGTTTTATTTAAATGCATAATTTATGTAACAACAAAAGCGAAAATTACTTTTGGGAAAGATTGGTGGAAGTTTGCCCATGAATCAATCAGGCCTTAGCAATTAACACTTGAACCGCGGTGACGGGCCAATTTGACTCGTAAAAAATGAATCAATGCCGATTGGAACTAAAACACTCTTTTTAAAAGAAGTTAAATACTATTTGCCACACAATGGAACAACGGAAGCGCGTTAAGAATGATTTACTTAAATAAGTTAAATAGTTTTAAGTAAAAATTCTGATGCGATATTTTTTGTAAAACTTATGTAAAATTCTCCTCGGCTCTAGTGCTAAAAGTTCCAATAATGGGAAACTGGACAGAATTTTGAAACAATTTTGAATAACTGCTAATACACAGCTATTTAATATAACTCCGACCAGTAAAATGATGTAACTAATGTTTTATGACAAAAGTAGCATCATTCGTCGTTATTCTTATGTGTATTTTGTTTTTTAAAATAGCAGATTTCGCTATTAGCCTGGAATCTTGCTATATAAAATTAACCCCTTGGGGACGAGCGACACGTATACGAGCCGGAAATAGGCCTAAGGATCCTCGTTTATCTTCACTAGTAAAATTTTACAGAAAAATTTGCCATATTTAATCCGAGCATTTTCCCGATTTGAATAGGCACAAACTTCTGTTTTTTAAAACCGGTAGCAAAGTAATAAACATTTCGTAAAAGGCTCCCGTCGCGAAGGGGTTAAATTGTACCACGGCCAAACTCGATCCCTTATTCGGCCGTGTCCGTAACAAACAGTCGAAACCCCTTTGTTTTCGGGGAATCATACCTTCGCTCCAGAGAATTGTAGGGGCGCTTTTAACTACCGTGTCTGATGGGGTTTTCTTATCTTTCTCTACTTTCCCTACTGTACTCTTGTGTTTTTTTAGGTATAACTTGAATGAAAGTGCGATTATTGATTTATTTATTTAGCAAAAAATGGTTCATTGATCTGTTCCATATTGTACTTCCAATTCCCTGAAAAAAATTCCAGGAATTTCTTTCCATGAATTTCCTTCAAATTTAAACTTAAGGAATAAATGGTTGAAAATTTTAAAGTTTACTTAATTTTAATTTTATAATTTTTGTTGTATATTTTATTGTAAAAATTCTCAATGTTTGAAATATAACGACGACATTGAACGTGCATATATCTACAGATACATTTATTTATATGAGTATGGTAAATAGACTTACGAATTAATATTTTTAAATTCTGAAAAAAATATTCTGTAATTTCTAACCAGTGTTCTAAACCTTCTTCTGCAAAAGCTATTCTGGTATGAATGGAGTACATAATATTGAAAGAAAGAGTAACGACTTATTGATTCTCTGAAATAGTGAAACCTGTAAAAAATATTATTTATATATTTATTTATTTATTTTGTTTCGTTGTATTCCATGATCACCACCCACAATTTACTGAAAATCGTTCGCAATATACAGATATATATATATTTTGTAAATAATTAAGAATCGTGTAAATATCCATGTTTTGAAAAAAAAAATCAATATAATTTGATTGCCGGAAATTGCCGAAAAGGCTTGCTTATTTTCTTGATTATTATGAAGCATATAAATATATTTTTATTTTTATCGTATACTTTAATACCATGACTGTCCGAAGTTAAAATATTTAATTTTATATGTAAGTGTGTTGATTTTCTATGTCTATATGCTTGTAATTTCAGATCAACATATATATAATAGCCAAATGCTACATTTTTTGAAAATTGTTTGCAATGTACATACATCTATATATTTTAAGTAATAAAGAATCGTGTAAGTTTCCATGTTTAAAAAAAAAAAAAAATCGGTATGCTTTCTAGCCGGATATTGGCGAAAAGGTTTGCTTATTTTGTTTATATTGTGAAACATGTAAATATATTTTTATTTTTATCGTATACTTTAATACAATGACTGTCCAGAGTTAAAATATTTAATTCTATATGTAAGTTTGTTATTTTTCTATATGCTTGTCAGGGCCGTGCGAAGAGAAAACTGCGCCCGGGGCAGCGTGCCATTTTTGCGCCCCCCCCCCTCCTTCAAAATTGATAAAGGACAGGAACAGAAATAAATTATACTGAATAAATATTTTGCGTTTATGTTAGAAATTTAAAAGATTTAATTTTAATTCAGAAATTCCAAACAACTAAATAACAGAAAAGAAAATTGCACTTATTTGTTAATGAGATCATGATGCTTTGCGACAGATTTTTCTTAACCTTTCTCCCATGTTTTTCTAGACATTTTTAGTTGTAAAAAGTGGGGAAGGATTGTACTTTGTGCCAATATATTAAGAAAAAGAAGAAACAACGTATAAAGGCACAAATAAAATGTGTTTAAAAGCATACAGCTGTTTCAAAACCTCTAAGGTTTCCTCATCAGTGCTTAAAATAAAAGTTAAAACTAAGACATTGGAGAGGGGGAGAGAGGTGGACAGAGAGTCAGAAAAGCGTACCCTTCAGCTCTACTGCCAACGGTGAAATGCGACCTACGGCTGACAAACAGTTACGGAGTTGATCTCACGCGCATATTCAGGGAGACCAATCAAAATACCCAATTGCTCTGGAAGAGTCCAAACCCAGAAGGAGAAAAAGGGGGGAGGGAGTGGAGGGAATTATAGAAAATTAAACCATACCTTTCAAAAATTGGGCGTACTAGATAAATCATTAACTAAACTGTTTGAATTTTTCCATATGTGGTAAGCCTCCCAGAAGTCCAGGTCATAGATTGAAGTACATTTCTGTATTATGGAGGCTTCGGAAAATTTAAAATTATGGTTGTTGGACCAGCAGTGGTTGGCAATAGCGGAACGTTTGATATCACAATTTTTAACGCAAGTTTTATGCTCCCCCAAACGGATCTTAAAGGCACGCTTCGTTTGACCAATGTACATTTTGTTGCATTCGCAAGATATCCTGTAAATACCCCAATTTGAAAAACTGTCAATTGGATGTTTCAGATTTGTGAATTGAATTTTATTAAAAGGAGTATAAACTACTTTAAAGTCAAATTTTGACAAGATTTTAGAAATTTGATGGCTTATTTTGGGAAAATATGGGAGTATAATTAAATTTTCATTACCGACAGTATTAGCCCTGGATTTTGTACGTTTACTTAGTTTGTTATGAATGGAATCGACGATTTCAGCTGTAAAACCTCGATCAATGGCAATAGATTTAATGTAGTCTAATTCTGTTTTTAGTAAACTGTCGGATGAACAAATATTTAAAGCCCTGTAAACATAACTGTTAAAGGCAGCCAACTTTTGATTAGGTGGATGGGATGAAAGGCGATGTGGGGGTAAGGATACTGCGAATGGTTTACGGTAAACAGTAGTGTGAAACAAATTATTTTCGCGGAAAACCATAACATCAAGAAAGGGCAAACGACTGTTATTTTCGAGTTCGAAAGTGAACTGAATATGTTCATCTATAGAATTCATAATATCGAGAATATTAGTAAGATTAAGATCATCAGAGTTTAATAATGCAAAGCAGTCTCGCAGTATCCTTACCCCCACATCGCCTTTCATCCCATCCACCTAATCAAAAGTTGGCTGCCTTTAACAGTTATGTTTACAGGGCTTTAAATATTTGTTCTTCCGACAGTTTACTAAAAACAGAATTAGACTACATTAAATCTATTGCCATTGATCGAGGTTTTACAGCTGAAATCGTCGATTCCATTCATAACAAACTAAGTAAACGTACAAAATCCAGGGCTAATACTGTCGGTAATGAAAATTTAATTATACTCCCATATTTTCCCAAAATAAGCCATCAAATTTCTAAAATCTTGTCAAAATTTGACTTTAAAGTAGTTTATACTCCTTTTAATAAAATTCAATTCACAAATCTGAAACATCCAATTGACAGTTTTTCAAATTGGGGTATTTACAGGATATCTTGCGAATGCAACAAAATGTACATTGGTCAAACGAAGCGTGCCTTTAAGATCCGTTTGGGGGAGCATAAAACTTGCGTTAAAAATTGTGATATCAAACGTTCCGCTATTGCCAACCACTGCTGGTCCAACAACCATAATTTTAAATTTTCCGAAGCCTCCATAATACAGAAATGTACTTCAATCTATGACCTGGACTTCTGGGAGGCTTACCACATATGGAAAAATTCAAACAGTTTAGTTAATGATTTATCTAGTACGCCCAATTTTTGAAAGGTATGGTTTAATTTTCTATAATTCCCTCCACTCCCTCCCCCCTTTTTCTCCTTCTGGGTTTGGACTCTTCCAGAGCAATTGGGTATTTTGATTGGTCTCCCTGAATATGCGCGTGAGATCAACTCCGTAACTGTTTGTCAGCCGTAGGTCGCATTTCACCGTTGGCAGTAGAGCTGAAGGGTACGCTTTTCTGACTCTCTGTCCACCTCTCTCCCCCTCTCCAATGTCTTAGTTTTAACTTTTATTTTAAGCACTGATGAGGAAACCTTAGAGGTTTTGAAACAGCTGTATGCTTTTAAACACATTTTATTTGTGCCTTTATACGTTGTTTCTTCTTTTTCTTAATTTTTAGTTGTTGTTAGTCTTTAAGCTGCAGAAAATGGGTAAAAATCGCTAACAACCAGGTTGGAAACAAGTGGTCCCTTCAATCGATAAGTACTAAATAAGCGAAACAAACAAAAAATCTACAGAACATAACGTAAAAGATAAAAATAAATTATAATTTCAGTACATTAGTTAAGGAAGATAACTGATACAATGTTTTAATTAACATAAAATACAATATAATTATCAGGCAAACATATTTACTTCCATTTTACTTTTCTTGCGTTTAGGGTAGCAAAATCGTTTATTATTTTATGTGTAAAGATTGCGACATACTGAATTTTATAGAAAGTAAATTCAGGTTGCTTAATCTATCGCTCCGCTCATAGTAGATTTTAAGTAGTTTTTTTACTATTTTATTGTTACTGGAATACTTATAAATTATGTACGCTGTCTCCACGTTTTTCCAATTCCTTGTTTTCCCTAGGTTAAAATTATGGAGCAACTAAAGGATCTCTAAATGATCCATTTTATAAAAGTTCTTATGTAATGGTAGAAATAATGCTTTCGCATTTAAAACCTCGCTTAACAATTCAAGTCCATTCAAGTCAACAATAAAGGGCAAGGTCCAGGCAATATTAACAGATATTTGGTAACTGATTTTAGATTCGCACCAGCCAGAAACTCAAATTCTTGTTATACATTTCTCAGTTTCGTAAACCTCCAGTTTAGTTGCACGGTTATAGAGTTTCTATGTAAGACGAAATACTTTACTTTCATATAAATTTCCACTTTCATCAGGAGCTTCGTAGTCAAACTGTTCTGCGAATTTTACGTTTTCTGTTTTGCTCAAATAAGGACATAACCAAATCTTCGCTTTCATGTTCAAAAATTCCCCCTCTTATTGTCTAAAATGTGTCTTAGTGTTTCAATCAGTTTGCTGGCGATCAAAACATTGACAGTTTTTTTCTTTTTTTTCGTGATTAACTTTTTCTATTTTATTTAAAATGCTGTGCCAAACTACTAGGCCGTAAATAAAGGAGAATTTATTTATTTGCTTTATTAAGCTTTTTGCTCCTGAGTAAGTTTACTCATTTTACTTCATTTCTATAAGGTCTTCCAGAGCTTTTAAAATCTGTGGCAATTGTTTGTAAACTGCAGATATAGCTTTATTTTTTTTTCATGACCATAGAGTATTGCAATGTTTCTTTAAATAAACTGATAAGTGGGACATAAGTATATCTCATCTTTCAGTAGAAGAGAAGAAAAAAACAAACACATTTTATGCAGTTCCGGACATTTTTGGACATACACCAGCAGCACGAACTCAAAGTTTAGAGAATGTGCAGAGCATGGTAAAAAATAGACGAATTTATTTACTTCGACGATTCGAGCTTACACAACATTATATTGGGAAGCCATATTTGCACCATATCACAACATTGAGCTCTGAAGGGTTGATATTCGTATTGTTTATGATGGCTGATTATCTACAAGTTGGATATAGTAAACCGGAGTGGGATGAGGGTGTCTTCTGTAGGGTCTTTCTAAGGGAGCCTAACCCGTATTTACGTAAGGTTTGAAGAAAACTACGGACAATTTCGAACGATTAGGCTGACGTGCGCGATTGGATCGAACTCAGCATCTCCCGTCTACCATCTTTGAGAACAGAACCTCTCGTGCAGCTGTTAATGTCGAGATTGTCGGTCCCCCTTTTTACTTGATGTAGTCAAGAAGCCTTTCTACGATTGAAAATTTTCTATTTTCGGTATCGTATAATTTTCGTTATTTGTTCTTTGTCAGGTGTACTGGATTTCTAAACTGTACTGTGTTTAAAATTCAATAACTTGCAAATGGTGACAATTATTAAAAGAAATTCTTGCAGGAGAGTTATGTAAGATATCAGAAGTATTTTTACAGCGGTTCTTGGTTTTAATTCCAAATAGAAGAGATAGGTGGCAAGCAATAAGGGGAGGTCTCAATGGAGGTCTGAACTGAAATCCCCTAGCGTCATGCGCAGGAAGGAGGTTAAATATATAGAGTAGGCCCCTAAAAATAAGATTGTATTGGAAAATGAGACCTACTCTATATATTTAACCTCCTCTTTTCGCATCGGTGTTGGGCGATTTCGGTTTTGGCCTTGGCTGAGCACCTATGGCGCTAGATGTTGTCTTTATAGTGCTTGTGTGGTTATACATCGCTGGCATAATTGTCAATTTAGTATAAACTTGATTGATTTTCACGAATATGGTTTAATAAAGTATACTGCTGTAACCTGAATTGACTATAAACCTGTTTAATTCTTCAACAAATCATCGATATTTATGTTGTAATGTGAAATTGTAAAACTGCAGTATAAGAATTGATAAAGTCATTTGTAACGCGAGCAGCTAGTGGATTTGGGATTGTACTCTCGGGATTGTACTATCACTCTAAAGCGTAAGCTGAGTTCCCGAGGTGGTCATCCCCTGCTTGCAGTGCCATCTATAGTTGCTTTTGGAACTAAAGCCGGGAATCGAGGTAAAAAGAGACTACTGACATTTTACATTACCTTCTCGCAATTATTTTTAATAGCTGTCACCATTTACAGGTTATTGAATAAACAGTAAGTCCATTTTAGGACACTCGGTATATGGAGTGCGATCGAATGAAATTGGAAAATACCTTGCTCTATGAATTTCTTCTACAATCGCTTTTCTTACTTCATTGGCAAGAAGGTTCATAATTTCATCCTGAATATATTTCGCCGTTTATCTTTTTCACTTTCAATAATTTTCACTTTTGCTCTTTTCAAATTTGCTGTCGATTACATGATTTAATTTTAAACGTCTCTCAAGTTGCTTTTTAGCGAATGCATGCATTCCTGTGTTCTAGAGTATTTTTATGTTCAAGAATTTTAGGATTTAATTTCTTCGACTTGAAAAACCCACAATCTGGATTGGCTAACTTTGGAGGGCGATCATGATAATTGGTGAATCATAAACAGAGAAAACTAAATACAGGGTGTCCAATCTCAACGGTGTCCAATGGCTAATTCCTAAACCGTTAGTCATAGACATATAGTTCCAATTACAAAAATGTTTTAATTTGAGGATAAGAAATATTTTTGGGTCAATAAAAGCATTAAAAAAAATACGAAATTTAAGTTTTTATACGGTCCCCGGGTCCTATAAGTTATATTTAGTAAAATTTTTCTGTTACACTGACAAGTAAGACAAAAAAAAAGCTCCATTATTCTACGATTAAAATTGACCGAGAAATAGCTGTTTAAAGTTGGAGCATATTTTTTGCTGCAAATTAGGGGTCATTCACAAATTTAGTAGAAATATAATTTCGTCATATATATTAAAAAATTGTTGAGAGTGAAATTAACACTGCAATATTTTGTATTTTTTTTTAACTTTGACAATTTACGATTTGCGAAACATCCTGGCATGATGGTTAAAAATTAAGTTAATTTTCGAATTCAGTGCTAAAAAATACATAAAAGTTAAAAAACACAACCATCGTAACCTTGTGTTATCTAATCTAAAACTTTTTCTTAAACTTCTTGGCGGTAATCTATCCAAAATTTGTGTGTTATCCTGTAAAATCCTGTAAAGTATAAGCGGTAAACACCGAAATTCATAATAATATTAGATTGTCATCGGATTTATGTCAGTATGCAAAATTTAATCTCGATCGGATATTTGAAAGTGAGTTAAAGTTCTAATACAAATTTTGAACTGGAAAAAACATACATACGATCGTTGAAGTTAAATAAAAACTTATAAAAAGAACATAATTTTTTGTTAAAGAAATCATGAAAAGAAACTGTCTCAAAACCTTAGAAAATAAAACATACGTTAAAATACAATTATTTTAGCCAATCTGAAACTTAATTAACGTTAACTCAATCGTAATACTTGTAGGATTTTTTTCAAAGCACAGATACACATGAAATAAGTTCTTCGAATACTTTAAGCACTTGGTATATGATTTCTCAAACCATGGCCTAGCTGGTTTGTGTTCAGATGCGGGAAAGTGGTATAAGTCATGCATTTTTAAAGTTTCATAACTCGGTCAATTTTAGCGTTACATGTACGGGACTTTTTTTGTCTTACTTGTCAGTGTAATAGGAAAATTTTACTAAATATAACTTATAGGACGGGAAACCGTATAAAAATTTCAATTTCGTTATTTAAAAAAAAAATGTTTTTATTGACCCAAATCGCTTTTAAAATGTTTCTTTAGCTCATTTAAAACATTTTTGCAATTGGAACTATATGTCTATGACTAACGGTTTAGGAATTAGCCATTGGACACCGTTGAGAGTGGACACCCTGTATAGCGATCCCCTTAATTAAGTTATCCAATAAGCCGCAATCACGGTTAATAATTTCTCTACAAGGTATAATTTTATTGAACGTTAATTTGGAAAATTGTCGTCCTTCTGCAACCGCAAATTTCATGTAATCAGCATTTCCATCCTGTGCTGGACCTTTTTTTAACAGCAAAGTAATAACCGAATGACTATAAGAACAATCCCATAGTGGAATCAGAATAGGTTAGCAATTCATATTTACTGAATGTGGGAGGTGGCAGAAACTTTCGTATACGATGTAAAAGGGGCCACAGAGTGCAAAAGTTTAAGAAACACTGCAATATAAGATATCACAAAAGCATATTATATAAATTTAAAAAACCAAAAAACCCGACTGCATAAAAAGCGAACTAATTAATTATTTCTCATCAATAATCATTTTTATATTACTTACCTATTTTTTTTATTTACTTGTACTGATGACTTTTAAGTTGTGTTTAATTGTTAGTTCCTATCTATAAACATTGTTTTGATGAGGTCCATAGATGTCTATGAAGGTTAGAGTTGCAGTAAAGCTAGAGATCCTACCTACACAACCAGGGCTTAATTTCTAACAAAAAAAGTACCGGAGCCCTAATATTTTGCCGTAATACTAATAGTCGTAGAAAAAGAGAAAACGCTGCTCCATTGCTTACTATAAAAATAACAATACATGACAATTATATCTACTTACAAATGACTACTACTTACAACTTTGTAAATCTGCAGAGCAGAGCCGCATTCATTATGAAAAATAAATCGAAAAATCACTAACGTTATTTTCGTACTCGTACTGAATAGGAGACTAAAAACCTCAAACAAACAACATATCAAGCTGTTGCTCGTTGACTAAAAAAAGAAAGTATTCTTTTCCGGTTAGGTATCTAAATTTGAAAAAAAAATCCAATAAAAAAATATTCTAGTGTCAGAAAAGAAAATCAAACTGAAAGCAAATGCATTGTTCGCGCTCTTGAATGGCGCCAATATACATGTCGCCAAAATCAATGCCACTCATAAATCTGCAAATATCAATAGGATAAACAAAACACGATTTCTGTTTCTCCTATTCTGTTCAAAATAGCATTAAAAAGGGAAAGTGTTATTTTATTTTTTTTATAACTGAGTAAATAAAATTTTTAATTTACAGACAGATTGAGTTCGAGCGCTTCGGGTTTTCGGAAGCGCTATTACACTAGGCTCCGGAGCCCTGTATTTATAGGCTCCGGTGAATTCCGACCAATATTTAAATATTTACTAAAAACAGAGAAGTGCCGGAGCCGGGCTCCGGTGGGCTCCGGCGCAATTTAAGCCCTGTAACACAACTAACAGGTTGCGTAATATTTAAACGGAGCTTCTGACTGTAAAATAGTCAATCAAACATCCTCTTCATTTTGAATGACCTATTCAATGATATGCACTCAATAGGGTGCGTAATTTTTTTTTCGTCTCTACCACCATTTTGTATTTTACGGCCGCCATTTTGAATTTATAAAAACAAAACATAACTTATAACCATCGGACGGTTAAGACGAATCGATAGAGACCTCATTCATTAAAATCCATCCAGCCGTTGGGATGTTTCGAGGGTATAAAGAAATCCACATATCCAGATACGCGTGAAACACATAACCCTTCTTGCAGTCGGGTAAAAATAATCGTCTAAAAAGCTCAATGAAAGGTAAATGTGAACGATGCAATAACTTTGAAATGAAAAATATACATACTTTCATTGGGAAAAAATAATCCCGATATGTAAATATATACATTTTGTTTTACAAAAAAATAGAATATCGAAGAGTAGGAAAAAAAAATTCTAATAAAAATGATCGATGACAAAAAAAAAAAAAAAAAAAAAAAAAAAAAAAAAAAAATAGTAGTACAAATTTGGCGCTCCTAAATTTCTGCGTCCGGGGCGACCGCCCCCTTCGCCCCCCCTTTCGCACGGTGCTGATGCTTGTATATTTCAGATCAACACATATAATCTCCAAAATTATTGAAAATTGTTTGCAAAGTACATATATCTATATTTTTTAAATAATTAAGAATCGTTCTAAATAATCGATGTACTGAATATTGCGTAGATATTTAAAAAAAAAGTATTATATTTTTTATACTATGACTGTCCAGAATTCGAATATTTGATTTTACAATTTCTCTTAAAATAAAATTATTTTTTTTATTTTTTCCCTAAACATAATAGAAATCTATAATAATTATTATTTTTCTATTTCCGAATACACTTCATCGTCTATACCTCCAATGTTTAAAATTATGGAAACAATTGTCCGCAATCAACTTTATATGCTTGCATTTTCCATCCGAAGTATGGTGAAAAAATAATTAAACGTTCTAAAAAGTTATCCTGATTTGAGTAGAGTTTGGTTTTTTGAAAAAGTTTTGGTTAATTTTCTATTTTAAAACTAATAAATATTAATTTTTTTTTCTTTTTTTACTGTCTATTTTATGGTCAGAATTCTCAATGTTTCAAATAATCAAGAATTGAAATGTAAATAAAAGTAAAAAATTACTTATAATTTTTGTTTTTGATGTTATATAGTAAGAGTGTTAATTAAAATATTTTTAATTGCTTAAATCATTGGATTTATTTATCTCTAAATCTTTTAGTTTTCCCAGTTTATAGTATAAAGAACGCCGAGGGAAAATATACATATAATATATATCTTTTATAACGCATATAGAGCGAGGTTTTTCGTATTTTTATATGTAAAGGTAACATTTAACAAACATTATTTACAGTAGAGAAACTCTATTTACAGTAAGTATTCACGCCATCTGCCGGTGAGGAGAACATTAACCCCTTCGGGACGCAGTGTTGCCAGATAGTCAAAAGTCAATTTCCCCAAAATTTCTGAAATTTTCCCCAAGTCAGTGTTTTTTTCCGCAAAAGTCCCCAACTCATTTTTTACTCAAAAAGGGAATTTTGAAATTTTCAATTTACCACTATAAAAATATTTAAGTAATTGAAGCTAAAAAATTTTCCCCAAATCAAGCCTTCTTTGAAAAAATTCCCCATTTACAAAAAACAAACTTTTAAACTGGGCTGAACCCAGTATAAAAGTTATAATGTAGCCCATATTCCGTAGCTACATTAAGAGAACGAGAGATATATTTTGCAGTGACAAGTTATTTTACGTTTGTTTTTAAAAGTATTGTCTAACAATGTTGGACTATTGTTACATCAGCTCCCCATAGCTTTAGACAATCTCTTATCAGTTGGGATTTGAATGAATCCGAGATGGTACGCTATTTTAATTTTTTTGTCATCCCTATACTGAAGTACATAATCATAATGCAAGGTATTTTTGCTGTATCAATCGATGTGCTTTTATATCACAAGAGAAAAATATCTGCTTTCCACATATTTAAATTAAATTTCTTTAAAAGTACGGCGAAAATTTTTTTCGTATAAGTCCTGCAGATTTAGTCAAGTGCATGCTTAATGTGCTTAAGACTTTAGAGTCTGATGCATCTGCAATACGTGTAAACTGTAATGTTGTAAACAACGACCACGACCACATCCAAGAGAATAATGATTGATATTTCCGATTTCAGGATTCTGTTTTCGTTTTTCAAATCAAAATTGAATTCGAGACAGATCCAGTTTTTCTGCAGGACTAAAAGAAATCTTAACGAAAAACAGTAAAAAAAAAAAAAATCCCCAAGTTTTTCCCCAAATTTTTTTATAATCCCCAAAAATTTCCCCACGAACTACTTGTCCCCAAAAAATTCCCCGAAATGGGGACAAAATCCCCAATCTGGCAACACTGGGGATCCTTTTACGAAATTTTTAATCTTTTGTCACCGTTTTTTAAAAACAGAAATTTGTGTCTTCTTGAATCGACAAAATGCGCTGATTAAATAAGACAAATTTTTCAGTAAAATTTTACTGGTGAGGAAAAACAAGAATTCTGAGCGCTTCATGCGGCACGTATACGTGTCGCTCGTCCCCAAGGGGTTAATGATTCCGAAACTAAGGGGAATTGTGAAGGCCGTATAAGGCAGGCGATCGAGTTTGGCCGTGACTGTACAAACAAGTAGTTAGCCACGCATGGTTCTCATGCTCACCGTTTTTGATGAATTTAACACTAGAACGCCGGGCAGGTGTCAATTCGACACCGATCAATAGACTAATTGTCTATTCGAACCAGAAAATTCTTAAGAAAATAAGTTACATACAAGCTACACAGAAATAAGTTAAAACAGTAAACTAAATAATTTTAAATATTTTTTTCTCGTTTCAAATATTTTTATAAAACTTACATAAAATTTCCCGGTGTTCTAGCGTTAAAGCAGGGGTGGCCAACCGTGGTCGGCTCGACACCACTAAAATTTTATAGTTTTCATTGCCTTATATAATCATCGAATCTCTGCGATTCAAGAAGTCGGCTATTTCTTTAAAAAATTAGTGGTATCCGGCGTGCCACAGTTGGCTAGTGGCACCCCTGATTTAACCCTTTATCTACTGCATTATAATCTACTGCAATTTTTTCCATGTAATTTTTTTTTTTTTTTTTTTTTTTACTGCAATGAAAAATAAAATATAAACATAAAAAAATACTCACCCGTGAGAAATTTAATTCCTTAGAAGTAATTAATTAAAGTGGTACTAAAATTGTAAAGTTTTTTCATCTTCATTAATAGCTGAAAATTTTCTGATTACATAAGGCGAAGAAAACGTTATAAAATTAGTGGTGTCAAGTGCATCTGGACCGCCCCTCTGGCTACGCTACTGGTCGCAATGTCATTTTAGTTTTGGTACAAAAGGCAGTAATGTTTTCGTAAATTTAATTCATTTTCTCCTGAAAATAAATTAATATTTTGTCTTTTTTTATGCATAATTTCATCAAAACAAGCTTAAAAAAAAAAGATTTTATAATAAATCTAGTAAAAAAGATTCATATTCCATTATGCACAGATAGCAGATATTCTGTCATATATGACGTCGCCCTAAAAGCCCTCATATTTGCATTATCAACTCCGTCCGCAAGTTGGCGCAGCTGTGTCAATTTACGCCCGATTCCAGCATTAAGTTTGTACGCTTGTATACCCGTATAATAATAGATATAAATACTGAAGTTGCATGATGGAAACCACATATATATATTTACAAATATATGTATAAAATGAAAAATTACTAGAAGGAGGTGTTTGGGGCGGAGCTACTCAATTTCAACATCCGAAGAATGTTGCTGGTTCCTATGACACAAATATTATTCTTTATTGTTGTCTTCGACACAAAGGCAATTTTCGATTTCGAAGCAGTAAAAACAGGATTGAAAATTATGTTTATATGTTTATTTCAACCTAAAATCCAGGAACTAACACTCTGTTGGCTGACTTTGTTCCAAGAAGTCACCGAATCCTGAAATGTCGCATTTGAGTAGCTCCACCCCGAACACTGCCTTGATATGAATTTTATGCATTTTTACACATAATTTTGTGAATACAGTCGAGCCCCGATTTAGCGAATTTTTTTTATGGTCCCGACGAAAATGGAAGAATAATACTTCGATTTAACGAATTTATAAACTCGATTTAACGAATAATTTTTGATGTAAAAAAAAAAATGAAAAATTGAAGGAATTTTCTAATATTTATTATAAATTTTCAATGTCCCTGATTGTTTACTTTCTAAATATGTAACTTGTGATGCAGAAGTATCTGCATGCGAAAATGCACGTTACAACAAAGTTATTAAATCAGTAGTAGTGGATCGGATGAAGAAAATAAAATAGAGATGAAGCAAGTAACGTTCAAAAAAGCAGTTAACAGTTTGGATACTTTCAAACGGCAGTTGATGGCTCATGATGTTGATGACACTGTTTTCACAGCTTCAGAAAAAAATCGATAAAGAAGTTTGGAATACAAAATCAAAACAAAGCAAAGAAACATCTATAAAAGATGTCTTATAATTTATCGATAAAATTTGAAAAAATGAGATTTTTTTTCTTAATTACAATGCTTTTGATTTATAGTAGAACATAAAAAAAAAAAAGAATCAATTTTTATACAGAGTGTTTTCTTAAAGCAACAATTGTTTAACATCAAGTGATCATTGTTCTTCTTATTTATTGCCATTTTTTAAAACTTTTCCTGTTATATAAAAATATTTCTTTGATTATCCTGATTTAACGAATAATCTCGATTTAACGAACAAAGTTGATTGTCCCGAACGATTCGTTAAATCGGGGTTTGACTGTATTTATATGTGATGCCCATCAAACAATGTCGGCATTTATGTATACAGTAATCCCTTAACATTCGCGAGGGTTAGGTTCGCCGAAACCTCCGTGAATGTCAAAATCGCGAATGTTGAGACTATCTTCCTGTGCATAAAAGGGGGTTAGGTTTGATTTTTTTTTATTTGAAAAAAGCAATTGAAATATAAAAATATATTTATTAAGTATTAAAAAGTAGATGCTGTATATACATTTTTATAACTATAAATATATTGTACTAAGTTTAGTTGCTGGTTGATGGCTGAAAAAATGTATTGATATATGATTGTTTGGACGAACAGATCTTTTGTTGATGAATTTCCACATAAAGAAAAATTGCGGCCTCGATTTCTCTTTTAAATTTAAGACTACTCACAACTGAAAGATCGCATTCTATTGCTTTCTGGACAAGTTGTTTTTGAAGCTTTAAAATTTCCCATACAAATTTTTCAGAATATTTTTCACTTGCAATAAAAATTTTGAATTTTAGAAAATTTAGGATTTTCTTTTATTTATAGCATCAAGCCATGTTTTGGATTTCTCGGAATTACTGACCTATATTTTGCCTCAATACAAGGGCTGAAATTCTCGGAACTAGGGCTATACAGTACAATGCAGTTGCCCACTATCAAATAGTTTACGGAATTGGTAAAACAAAGAAAGTTTAATTTGTAAAAAAATATTCTTTACAAAAAATAATTCACGATTAATCAAGTTAAGTATTCGCGAATGTTGAAATGTTCTTCATTTTTTATTTCGCGAATAATCAAAACTCGCGAATGTTAAATCCGGGAATGTCAAGGGATTACTGTATTATACGGCACTCATAAAAAAATGTTAACAAAAAAAGTGACTTTTTTAAATTATAAGAAATGTTTTTGTTTTTTAAAATTTTCATAACGCTATTTCACAAAGTTTTTGATAAACAGAAAATTATGAAAAAATTTCTATTTTTGCGTCTTTAGTATTTCTATAACCTAAGTCAATAGCATGAAATTCGGCGAAAAAATTTTTGAGAAAATTTATTTTTAGAATAAAAGAAAACACATTTTTATCTCATTAAATATCAGTATTTATAAGGTAATAACAGAGAAAATTTACTGTTAGATAGCCAGCCACGTCTCAGAAAAGTTCTGGAAAATTGACTGAAAGACATATTTTCCATGTCTATCCGGTTATGCCCTTTAGGCATATTGAAATATCTTAAGGGATTTAAGGAACACACAAATCTAGTGAAATTTTGGAAAAGTAGAATAACTCGCCTAAAATTTTGGCAAAAGAGTATTTTTAAGTCACTCTCAACTGTTCTAGAGTATTGCGCAAAAAGTCTTTCAGTCACACCAAAAAAATAAAATGACTCAAAACAAGGCAGGTGACAATTTTTAGTCTGTCGCTCGATTCTTTTTAGTTGTGCAGACATGGACATGTAAGATTAAGGTAAGGTTGATAAGAGTTTGGCGTCATCGAAACAATTTTGAATTTTTCTTTCTATTTTTTTTAAGTAATGGTAATTTTGCTTTGAAAACATGTTTTTCTTTTAAATGAATTTCGTTTGCTACAATATTTACAGATCTGAAGTGATTGAAACGCATTTTCAAGAACCCCTTATAAGAATTTCAACCCACATTTTTTTCAACCCAAATTGCTTCGACAACTTTAATTTTTTTCAACCCAAATTGCTTCGACAACTTTAATCTTTTCCCTTTGAAATAGATTTACAGGAACTATTTTTTATACCATTTGGGATTTTGTTGATTATAATAAAGGAAGTAGACCTATAAATATTTGTAAAAAAAAAAAGTCTAATGATCGACAAAAAAAAAAAAAAAAAAAAAAAAAAAAAAAGTTAGAAATAAGTTTTCTAACTTGGTGGATGAAGCTTAGAATTTAGATAAGTTTTTCTAAAATAAATTCTAAATTAACTGTTTATTGCGTGAATTTTTTTTTCTTATCGTAAAAAAACCCCAATGACCCCCCCCCCCCTCCAAAAAAAAAAAAAATTAGGGAATGAACCCAGAAAAAAAAATTGAAGCAAATCGGATATTTCTATCAAGAGTTATCGCGTTACGTACGTACATACAGAACCTGCCCGCAGGTTCTGTATGTACTTTGTCTGAACTCTCAGGCTCTGATAGCCTGTGAACTAAAAAGTGTAATTGGCTTAATATCTGATGAATGTGCGGGTTTTCGCACAGCAATCTTTAAGATACGTTTTTTCATTAATTCTTAATTCACGGTGGGCCCCACCAGTGGCCGAGAGGTTCTGCTCTCAAACCTGGTAGACGGGAGGTGCTGGGTTCGAACCCAATCTCGAATCAATTGGGTTCGAACCCAATTGTTCAGAGTTTTCCGTGGTTTTCTTCGAACCTTGGATGTCCTTGCGTAAATACGCGTTAGATTCCCTTAGAAAGACCCCCCACGTAGGGCACTCTCCCTTCGGGCCTATATCTCTCGTGTAGATAAGAGGCCGTCATAAACAAAGCCAGCACTTTAATTGACTGCAATTTTAAATAAATAGTAGATTTCTGTAGATATCACTATCAGCCCGATGTTTGTCTACAAGAATTTGATGAAATGATATCTTCTCTTCAGGTTTGTTGGATGGCTGGCAAAAAGGCATATATTTATACGGCATTTTAGAATTTAATTTTCTTTTACAATTGAAATTTCTTTAAAAAAAGCACAAATCAATTAAAAAAAATAAGAAAAATAGTAGGTTTAAAAGATACTTCTAATAGGCGATCAATAAATTATAATCACATCCTGCGGAACCGGTTGCAGCTGAAGTTTCACAATTGTATGGATTTGTCAATTACTACTCTTATTCATAATTCCAAGCATATAACATACCAAATTTTTGGAATGTGCTGTAAAATTAGAAAACAATGCGGTAAAAGGAACACTTGTTTCCACTATCACAAATAAAAGTGACTCAATCATTTAAATATATTTAAATTATCCAAGTCGGGCAATTTATTTGTATAATTTGTTTGTCCTGAGTAACCAGTTCATTTGTATTAACTATAGGGGTGGCCAACTGTGGCACGACGCACACCATTAATTTTTTAAAGAAATAGCCGATCTTGATCGCAGAGATTCGATGATTAGATAAGGCAATGATTACTATAAAATTTTAGTGGTGTTCAGCGTGCCACAGTTGGCCACTATTGAATTATACTATCATTAACACGTTGACTGCCAGGCTACGAGTATACTCGTAGGTTTAATATTCGTGGCTTTAATTTATTACTTTCTCACCATTATTTTAAAATAAAAACAATTGCCTTATTTACTCACATAAAATTTATCTTTCAGAATTTGTGGTGGCAAACGACTTTCGAGAAGAAATTTGAAAATTCTTACTTTTTGCGGCATTGAACGTGTTAATTTACAATCTCTCTATTCTAAAAAAAAGTAACTAACGTTGCCACTGCTGTCGTAAGTAAATTTTTTGTGACCGGAGGTCTTTCTTCGCTAATATTTAAAAACTACTGCATAAAACAACGTGAAAATTGGTAGTATTATAGAGAAATGTTTGATAAAGATGCTGAAGCAGACAGTTTTTAAACCGAAGAATTATTTAAAAGATATTTAATGTTAAAGCCGGTCGCACCTTTAAAAAAGTTTTATTGAAGCAAAAACTATACATAGGGATTTAATAATTTTTTTTCTAAGGACATACATTACAAATTTGCGGTGTGTAGACTACATTTATTTTTTAATTATATTAATTTTCTGAGGGTTTTTTTTCAATTTATTATCCAAATTTTTATCATTTCAAGAGATATTTCCCTCTATATTTTAGAAAAGGTTGTTGGCAATTACTTTAAATTGTTGGCAATTATAAAAACGGCGCAAAGAATAATATTTCCTTTCAATTACAAATTTATTTACACGTGACTACACTGTAAAAAAATCACTGTAACTTTACAGCAAAAAATGCTGGTAATATGGGTGCCAGCAAATTTTGCGGTAAATTTACAGCAATTTTGTTTATCTCGGATAAACAGCAAATGTGTAAATTTACAGCATTTTTTCAGTTAATTTTACAGTAATTTTGTTTTTCAGATTTTACAACAAATCTGTATTATATCAGCATTTTTTGCTGTTAATTTTACAGCACTCTTAACAAAATAACTGTAAATTAATAGCTTTTTTTTTCTTTTTGTAGATATGTATTTGTATTTTTATACCCCCCCCCCCCCCCACCCCTCGTAATGTTTATTCACATTGATTTTCTCTTTTTTTATATTATGACCATCTTTTAAAGACAAATGGTACTAAGTATTATCTTTATGTCTACTTATATCATTGTTTTAATAGCATTCTTATATAATAAATTCTGTTATACATATGTAAGATACAAACTTCACACGATAAAGTAAAAGAAGAAATAAAATAAAAAAAGACACCGAAAAAGCTATAAATAGAAAATTTTAAACTATTGTAACTCATTGTATAGAATATTCCATATGTCAATTTAAAATATACTGTGTATTATAACATACATTGAGGACATTAAAAATATCTAATTTCAGCTTCTAGTTGCGGATTATATTTATTATTGTTAGATAATGGACAAAAGCAAAATGCGATCTGCTGCGATAATAGTGAGTAAACTCTTGGAATTTTTTATGGATTAATAAAATAGTGTTACATATTACACATAAAGAGTTTGAACATTACATATAAAAAAATAAAAATAAATGCGCGTAAAAATCTAGGATCTATAAAATTACTCAGCGTTTATATACATGTGGTCAAATACGAAATTTGTATCTTACATTATATAATAGAACTGGCTATCTAATATTTATTAAATCAATGATACAAATAAACATAAAAATAAAACTTACTATGAATTTTTAAAATATATAGTATCCAGTTTCATGTTTGTGTATCCAAAAGCGCCACTTTGAATTGCAGTAATAAGCACTTATTCAGAAAGACGCTAACAATCGAACGAGGCTAACGCTAGTAATAACCTGCTTTGGTTGACGCTGCCTGTGAATATCTCGTTTGGAATGTTGTTTGGGCGGTTTTGGCGGCGTTAAAGTAACAGCTGTTTACTGTAGATCAATACTGAAATTACAAAAACGCTGTATTCTCATGCTAGTGAAGCGATTCACAGCAAATTTGGCTGTGATTTTTCCCGTTTTTTTTTTTTACAGTGCATTAGAAACAAACAAACAACAACAACAAAAAAATCCTATAAAGTGATTACGCGTTAAAAACAGGAAAATATTGAAAATTGCGTCATAAAAAGTGTATTTACACTTGAATATTAAAAGCGAAAGAAAACTTTAAGATAATAAATTAATTAATGTACGTTAAAAGCAATAAATAGGAGAAATTACGTCATATTTAAAATTGCCAAACAGTTGAAATTTTAAAATATATTTACACGAGACATTTATTTTATATTTTGAGACGATCTTTTTAAGTATTGTTGCAAATTCCATGACAGCGCAAATAATAATATTTCCTTTCTAACAACAAAAGTATTTTCACGTGAATATTAAAAAGAAAAAAAAATTGGTAAAAATTACGTCAGATTTAAAACAATGTATTTAAAATGTCTTATTTAAAACAATTTTCTTATAGCGTTGTTAAAAAACTCCGGGAGGCAAAGACTCTGTTTAATTAGTTCATTTTATAATTGCTTATTTTCAAATGTTCAACTGATCTTATTTAATCAAACAAGAAAACAGCCATTAGATGTTTAACAGAAGCTGCTTCGGTCTTAAAATTCCCCAATCAAAGGGAAATGAATGGGAACCTGTTTACAGGGAGATCGCCGCTGCTTTTCAATTATAATTCAGTCTTCCGTAATCTTTTTTAAAGCTGATCAAATTAGTTAGTTTTAAGAGTCTGGGGTGTCTAAACGGGAGTTGGCGTGCGTAGCTCGTAGGGGGCAGAGCCTCCTAGTTCTTTTTACTAAAAAATATTCATTTTTTCTTTTAAGATAAAATTCTAACCTGTATAATTTCTTAAAAAAGCTGAATTCAATTAATTCAACACAAAAATTATTATTTTAAAACATTCATCATCATTTAACCCCTTAATTCTCGCTCCCGTGATATTCACGGGCTGTGTGTTATTCAGATTGTTTGATTTCCACCAGTTTTATAAAATAGTGCAATTGGCTTTATTTTGTTATAATTTTCCCTGTCATTAAATAAGGAGATTATTATTATTTTTTTTAAAGTGGTGGCAATGAGAAATCTGAATTTCTAAACCGTAATTTAATACGACCGTTAAGGGGTTAAGGCGTCTCAGAAGTCTTACTTTTTACCTGGCGGTGCAATATGTCAGATTTTTTGTCTCACACTCTATAAAACATAAATGCATAAAATTTTTAATATAGGCAACCTAATACCTCTTCCATTTAAAATAATTTTTTTAATATTCTATATTGAAATTTTATTTTATTTTTTTTATGTTTAATTTTGATAAATAATTTAAAATTGTTTTTTGACTTGCACGCACTGCGCGCAACATTTTTTACTAACTAATAAAGCAATTTGCATGAAACTTGGTAAATATCTTCATTTTAAGGTAAAGAATAACTTATATTTCAAATTTAGTATTACAATTGCATTGATTATTTAAAATTGGTAATTTTTCAAGAAAAGAATGAATTTTTTCAAAATTTTATCATTTAAATTTAAATTTCAAATAAAATAAATAAATAAATTGCTTAAAAATGAGGTATACGTTCAAGGTACGTTAGTTTTACATCATTATTAATATTTTGGGGGGCTCTTGAACCAATAGTTTTGCTGCAGTCTTGCGCGTAGTGCATGCAAGTCAAGAAACAATTTAAAATTTTTTTAAATCAAAATGAAACATAAAAAAATAAAATAAAATTTCAATATAGAATATTAAAAAAATTATTTTAAACAGAAGAGATATTAGGTTGTCTATATTAAAAATTTTATGCATTTATGTTTTATAGAGGGTGAGATAAAAAACAAACAAAAACAAAACAGTGGCACTCCGAGAGTGCCAATAGAAGTGAAAACTTCAACAATTACGTGTGTGTTTTTTTAATCGTCAGGAAATGTTTTATTGTGCAGGAAATAATTTTAAATGTAATGTTTTTTTATTCATTATTATAAACTATTACTACCAAAATTATATTACAATTTTCATTTAATGCGCCATTGTACATGAAAAATAATGCATATAATTTTACATACAAAAATTGCAATCTATTGCTTAAAACGTAAATTTACAAAAACATGAAATATGAAAGTTAATTAATTGGTATTCTTTTAAATGAATATCAATGCATCGCAGCAATCCATTTTTGGCCGAAAAAGAATTTTCGGTCGTTCTCTAATAATAACGTTTTAAATTTAGCGCTCAATGTTTGGATATTAAAAGCAGATAGAAGGCGCGCATGCGCTGCATTCCTGCACCGTAACAGTTAGTACAGAGCCAGTTGACGTGTACATATATACTATATAGTGATACACATTTTATCCACGTGTTACATAAATTTATTTATTTATTCAAATAATTCTTTACTTACGTGATGGTGAGCAGTAGTTCTATTAATTTATCAGCAATGATAGATTTCCAAATTCAAACTCAAAAGCACTGTAGTACAATATTTCTTATTTAAACAATATATAGTATATAAGTATTAACACTTCACATTAGTAAATTAATTGTATGATACATTATATGTAGCTAGCTAAATCAAAGAAGAAAACAATGAATTTCAAGAATTGTCACAATTATAATATCTATGTTGAATTAACAGAAACGTGCGTTGAATTTTGTAGCAGCACTAATGAAAGCATCTGGGGACACGGCAGTGCCCCTGCCAAGTCTTGAAAGCACAGCCGTAAGCATCTTTTTCTGGAAGGAACTCAGGGTACTTTTGACCCCCCAATATCTTTGTGTTGGTGATTCCCAGAAACTTGAAACTTCGTATATCTAAAGTAATGTGGAAATGGAACTAAATGTTGAAATTTCACGTTTCTATCTTTTTTATTTCAGAAGATATATGAACTTAAACTTTCGCCTTTTCGACACTGATTCACCGATCATCAAAACTGGGAGGTACATCCTGTATCCCAAGAATCTTGAAATTTGGTAGGAAGGTAGTGCTTTGGATACAATGAAAGGGAAAATTTAAAAAATCCGGAAAATTTGGATAAAAAGTCGAAAAATCAAAAAACCGAGAATTTGGCGCAGATGTGATATACGAACCGGGTTTGGCGTGATTTTTTAACGTCAATTTGGCGAAAGCCCGTTTTCCAATACCAGTTACAATATATATTTTTAAATTATTTTCTATTGTTTTAAAAATAAACAACAATAAATAAACGATAATTTCATTAATAACTATAGAACATAACAATTGTACAATTTAAAAAAATAAAATAAAAGTAAATGAACAATTTATTAATAAATAAGCAACAGTAGTCGGGTTACCTTGTAAAATAAAGTAACGCCATTTTGGTGTCAATTAGGTACCCAAGTGCGTATCTGACATCTGTGTCCCGTATTTTATCTTCCGTAATGGAAATTCCCGCCAATACTGTTGGTCATTGACCAGACCCAGGGACGTAGCTACAGGGGGGGTGTGGGGGGGTGCGACACCCCCCCACTTCGGTAAACTCATATACATTCGGTAATTTCACTTTCGTTCAAAAATTGCATCATTTGGCTCTGATTTTTTTTTCTTTTTTTTTAAGAATTTTAAAAAACATATTACAAAATGTATTGCAAAACAGAAAACAATGTCAAACCATATTTGAAATTATTAAATATTTTAAATATATAGATTTTCTAATTAGAAACTTCCTTTCTCTTTGCACTATGTATTTTTTTTTTTTTTTTTTTTTTTTTTTTTTTTTTTTTTCGCTGGGAGTCGATTGCAATTTCACCTTTTAACTATTCCATGGGTGTAAGAAGGGGAGGGTGAGGGGTCCAGGTTACAGTATCCCTTAGAAGATTAAGTATAGCTTCTTCCTATTTCTAGGCAGTGTCCCTGTAAGCTAGAAGATGGTAGAAAATATCTTCGCTTCATTCAAGAAAGGAATCTGGAGAAGAGTGCCTTGAGGGTAAATGCGTACACTCCTTGACCAATGCAAATGAAATTAGGCCAGACTTCTTGTTCGTTAAAATTCGTTTTGCTTGACTCTGAAAGCTATCGGGGGTTGATATTTCGCGGTTTTTTCGGTGGACAGGATGTCGCCAGATTTTTTTCTGTTGTATTGTCTGTTTTTCAAAGCAAAAAATAAGAGAGAACAGGGAATCTTTTCTTATCAAAGAAAATTAAAACGGTGTAATAAAATTACATCAGCTACTAAGGATGTACCGAATAGTGATTTTGACCGAATACCGAATATTCGGCTTACAGGCGAACCGGATACCGAATATTCAGCTAGCCGAGTAGTAACTATTCGGCCAAATACCAAATATTCGGCTGGTCGAATATTTAAAAATTTTATTAATTAAAAAAGTTTCATATTTCATGGCTTCTTATGGTGAATTAAACCACCAAGGGAATATATATTTTTTAATTCTAAAACAAACAACTCAGCAAAAATAGCTTTTCTACCAAATATTCGGCCTACAAGCGAACCGTATACCGAATATTCGGTTAGCCGAATTAACTGTTAGGCCGAGTACCGAATATTCGGCCAGCTGAGTAGTAACTATTCGGCCAAATACCAAGTACTCGGCTTGTCGAATACTTTTATATTTCAAAGATTAAAGGCATTAAAATGTTAAATTTTAAAATAATATTACACAATATTTAATGCAGAAATTTACATATTGATAAACAAGAACTTTTTACAAGTAAACTTTATACATGAAAAAAATCTTTGTGTTATTTAAGAAGAGAATTTTAAAATTTTATTAATTAAAAAAGTTTGATATTTCATTGCTTCTTTTGGTGAATTAAACCAAGTGAATATATATATATTTAAATTCTAAAACAATCAACTCAGCAAAAATAACTTTTCTACTGTCTTTGATTTAGCAAGGAAGTTTTTAAATGCATCTTAGATCAGTGTTTCGAATGGGCGATTATTTTCAGAGATTGTAAACATACACATTGCTCCTAGAAAATTGTAAAAAACAGAGATAATATGGTCAAGACAAAAAAAAAATTTTGAACAAAAAACAACACCTCACTCCATTTATTTCATTAAAATTACAATATATTTAGTCAAAAATTCTGGGTGTGCAATTACAAGCCGAAACTGAATTTTCGTTCACAACTTTATCAGTAAATGAATATATTTTAGCAAGATTTGTTTCATATTAATTTAGTTTGTATTAAATGTGATGATATCATTGAAAATGATTGAATTTTGGCCAGTGACACAGTATAAATACTATAAATTGCATTCTGAATAAAGGAATGTCTACCTCATAGTTGTTTAAATATGAAAAATGGCAATTTCCAGCACGCCTCATCATGATATTATATTTCACAGAAATCAAAGCAAGTTTGTTAAAAAATATAGCTATGATATCTTCGTTAGGGTTAACAAATGAAAATCCAAGTTTGACCTCGAATGAGATGAGATACACTTTATTTATAACTGAATAAGTGGATTTCGATTGTGGTTTTCTGAGCAAAAATTGTCTTTCTTGATGTGTATTATTAACCCTGAAAGTTTTTCTGTTTCGATTAGAAGCGCACTTTTGTGTGAAAAAGCAAGAAACCGATTATTTACTAGAAAAGGTTCAGGAAGTTGCATTTTTACATTGTTAATTCCTATGAAAATCTCCATTATGGTTAATTTTCTTAAGTAATACTTTACAAAAAGCAAATAATGTAAAAATATTCTCTTTTATTTAAATATGATTCTGTTTCTAATTTTTATGAACATCTTTATAATTTGACAGCTAAAAGTAGAAATTGTGTAAGATTTTTAAAAATGTTTTAAAAGTTTTTTTTAAGTATTCGGTTTGGCCGAATATCTTGATATTCGGCCTAACGGAATATTCGGTAATATGGCCGAAAAGGCCGAATACAGAATAGATACCGAATATTCGTTACATCCCTATTAGCTACTATATATAATGGTATATTGTATCAATGCAAAAACCCTTGACGGGTTAAAAGTTTCTGACGCAGCACTTTATCTTATGCTCTAAGAATTTTAAATATGGAACTTAAAAATACTGATATCAAATTTTGAGTGACGTTATGCTATTTCTTAAAAAATATATTTGTATTTATTTCATCATTTTATTTTTGTTTTATTTATAATCGCATGTGCAAAAGTTATGTTCAACATGAAAAGCTGCATAAAATTTTATTCGCTGTTGCTTTATCATTTACATCTCTCATAAATTCAAAATATGAGTTTTAAAAGATATGATATAAAATTTAAGTGACGCCTTGATGTGACTTTAAAAGGTTTGTTTTAAAATTCAATTTAAATTATTTTTGACTTGGTTAAAATATTTTTTTACATCTACACAATACTTTTAATTTTCCAATTCACTGTTAAATATATCACTATCACTTTCATTGAATCTATACTATGCATTGAAATGTATTTATTTCAATAAATTGATTTATCTTTTGTGTCACGCTATTCAAAATTGTGAGTAAGATTTATGTAAATGATTTATTTGCGTCAAACTATCCTTTTTCATACATTTCATGTAGTTTGGACACAATGACGCAAAGAAACCATTTACATAAATCTTACTCACAATTTTGAATAGCGTGACACAAAAGATAAATCAATTTATTGAAATAAATACATTTCAATGCATAGTATAGATTCAATGAAAGTGATATATTTAACAGTGAATTGGAAAATTAAAAGTATTGTGTAGATGTAAAAAAATATTTTAACTAAGTCAAAAATAATTTAAACTGAATTTTAAAACAAACCTTTTAAAGTCACATCAAGGCGTCACTTAAATTTTATATCATATCTTTTAAAACTCATATTTTGAATTTATGAGAGATGTAAATGATAAAGCAACAGCGAATAAAATTTTATGCAGCTTTTCATGTTGAACATAACTTTTGCACATGCGATTATAAATAAAACAAAAATAAAATGATGAAATAAATACAAATATATTTTTTAAGAAATAGCATAACGTCACTCAAAATTTGATATCAGTATTTTTAAGTTCCATATTTAAAATTCTTAGAGCATAAGATAAAGTGCTGCGTCAGAAACTTTTAACCCGTCAAGGGTTTTTGCATTGATATCATTACTTTTTTGAGGTTAGTGATAAAATGATTAAAAAAAAGATACTTATGGAATTTAATGCAGATTTAATTTTTACTATTTTATTACAATTTTCCTTATAGCAGTTTGTATATAAAAGCAACTGGGTAAGTATAATCGCAGAACGCACAGAGGGTTTCATTTGATATTCCTTTAAAAACACTTTATCCTTAAATTAATAAATCCAAAATGTTAATTTATAATTATTAAATCCTTACATAGATGGTGCACCAATAGTTCCAATTTTCATGGGGCAGGGAACGCACTCTTTTAAACAAACCACCTTCCAATTGAAGTCATCAAAAACCAAGTTGAATAAGCCAGACCCCGTTGTGTTGTTTGACAAACAGCAGTCTCATGTCCCCTCCTTCCCCCCTTTTTCAAAATTTTTCAGACCAGTACCTAAGAATGGAACCGAAATAATTTTTTCTCTTCAGAAATTACGATAAAAAAATAGTATGCAGTACTCATAAATTTACTTTAATGCTATATAGGGTGATTATTAAGTTAATTATAACGTTTGGAATCTGTTGCATTGATGTCCGAAAGGTAGTTTCTGAGTTATGGAAGCTGGACCCATAAGGCGCCATAGAGGGGCGAAGCCCGCTAGTGTCTATCATAATTATATCTTCCATGTAGACTAATTGCGATATTTAATCAAAATAGTCCCCCCCCCCTCCTCATCCCCGGAAATATAACAAATACAAAATGTGTCTTTATAAACCTATCGTCAAATAGGTTTTTATTTCTTTTTCCCTAAAAAAAAAAAAAAAACATGATTTTTATATCCGTAACGTAAATAGCGGACGAAGCCCGCTAGTTCCTATCATAATATATATTTTTAACAATTTTATATAGTCTATAATAAAAACCAGACTTAAAATAGTCTAGTTCCATGAGTACTTGTAGTGTCAGTTACATGCTACGATTTTTGGATACCAGTATTTTAGAACGGGAAAATGTGACTTATTTTATCGGAGATATCTCATTAATTGAATAAGGTGAAGCAAACTTTTTGAAAAAAAGGTGGCCAACAAGCATGGCAGTTATCAGCTATGTGACTTTGTGCTAAAGTCCATTAATTTGATCTGCTTTGAAAAGATTACGGAAGATTGAATTATGGTAGAACCTGGATTAACCGAGCTTCGATTTATCGAGGTTTCTGTTAACCGAGCCGATAACAAAGTCTGATTTTTTCCCCCTTTTGAATGAGCCTTAAAAATAACCACACTCTTTAGCTAACTGTCCGTGCTATACAGGCATAGGCGTAGCGTCGGGGGGGCACGGGGGGGGGGGCACGTGCCCCCCCCAACCTTCTGTACCCCGGGCGCCAGAACAGAAAGCGTAGGGGGCGCCAAATGAAGTTTTTTTTGTCTTTACATACAAAAATGTATATGTATATATATCGAATTTGCATAAAAATGTCTCGCAGCCGGAAAATCCAAAAGGAAAACTGAACCAAATGCATTAAAATTTACAAATAATGTAAAAAGATTCATCTATAATAAGAAGACTACAAATAGGAAAATCGCTAACATTTTTCAAGGCCAATAGGTCAGTCTCTACTCCTCTCTTTTGTGTAAAACTGTCCCTCGCCGATAACCGATCCTGGAGGGGGGGGGGGGGGGGGGAGGGTGCAGAGTCATGTGCCCCGGACGTCAGAACGAAAGGCGAAAAGGGCGCCAAATGAAGATTTTGTTTGAATGTGACTACTTTTCTGTTGAAAAGATACCATGAAGGCTGTTCTATTCTTTTTGGAGCTTTCTTTTTTCCTGTCTTGCTATGGGCGCGACGTCAAATGATTGTCCGGTACGATAAAAATAAATGGGAGAATGAGTCAGGGTTTAAAACTATGGGGGGGGGGCAGAGGGGGCATGTGTTCTGGGCGCCTCGCGCAGGGAACGTCAGATGAAAATTTGGTTTGCCGTTTTATACAATATATATATATGCGTGTGAAATTTGTGTAAAAAATATTTTCTACCCGAAAAGGTCAAAAAGAAAAGCTTAGTACAGTGCATTAAAAATGTCAAATAGATAAAAAGATTCGCGTACAAGACAGAAAATGAATAACCCCATTCTTTTTCTTATAATTACTTTTTTACTTGCATATCACCATATCTGTCCTTAAAGGAGGCGAGGACAGGTGACCGACTGTTACAATAAAAACCAAGCGGTCGAAAATTCACAAAATAAAAAGTAAAAACTTAATAATTTTGTTTTTGTTGTTTTGAGTCAGACATAAATTTGAAAATTAGCATTAAGTTCAGGAAAGTATCTAGACATATCAGTCTATAAATAAGAAGAGTGGTATAAGTGATAATTCCGAAAAAGTTATGTAGATAGTACAGGAAGATATTTTACAAAACTGGAATTCATTTTATACCTACAGTAAATCCTGGTTTTTTAGTTTCTAAAACAATGTGACTCATATCACTATGACATTAAAGTGCCCCAATTGTAATAACTTGTAATGCTACAACAACAGTAAAATCTCAGAAAATGAAATCCGTCTATAATGGAGTCGTGTCTTAAATGAGAAAACTACACGGTTCCAACAGAAAGAATACCAACAGTTATACCTCCTAAGACGGAAACCTGTATAAAGCGGAATTATTTCCGCTTGCTTTCGATTTTTTCCACAGGTTTTAATGAAAAAATATTTGATAAAGCTGGTTATATATTTCAATATTATGTATTTTATTGTTACACATTTTAAATTTTAAAGTAAGTCCGCTACTAGAAACTTTCGTAAATTTCTCTTTGTAAATTTACTTTGCAGAGGAAAGGGGGGGGCGCCAAAATCGACGTTTTCCCCGGGTGAAAATATAGCTAGTTTCGGCCCTGGAAGGGGTGCCAAAAGTAAAATGTTTTAGTAAAGTCTTTTAAAAGGAAAGAAAAAAGAGTATAGCATTTGCAGTGGTACAGTAAAAAAATATCTCACAGGGCGCCATCATGGCTAATAAATCCGCCTCTTCCTTTTTCCCCAAAAATGATTTTTTCTCTTCTTTTTGCCTTTTCTAGGCGTTTTGCTACCTTAGGCGGAAATTGTAAAATGCAGCTCTGTTCCTTTGGGTGCAATTATTTTTTGCATTAGTTTTGGTGCATTAATTTTTGCATTACTTTTGGGGCAATTGTTTTTTGCAACCAACCAAATCCAGTCTTAGAGAGAGAGGCGAGCTTGGGCGACTGCCCGTAATTTAAAAAAAAAAAAAAAAAAAAAAACCTAACCCAGGGCGCCATCAGCCGCCCCTGCTTTTACCTTCCCAAATTACATTTCTCGTCCTTTTGCCATTTCTAGGTAGGTGACAACTGAAAAATGTCGCCCATGCCTTTTACTAAAACTACTTTTTTTTGCATGCAGATCCGGTCTCAAATGGCGCGAGGTCGAGCAACTGTCAACGAGTAAAATCTAAGGGTTGAAATGTATGCAAGATAGAACAGTAGCCCCCCTTTTTAATGTTTTTTAAAGAAGCCCGGACCGAAACTAGGGGGGGGGGTGGAGAGGGGACATGTGCCCCAGGCGCCAGAACAAAGGCGAAGGGGGCGCCAAATGAATCGTTTGTCGATTCCTAAAAAAATGTATATATATATAATATATATATATGAAATGCAAAGAAACTCGCAAGCTAATGTTAAACTAAGGGAGAGTTCTTTTGAAATTTCTCGTTTTGATTTTAATATTTTAAAATTATTTTTTTTCTTAGGATAGTTTAGATTGATCTTTAGCGTTGCCATACTTTTAGGTTTTGAAACCGGTACTGGAAGTGCAGGTAACTTTATAAAAATAATCTGCAACCAAAATCTAAAAAGTAAACACTAACCTGGTTAGAATTTAACCTCAGCTTTTCTAAGCTAAGAAAAAAAATCATTTAAAACTATTAATATGCAAGCGAGAAAATTAAAAAAGATCGCTCCCATACGTTTAGCATCAGCGTTCCAGTTTCTTCGCGTGACTTGTTTAGGCTCTTAACGCTCAAGCTAATGTTAATCCTATGGGAGCGTCGTTTACATATTTCTTGCTCTAATTTTGATTATTTAATGATTTTTATTTTTCAGGAATTTTATTTATTTATTTATTTATTTTGCATAGGGTACCTGAGGTCAATAATATTTATTGTGCGTGAGGAGATGAAGGGAGGGGGTGGTCGCCCTCGCCAAAATCCATGTTTTCCCCTGGCTCAAAAAAAGGCTAGTTTCAGCCCTGACGTACGATTGATATTAAGGTTCTACTTATTGTGCAAATTATTAAAAACCTTCATTTGTCACTGTTTTAAAAAGATATGTGATTGTGTATTATACATGGGATTTTCAGATAAATCAATGTGAAATTTATATTCACATATTTTAGGATTGTGATTTGTTGAGACTTTTACAAAAACGATAAATGGCAGTGATTTTCAATTGCTTTTTTTATTTTTTTTATTTATTTATTTATTTATTTTTTTAAGATGCAATCAAATTTAAAACTTTTTAGTATGTAGCATTTCACCCACTCTCTCTTCCCCCAAAACAACGCTTTAGTTCTCAACCATTAATACGGTGCTGGTCCATCATTGATATTTGGTCAGTAGTTGTAATTTGATCGGTAGAAGGAAAAATTTTCCCAACTGCAAAGCTGGTCTCCAGTCACCCAAATAGTTTAATTTCAGTGAGTAACACAAGGTGGTCACACAAAGAACTTCTTTGACCTCTGAACTTGTGTTTTCCTCTTGTGCAAAGTGATATAATAGGAGCGTCTTTACCTAACCTCTCTCCACACACTTGGCTTGGTATGATCTGGTCGTTTGTGGGAATGTACTCGTAGTTAAATGTTGTTATTACTATTTTTTAAACTGATCAGGAATGAATGAGCCACGCAAAAACAAACACGATAAAAACCAGGAAATTTTTATAGAAAACTCAATAACAAGCGATGTTATGAAGCACACCATGATTCTAAATTCATTCAAGTCTGGCTTCAAAAGGACGAAAATGGAATAGAAGGTAAGAACATACAGAATTGTTTGTTTTATTAAATTAATAACGTTTTCAGAAAAATCAAAAATCTCCACTCAAAAATGTGATTATTTTTGACACATTCATAAACTCATTTCTATTCCTATTTGCCTGAAAATTACAGATGTGAGCATTCGGATGCTTTAAGAATCGAGTTGCGTTCTTCCTTTTAACATTTTTCCTAATTCGAAGCAGCTTGATTTAAAGCGGATTACTAAATGTATCCGTCTTGTAATTGTCAGCCTTTGAATTTGGAAATCAAAAGTCCAACTTCGATGTTATTTTATTTAAAAAAATCGGATTTTTTTTAGAAAAAAACCCCCTTTATTCTACTTCATAAAAGCATCTCAATTGTAGGGCTGTCACTGCCGAATGACACTGAAAATAGTAGCTTTAGTAGCTTCCAACGAAAAAAAAATAGTAACATTTGTTCGATAATAGTAGTCAAAATACTCGCATACCCACTCGCAAAAACAGGAAGAAAAATTCTATCCGTAACAATGAAAGGACTTTATGAATGCACACATTTTATTTCACAGTTTATGCTTCTGCTCAAATCAGTGAATAAAGAATAGCGTGATTTCTTCAAATGAGAAAGCAAGTTATCCAGAAAATAAGGCCTCAATGTTTCAGTTACGAAGTAACTTCCACAATAAAAAATTATGTACAGCACCTGGAAACATAGCATTAAAAACTTCTTGCAGATCATCCCCGGAACTACTTTCCATCAGGCCTTTCATTTCAAGAGTTTCTTGGAGAGAAAGAAGAAATTTGTATTTGAGGGGCAGGGTTAGAAATAACGTGCGGGATATCGCAAATCCCACACAAAAAAGGAAAATCCCGCATAATAAAATATTTGTTTGGATGGAATCTTCCAAATTTATTTCTTGAACAGGCATATGATTCGTATGCGATTTTTTTTTTAATTTCGTGAAATCCACGATTTTTTTTCTTCGAGAAATCCACAAAATCAATTCATCAAACAGTCGCGAATTTTGCCATTCGGTAACGAAAAAAAAAATCGCCAATATCAACAATTGGCCTTAGAAAAAAAGTTTTCCATCAGTCGCGAAAAAAAACAAAAAAAAACTTGTAAATTTCTCCTAAAGATTACGGAAAGAAAATCGAAAATTTTATCAAACTGTCGCGAACAGAAAAAAAAATTACACCCGCGAATTTGGTCAAATAGTCGCGCAAAAAAACAAGAACTTCTTCAGTCAGTCGACAAAAGAAAAGATCGTTTAAAAGAATCGTGAATTTCGTTAAAAATCCCTGAAACAAATACCGAATATCATTTTCGTCAACCGGTCGTACAAACATTCACGAAATTTGGCAAAGGATCGTGTAAAGAAAATCGTGAATTCCACGAAACAATTGCCGGAAAAAAATGTGAATTTTGGTAATTCGTCGGGAAAAAAAATCGCGAATCTCCTTAAAGGCCCGTGGAAAAATATCTTGAATTTTATCAAAGGTTGTGGAAACAAATGACGATTTTCGTCCTTCAGTCACAGACAAATCATCACAAATTTCGTCAAAAGAATATACAAAATATTACGAATTTCGTCAAACGATGAAGAGAAAAAAATCGCAAATTTCGCCAAATGGTCGCGGACAAAAAGACGGCAGGTGTAATTCTGGATTTAAAAAAAAAAAATGAAATTTACAGCAAATTTTCTAAAAAGTTACAGCAGAGTTACAGCGATTTTTAGCTGTGAACGATTGTCGAAATTGATTTTTTCGACGACCATTTGCCGAAATTCGCGATATTTTATTTTCCCGAATTTTTAAAATTTTCGGAACCAGATGCCTTAAATTTTCGGAAAATTCAGAACAGAATCATCCCTGAAAAGACACGAATTTGATCAAATAATCGCGTAAATATTTGAGAATTTAAACAAATGATTGCACAAAAAATCAAGAATTTTGTAAGTTGGTTTTGAAAAGGAAATCACGAATTTCGATAAACTATCGTGGGAAAGAATCGCGAATTTCGTTAAATGATATCTGAAACAAACAGCGAATACCATCAATCGATCACGGAAAATATATATATCGCGAATTTCGAGAAGTTGTGGCGGAAATAAAATTTCGCCAATCTGTCGCAGAAAAATTCGCGAATTTTGGCAAAGGATCGCGGAAAAAAGATTTCGAGTACCGTGAAACGATCGCCCCCAAAAAATCAGGAAATTTCTAATAGGTCATAGGAAAAATTGCGAAATCTCCTTCAACAATCGTAGCAAAAGATGGTGAAAAGAAATAACTATTTTCGTCAATCGATTGGGGAAAAATTTGCGAATTTTGCAATTCGTCGCAGAGAAAAATCGCGAATCTCCTCAAACAACTGTAAAAATATCTTGAATTTTACCTAAGGTCGCGGAAACAAATGGCGATTTTCATCATTTGGTCGCAGAAAAATCATCTCAAAATTTCGTCTAAAGAATGGACAAAAAATTACGAATTTCGTTTAACGATCACAAGAAAAAAATCGCAAATTTCGTAAAATGGTCGCGGACAAAAAAAACACAAATTTGGTTTAAAAACAAAATGGGAATTTAACCAAATGATAGCTCAAAAAATCACGAATTTTATAAAATGGTCATAAAAAGAAAATCCCAAATTTTGACAAACTATCTGGAAAAGAATCCGTAATTTCGCCAAAAGATCTCTGAAACAAATAGTAACTACCATCAATCGGTCGTAGAAAATATGCATCGCGAATTTGGACAAGTGGTGGAGGAAAAAAAATCAATTTGGTCAGTCTGTAGTAGAAAAATCTGCAAAATTTGGCAAAGGATCGCGGAAAAAATCGCAAAATCTCCTTCAACGATAGTATAGAAAGACCTCAGAAATAAATAGTTATTTTCGTCAATGGTTTAGGGGGTGGGGGGAATCCCGAATTTTGGAATTCGTCGCGGAAAAAATCGCGAATCTCTTCAAACAACCTTTGAAAAAGTGCGTTTGGGAAGATGACTTTACAGGCGCTTTGAAGAAAAAGACCGAATATTTTCAGTAAAAATAGTCGCTGAATCCGAAAAAAGTCGCCTACTGCTTTCTTGAAATAGTCGCTTTTTAACAGTTTTCGGCCTAAAATAGTCGCCATAGCCGCCGTATGCTGAAAATAGTCGCTAGGTATAGCATTTTAGTAGCAAGTGGCAGCCCTGCAATTGCATGTTAAGAAAAATCGTAATTTTTGAGAAATTGAGTCGGGCCGGACCAGACTTGATTTAATTGATTTTTTTATGGGCCGAGCTTGTTTTCACTGATTTTTTTACGAGCCGGTCCTGGCCATGAACTGTGAAAATATAAACGGGCCGGGCTCAGGTGGAACTTTTAATTTTCACGCCGGCCTGGAAACTGTGGCCAGTACAGACCTCTAGTGTTCCCCCCAGGGCTGTGCAAAGAGGGGGGGCTAAAGAAGCGGTCACCCCGGGCGCAAAATTTATGCTGCGAACCACGGTTTTATTTGTTTATTTATTCAGTTTTTGCCCGCCGAACATTTTCCGGGGAATTTTTTTTTCCTTTCTTGATCATTTTTTTTCCTGTCGCAAACCATCATGAACTCTCTAACAAATAAGTGTAATTTCCTCTTGTGTTATTCAGTTGTTCTGAATTTCTAAATTAAAATTAAACATTTTAAAGTTCCAAAATAAACGCGAAATATTTATTCATATTATAAATGGTATATAATTTATTTATGTTTCTGCACTTTATCAATTTTATTACACCCATTACAAAGAGAAAGATTTTTTTTTTTTTTGGGGGGGGGGGGGGGCGCAAAATTGAAAATTCGTTAAGGGCGCACTTCTCACGGCCTTGGTGCCCCCCCAAAATTTCTGGTCACGCTACGCCTATGTATACAGGCCCTTCTGCCCCAAAAAGCACTCAACTCCAAAGAAACATTGGACCCTGAGAAGTCAATAGCGAACAATGCTTTGTTTCCAGTGGCTGTGTGAACTTTCGTAATTTTTTCAATTTGCATTTTAAAATTTACTACTGGTAGTTGATTTTCTTTTTGAGTTTGTTAAGCTGTGAAACAGAACTTTACATATATTTATTTTTATTATTTAAAAAACGTTCTATATATTTTTTTAAAAGAGATGTTAAATTCGCAAGCACGGCGAGTTTTTACACACAGTTTCTATTAACCGAGATTTCTGATTCCGATTTACTAACAGTCCCAATTAGCTCGGATAATCGAGGCTGCTCTGTATAATTAAAAAATCGATGGCGATCTTACTGTAAACGGGTTTCCCTTTTACTGAGGGATTTCAAGACCGAATCAGCTGATGTTAGTTGCTGTTTCCGTGCTTGATTAAATAAGATTAGTGAAACATTTGAAAATTACTAAATATAAATGGAACTAAGTCAACAGAGTCTTTGCTTTATGGTATTTTTTAACAACGCTATAAGAAAATGATTTTAAATAAGAGATTTTAAATGTAACGTTTTGAATCTGACATAATTTTCACCAAACTTTCCTTTCTCTTTGTAACATTCAACTGAAAATATTTTTATTATTAGAAAGATAATATTATTATTTGCGCTACCTTAAAATTGGCAACTATAGTTAAAAATATCATCTCGAAATTTGAAATAAATCTCTCATATAAATATATTTTTTAATTTAAACTGTTTAGCAATATGTTTTGCAAACTGTTTTGGCCACTTTGGCCAATATGACGTAATTTCCTCCATTTACGACTTTTAACACATATCAATGAATTTATTATTTAAAAATTTTCTTTTTCTTTTAATATTCACGTGTAAATATAATTTTTATGACGTAATTTTCAATGTTTTCCTGCTTTTAATGCGTAATCATTTAATTCTAATTTGAAAATAATTGATTATTTTATAATTTTCTTTCATTTTAAGTAAGCATGTGTAAAAACAATTTTTATGAAGTAATGTTTAATATTTTCCTGCTTTTAACACGTTATCATTTAATTCTAATTTAAAAGGATTTTTTTCTGTTTATAATAGTCACGTGTGAAAAAATTTTAATTTAAAGGATATATTATTCTTTGCGCTGTTTCAACAATTGGCAGCAATTTAAAATAACCTTTTCTAAAATATGTAAGAAATATCTCTGGAAATTCCGAAAATTTTAATTTAAAATTGAAATAAACCGTCAAAAAATTAGGCAAGTTAAATATAATAAATGCACTCTGCAAACTTCTAGTTTCTATTGAATAATTAAATTGAATGAAAATGATTAAATTCCCATGTATCTTTTTTTTTCCCATGAGACTTTTTTATTGAGACAATTTTATCCAGATTTAACATTAAATATCTCTTAAAATAATTCTTCGATTTAAAAACTGTCTACTTCAACGTTTTTATCAAACATTTTTCTATAATACTACCCATTTTAATATTTTTGTATGCAGTAATTTTCTTAATATTTGCGAAATAGACCTCTAGTCACAAGAGATTCTTTCAAAGCGGCGAAGAGCATTAGGTTTTTTTTTTTTTTCCGAATAAGAGACAAAATGTAGTACGCAATTGCGTCAAAAGATGGCGACACCAGAATTCTGATATGCTTATTATGTAAACTGTAAATATTGCAAAGTTAAATAAAAACAATTGTCTCGGGGTTATCAAACTTCATTGATATTTATAAATAAAACATTTCAACTGAATTATTTATTATAAAAGAATTATTACATCACAATAGTTTTTATGCAAGGAAAATAATAATTATAATAATAATAATATTACGGATGTCAGTGATTATATATTGATTGACCGTCATAATAATAAAAAATGATATTATAAAAAGAAGAGCTGAAATGAATTATTTTTTTACGTTTCTGATCGTGTGATTTATATTCAAATAATAATTATTAATGTATATTTTTGTAAAGTAATTGAAATTAAATATATTTATAAAATTTATGGTAATATTTTTATTGTTGAAAAATTGCCAAGAAATAATCATCATCAAATTGGCGTCATTATAATTGTAATTTTATTTAACTTAATAGCAATTAAAAAATTACAAAGGAACTGAGAATAATGGTCAACTAGCAGACTTAAAAAAAAAAAAAAAAAAAAAAAAACACATTCACATGTGAAAACACGTACCAGCGAGTATCGAACTGCCTATCTTAAGATCAGTAGACGATGGCCCTTAACCACTCAGCCAATGGGAAGACAAAATTTTTCTCCCTAAAAGTGGTTAAAAAGAAAGCATGTGTATGAATACAGTGTCATGCATTTTCGGTGAAATTTCCATAGAATGGCGAAGAAATATAGTCCGATTTTTCATGCGCATTATAAAACGAACAAGTCTTGCTGGAAACAAGTAAATTGTTATTTGGTTCATCTGAAACAAATTTATTTGATTTTTAAAAAATCGCCCGTGTCATTTTCGAGAGAAAAAAAAATCGAATTATTTAACGAACGAGAGTTTTCCCAGAAAAAAGAAAAGTGTTATTCACCTCGCCTTAATCACATTTATATTATGTATCAATTTAAAAATAATCGTTAGAACCGTTTTCAAGATTTTCAAATTAGGAATTTCCTCGATATCATACCAACGTTTTCACTTTAAAAATGGCTATTTAGATCTCAAAATATACTGCACGTAGAAATGTAAAAATTTCAGTATACGATTAGACTGCAGATATAAGACTATTCTAGAAAATTCAGAACAATAAGACATATATCTGCTGAGTTATTAAAAGGCGGCTTTTCGCGTTTTCTTTGATGTCGAGTTAGCTGTATATATGAGTTCCGCCATCTACGAATTCTATGATACGATACGATACGATTTTAACGATACGATACGATACGATTTTAGGCTTAAGGCTGCGTCACTCGGAATACTACCGTCTTCCATGATCTTCGAAAAACTAAAAGTTTCTTGAAAAACTTATTTAAAAAAAAATGCGGGAAAAAAATTCTTAAGGGTATTCTCAAATCAGAAGAGCTACTTTCTGAGACATTTCTGAATTCATTTTTGTTCGGAAATTGGCAGGTGTTGTTATTCAGAAACTATGTAGTCGAAAGACGATTTCCATTTTTTGGTAAACGCAAAAGATTTTTCAGAAAATATTTTCAAAGTTAACGTTTTGAACCTAAATTCAGACACGGCAGCTCGAGAAAGGCAAAAAACTTGTCGTCATGTGACAACATTTGCTCATAACGTGATAAGTAATTTTATCAAAAAAATGTAAAACTAGTTTCCATTGTATTCCGCTTCAACAGTCAAGCCTGCCAATATGCTTAAAATGAGACAGAAAATGTGTCAGAAAAATGTTTGCGTTGTTCAGTAGGAAGCTCGAGAACCGCTTTAAAGAAAAATAATATAAGACAGAGAACTATAAAATATTGGATTTTTTCCTTTGTAACTTAATATAAACCGACGATATGTTTTAAGATCTGGATCTGTTTTTGTCACGTAGTAGTGGAGGGTATACGGAGATATACGCCGTATACCCTCATTCTGGATTTTTTTAAGAAGCTCCGCATACCCTCTGCTTCTCAAATAAAGCATTGGCGTATACTGTATCCATGAATGTTCATGACTTTAGCGTATACCCTTTGTTTTTTTACGACTGCAACACTGGTTCTTGTCATTCAGTTCGAAAAGATATTTTTTATTTATGTTTTTGAACTTGTTTTAAAATCATCAGTTGTATTGATATATAAAGCAAGTGCAATTGATGATAAAACATTAATTTTTCTTCTAATTGGCGTATTGAGACATACATTTACATTCTGCTGCAAAAACTGAAAGCCATTTTTTTCTTTGTTTTCTGAAATGAAGGGATCTCAAAGTTAATTTAAATTGATTTAAAAAATCCTTTGACTTCAATCAGGCTAATTCGTGTAATAGAATCAACGCTACAGCTCACAAAAAAATGCAAGCAAAGTAATTTTGCAGAACACAAAATAATTTTCCACACTGTCTACTCTCTCTCCCCTTCCCCTTCTCCATTTAAAAAAATTCTTTGTGTTCAAGACTCTTTTTCTATTATTGCAAATTAAAATAATATTTAATTTTTGTATACTTATGCTCAATTGCTCAACATGATATTTGACTATTTCAATTCTGATAACTTTCTATATTACGAGTTCCAGCTTAAAAATTCAACAGAAAAAATATCCTACAAATAAAGTGCAGGTTTGATTAGCCACATTTTGTGGTTTTTAAAAACTATTTAAAGCTGATCTGAAATCGTAACTTGTATCTTTTTTTACACTTTCGTGAAGAAATTTTCATTTTTAAATGCACGAAATTTGCAGATATTCTTTCTTATTCGTAAACGAATAGCGTTTCTCTTTTTTCCTATAAAGGTAACTGGTCTTTCAGAAAATGGTGCCAAAGTTGACGTTTGGAACAGATTTTTTTTAAACATGACAATAGGCAAAAGATCATTATGAAATAGCGATTGATTATAACTTAATATGTAATACATTTATTAGAAAATTTAAAAGTGCTATTTGATTTCAAAGCACTTCATACCTCATGCGGTCATGCCTGCTGATTACATACTTCTGGATAAAAAAAGTCTACTTAAATGTGTCAGAAAATTTAACATTCTTGAGAGAAGTAAAACTATTTTTTAAGAACAAGTGTTTTTTTTTTTTTTTTCATAAACGTGGCTTTTAATGCGAAGTTAGAAAACTGTTTAGTTATTTCAAATCTGAATCCGTGTATGGTGTGTATTTGATAATTTTGATCATATGTGAAAGAAAAATGCACAATATAAGAATAGGAGGGTTTGAATTTTTTTTCTTTTATTTCTTTCTCTTTTTTCTATAAATCCAAGTAAAAACGTTCTGTAAAAAAGTTCCAAGTAAAAAAATTCTTCTGTCCGGTTTTATGCAACATTGTCTACTAAATGTTTCCGTCGTTCTCTGTAGTTTGTTTTGGTCCTTTGATCGGCTTTGGGGGGCAGACAGTTGAAATTTTCTCATTGAAGTAATCTGCAACAATTATCCTTATTCTAATTACCAGAGAAAATAAAAACTACTAATCAACCAATTCTCTCATATATTTTTATTTAATTTTTATTAATTTTCTTATTTTATCTTACGTTTTTACTTGGATAAATATTTATGGAAAAAGAGAAATAAAAAAAAGAAAAGAAAAAATAAAATCCAAAAATCCTCCTATTCTTATATTGTGCATTTTTCTGTCACATATCATCAAAATTATCAAATATACCATACACGGATTAAAATTTGAAATAACTAAATAATTTTCTAACTTCGAATTAAATGCCACGTTTATGAAAAAAAAAAAACACTTGTTCTTAAAAAATATTTTTACTCCTCTTACGAATGGTAAATTTTCTGACACATTTAAGTAGACATTTTTTTAATCCAGAAGCATGAAATCAGCAGGCATAAGGCATGAAGTGCTTTGAAATCCAATAGACTTTTTTAATTTTCTGATAAATGTATCACATATAAAATTATAATCAATTGCTACCTCATAATGATCTTTTGCCACGTTTTAAAAAAATCTGTTACAAACGTCAGCTTTGGCAAAACATAAATAAGGCCTGACTAGGCCTAATTAATGTTTTCTGTACAGAGCCGGGACTGGTTTCATTCTTCCAAGTCTTCATGGGCCAAAATTTTCAGTTCCGGTTTTCACCCAACCCGTATGAAAATCATTGTCTGAGCGTGGCCTGGTAGCAAAATGAAGCTAAATTAAAATATGGCAATGCGTGTGAAAAAGAACCTGCCTATGCGTAATCCTGTTTTAAACTGAAAAAGGTGTTGATCCATGCAAAATTAATATAATAATATGTGAGAAAAGGATATATAATACATTTACACCTATTAAGAAGGGAACTTGTCTGTAATGCATTTTTTTACTGTACAGTGCGATTCCGTCTTAGAAGATTTCACTGTATAGCATTTTCTAGATTTTTAAGTCTCCAATACATGGAATATGGATTAACAAAAATAATGATAGTCGAAGCATTTGCATATAACAAATAGAGATTTATTTAAAAAAAAAAAATATCGCAACCTACGGCATTTCTATAAAAATAAAGATTACAAAAAAAAAAAAAAAAAAAAAAAGAGCTAAGATTAAGTATTTTTGATCAAGATTCCTCGTACAGACAAATTTTTAACCAAATCGACGTAAAAATCAATGTTTTGTAAAAATTCACTCGGGCCGTGCCAGGCTCGGGTCGAGATTTTCATTTTTTTTTTCGGGCCAGAATGGTCTCAGGCTGAACTTTTAGCTGCTATAACGCCGGGCCAGGCCAATAATTTTTTTGACAGGTCTGGCCGAGTTCAGGCCTATCTTTTATAATGGGCCGGGTTGACTTTTTTTCTATGGGTCGGCCTGGCCCGGGCCTGAAAATTTCTACCCGTACAGACTTCTAACTTAAAATTTAAAAAGTATTGCAAATTTCAAACTTTGAGCTATAAATAAAAGAAAAAAATAATTATTTTAAAAATATTTTCTGTTAAACTTATTTTTATTGTAATAATAAATAATCAATCTAAATCTGTCTTTTTACACCTCACCCCAAATTACTCCTTTTACCTTTGCCCCCTCCCCCCTCACTAAAGTATCGAGCACGAAAAGCTTAAACCTTAAGTGATGAGGTGATTTATATATATATATATATATATATATATATATATATATATATATATATATATATATAACGTGGTGAGGTGGTGTGTATACAACCCCAAAATTTGATTTCTTGTCTTGTGCACTCAACAAAATTTACGAATTAAAGTAAGAAAATCTCATGTGAATTTTGCATTATTTACTTGAATAAAAACAACTGAAAAAATACTTTAAGTGTACATACATATACATATAAATACACGTATCTAAATACCACAAAAAAAATTTCTTCATAAATGAAATTTCTCTGGGGTGGAAAACACCTTACCTGATCAGTTAAGGGTTAAAGTCTTTAAAATTACTTTTTTCCTCTGCTTTATTTGTAATTGTGCAATACGATAAATAAATCAGCAGTTATCTATTTCACTCCCTCCATTCATAATTTCTACTACCCTCGCTCCTCCAGTTTGTAAAATTTTAAATGGTTGAAATTATTTAGTTTTTTGTTAAAATTTTTTGGTCTGCTTATTTATATATTACTGAAATAATAAATAAATGTCTAATCCCCCCCCCCTCGCCCAAAAGAAAACAATGTGAAAAAATACAAAATACAAATAAATACAAATACAGTATAGGACCCATTATCCGGAATTCCAAAATCCGGAAAGACCCGAAATCCGAAAAAAATAATTATTTGAAAATTTTCTAAATTTGTAAATTTGTACTAAAATTTTGAAATTTTTTGAAAATTTTACCGATTCCTAATTTTTTTTCAATCCATTGTGTTACGACGTGTAACACTAAAATATGTTATTTCAGCCGCCAGATAACACGAAGCCGTCCTCCCCTCCCCCCGACATTAGGAAAAAATCATTTTTTCTCTCCAATTTTAGTATAAAATTTATATTAAGATTCGTTAAAAAAAGAAAATCGTCAGATATTTTACCGGGGGTGATTGGTTCTGTTCTGAATTTTCCGAAAATAAAAAAAAAAATTGGTCTTCAGTCCGAAAATTCGGACATAAAAAAAAATCGCGATTTTCGACAAATGGGCGCCGAAAAAAAAATCAATTACGTCAATCGTTCGCAGAAGAAATCGCCAATTTCTCCAAAGAATTGCAGAAAAAACGCGAATTTTGTCAAGGAATCGCGAAAAAAAAAACACAAATTCCGTCAAAGAATCGCAAAAAACCCGCAAATTTCATCACAGGATTCTGAAAAAAATGCAAATTTTGACAAAGGATCGCGAAAAAAAACGATAATTTCGTCAAAGGATCGTTAAAAAATGCTAATTTTGTCAAAAAATTGCAGAGAAACGTGAATTTCGTCAAAGAATCACAGAAAGAACGCGAATTTCGTAAAAGAATGCGAACGTCTTTCAAAGAATCGCGAATATCGTCAAAGGATCGCGATAAAACACAAACTTTGTCAAAGAATCGCGAAAAAAAACAAGAATTTCGTCAAATGATCGCGAAAAAACGCTAACTTCGTCAAATGATCGTAGAAAAAATACGCAAATTTTGTCAAAGAATCGCGGAAAGAACGCGAATTTTGTCAAAGGATCCTGAAATAAAACGCAAATTTTGTCAAAGAATCGCGGAAAAATCGCTAATTTTGTCAAAGAATCGCGGAAAAACGCTAATTTCGTCAAATGATCATAGAAAAAGTATGCAAATTTTGTCAAAGAATCGCGGAAAAAACGCTAATTTCGTCAAATGATTGTAAAAAAACGGTAAATTCGTCAAATCATCGTAGAAAAAATATGCTCATTTTGTCAAAGAATTGCGGAAAAAACGCTAATTTCGTCAAATGATCATATAAAATATGCAAATATTGTCAAGGAATCGCGGAAAAAACGCGAATTTTGTCAAAGGTTCCCGAAAAAACGCAAATTTTGTCAAAGAATCGCGGAAAAAACGCTAATTTTGTCAAATGATAGTAAAAAAATCTGAAAGTTTGTCAAAGAATCGCGGGAAAAAAAACGCTAATTTCGTCAAATGATCGCGAAAAAACGCTAATTTCGTCAAAGGATGGTAGAAAAAATACGCAAATGTTGCCAAAGAATCGCGAAAAAACTCAAATTTTGTCAAATGATCGCGAAAAAACCCCCACAAATTTCGTCAAAGGATCGTGAAAAAAAAACGCAAATTTCGTCAAAGGATCGCGAAAAAAACGTGAAATTTGAGAGGACCCGAAATCTGGAAAATTCCAAAATCCAGAAAGCCTTCGGTTCCGAGGATTCTGGGTAATAGGTCCTGTACTGTAAATACAAAAAAAAAAAAAAATTGCTATGAACATTCGGTAAATTCGATCTTCACACCCCCCCAAACGAAATGCTCTAGCTACGCCACTGACCAGACCATCAACACAACACGATAAAATACAGCGTTATCGGTTTTTAGTTATACGAAATAGGTAGGTCACGAATACGGTATAATTCATTTTAACTGACGAAAAACAAAATAATAATTTGTTTTACCAAATGTTGTTTTGGTGAATTTAAATATTTCTGCAAGTCAAATAATTCTGCAAGTATGTTAACATTTCTTGATAAATAATTGCGCTTATGCTTTTGCTATATTTAAAACCACTACCATATTATTAGAAATATCGCTATAGTTTGATGCTATGACATACCCCATAACGCAAAAATAACACGAATTTTAAAAACAAGAGAGTTTTTCTGCTAAACTTACCCGATATTTGATCGAATAGTTCACTTTTGACGCCAACTATTGACATAAATAACAACTGTTGAATAAAGATAATTTTATTTTGCTAGAGCAAGGTAGTTTTATTTTAGCAAGAGTCACGAGACTTGGCTAATTTTTACATGAGATGTTTTTGATGAGATTTCCTTTTTCTAACTCTTGTACGTGTATTTCGGGAACCAATAGCGCACAGGCAAGCATGCGGCGCGCTTGCCTGTAAATTGCTGTTATTGATTAAGCAATCAATAACAATTAATTGCCCTCCCTCCTCATACCGAACTATGCACAATACATGTACATACTTATATACAGAGGTGTCGGTTACAATAACAGTATCACGAGTTCAATGGTTTTTCCCATCTCAAAAAATGCCAAACGCGCCCAAAGAAGCTTTCACTTCAATAATGAAAGTATCAAGTATTTGTCTTTAACAATAAACACAACAGCGTACTGCAACGAAAATGTAAATTTTGTGTGTGTTCCTGTGTGAACGCCGGAAGAAAAAGTGAGTTTTAGCTTCGTTCTTCTTTTGCGGATTGAGCTGAAGAGGAAAAAGTTCCTGTCATTCACCGCTTGGCGCGCTAGTGTCTATGTGCCAAAATGCTAGCATGTCGGTTACGTAACAGTGCCTCCAAATCAGTGGTTTTTCTCCATCTCAAAAAAAGCTCAACGCGCCTAAAGAAGTTTTCACTTCAAAAATAAATGTGACATGTTGCTAAATTGCACCGCCAGGTAAAAAGTAAGACTCCTGAGATCCCTTAGGACTTCGGTTTGTGTGGTAAAAAAATGGCCTCTCTTGGAAGTCTGTGCTAAGAGAAGTTCAATGTACCACCTTTTCTAAAGTAAAATATATTGGGGGGAGATTTTTCTATAGACGATCCCCCAAAAAAGGCTGTTTATTACCATTTTTTCTGGAATAGGAAAGAAAATATTAAATCCGGATTTTTTAATGTTATTTATTATCTTTTGAAGTGCATTTCAAAAAATTTTTAATTAAAAATTGATGACTTGGCTCGAGTTGCGTGGGTGCCCGTCCTAGTGTACAGGTCGTGCACTTCCAATCAATCTGTATCCAACAGATCATCAGAGGCGTCTGAAATCAATTTTCGTTAAGGATTATGAAAGTAGATAAGGTTGTCTGGAGCTTAAAGCACTTTGAAAATCAACAAAGTAACGGCCATTAAAAAAAACGCCTATTTGTTACTTCTTTTTCACGCATTTTGGCGTGCTTCTAAAAATGTTTATTTTTTTTATAAAAATGGCGGAAAGGAATCCAAGCTCCAATAAGTTATGTTCCTTTTAATTTTGAAAAACATAGCAAGATCTGTTTAATAGTTTGTTAGTTCGGATTTCGCCGAGTTTGAAAACAGTCATTTTAACCCTTAAATGCCTGATTTTTCAAAAATCATTGTAATAATCTTTTTCGACTTTCATTTTTTAAATAAATCATGGGAAAAATACTTTAAAAAATCGTGTTTTGTTTTAAGTATAGTTTACGGCTAAAAATCAGTTTGCTACTAATCGGCAATACTGGTGTTTAATTAAAAAATAATTTCCCTTGATAAAATTCTATAATATTAAACACACAAGAATTTTAGGAACTATAATAAGAAATAAGTTTTACTCGCTCACTGCAGGTCAAAATAAAGTATTTCGAAAGCTCCAAAACAAAACAAAAAGAACAAGTAGCAACAATTGAAAAAATAAATCTATCTTTATTCTTAAACAGCACAAGTGTTGCCATCTACATGTTGAAAATCGATTTAATAATCTTTTCAGAATGTATTTTATTGGCAACATTAGGCATTATAGCTTCAATATTATCCTAATAGTATTTTAGGTCCTAAATTGGGTATGTTGCCGAAAAGCAACACCAGGCATTTAAGGGTTAAGTAAAAAGCATTTATAGTTTTACGCTATCTGTATAATGGTTTTGAAAGAAACTCATATCGTGGTACCAATGGAGTTATGAATATAGAGGAGGAGACATATAGTACATTGTCTTGCAGTTGCGAGTGAAGTAACTGAGGGGGTTGTCACAAGATGGTGGCTGCTTTTTTTTTTTTTTTTTTTAATCGGATCCACAGTTTCTGGTTACTGCGAGTGAAAACTTCCATCAGTAAACTTGAATAGAAAATTTCGTTTCATTTAACCCCTCAACGGTCGCTTAATATTTGGAAAAACCATCAAAAAAGTACCTATTTTTTTATTACAGAAATTGAATAATTATAAGGTTTCTATATAAAATATGCAATTAGTTTTTTTCAAGGCGAAAAAAAATATTATAGAACAAATTCACATTTTTGGAAAAGCCATAATGCTAGAATTCTGTATTTTAATGTTTGTTTTACACCATACAAAGTATTGCGAATAAGACCTTTATTTTTCACATCTTAGATCTTCATTTATCATCATCAAACAAATTTTTACAAATAATATTTGAAATAATATAATATGCATTAAATTTTGATGATTAATAAATTTTTTCAGTGTGATATATGTCGAAACATGCAATACATAGACCAACACCACAATCAGCGCCTAAAACCAAACCCAGACATCCATATTCAAAGACTTCACATGGAAATTCCAGTTAAATTTTTCTGGTTTCAGGAGTTTTCTCCAGCCCGGAAATATGACGGGCACGAGAAATAACGAACGACACCTCAGCCCGTGATATTGACGGAAGCGAGAATTAAGGGGTTAAGTGCCTTATTGATAGGAAATTTCTATCACAAATATGGGAAAAATTTCTATTCCTTCTTACTGGTGTTCGTTTGCCCAAGTATTATAATATTTTACCTGACACAGACAGTAGGTTGTCTTAGTTGTCACAATGTGGCGGAACTACTACCTCCAAAGTAAACTTCCACCTGTAAAAATGTATATAAGCTTTTGCCATTACTTTTGATTGAAATTTTCCATTAATGAGGCGTTTAAATAAAGAGAAATATTCTACTTAAAATTACTGGTGGAAGTTTTCCGCGGTGGTAATGAACCCCTGTCAAAGCGGTTACAATTGAAGCTTCACTATTTCAAGGATATGTCAGTTCCTCTTTCTTAATAGTTCCATGGTAGCGCCCCTAAATAACATGAGAGTAAAATTGATGCATGGGTCTAAGTAGAAAGTTAAAATCTCCCGATCGTACCAGTGGTACAAAACAGAGTATGGGAGGGTGGGAGGTTAAAGCTTGTGGACGCGTTGCGTTATGAAAGGACTTCGGGTTCGGCCAAATCGTTTTACAAGGATATATCACAGACGGGGAACGGAACAAAACAAAAATAAAAATCGATTTTTTCTACCGAAGAAAAAATAACTCCCTTAAAACAGGGTTCCTGCAAGTTAGAAAATTTCTCTGACTTTAAATCAGAAAAAACCAGTATTTTCAAAGGGCAAATCTCGCCTTATGTAAGAGCGATTGCATAAGTCAAGTTTTCCTTTTATAAAATACTGGTATTTTCCTAGATACTCTAGGAATCCTGTTAAATCTTAAAAAAACAAAACAAAACATTAACTTCAAGGAAAGGAAAAAATATATAAGTATGTATATAAGAAAAAAAGCAAAATTCTGTAAACCGTTTTCTGAATTAAGTAAATCAAGTATTCACGACACCACTCTACATTATATTATCATATTTTATAGCATTTAATGACGCAAATTTGTTCCTGTTTCAACAATACTCGCCTTCTTTCCAAAAAAGTAATATTAACCCTTAAATGCGCTATTTTTTATTTTGTTTCGAAAAAATTATATATGAATCTCAGAAAGGTTTATTACATAGGAAAAATAATGAAAAAAAAATCAGAGATGCATTTTTCATATAATACGTCAATCTTTTCTTCTGTTGCACATCTGCAATACATGTAAAAACTACTGTCGGGTGGCAGTTTTACGCTAAAATATTGCAAATTAGTAAATATTTTAATAAGTATGTCTCCAAATACCTTAATTTATATAATTATTTATTTAATAAAATTTAACTTTAACCCTTTAATTCCCATGATAGAATACGTTATAGAAATTACGTAGTTCAGAGAATCTGACGTTACACCAGAAAGTTTCAATGGTTCATTTCACTTTATTTAAGGGGTCTCAGGACTCTTAAAATTGGAAAAAATGAAAAAAAAAAGACCATTTTATACATTTAATATCTTAAAATGTATTTGATTTTAAGACACAATTTTAATTGGAATAAAATATATAAGTATGTTCTTTCATTTCATGTATTTAAAAAATTATAAGATGCAGAATTAACATTTACAGGGGGCTCCAAACTGTTAGACATTTTTCGAGAAAAAAATCGGCATAACAGCTTACGCGCACGATTACAAAATAAGTTTTGCAACTAGAATGAAAATTTTGGTACCTACTTATACTTCAGATTATAATAATTACCCTGAACCTAAATAAATTTGTATTTAAAGCTTTTTTTACATTTTTAATACAAAGTTGTATTTAGCTAATGCAAAATTAAGAAAATTTCAACAGTATAATCACCTAAAAAAATATTGTTTTGAAAAATAGAAAGGAAATTTTAGGTTCAGTTTATACAGACTAACGTGAAACATATGTTTTGAAAATTTCATGAAAAAATATTCATAAATTTTTGAGATATCGTGCGCGTTATGCCCAAAACATCATTTGGAGAAAAATGGCTTCAAAGTTTCCGAAACGACGCTTCAGCTATTGAACGCGTATAAATGTAAATGCCATAACTTCAGTTCTAATAGGAATTTCAAGGAAACAATTATATCAAAATGTTCAGGAAAGATAGGAGTTTAACATCTAAAAATATTAAAATTTCGAAAATTTTAAAGCTTTAAGAGTCCTGAGACCCCTTAAACACGGAATGTCTGTTATTAATAAAAGCAAATATTGCTATTTTAATTTTCTGGAGTGAATTAGGTATATACGAATAAAAAATCTATTAAATTCAAAACACTGTCCTTTGCATATATGCAAAGCTGCGCACTAAAGGGTTAAAGGAAAGTTTCGGTAAAAGAATGATCATCTATCAAAATCTTGCTAAATAAGAAAAAAAAGAGGGAAAAAAAACATTTCTTTAAGTAAAAAGTGAAACGTTTTAGAGTTTCCTTCAACTTCTGGAAATTCGTATGAAATAACGTTACATAAAAATCAAAGTCGCCAAATGGAGTTATTAGAATAAAGAGGAAGAGGCATATAGCGTATTGTCTACCAGTTGCAAATGAAGTAATTGAGGAGGTTGTCACAAGATGGCGGCTGATTTTTTTTTTTTTTTTTTTGAATCGGATCAACAATTTCTTATTACAGCCGAGTAAATTTCAATAAAAATTTTCGTCTTATTTAAGCGTCTTATTCCTGGAAAATTTCTTTTGCAAATGTGAGGAAAATTTCTATTTGTTCTTACTGGTGTCAATTTTCCAAGGTAACGCGACCTTTTCCACTTTCACTGACAAGATGTCAAAGTGAAAGTATGGCGGAAACGCAGGGTCTGACTACTGCCGAAACACACTCCCCCCAGTAAAAATGAATGTCTGTTTCTGTCATTATTTATTACTGAAATTTTGCATTAATAACGCGTTTAAAGGAGAAAATCTCTGTTTAAATTTGCAGGTGGAAATGGTTACAGTTGAAACTTCACCATTTTAAGGATATGTACTGTGTTGCCAGTGGGCTACTTTTTTAAAATTCAGATTTCTTCATTTGCACCACTTTTTTGAAATACAGTCGGACCTCTATTTAACGAAGTCGCCAAATCACTTAAAAAAGTTCGCTATATGGAAAATTCGTTAAATAGAGAGTCACTTTTTAAAATACTTTAAACTACGTAAAACACATTTTAAGTCCATAAACACTAAGTATAATTAAAAAAGTAATTAGTCACACTTTTTTTTATAAATTATATCTATTTGTTTTACTTATGTTACCCATCAAAAAGAAATCTGCAAGGGAAATAAGAATGAAACAAAACATTGTCTGGAAATACATTGTATTTTCAGTAAAATAAATAATTTTACATTAAAATCACGATTTTTTATTATGGTTGATAAGCTGTTTGGAGGAATACCAAATTTTAAAGCAGTATTCTTTTTCTTCATGCCTTTATCTACCTCATTAAGAATATTTTTTTTCTTTGATGCTCAAGCACTTTCGCTTTGACATTTTCGAGCTACAAGAACTGAAATTACCAACACGATTGATCATGATCAACAATCTAGAAAACGGGAAACTATAGTTTAAGGACACGGGGCAGCTCCATTGAGGGTATTGAAAGTTTGCTCTTCTTGGATGGAAAGCAAAGAATCACAACGATTTTACTGCTCCCGGTGAGTTAGATGCCTGGCAAGACCTGTTCATGGTCATTGATCATCATAAAATGTGTTAAGAGAAAGAATAAGTTTGAAATGTCCAGTAATATTTTAAGAAATAGGGAGAAAAAAAATAGATCCCAAGGAAAAGTTCGTTAAATAGAGAATACACTTCGCTATTTGGAGGTTATTTTACGTAGAAATTTGCAAAATGTTCTTGGTTCCAAGTAAAAGTTCGCAAAATAGAGAAATTCGCAAAATAGAGGTTCGTTAAATAGAGGTCCGACTGTAGTACAATTCGCTTTACTTAATAATATAATAATTAAGTCAAGAACAAGGGGAATATTTCCATTTGAGAAAAGTGGTGCCAATCAAGAAATCTGAATTTTAAAAAAGTAGCCCACTGGCAACACTGGATATGTAAGCTCCTCATTATTAATAGTTCCATGAGTCGCCACGATTAACCCTCTCGCTGCGTAATTAATTCTTCGCGATGAGCTTCTTTTACAGAATTTTTAATCTTTTATCACCGGTTTTTTAAAGCAGAAATTTTTGACTACCGTAATCGGGGAAAATGTCCTTATTAAATCAGACAAAGTTTTCGCTAAAAAATAACTGGTGGGAATAACCAAATAGTATTAATTAGACGGAAAAAAGAATGCCCGAGCAGTGGCGCCAACTTTTGAAAAATATTGGGTGGGTTCAAAACCATTTGAGGGTAAAATGACTCTGCCAATTTTGCTTTCTTTGAAAATTTGGGAAAATGTATGATATTTCAAGTTATGATAAGTTAGAATTTTTCAGAGTAGAATATAAAGTTGCGATTTTATTTAATTATATTTTCACGGGATCTTCATTTTATGGGTTCCATGCAATATTTACTACTGTGTCATAACACAAATATTTGCTATTGTGCCATGAATTTGACCACAAATTAAAACAACAAAGACTAAATAATATGAAAATTTGCATTTAATGCAAATTCTCTGAAATGCAAATTCTCTGATACATATACATATTAAACTATAACTTATTTAAACTATACTGGATGATTCAAATTCAAAACATAATTTCTTCAACTACTGTTAATAGAAAGATACTTCCAGTTGCAAAAAATATACATATCAAGCACATCTTTCAGATTTGGCATTAATTTAAAAAGGGCATGCACATTGAAATGCGAAATTTAATTTTTATTAGGCCTCCTTTTCATATAATGTATATTTAGAAAAAGGATGACATCAGAAGGAAGTCCTAAAAAGGACAATGAAACTAAATTCTTTTAACGGACAGAACATACTTTTTAAATTTATTCATTTTCAATGTTTTCAGGCGCGACTTTCTTATTTATGAGTACTTAGCGAATTTTTTAATAAAAGGATCCCATCTTTATGTAGCGCAGCATGTTGCAAATATGATCTCCTTACTGCACATCTTCCAATAAATGCATCACAAGCATAATCTAAAACGACTTTTCCTCACTGTTCTTATTCACGTTTGTAATGGTAATCTGTAAGCCCTTTCTTTGACATAGTGAAATGCAAAAAATATTTTCAGTCTTTTCCATGGAGCGAGGATTTCAAAGTTTATGCTCTTAACAATTTTATTAAAATCAGAGAAAAAATATTTCTATCCTGGTGCTGGTTGGATTCAGGTTGTGCTTTAGGATTCTGTGTATCTGTTATTGCTACCTTTATCGTATTTTCAAATAAAATAATTTTGTGAACGTCAACGAAATAATTTCTTTTCAGCAATTTAAAAATAAATAAGCAAGAAAATAGAATAATGAAAATTGGGTGGGCTGGTAGAGCAAATTATTGGGTGGGCTCGAGCCCCACGGGCGGATATAAGTTGGCGCTACTGTGCCCGAGTATATCTCGGGTTGCGCAGCGAGAGGGTTAAAGTGTTTTAGCTAGAAAAGGTTAAATGAAATTGCATGAAGGTACTCTGTAAAAAAGACAAACGTTTCTTAAATCTAGGAAAATATAATATAACTTCGAACTAAAACATATAATTATCTCTTCCGAGCAACACATGATTTCGGAAAGACTACTTTATCATTAGAAACCCTAGTGTGGAAAAGAGAATTGCAGCTAGACTAGCAGTACGTGCTATGTACTTCTACTTTCACTTTGACTCCCAGAACAACCTTTTCTTTTGAAAAAGAGCGCAACGAAATATTGCTTTATAAGACAATGATTTTGTCATGATAAAAAAATGTGACGTTTATCGACAATAATTGAAAAATGAATGTGGAGCATTGCGTCTGCCAGTATTATGATTTTAAGTTTGCTAAAAATGTAAGATAACTGTAAATACTTTTACTTCCATAAAAAGTTTCGGTTAAAGAATATTCGAATCTAAGATTTATTGACTTTCGACTTGACATAATGATGTGTAGTTGTTTATTCATTCGTCAGATATTAAGATTCTTTTGATTCACAAATAGAATATTTGAAATATGATATGACATGAAGTTTATTTTCACCATAAACCACAGGAAAAAACATGATTTCGAGATTTAAAGAATCCTTTAATAAAAATAAAGATTTTTTTTCATTGATGCCATGGATTTTCGGAATTACGTAAATCAATTATTCATGACACATCTCTACATTATATTACTCTACTTTATAACTTTTAATAGCATAAAAATGTCCACGTTTCAACTATGCCCCTTTGATATTTTGCTCTTTTTCCAAAAAAGTAATCTTAAAGAAAACTTTTTGTAAAATAATGATCATTTATCAAAATCTTGCTAAATAAGAGGAAAAAAAGATGGAAAAACTTCATTTGCTTAAGTAAAAAGTGACACGTCTTAAAAGTATCCTTCAATTTCCAGAAATTCATATAAAATAACGTTGTGTAAAAGTGGAAGTCCCCACGATTAAAGTTTTCTAGCTAAAGAAGTTAAATGAAATTGCATGAAGGTACAGTGTAAAAAAGACAGATGTTTTTAAATCTATAAAACCATAATGTAATTTCGAATGAAAGTAGGCTTCGGAGTTATCCATGATTTCGAAATGCGTTCTTTATCATTAGAAACCCCAGAAGCCAACACTATTTCGAGATTTAAAGAACCGTTTAATAAAAATAAATATTTCTATTTTGATGCGGCGGATTTTCGGAATTACGTAAATTAATTATTCATGACACGTCTCTACATTATATTACATTACTTTATAACTTTTAATAGCATAAAAATCTCCACGTTTCAACTATGCCCCTTTGATATTTTGCGATTTTTCCAAAAAATTAATCTTAAAGAAACGTTTCTGTAAAATAATGATCATTTATCAAAATCTTGCTAAATAAGATGAGAAAAGGTGGAAAAACTTAATTTTTTTAAGTAAAAAGTGACACGTCTTAGAATTTCCTCCAATTTCTAGACATTCGTATGAAATAATATTATTGGGTCGTTCGGAAAGCCGTGTCCGTTTGGGAAAATCAATTCGTACCGGAAAATTCCATCATTTAATTATTAGACATTGATTCCGATATCTAATGTCCAATAATTATCGGGCAGAATTTTCCGGTACGAATTGATTTTCCCAAACGGACACGACTTGCCTAACTACCCAATATATAAAAATCAAAGTCGCCATTATTAAAGTTTTTTTAGCTAGATAAGTTAAATGAAATTGCATTAATGTATACTGTAAAAAAAAGACAAATATTTCTTAACCCTTTCGAGGGCGGTGTCCTTAAAAAAGGACACCTAATTTTAATTCCAAAACGGACAAACGGCACCAAGAATATTTAATTAAAATTTTCCGATTATAATGTACGTGAAAATAAGCAAGTTCATATTTTCTAATAAATTCGTTTATCGATTCCGGTGTCAGTCCATTTTTTCATCAGTTTATAAATAGAATTACTCCGCGCCGGTAAGGGTTAATCTAGGAAAATATAATATAACTTCTAACGAAAGTATACAGTTACCCTTTCGGAGTTACCAATAACTCCGAAAAACCGTTTTTTATCATTAGAAACCCCAGAAACCAACGTAATTTCGAGACTGAAAGAATCATTTCATAAAAAGAAAGATTTTTTTTTCTTTAATGTCACGGATTTTCAGAATTACGTAAATGAATTATTCATGATACGTCTCTGCATTATATTACTCTACTTTATAACACTTAATAACATAAATTTTTACGCGTTTTAACGACGCCTCTTTTATATTTTGCCCTCTTTCCAAAAAAGTCATCTTAACTCATTAAAGCCGATTGGCAAGAAAACTTGCCATGTAAGGCGAACAAAACTTTTAATTTTCAATACCAGTATTTTAGTTTCGAAAATTTCACATTATCTAATATAAAATTTTGAACGGTTAAATAATTCAAACTTACAATGTGGAAAAACTGGTTTCGAAGAGATAAAAGAAGTGTAAAAGAGGCTCGTCGTTAATGGGTTAAAGAAAAAACTTGGTAAAAGAATAATTATCCATCAAAATCTTGGTAAATAAGAGGGAAAAAAGATGGAAAGACTTCATTTCTTTAAGTAAAATGTGACATGTTTTAGAGTTTTCCTCAATTTCTGGAAATTCGTATGAAATAACATTGTATAAAAGTCGAAGTCGCATTAATTAAAGTTTTCTAGCTAGAAATGTTAAATGAAACTGCATAAAGGTACAATGTAAAAAGACAAATCTTTCTTAATCCTGGAAAAATAATATAACTTCGTAAGAAAGTAGATAATTATCACTTATGAGTAACTAATGATTTCGAAACGAGTCCTTTATCATTAGAAACCGCAGTGTGGAAAAAAGAATTATACACTGGTTATCAAAAATTAAGGAAAAGTCACAAAATGCTAATTTTTAAATGCGCGAACACTCAAAAGGAAATAATATAATTCGAGTAATTACTATCTATACAACGCAGCTAGTCCATATAACATCTCATTCATGTCACACATGGTCACAGGTGTCGCAGTCACTACGGTGAAGCAAAAAAATAGGAAATTCCTTACATCTCATTATGAGTCTCAAATGATCACTATATGTGACTCCACTGAGACATCACTGTGACTGCTGCTTTGTGACGAGTCACCATGTGACTTTACAATGTAATTACATTGTGACTCTCATGTGACTGTCATTTGTAGACTCAATTTCAAAGTCATAGGAACGTTGCATTGTCATAAGTTACCAAATAATGTCACATTAAAGTCACCTGATGACTTTCAGGTGACAGAGAGACTACTGTGAAGTCACCATTGTGCTTTTTTGTGAAAAGTCTCCATGTGGCTATAATATGATATTATTTGGTGACTTATCATAATGCAAAGTTCATAATGACTATGAAATTGAGTCTAAAAATGACAGTTACACGAGAGTCACAATTTAATTACATTGTAAAGTCACCTAGTGACTCGTCACAAAGCAGCAGTCACATTGACTTCTCAGTGAAGTCACATATAGTGATCATTTGAGACTCATAATGAGATGTATGAAATTTCCTATTTTTTTGCTTCACCGTAGTGACTGTGACACTTGTGACCAAGTGTGACATGAATGAGATGTTATATGGGCTATCTGTGTTGTAGAGATAGTAATTACTCGAATTATATTATTTACTTTTGAGTGTTCGCGTATTTGAAAATTAGCATTTTGTGACTTTTCCTTAATTTTTGATAACCAGTGTAGTTAGATTGGTGCTACGCGCTATGTACTTCTACTTTCACTCTGACTCCCGGAATACCTCTTTGTTTCGAAACAGAACGCAACGCCTTAGAATAGAATGATTCTGTCATAATAAAAAGATGTGACGTGTATGGTCAATATTTGAAAAATGACAATATATTGCGTCTCCCAATATTATGATTTTAAGTTTCGTAAGTGTATAACATAAATGTAAATATTTTTACTTTCATTAAAATATTTCGCTTAAAGAATATTCGAAGCCAAGATTTAGTGACTTTCGGCTTGACGTAGTGATGTGTAGTTGTTTATTCATTCGTCAGATATTATATTAACCCCTTGAGGGGCGGTGGGATATATTTTATCCCTCCTACGCTTAATGAAGGTTTGCACCAGAAAAAAATTACAAAATTTTACTTTTCTAACTTTGGTGGAAAAAAGTCATAAAATTGCTTTTCGTTATTTTGCAATAAATCTTTCTGCAGATTCCGGTGTGAATTCGACATTACAGAAACCCAATTACTTGCCCCTCAAGAGGTTAAGATGTTTTTGAATCACGATTCGAATATTTGAAATATGATATGATATGAAGTTTATTTTCATCATAAGCACCAGAAATCAACAAAACTTCGAGATTTAAAGAATCGTTTAGTAAAAATAAAGCTTTTTTTATTGACGCCCGCAGATTTTCCGGATTACGTAAATCAATTATTCATGACACGTCTCTACATTACATTACTCTACTTTATAACTTTTAATAACATAAACGTTTCCACGTTTCAACTATGCCCCTCTGATATTTCACTCCTTTTTCCAAAAAGTCATCTTAAAGAATAGTTTCTGTAAAAGAAAGATCATTTATCAAAATCTTGCTAAATAAGAAGGAAAAAAGATGGAAAGAATTCATTTCTTTAAGTAAAAAGGGATACATTTTAGAGTCCTTGATTTTCTGGAAATTCGTATGAAATAAGGCTATAAAAATCAAAATCGTCATGATTAATGTAGCTAGAGAAATTAAATGAAATCGCATGAAAGTATAATGTAAAAAAAAAAAAAAAAAGAAATTTATTTCTTAATTTAGGAAAATATAATTTCGAACGAAAGTATACAATTACCTCTTATCCATGATTTAGAAAAGTGTTCCTTAACATTGGAAACTCCAGAAACGAACATAATTTCGAGATTTAAAGAATTATTTAACAAAATGAAAGATTTTTTTGATGCCACGCATTTTCGGAATTACGTAAGCCAATTATTCATGACACGTCTCGACATCATATTACTCTACTTTATAACATTTAAAAACATCAATGTTTTCACGTTTCAACTATGCTAGTTTTATATTTCGCTCTTTTTCCAAAAAGTCATCTTAACCCTTTCAGGGGCAAGGTACTTGTATTCATAAAATTTTGAAGTAATTGAATTACACCAGTATTTAGAGGAAAATTTATTTGTAAACAAGTAAAAGTATATTTTCGCGTACTTAATAAAAGTGAAATTTTCATAAAAAAATTCGGGTACCAATGTGGCAGGGATTAAAATTATGTGTTGTCATAGCGGCCTCACCGCCCTTCAAGGGTTAACCTTCTCGCTGCGTAATTGTTTTATCAAAATAGCTTCAAAAATTGCGTATTTAATTTCTTCGCGACGAGCGTCTTTTAAGAATTTTTATTCTTTTACCGGTTAAAAAAAAAAAAAAAAAAAAAAAAAAAAAAAAATCGCTGGATTTAATCGGAAAAATGCTCCGATTAGATAAGGCAAAATTTACAATACAAAATTACACGTGGGAATGATCAAAGAGAGTTAATTAGACGGAAAAAATGTATCCCAATGAAATCTCGGGTTGCGCAAATTTTGCTACTTATACGTTGCCCGAGAAACCCTCGGGTTGCGCAGCGAGACGGTTAAAGAAAAGTTTCTGTAAAAGAACGATCATTTATAAAAATCTTTCTAAATAAGAGGGAAAAAGATGGAAATATTTCATTTCATTAAGTAAAAAGTGACACGTCTTAGAGTCCTTCATTTTCTGGAAATTCGTGTAAAATAACGTTATAAAAATCAAAGTCGCCATGATTAATGTTTTTTAGCCAGATAAGTTAAATGAAATCGCATGAAGGTATACTGTAAAAAAAAAAAAGAAAAATATTTCTTAATCTAGGAAAATTTAATCTAACTTCGAACGAAAGTATATAATTACGTCTTACCCATGATTTAGAAAAGTGTTTCTTATCATTTGTAACTCCAGAAACGAACATAATTTCGAAATTTAAAGAATCATTTAACAAAAAGAAAGGTTTTTTTGATGCCACGCATTTTCGGAATTACGTAAGTCAATTACTGATGTCACGTCTCGACATTATATTACTCTACTTTATAACATTTAATAACATTAATTTTTTCACGTTTCAACCATGCCAGTTTGATCTTTCGCTCTGTTTGCAAATAGTCATGTTAAAGAAAAGTTTCTATAACGGAATGATCATTTTTCAAAATCTTTCTAAATAAGAGGGAAAAAAGATGGAAAGACTTCATTTCTTTAAGTAAAAAGTGACACGTCATAGAGCCCTTCAATTCTCGGAAATTCATATGGAATAATGTTATATAAAAATCAAAGTCGTCATGATTAAAGTTTTTTAGCTAGAGATATAAAATGTAAGTAAATGAAGGTACAATGTAAAAAAACAAATCTTTCTTAATCTAGGAAAAATAATATAACTTCGAACAAAAGTATACCATTATCTCTTTCGAGTTATCCAATATTCCGAAAAGATTTCTTTATCATAAGAAATCCCCTAAACAGGTTTCGTACGCATCAGGGGATTAAGAGGATTTTATGTCCAGAAATTTCGTAAAGTACTGGTCGCTATATTTGAAGATGGAATTTTTTTTCATTAAATAAGGATCTATTACATTACAAAAATTCTGGTTAAAGGTCCTTGAAGCGAACGAACCCTGATAAATCAACATAATTTCGGGATTTAATCCTTTATCTACTGCAATTTTTTTCATCTAATATTTTTTTTCAGTTACTACTATGGAAATTAAAGGATAAACGTAAAAAAAATACTCACCCGTGAGAAATGTAATTATTTAGAGATAATTAATTAAAGTGGTACTTTAAAGTACCGTCAGTACACTATGACTAAATTATCGTAACAGAAAATCCACAAGGTATTTCAAATGGCACCAGAAAATATTTTCGATTTAATAAGTATGTTAAGTATAGCCTTTTTTATTCTTATTTACAAATAAATCTTTTGGCAAATTCCGGTGGCAATCATTTATTTCACCACTTTAGAATTGAAAATGCTATTTTTTTAGGTTTCGATCTTCTTAGCAGTCCTTTAAATATGCGACGTCTATATTCCAGGGACAACATGTTCTCTCGCATCTCCACATATGCAATATATGAATATACATATGCCGTTTCTAGCATAGCAAAAATGAGCCGGTGCCACAACTTTTTCGATTTCCTATACAAAATAACAATGAAAGAGAAAAGAAATTCCAGGGACATCATTACGACACTACATTTTAGTAATTACAATTTAAAGCAGATGAAAACGATGGATAACAACATAGAGGAAAAGTAAACAAGAAGTTTTTCTCCAACACCCAGTGCACTGGCGGTACTTATAAGTACCACCGAGTAATTCAACTGTTATATCAAATACATACACCGTTAACCTAAAACAGCTAGTTAAACTGTATTCTAAGATCATAATGAATACATAAAAAAATCCAAAACTTATCTTATATCCTTTACTGTGTTTGCAGCAATAAAAAGACAAGCGTGACAATTTGTACAAAATGTCGGGACAAAACACATCGTCTGTCTCAAAGATAACCTCCTTCCTCGAAAAAATAACAAACCTAGAACTACTACTGCCATGTATACGGATAAAGTGGAGTTAAAAGAGTGTTTTTGCAAAGTACCATTAGAATATTAGTAATATTCACTATGGGATGAAAGTTTAAAGCGAGTGGTACTTATAAGTACCGTCAGTAGATAAAGGGTTAAAGAACCGTTTAACAAAAAGAAAGATTTTTTTTATTAATGCCACGGATTTTCGGAATTACGTAAATAAATCTTTCATGACACGTTACTACATTATATTACAATACTTTATAACTTTTAATAACATAAAGTTTTCTACGTTTCAACTATGGCCCTTTGATGTTTAACTCTTTTTCCAAATAGTCCTGTTAAAGAAATGCTATGCGTTCTAGTGCCTGCCTACGTACGGAGCAATTTTTTCCAAAAAAGCTATTTAATTATTTTTTAAACTTATTTTTACTAAGATTAGGACTAGAAAATGTGAAAAAAAGTAAAAAATATTTCATTCATTGATAAAAGTTTGGTCAATGGAGGAATTTATAGTAAAATTTAGTGAAATTTGGACCGAAACGCAAAGCGCTCTAAAGGAAATTATTATGTATGTATCTTAATTTCCTTTTTACGCTTCCTATTTATGACACTGGTGAAGGCAATGAACTAAAATCTAAGAGATTCTTTAAGTATTTCAAAACTTATAGCATATCGCACCTGTTTACATGTTAATTTTCATAAAATTCATCGATGTCATTCCACAAAAACATCCATAAAACAAAAAAATATTTATTCTAAATTTAAATCTTTAGTTCATTGCCTTCACAATAGTGTAAATCAGGGATGGCCAACTGTGGCACGCGAGACACCACTAAAATTTTATAGCAAACATTGCCTTATCTAATCATAGAATCCTTGCGATTCAAGAAGTCAGCTATTTCTTTAAAATTTTAGTGGTGTGCGGCGTGCCACAGTTGACCAACCCTGGTGTAAATAATATATATTTTAAATTTCATAGTGATATTCCTATAACTTTTTGAGAAATCATGCTTTGCGTTTGGAATTTCACCGAAAATTACATTTTCCAAAAAATGCATTTAAAGTTTAGATTTATGTTTTACTACAAGAATTTACAGTAATATACATCTAAATTTCATGGAGCATATTATTTACATTTCTTATTATTAAACAAATGCATCCAAAATCGCGAAATTTCTCCAAACATACGACCCTTTAAAAACAATTTAAAAATTTAAAATTTTTAAATTTTAAAGCCCTTTAAACAACACTTCCGGCTTGAGTGACGGCTGTTGAGTAGTTTTAAAACCGCTATAACTCCGGATCTATTTATCGTACAATAAAAACAAATACAGTTTTGGAAAGGTAAAAAGTTGGTCTTTAATAAAATGAAATAAAATAAGTTTGACAATTTTGGTCGAAAATTGCATTTTAAACGTAGTCAGATACCTTAAAGAAAAGTTTCTGTAAAAGAATGATTATCCATCAAAATCTTGGTAAATAAGAGGAAAAAAGATGGAAAGACTTAATTTCTTTAAGTAAAAAGTGACACGTCGTAGAGTTTCCTTTAATTTCTGGAAATTCGTATGAAATAACGTTGTGTAAATGTCGAAGTTGCCATGCTTAAAGTTTTCTAGCTAGAAAGGTTAAATGAAATTGCATAAAGGTACTCGGTAAAAAAGACAATTTCTTCTTAAATCTAGGAAAATGTAACATAACTTCGAACGAAAGCATATAATTATCTCTTCCGATTAACCAATGATTCTGTAAAGAGTCCTTTATCATTAAGAATGATCAGTGTGGAAAAAAGAATTGCGGTATTTTTGTTTTGAGGCAGAACGCAACGAAATGTTGCTTTAGAATAATACAGTGATTTTGTCATGGTAAAAAGGTGTCATGTTTATGGTCAATATTTGAAAAATGAAAATGGAGTACTGCGTCTCCCAGTGTTATGATTTTAAGGTTTGTAAACATATAAGATAGCTGTAAATACTTTTATTCTCATTAAAATGTTTTGTTTAAAGATTATTTGAAGCCAAGGTACATTGACTTTCGATTTCACATAGTGATGTGTAGTAGTTGTTTATTCATTCGTCAGATATTATATTAGTTTTTGATTTACGATTCGAATATTTGAAATATGATGTGATATGAAGATTATTTTCAGTAATATTATTTATTTTCATAAACTCCAGAAACTAACATAATTTCGAGATTTACAGAATCATTTAATAAAAATAAAGTTTTTTCTAATTGATGCCCGTATTTTCGGAATTACGTAAATCAATTATTTATGACATGTCTCTAACATAATATTACTCTACTTTATAACTTTTAATAACATAAATTTTTACACGTTTCAACTACGCCTTTTTATATTTTGCTCACTTTCCAAAAAGCCATGTTAAAGAAAAGTTTCTTTAAAAGAACGATCATTTATCAAAATCTTGTTAAATAAGAGGGAAACAAGATGGAAAGACTTCATTTCTTTAAGTGAAAAGCAAGGTTCGCACACTCCTTGGAATTTCCAAGGACTCTGACACCACTATTAATGATAAGAAAATTTACATTTAATTTTTAGAACACAGAATTCGCAATCACCACCTTTATTCACAGATTTAGCAATATTTTTCTGCAGTGGAATACTTTGAAAATACTGTTAAAATTTAGTGGTACAGCTGTGCGAACCCTGGAAAAGTGACATGTCTTAGAGTTTCCTCCAATTTTTGGAAATTCGTGTGAAATAACGTTGTGTAAAAGTCGAAGTAGCCATGTAAAAAGTTTTCTAGCTAGAAAAGTTAAATGAAACTGCTAAGGAACAATGTAAAAAAGGCAAATCTTTCTTAATCTAGGAAAAATAGTATAACTTCGAAAGAAAGTAGTTAATTTATTATCTATTCCGAGTAACCAGGACTTAATTTCTAACAAAAAATGGGCTGGAGCCCTAATGTTCTGCAGTGCTAACAACTGTAGCGTGCCTCTCCCCTCGCCGTCATTCCAATCCGCATATTTATATTTCATACATTATTTGCAAAATTTAAAGCATTTTTTTTTTCTTTAACGAAATTTTCTTTCCTTAAATTTATTTATCTGAATGTACTTAGCTGTCAACTATTCCACTTTTCAGTTATCACATTTTCCGAATAGAAATATTTGCCTAATTTTAATTTTAAATAATCGCAGAATTCTGCAATTAAATAAGGTAAGGATTATGATTTGAAAATAGCGTTAAAACAAAAAAGAAATAGTTCGCAGCTATGCATATATATATAGGGTGATTCATAAATATCTACACAACAGGCTATTTCCTTAAATATTACCCCTAGATCCATACTTCCAATTGCAAAGTTTCATAAAAAAAGGTGTAAAATTTAATGACATAAGTTGCAACTCCATGGGGGTCTATTTGAAAAAACACGAAAATTAAATTTTTATACGGCCCCCGTAGTGTAAAAATTCCAATCAGGAAGACTTTCCTTATCCATTCCTGAATTAAACACAAAAAATTGCATCTTCATATCTGAAAAACTCGCAGAGTTATGGCTGTTTAAATAATTCATCAGGTTTTAAGGGATTAGACACAAATTGAAATGCGTGCAATCCAAGAAGCAATGTTACTTTAAGATTTCTAGGAAACATGTACAAAATATATTTCTTGAGTTAGAATTTTTATTTATTTTTTATTTTTTGTGATGGTTAACCATATAATTTGCAAATAAAATCACATCCTAATATTTCTCATAAAGTTTTTAAAAAATTTAAATGATTAGTATTTTTTAAAGCGGATTTAATTTAAAATCTTTATAACTCGAAACATTATTCATCGGATTTCAGTTTTTTTTTTCATTTAATTAAAAAGGAAAGTATAATTTTAGTTTTGTTTCAGGATTTTTTTAAATATTAATTTTAAAAATATTAAAAATATTTATTTAAAAAAATATGTAACTTATTTTTAAAAAAAAATCATATTTTCAAAAGTAATTTTTTTTTTTCAAATTTGCCGAAACAAAATTGACATAAAATAATCAAAAAAGACATGTTCCAAGTTTGCAGCTTTTTTATTTACGATTCTTTACTTATAATAATTTAAAGACGAAAAATGGTAAAAAAAAAAAAAAAAAAAAAAAAAGAATATACATCATGCAGAAAAACACATTTAAAGTTTTAAACATTGATTGGCTCCTAATAAAATGTTTAAATGCTTTTTTAAAAATTGCATGTGAAAAAGCAACTTCTTTCTGTAGTTTAAACTTCCGATTCAGTTTAACTTTTGCTGTTTCCACCTCCTTTTTGTACTATTTAAATGTCCATAAATAAATGTTAAATGTGTAATTTGAAACAATGCTTTTTCTAACATGCCGATTAGAAGTTTTTCATATTTTAGCCCTCACAAAGTCAGGCTTTTTATCGTCCCGGCGAGGCCGTTAAAAAAGTCTGTATTGTGGGGCCGGGCCGTGTCCGGCGAGACACGTGATTGGCGACTTTTTTCTGAAGACTCGGCCGGGTCTGGCCTAACGTATTTTTTCATACCAAACCGTGTGTTGGTGTGATTTATGACGGCGAATTATCTACACGAGGAATATGGGCCCGAAGGAGGAGTGCTTTCCGTGGAGGTCTTTTTAAGCCAAAACAACCCGTATTTAAGCAAGGATATCCAAGGTTAGAAGAAAACCACTGAAAACTCCGAACGATGGGGCAGAAGGACGCGATTGGGTTCAAGCCCAGCACCTCTAGTCTTACCAGCTTTGAGAGCAGAACCTCTCGGCCACTGGTTATACGGAACCGGGACTGGCTTCCTTATTCCTAGGTCTCCCATGGGCGAAATTTTCAGTCCCGGTCTCGAGGCAACCCGTATTAAAATTATTACCTCTGACTGACCTAATCCGTGCAAAAATAACTAAAATTTGGCTCAGCCAAAATCTATTACAGCAAATGCATATATTTTTAAATGGTCATTATTTTACAATAAAACTTTAAAATTCGTATTTTTAAAGGATAGTAGATTTTAAGGCAAAAAATTTTAAATACAGCAAAATTAGTGAAAAAAATCTGCCTATGACGGAATCCTTTCTTAAACGAAAAATCTGTTGATCCATGGAAAATGAATATAATAATACCTGAGAAAAAATAGACTACATTTACAAGGGAACTTGTCTATAACGCTTTTTTTTTCTTTCCTATGTAATTCCATCTTACAAGATTAGCATTTTTATAGCATTTATAGCATTTTTCATTGTCTCCAACACATGGAATATGGATTAACGATATTAAAGGAGAAGTGAATAATTTACATATAAATAGAGATTCATTAATGAAACAAATAACCACAGCTTTTGGCGCTTCTTTAAAAAATAATAATTATAAACATGAAAAAAGAAAAGATATAATAAGTATTTTTGGTCAGAACTCCTCCGTACGAAACAACTTTTAACCATATCGATGTAAAACACTATGTAGAAATTCAGTCAGGCCGGGACAGGCTACGATTTGAACTTTTTTCCAGGCCAGGCAGGGCCGAACTTTTTTTCCTATGGCTTGGATCGGGACCGGACCTAGATATTTCGACTCGTGCAGACCTCTAGTGCAGACCACCAGCATACTTTGAAAACAGGTTTAACGTAAAATCTATACGCTGCCTATTTTATGTCCAAAGGAGAGGCACTGTCTTATATAGACTTTTAATAATGTACAGTTTGTGGATGATCCCTATCTTGCATTCAAAATGAGTCAAAAACTCGTCGCTCAGAGGCGTAGATAAATGGTGTAAGTCACGAATTTTGGATTTTGATATCTCTGCGAATTTTTAAGATATCGAGATGAACTTTTTGTGTTTAATTCAGGAATGGATAAGGAAAAATTTCCTAATTGAGAATTTTACTCTACGGGGGCCGTATAAAAATTTAATTTTTGTATTTTCTCATATAGACCCCCCATGGAGTTGAAACTTATCTCATCAAATTTTGTACCTTTTTTTATGAAATTTTGCAATTGGAAGTATGTGCCTAGGGGTAATATTTAAGGAGATTGCCTATTGTTTCGATAATTATGAATCACCCTGTATATAATGAATAAACAACAACCAAAAACTTTTAAGAGAAAAATTTCCTGAACACCTTACGCGTCAAGAGTTTATTTTTTTTTTATCATGCAGCAATTTCTGTTCATTTCATCTACCAAAAGATAAGTTTGGTATCAAATAGAAAATACTTCATACTTAAAAAGATTCTTATATTTTTTTCTTCCTCAGCAAGTAAATCTGGTGGACAAATTACCGAAATGCGTTTTATGAAAAAATGAAAGAAATTTACAGAAAATAGTATTTATATGCTGAAGAATCGTACAACTTTTTCCAATTTCCTATAAAAAGTGCATCTCTTAAAATATAATCGATTCCTTTCGCATAACAATCTTTTGTCATGACTCCCTAAAAATCACATTCAATAAAAAATTTGACACCGTTATCAGAAGGATTCGATGCTTTTATAGAAAAAGAGAAAAAAAAACTGTTCTATTTCTTTCTACCAAAATAACAATACATGGCAATTATATCTACTTACAAATGAAAGCAATTTAGCAAATTAGCGGAGCAGAGCCATAGCATGGGCAGCGTAAATGATAAAAAATAAATAGAAAAACCACCAACGTTATTTTCGTACTCGTACACAATACTAGACTAAAAACCTCAAAAACCAAAACCTCAAGCTGATGCTTGTTGGCTAAAAACAGAAGAAAATATTCTTTTCAGGTTAGATATCTAAATAAAATAAAATAAAATAAATGATTCACTTAAAAAATATCCTACTGTCACAAAAGAAAATCGAACTGAAAGTAAATTCATTGTTTGCTCTCTTGAGGGGTGCCATATCAACACGTTGCCGATATCAATACCAGACATAAATGGGCAAAAATCCTTAGAATAGGAAACACGATTTCTGTTCTATACATTAGGGTTCGTACGGGTCCTTGAATTTTCAGACTAACAAATTCTTCGGTACCAGTATTTTCTTATGGGAAATCTCTCCTTAACCGCTTCGGGACGGGAGCCTTTTACGAAATTTTTAATCTTTTGTCACCGTTTTTTAAAAACAGAAATTTGTGTCATCTTGAATCGAGAAAATGCGCTGATTAAATAAGGCAAATTTTACAGTAAAATTTTGCTGGTGAGGAAGAACAAGGATTTTGAGCGCTTCAAGCGGCACGTATACGTGTCGCTCGTCCCCAAGAGGTTAAATAAGGCGAAATTTCGTCCGTTTAAACTAGATTTATTTTTCTATAAAAAAAAAAAAAAAATACTGATATTTGGCCTTGAAAATAGCGGTACCCGTACGAACCATGTGCATGGATAAATAAAAAATTGAATGTAAGACAGATTGAGCTCGATCCCACCCAAGCTGATATAAAAATTTGACCCGTTTATCTCCATCACCCGTTAGCCCCGTCCATCACCTGCATGTACTACACATTACGTCACATGTAAGTATTTTAATAGAAAGAATGCAAAAGCTTGGAGATGAGAGGGAATGGAAAGGATAATTTAGGCTTCGGTTTTTTGGAAGTGCTATTGCACTGGTACCGGGGAGCTGTATTTATGAGCTCCAGTGAATTCCGACCAATATTTAAATATATACCCAAAACAAAGAAGTATCGGAGCTGAGTTCGGTGGAAGTAACACATGCGAGAATGCAAGTACCACATGATTCCGAAAAGCGTGAAATTAAATTATGATTCCGAAAAAAGTCCTTTATCATTAGAAACCCTAGCGTAGAAAAAAGAATTACAGTTAGATTGGCACTACGCGCTATGTATTTCTACTTTGACAGTTAGAACATCCTTTTGATCTGAAACAGAACGCAAAGAACTGTTTTTATAGAATAGAATGGTTTTGTCATGATAAAAAGATGTGACATTTATCGTCAATAATTGAAAAATAAAATTGGAGCATTGCGTCTCTGAGTATTCCGATTTTATGTTTTGTAAATATTTAAGATAACTGTCACTACTTTTCCTCCGATTAAAATGTTTTATTAAAAGAATATTTGAAGCCAAAATTTATTGACTTGCGACATGACATAGTGATGTGTAGTTACTTTAGAGGTTTGCACGGGCTCGGGCTTGGCTTGAGGCTTGAACCAAGCCCGGCGAAATGTTTTCGAATTTTTAAACGGGCCGGGCCGTCAGAATTAGGAAAAATTTTTGAACGCGCCGCGCCGGGCAAAAAGATGTAATTATTATCAATAATTGAAAAATGAAAGTGGAGCATTGCTTTTCCCAGTATAATGATTTTAAGTTTTGTAAATATGTAAGACTGTAAATATGACCGTATGTAAGTTTTGTAAATATGTAAGTAAATACTTTTACGTTCATTAAAATATTTCGTTTAAAGACTAATCGAAGCCAAGATTTATGGACTTTCGACTTGACATAGACTTGACATTCCAACATGTATTAGTTGTTTATTCATTCGTCAGATATTATATTAAATTTTTTTCGATTCAAGATTCGAATATTTGAAATACGATATGACATGGGGTTTATTTTCATCATAAACCCCAGAAACCATCATAATTTCTAGATTTAAAGAATTGTTTAATAAAAAGAAAGATTTTTTTATTTATGCCACGGATTTTCGGAATTTCGTAAATCAATTATTCATGACAAGTCTCTACATTATATTACTCTACTTTATAACATTTTATAACATACATTTTTCCACATTTCAACCATGCCCCTTTGATATTTCTCTTTTTCTCCAAAAAGTCATCTTAAAGAAAAGTTTAGGTAAAAGAATGATTATCCATCAAAATATTGGATGAAATAAAAAAAACATGGAAAGATTTCATTTCTTTAAGTAAAAAGTGACACGTCTTAAAGTTTCCTTCAATTTCTGGAGACTCGTATGAAATAAGTTTGTATAAAAGTCAAACTTGCCACGATTAAAGTTTAATAGCTAGAAATGTTAAATGAACAGGGTTCGTACGCTTCAAGGACTTTCAAGCAAGAGTTACCAGAATTTTTATAAAGTAATAATTGCCTTATTTAACGAAAATGAATTCTGTCTTCAGATATAGCGACCAGTGCTGTATGAAATTTCTGGTACCAAAACACCTAAAATCCCCTGAATCCCTTTATACGTACGAACCCTGATGAAGATACATTGTAAAAAAGACAAATATTTCTTAAGCCTTAAATGCGCGATTTATTTTGTTTCGAAAAAAATATATATGATTCTTTGAAAGGTTTATTACACAGGAAAAATAGTGAAAAAAAAATCAGAGATACATTTTTCATATAATACGTCAATCTTTTCTTCTGTTGCACATTTGCAATACAAGTAAAAACTGCTGTCGTGTGGCTTATTACAAACTAGTAAATATTTTAATCAGTATGTCTCCAAATACCTTAGTTTATATAATTATTTATTTTATAAAACTTAGCCTTTAACCCTTTACCCATGACAGAATGCGTTCTAGAAATTACGTAGTTCAGAGTATCTGACTTTACATTAGAAAGTTTCAATGATTAATTTAGCTTTATTTAGATACAAAATGTCTGTTACTAACTAAACCAAATATTGATATTTTAATTTTCTGGTGTGAATTAGGTATATACGGATAGAAAAATCTATTAAATTCAAAACACTGTTGTTTGCATATATGCAAAGCTGCGCACTAAAGGGTTAAGCTAGGAAAATGTAACATAACTTCGAATGAATTACCCATAGTTCCGAAAAGTGATCTTTATCATTAGAAACCGCAGAAACCATTATAATTTCGAGATTTAACATTGTCATTTTGCGTATAGTACCTGTTCTATATACTAGCCGCATATAGTATCAATAGTATCTCGGGGATTTCAGCTTCTTGCCCCATTAACCCCTTGAGGGCGATGATATTTCCATGAAACCACTTAATTTTAATTCCCAACTGCTACATTGGCACCAGAATTTTGGTAAAGAAATTTTCGATTTATCATATTTGCGAAATATAGCTTTTTCTTATTTTCAAATAAATTTGTTTTCAAATTCCGGTGTGAATCATTAATTTCAACACTTAGCAATGAAATTGATTTGCCCCTGAAAGGGTTAAATAGCAATTCGCGGATGGGTTCTGTTGGATTCAGAATTAAACAAGCTTTCGAATGTGACTTTGCGCCGACAATTAGCTATTTTTGTTCCTTTTAAATCAAGATTTATTGAATTTTTATTTAAATAAAAGTTTATTATCTTCGTTTTATAGTTTATTTCAGTAGAAAGTTTAATTATATTGTTTTATAGAAACCCACTGTATGTCAGTGGTGTGGGTATTATCTCAATACACCGTGTGATCCGCGTAGAATTCTGCAGACGTTGAGCTGTTGGACATCGAGATTGGTTGCAACGTGATTTTAGTGTCAAGTATTTTTCACTGCCGTGTTCGAATGCAGTCTGAATTGTGACAGCCAACTTGCTCTAATATGGAGAGAAACAGACACTCAAAATAAACCCACGGTCGCACAGGGAAAATCACAGTACAGACAAGGGGGATTAATGACATGGGGCAGAATAAACATAGGGGAACTTATGGAACTGCATATTATACGAAGTGGCTCTTTCATTGCCAAATGTATTCAGACGAGATACTCATATCTCATATCGTAACTGACAGTGAAGTCATTAGCGAATTTTAGGTGCGTTCGTAATTATATAAATACGTAGCACCTATAGTCGTCGTTCGGTCCATCCGTCCGCATATAACAGAGCAAAAAGTACCCAACCGAATGGTCTGAAATTTTAAATATATAATTGTTTCAAAATTATGTCGAGTCATTTCAAATTTTATGAAATGTAAAAAATTTTCCGTTACATTACGGCCATTGGGAAAAAAATATTTCAAGTGCATTTTAATGATGTTACAGCTTTTCGAACAGAATGAAATTGATATGCACTGATGAAGTGCACTAAAATATACATTCAGTACAATATGCGTAGCAAAAAATATTTATAAAACTAGTTATAGTACAAACGTACCTCATTTGCCAAGTTTGACGTGCGATTTCCAACTTCTTTTTTTTACCACCCTTTCAAAATCACAGCGATATGAAAGAGGAAACACAATAAAAGTCGATGCTTGTAAAACAAAGAAAGATGAGAAATGTTCATCTAATTATGCATGGCTATCAACGTTTTCCCCACTAATCCCCCAGTTTTAAAAATAATAGTAAGTAATGTGTTCTATTTTGACGTCAATCTATTTTTTTAATGAATCTTAATTTAAAAGTAAGATTGCAATTTTCGTTTATAAAATTGAAAAATTCACAAAATCTTTGCTGTGAAAACACTTTCAGCCCACGCAAATGCGGGAGAAATTACGACAGAAAATGAATTAATCAATAACTCTCATACATAAGTAACTACCGACTTATTTGAAATAAACATCTCAGAAATAAAAGTTCTTTCAAGTACGAAATAGCCTTTCCATAACTTTTTTTATTACACACCGAAAATAAATTTCTTCGCTTTTTTATGACTTCTATATTTCTAGCTGACAATTTATTTCCTCTTTGGGATTTTAAACAGAAAGTTTTTTTTCAGAAATTTAAGATGATGTTTCTTTAGAAAACTTTAAGCTGTTGACTATAAAGCTATTTTTTTTTTTAGTTCAAATGAAAATACAACTGGTAACGTAGTATTTAAAATACAAATAGCAGAAAAGATATAGGAAATGACAGTTTGTTTCAGAGCAGGATTATCATATGTCTATTCCTGGAAAGAAAAGTAATTATTCCTATTAATTCTACCCGAAATGCTTATAAAATTCTACGAAAAGTTGATTTTAATTTCATTTGAAAATAAAAAATAAAATTGCCCAGTTAAACTGATTGCATTGAGTTCACAGGCTATTCTCACAACACTACTTGTATATTATACTCTTATGTCAAAGAATTATGCTCCACGAAAAAAAAAAGGAAATAATAATAAGAAAAAAAAAACATTTACATAGCTGCCAACATCTTACGCTTTTTTTGTACCACAAAAATTTTATAGCAAATTTAACCTTTTTATATCGCCGTAATTTTCCGATTAAATAAGGCAAAAATTTCAATTAAATTTTTGTGGTACAAAAAAGCGGAAGAGTTGGCAGCTATGCATTTAGCTAAATTAAGAGGGAGTGTTAGCTCCCTCATTTCCTCCCCTTTATACTTAACTAATGAACCTCCAAAACTAATCAGGGCCTCGTCGGAATAAATCGGTATACCAAATCTGAAGCCAATCGGATAATTCTGCATGAAAAATCCATTTATCTAAATTAAGAGGGGGGTTAGACCCCGTTCCCCCTTCATACTTAACCAATGAACCCCCAAAACTAATCAGGGAAGCGCCTTATCAGAAGGAACCTCTGTCCAAAATTTGAGGCAAATCGGATATTATTATCAAAAGTTATCGTGTTAAGTATATACATACATACATACATACATACATACGCAAGTACATACAAAACCTGCGGGCACATTAGCTCTCAGGCTTTGATAGCCTGTGAGCTAAAAACCAATCTTACCCTACTACATTAGTGGATATGGGAGTTTCCATCATTTTAAAATAAAATAAGAAAACTCTTCTCTCCAACATGTTTATGACAAAAAAGCTTGGAAATTGTTTGTTTTACAATACATACACGGAAATTGTCTTCTAATAAGGCGTAATTTCACTTTTAACTCTTTAGTGAGCAGCTTTGCATATATGCAAACAAAACTATTTTGAATTTAATAGATTTTTTTTATTCGTATATACCTAATTCACACCAGAAAATTAAAATAGCAATATTTGCTTTAATTAAAAAAACAACAACAACAAAAAAAACAAAAAAAAAACAAAAAAAAAAAACAGACATTCCTTATTAAAATAAAGCGAAATGAAACTTTCTGGTGTAAAGTCAGATTGTCTGAACTACGTAATTTCTAGAACGTATTCTATTATAGGAATTAAAGGGTTAAAGCTTAAGTTTTATAAAATAAATGATTATATAAAATAATGTATTGGGAGACATACTTATTAAAGTATTTACTAATTTGCATTATTTTAGCGTAAAACAGTCATACGACTGTAGTTTTTACTTGTATAGCAGATGTGCAACAGAAGAAAAGATTGACGTATTATATGAAAAATATATCTCTGATTTTTTTCTGTGTAATAAAACCTTTCAGAGTATCATGTATAATTTTTTTCGAAACAAAATAAAAAATCGTGCATTTAAGGGTTAACCCTAGATCTACCGGGAATTTTATTCAAGTTTTAATAAAACGTTCTACACCAGGATTTTTATTTAAAACTATTTAACTTATTTATTTACCTTATTTTTGTCTGGTTTATATACTTAGTTTATTTTAAAGAAATTTCTGGTTTGAATGAATATTTTGTATGTACCTGTCGGGTCCAATGGACCCGTCTGGTAGACGGAGGGTTAATAAAAATCAAAGCAAGACAAAATCTGAATAAAACTCTATTTCATCCTTTAACCAGGGGTGAGATTTCCGACTTTTTGCATACCAGTATAATTTTAGAGAAAATGTTGTTCTCTTAAATCGCAAAAAATTTCTTATTAAATAAAATAACATTTTTTCTAAGATTATACTGGTACGAAAAAAGTCGGAAATCTCATCCCTTTTTAACCCCTTAAGGATCACTTAACATTTGGAAAAACTATCAAAAAAGTACCCATTTCTTTTATTACAGAAATTGAATAATTATATGGTTTCCAAATAAAATATGCAATTAATTCTTTTTTCAAGGCGAAAAAAAAAGATGTTATAGAACAAATTCAAATTTGTAGAAAAGCTATCATGCACGAATTCTGTGTTTTAAGGTTTGTTTTACACCATACAAATTAATGCGAATAAGAGCTTTATTTTTCACATGTTAGATCTTTATTTATCATCACCACACAAATTTTTACAAATAATATTTGAAATAATATACATATACATTAAAGTTTTATTATAAATAATTTTTTTGTGTGTGATAAATTTCGAAACATGCAATACAAATTCCATCATCACAACCAGAGCCATAAACCAAACCCACACGGTAGCATTAAAAAGACTTCACACGGAAATGCCAATTAAATTTTTCTGGTTTCAGAAGCTTTTTCAGAAGAAAATCTCCCGCCCGGAAATATGACGGGCGCGAGAAACAACGAATGACACCTCAGCCCGTGATATTGAAGGAAGCGAGAATTAGGGGGTTAAACTATGATAAACTAAAATAAAACTACAACATTCTGAATAAACACTTCTCACTTATATAAAAAAAAATCCATGATTCTTTTTCCTACTTTTGTAAGATATTACTTAATAGTATCTTGTATTTTGTTATCTTGTATCTTGTTATTTAAAATAGTATTTTCTAGTTCACTTCTTCGTACTCATATTACTCCTATTAAAGTTTAATGGTGATGGCATGCGAAAGATTACTAGATGTGTCATGCGTTTACTTTTGCGTAAAATTTCTAATTACTATTTTTATATTATTTTCTTATCACATAAAAGTTTCAAATAATACATTTTAAATAATAAATAATAATTCACACAAATGAAATATTTCGCAATATCAACAGACAACAGCTCTAGCTAGATTTTATTTGAATGATCCTGACAGTTACATAGATTTAGGTAATGCTAAGATAAAAATTACACTTAATAATCTATACTCCTATTATAAAGAGGAAAAAATTGTTTATTTGTCGGAGATAAGCTTAAGAACTACCGAACCGATTCCAAAAGTAATGGTATCAAAATGATGGTGTTAGTCCAACTTAGAACATAGGCTATATCTTATGTCGGTGCCAGTACCCCAAAGGGGGTGGAGGAGAAAAAACGTTCTAAAAATCGACTAAACAAACCGATTTTTGCATTACTGAAGGGCCTAGATATATGAAATTTGGAATATTAGTTACTTATAAGATATAAATGATGTCTAAGAACAGTTCTTAAACAATTCGAAATTTGAAAGGGGTGAAAATGCACAAAAAGCGTTCTAAAAAACGTTCTAAATGGTAGTTTCTACATAATCTCAGGAAATACTAAACCGATTTAAAAAATATTGGTGTCAAAATGATGGTGTTAGTCCAACTTAGAACATAGGCTATATTTTATGTCGGTGCCACTACCAGAAAGGGGGTGCAGGAGCAAAAAACGTTCTAAAAATGCGATTTATGTGTTACTGAAGGGCCTAGAAATATGAAATTTGAAGTATCAGCTACTTATTAGATATAAAGGATTTCTAAGAACAGTTCTTAAACAATTCGAAATTTAAAGGGGGTGAAAATGCACAAAAAGCGTTCTAAAAAATGTTCTAAATGGTGATTTCTACACAATCTCATGAAATACCAAACCGATTAAAAAAATAATGGCGTCAAAATGATGGTGAAAACCCTTGCTCCAACATAGGCTATGTTTTATGTCGGTGACACAACCCCAGAGGGGGTGCAGGAGAAAAACGTTCTAAATTGCAGTTTTTGCGTGACGGAAGGGCCTTGAATCGTGAAATTTAGAATGGTAGTTAGTTATAAGATATCAATGATCTCTATGGACATTTCCTAAAAAAGTCGAAATTTAAAAGGAGGTCAAAATGCGCAAAAAGCGTTGTAAAAAACGATCTAAATTGCGATTTCTAGCAATCTCAGGAAATACTGAACCGATTTCAAATATAATGGTGTAAAAATGATGGGGACAGATCTTGCTCCAAGATAGGCTATATTTTATATCTGTTTCACTACTCTAGAGGAGATGCAGGAGCAAAATGAGCGAAAAGTGTTCTAAAAACGTTCTAAATGCCGATTTGTCACCAATATCTCAGGAAGAATCAAATTGATTTCAAAAGTAATGATAAGAAATTGATGCTGACAGCCCCTGCTCTAACATAGACGCTATTTTAAGTCGGTATCACTTTTACCTAGACGTTGCAGGAGCAAAAAAGCGTTCCAAATTTCGAATTTTGTGATCGGTAGGGGCTAGCAACTTAAAATTAAGCAAGGTACATATTTATTACATATAAATGATCTTTAAGAACAGTTTCGAAAAAATTGGAAATTTAAAAAGGGGTGAAAATGCGCGAAAAGCGTTCTAAAAATGTTCTAAATTGCGATTTCTACTCAATCTCAGGAAATTCCAAAGCTATTTCAAAAGTAATGGTTGCACATCAATGGTGACAGTCCCTGCTATAACATAGGTTATATTTTATGTTGCTGTCACTACCATCTGAGAGTTGCAAAAGCAAAACATGTTCTAATTTGCGTTTTTTGCATAACTGAAGGGTCTAACACTTTGAAGTATGGCATGGTATTTACTTACAAGATGCAACTGCTTTCTAAGAACTGTCGAAAGAAAATTTCAAATTTAAAAAGATGAAGTGAGCGAAAAGAGTTATAAATTACAATTTTTATGTGATCTTATCAAATACCAAACCGATTAAAAAAATAATGATGACAAATTGTTGGTGATAGAACCTGCTCAAACATAAGCTATATTTTATGTCTGTGCCACTACCACCAGAGGGTTGCAGTAGCTAAAAACTTTCTAAATTGCGAATTATGTGATATTGAAAAGGCTAGAAACTTTAAATATGGCATGGTAGTTACTTATAAAATATAAATGCCCTCGAAGGACTGTCGAAAATAAATTCGAATTAAAAAGGGGTGAAGTGAAGGGGAGGTGTGAAAAGCATTCTAAAAAAGTCCTAAATTACGATTTCTACGCAATTTCAGGGAATATAAACCAAATATAAAAGTAATAGTTGCGAATCAATGGTAACAGTCTCTGATCCTACACAGGCTATATTTTATGCCGATGATTCTACTACCTGGGGTTCACAGGAACAACAAACGCTCTAAAAAAGACCTTTAAAAGCTTTCTAAATTACGTCTCTGTGGAATATTAGGAAATAACAAACCAATTTCAAAATTAATGTTGGCAAATTAATGGTGACAGTTCCTATTTCAACATAGCCCTTTATGTTGAGAGAGGTGGTAGGACTTGGAATTTGACATGATGGTTAATTTTAAGATGTAAGAAGATGGTTTCTAAAAAATTCAAAACTTCAAATGAATACTGAAATGAGCATATTAATTGAGCATAAAAGTTTCAAAATATTTTTAAAATTATTATTTATTTAGTTTTATTTCGTTTTATTAATTTAAGTCTCATTTCTGCCTTATGCAGTGTAACAATGATGTTTAATCAAACTGTGTTTTAAATAGTAATTTTTTTAATTATTCCTAAAAGTAATAAGTACCTTTTAATAAAATAAAATATTACCTTTTAATAAAATAAAAACTTAGTTAGTATCTTTTAATAAAAATTAGACATATAAATATCACTTGGCATATCTCAAATATTACGCGAGCAAAGCCGCGGGGTTTGCTAGTAATAAATAATAAATCACATAAAAGAAATATTTCGCAATATCAACAGACAACAGCTCTAGTTAGATTTTATTTTAATTATCCTGACAGTTACATAGATTTAGGTAATGCTAAGATAAAAATTGCACTCAATAATGCTAATGTAGGTCGACAGAAAGAATCCATTGAAGTTATGGTTAGAAGAAAGGAAGTATGTTATGATAACCTCTCATTTATTACCCCTAAACTTTGGATGTGCAACTTAAAATAAACATATGCAACTATTTGTATAATCGTCCTATGATTTTAAACCCTTGAGGGGCGGTGCGAGATATTTTATCCCACCTACGATTAATAAATATTCGCACCAGTAAAAATATATTAAATTTTACTTTTCCAAATTTGGTAGAAAAAAGGTCGTAAAATTGCTTTTCCTTATTTTGCAATAAATCTTTTTGCAGATTCCGGTGTGAATTCGGCATTGCAGAAACACAATTACTTGCCCCTCAAAGGGTTAACATTTGTTAATGCACTGCTATTTATGCTTCTCGCAAAGATTGTCTCTTTTTACCCGACTGCCAAGAAGGGTTATGTGTTTCACGCGTATCTGGGTATTTGAATATCTTTATACCCTCGAAACATCCCAACGACTAGATGGATTTTAATGAATGAGGTCTCTATTGATTCGTCTTAATCGTCCGATGGTTATAGGATAAGTTTTGTTTTAATAAATTCAAAATGGCGGCCGTAAAATTAAAAAGGCGGTAGCGACGAAAATTTAGTTTACGTACCCTATTGAGTGGCATATCATTGGATAGGTATTTCAAAATGAAGACGATGTTTCATCGACTGTTTTACAGTCAGAAGCTCCGTTTAAATATTACACAACCTGGAAATTGTGTAGGTATAATCTCTAGCTTTACTGCAACCCTAATCTTCATAGACATTTATAGGCCTCATCAAAACAGTGTTTATAGATAGGAACTAACAATTAAACACAACTTAAAAGTCATCAATACAAGTAAATAAAAAAAATAGGTAAGTAATATAAAAAATAGTTTCACATTGATGAGAAATAATTCATTAGTTCACTTTTTACGCGGTCAGGTTTTTTGATTTTTTAAATTTAATTCCTTTATTATTCTATATTTTTTGTTCTTCATTTATTTTAATCATTTTATATTGGATGTCGCCACTGCATGCAATATTGTTTATCCGATTTTTCTTTTATTCTGTTTTCATCTGATAGATGACGTCATTGCATAATGGTAAAAATCCCTTTTCCGCTAATAAAATTAAAAGTAACGAACCAAATCACAGAAGTTAGCTTCTGAAACCTAACGAATGTAGTTCTTTCGCGTTTTTTCTGATGACAATAGTCGAAGGAAGAATTTTTGAAGACGTTTGGAAAATGTCGTATTACAACAGGATTTAACAGACATAAAAATATACTAGTATTTTTTATTGTTTATCACAAATTACTCATCCGGAAAAGTAGCCCCTAATTTAAGTTTAAACCCTTTCGGCTCTAACTTTTTTCTTAAAGTGCAAAAAAATTAAAACTTTTGTCAACTTTTTTTGTTTTTTTTACTATTTTAAAGCTAGATGGCGTTACTTGTCCACTAAAAAGTTAAAATATAGAATGCAGATATGTGATTACAGTGCGTCCCAAAAGTTTATAGACACCGGTTTTTTTTTAATTTTCCAATTTAAAAAGAGGAGTAACAGTTTCAAAAGAATTTATAATTATAAATAACAGCAAGACAATAATAATATTATACACAAATAATGTTACACAATCATAGACTTTGTGAAAAAAATTAAAATTAAAATTTGATTGTTCCAAAAGTTTATAGACAACTCATTTTTTTCCCTTTAACGTTCTAATTTTTAACCCCTTGAGGGGCGCCGTTTGCAGTCTGCAAACGGTTAATTTTAATACAAGGGCGGATCTGGAGAGTCCTCAAGGGGGGGGGGGCGATTTTAGAAATTTGGAAACTCCAATCTGATGCGCGGGTCGGGGATAATTTTTTCACTGCGGGTCGTGTTACTTCTACTTTTTGCTGTGGGTCGGGTTTGGGTCCGGTTGACTTCTATTTTTGCTGCTGGTTGGATTAACTTGTACTTTTTTGCTGTGGGTCGCGTTTGGGTCTGGTTGATTTCTATTTTTTGCTGTGGGTCGGGTTAACTTCTACTTTTTTGCTATGGGCCGGGTTAACTTCTACTTTTTAGATGCGGGTCGGGTTTGGGCCCGGTTGACTTCTACTTTTCTGCTACAAGTCGGGTTGACTAATACTTTTTAGCTGCGCCTAGCGCGTTGGGTTTGGGGCAGATTGATATACATTATATCCGGTTTGGGTCAGTTTCGGATTGGGTTTTCACTACTGCGACTTGCGAGAAGGGTTCGGGTTGATACGTTTTTTAAAAAAAAAGAAAATCTAAGTATTTTTGAAGATAAAAACTATATGCAGTAAAATCTTCATAACAGACACGCCCAAATAATTAATTAGGAATACTTTTTAATCTCCAGAATTATGTAAAAAATACTAATTTGGTATAAGACTGCTTGTCTCTTTATATCTAAGGTGAGTTGTAATTCAGTAAAGAATGCTTTGAAACTTATTTAAAGACATACCGGATGTCCTTAAATGGATTTTAAAATTTAGTACTTTTCGAATGGTGACAGCTATTTAAAAAAATCTTGCAGGAGGGTTATGTAAGATGTCATAAGATTTTTTACTGTGATTCATGATTTTACTGTACAATAGCACCGATAGATGGCGCTGTAAACAATGGTCGTTAAGCCAACCTCCTCCGGGAACCGATTTAGCACCTCTTGCTTCCAGCACCATCTTCGTTGCTATTTTAAACTAAAATCAAGAATCGCAGTTAAAAAAATTATGAGGGGTAGAATAAAAAAGAAAAAAAAAAAATCTGAAATTCAAAGAAAATTTTCTGAAAGGTTACAGCAGATGGGGGGATTCCCTTCTGGCACTAATTATTTTTGTTGCAGGTCGGGTTAGCTGTTTTGGATTCGGATCGATTTCAGGCTGAGTGTAGATTCCTGCAAGCTGGGTTTGGGTTAACTTGTTACTTTCTTCTATCTTCAGTAGAAGAAAGTATTGTAATCGAAATTTTTTTCGACTTCCGGTTTTCGACGGATTTACATGTTTTAGGGGTCAGAGATCCCCAAAAACATGTTTATAGAAAATGTCTGTCTGTCCGTGTGTCTGTCGCCATTGTACCATCAAAAACTGTATGAAGTTATGCATAGAATTGAACCAAATTTTTATGTTAAGTTTTTGGCTATGGCAAGCAGATCCTCCTTGAATTTGGAAAAAATCCGCCGGTAGGGGGCGCTGTAATAGCGATTTTTGTGCGATTTTGAATATTGTACCATCCAAAAGTATATGAAGTTATGCATAGAATTGAACCAAATTTTTATTTTAAGTTTTTGGTTATGGCAGGTAGGTCCTCCCCGAATTTGGAAAAATCGCCGGTAGGGGGCGCTGTAACAGCGATTTTTGTGCGATTTTGAATATTGTACTATCCAAAAGTGTATGAAGTTATGCATAGAATTGAACCAAATTTTTATTTTAAGTTTTTGGCTTTGTCAGGCAGATCCTCCCTCAATTTGGAAAACATTCGCCGGTAGGGGGCGCTGTAACAGCGATTTTGAATATTGTACCATCCAAAAGTGTATGAAGTTATGCATGGAATTGAACCAAATTTTTATTTTAAGTTTATGGCTATGACAAGCACCACCTCCCTGGATTTAGAAAAAAATTGCCACTAGGGGGCGCTGTAATAGCGATTTTGCATATTGTACCATCGAAAAATGTATGAAGTTATGCATAGAGTTGAACCAAATTTTTATTTTAAGTTCTTGGCTATGGCAAGCAGGTCCTTCCTTAATTTGGAAAAAAATTGCGGGTAGGGGGCGCTGTAATAGCGATTTTTGTGCCATTTTGAATATTATACCATCGAAAAGTGTATGAAGTTATGCAGAGAATTAAGCCAAATTTTTTGCGTTTCTTTTTGTTGTCCTTCCTGAATTTGGAAAAATTCCGTTGGAAGGGTGCGCTATAATTACGATGTCTGTACCATTTTCTTTATTGTACAATCGAAAATTGTATAAAATTATGCATACAAATTGAACCAAATTTTTTGTGCATGTTTTTGGCTTTGGCCAACAGGTCCTCCTTGAATTTGGAAATATCGCGCGGTAATGGGGCTCTGTGATGGCGATTTTTGTATACTTGTCTAGATTTTTCGTAGTTCTATTGTCCATCGGCGGCTCGTGCAAAGGCGGGAACTCACTTCTTGCTAAGCCGGCTATTCGCAAACATCTGATAAAAACAGAATAAGGAAAAACTATTAATTTTAACAAATATCATGATATAGATTAACTCGTTTTTAGTTTATTTAATTGACTGAAGCAGAAATTTAAGATGAAAATCAAAGTTGGTATAGTAATGAACTAATAATATTGAAGTATTAACATGTGTAACTAGTTTTTGAAATATTAAGATGTATAAGATAGAAGAAAGTTTTGGAATTGGCACATCCAACTAGTTTTTTATTTTTCAAAAATTAGTTCAGTATATTATTTCAAGTTAAAAATTATACCTATAATAATAAACGTATGTAAGTGTGTTGTCTTCTAAAGAGACCACTGCATTTGTCCCACGACTCTTTGATGAAATTCGCTAGTCTTCCACCCTTTGATGAAATTTGCGTTTCTTCTGCAACCCTTTGACGAAATTAGTGTAATTTTGCAGACCTTTGGTAAAATTCGCGTTTTTTTCCGTGACCCTTCTACAAAATTCGCGTTTTTTCAGCGATCATTTGACTAAATTCGCGTTTTTAAAGCGATTCTTTGACTAAATTCATTTTTTTTCCCACGATTCTATGAAGGAATTCGCGTTTTCTCCATGAACCTTTGACGAAATTCGCGGTTTTTTTTTCGCGGCTATTTGAAAAAATTTGCGTTTACCTCGCGATCCTTTAACGAAATTCGAGTTCTTTTCCGCTGCCTTTTGAAGAAATTCGCGTTTTCTGTGATCAGTTGAAGAATTTCGCATGTTTTCCGTGGCTCCCTGACCAATTTCGCGTTTTTTCTGTGATCATTCGGCGAAATTGAAGTTATTTTCTGCGAACAATTGACGAAATAGATTTTTTATGGAGACCATTTATCAAAATTTGCGATTATTTGTATGTCCGAATTTTCGGATAGGTGAATTTTCTAAATTTTTGGAGCCTAATGCCTTAACCCTGGAGCTGCGTATTATTATTATTATTATTATTTTTTATCAAAATAGGTTAAAAAATTGCGCGTATTTTTTATTACACATTTCAAATCTGCACACATTTTAGAGTAAAATATGTCCCAAAATCTTTGTGAAACAGGTTTTTTTTTAATAGAATTAGATCATAAAAAAAAGATTTGCTGCGGAAATTGCGGGTTGCGCAAATTTTGCCACTTTTACTTTGGCCGTGGAAATCGCGGGTTGCGCAGCGAGAGGGTTAAATTTTCGGAAAATTTGGAACATAATCACCCCTGTTCCCGACTTCTATAACCCTCCTGCAAGTATTTTTTTAATATCTGTCACCATTTGCAATTTATTGAATTTTAAAATCAGTCAGTCCATTTTAGGACACCCAGTATATTCAGCACTTATGGGATGATGGCTGAAATTAAGCATTTAAAAAAAAAAGTTAAGCTGGCTTCTATATGTCAGTTAGAGGTTTACCTGGGCTGAAGTTATCAGGCCCAAGCACAGGTCCAACCCACATAAAAAAATATAACTATTCGCCCCGTCCGTTATAAAAGCTAAAAAATCAACTCCAGCCCTGCCTGCATTTTGCAATTAAAATTATTCATAAAGTACACTTGCTTATGCTCATATTTTAATTTCAGATTATGTTCGAAATTCATGAATACAGAAAAATAACAATATTAATTACTATAACGATGACTATTTAGGCAATTATGTACGTAAACACTACGTAAAAATATGACTTAGACAATTACATTCAAATAAAAATCCAGTAAGGTAATCAGTTTAGAATAAAAGAAACGGTTGATAAAAGAAAATCATAATTTTAAAGCTCTACAAAGTAAAAAAGTAAATTTTAAAAAATGCATCTCTGTAACTTATCAAATCAAATTAAATTTCTAAAGATTTCTCTAAACAAATGTACAAAACAAATATAATTTTTACGAATGACAAATAAGTAAGATTGCAGATCAACTTGGGCTCGGGAGGAAGAATTTAGAGGAGTGCACAGGTCGTGGTCGGGCCAATAATGCTTATCATACGGGCTGAAACGGACCAAATGTATTAGCTGTTATTCCGGGCCGAGCCCCGACCTGGAAATTTTGGCCAGTGCAATCCTCTAGGAAAAATGAAGTCCAGGCCAGGCTCGATCTGGAGGAAAAAGAAGTCTGGACCGACCCGAATCTGCAGAAAAAATTCAGATCAGGGCACGACCCGGTTCTAAAAGAGAAAAGACCTGACCCAGCCAGAGTCTCGTGGATTTAAACTGGCGCGACCCGGGTCGGGTCGGACCAACTTGGGTTCGGGAAGAAGAATTTAGAGGAATGCACGGGTCGTGGTCGGACAAATAATGCTTATCATACGGGCTGACACGGACCGAATGTTTAGCTTTTATTCCGGGCCGAGCCCCGACCTGGAAATTTTGGCCAGTGCAGACCTCTAGGAAAAATGAAGTCCAGGCCAGGCTCGATCTCGAGGAAAAAGAAGTCTGGCCCGACCCGAATCTGCAGAAAAAATTAAGATCCGGGCACGACCCGACTCTAACAGAGAAAAGATCTGAGCCACCCCGAGTCTCGTGGATTTAAACTGGCGCAACACGGGTCGAGTCGGACCAACTTGGGCTCGGGAGGAAGAATTTATAGGAGTGCACGGGTCGTGGTCGGGCCAATAATGCTTATCATATGGGCTGACATGGACCGAATGTTTAGCTTTTATTCCGGGCCGAGCCCCGACCTGGAAATTTGGCCAGTGCAGACCTCTAGGAAAAATGAAATCCAGGCCAGGCTCGATCTGGAGGAAAAAGAAGTCTGGCCCAACCCGAATCTGCAGAAAAAATTAAGATCAGGGCACGACCCGGTTCTAAAAGAGAAAAGACCTGACCCAGCCCGAGTCTCGTGGATTTAAACTGGCGCGACCCGGGTCGGGTCGGACCAACTTGGGTTCGGGAAGAAGAATTTAGAGGAATGCACGGGTCGTGGTCGGACAAATAATGCTTATCATACGGGCTGACACGGACCGAATGTTTAGCTTTTATTCCGGGCCGAGCCCCGACCTGGAAATTTGGCCAGTGCAGACCTCTAGGAAAAATGAAATCCAGGCCAGGCTCGATCTGGAGGAAAAAGAAGTCTGGCCCAACCCGAATTTGCAGAAAAAATTAAGATCAGGGCACGACCCCGTTCTAAAAGAGAAAAGACCTGACCCAGCCCGAGTCTCGTGGATTTAAACTGGCGCGACCCGGGTCGGGTCGGACCAACTTGGGCTCGGGAAGAAGAATTTAGAGGAATGCACGGGTCGTGGTCGGGCAAATAATGCTTATCATAGGGACTGACACGGACCGAATGTTTAGCTTTTATTCTGGGACGAGCCCCGACCTGGAAATTTTGGCCAGTGCAGACCTCTAGGAAAAATGAAGTCCAGGCCAGGCTCGATCTCGAGAAAAAAGAAGTCTGGCCCGACACGAATCTGCAGAAAAAATTAAGATCAGGGCTCGACCCGACTCTAAAAGAGAAAAGGCCTGATCCAGCCCGAGTCTCGTGAATTTAAACTGGCGCGGGAAGAATTTAGAGGAGTGCACGGGTCGTGGTCGGGCCAATAATGCTTATCATACGGGCTGACATGGACCGAATGCTTAGCTTTTATTCCGGGTCGAACGCCGAACTGTAACTTTTGGCCATTGCAGACCTTTAGGAAAAATGAAGTCCAGGCCAGGCTCAATCTGGAGGAAAAAGAAGTCTGGTCCGACCCGAATCTGCAGAAAAAAATTAAGATCAGTGCACAATCCGACTCTAAAAGAGAACACACCTGACCCAGTCTGAGTCTCGTGGATTTAAAGTGGCGCGACCCGGGTCGGGTCGCGCCGGGCTCGAGCTCCGCCCCAAGTCATTTCCCATGAGGATGCATAATATCGCTTTACAAACCCTTTATTAGCCCAAGGGGGGGGGCGATCGCCCCTTCCCCCCCCCCTTAGATCCGCCATTGTTTTAATACCAAAATTAACAAATGAGACCAGAAATTTTTTAATGCACTTTCAATCTCATAATATACCTGAAAAAAAGCTTTTGATTATTTTCAATTAAATTTGTTCTTAAATTGCGGTGTGAATTAAATATTTGAATATTTTTAAAGATGAAATGCCTTGCCCCTGAAAGGGTTAAGCCGTTTGCTCTAATCACTTCAAAAACTTGATCAGGCTTACTCAAAACAAGAGTTTGAAGAAGTTCTGACTCTAACCCCTTAATTCTCGCTCCTGTCATATTCACGGGCTGTGTCTTTTACTCAAATTGTTTGATTCCCACCAGTTTTATAAAATAGTGAAATTGGCTATATTTTAGTATCGTTTTACCTGTCATTAAATAAGGTGAATATTTCTTTTTCATAAAAGTGGCGCCAATAAGCAATTTGAATTTTTAAACCGTAATTTAATTTGAGCATTAAGGGGTTAAAGAAAATCAACTTCGTTCAAATTGCAGCTTTAGATCTTGAATAGTTTCAAATTGACGCCTTTTAAAATAAACGTGTCTAGCTAATTTTCCCCAGAGGTTCTCTATTGGGTTCATGTCAAGACTGAGGCCTGGCCAGTCCATAGTAGTTACTTGGTTTTGTCTAAACCACTGAATTGTAGAGTTGGACACGAGAATGGAACAATGGCCTTGCTGGTACATCCATTTGTTCCCTCCCTAGCAACTTTCCAAATGGAAGTAACTGTATTTCAAGCCTTTTCTTGTAATCTTCGGAAGATTGATGACCTTTTAAAAAAGAAATATGGGTTGTTCCATTATAAGAAAATGGTGCCCACACCCTGACATAAACACCCTCCTTGTTGTCCACTAAAAAAAGTTCGTGGTTCCTTGTAAATATCGTGCCAGTAATATGCCAACCATCAGGGCCATCTAAATTGAATTTCTTTTGATCACTGACAAGAACAGTCAACCATTCATCTGATAAATTCCTGTCATTTCGGGTCCACTGAACACAAGTGCCTTTATTCCGTTTTATAAACTTTGGCAAATGACGCATTTTGTGGAAATAATGAAATGTAACTGCCAGCAGTCGTTGATGGACCGTGGATATTGGTACCTGAATGTTTACTTCTATAGACACTGACCGTACACACAGGTTAGTTGTTTTCTTTGGTCGTCTAGAACGGGATATTGTTACAGATTGTCACCTTTTGACAAAATTCGGTAAATACCAAACCTGCTGCGTCTAGTTTTTCTTGAAATGTCCACAAATTTCCGGCTACGATCCTTTAAACGATAGATTTTCAAATTTTCCCTTTTGGAAAAGTGCACATTGCGAGGCATCTTTGCAGTCAGTCGGAAAGGGAAAGACTGATTCGGTTTTATCTCAGAAAACTATTACGCTACAAGTACATGACCTTGAAATATGTAAATTTTGGATATCAGTGCTTAAATTAGCTTTTAACATCAGTTGTCTGTATATTTTTGGGACAGCATTTTTTTATTTTTAAATTTTTATATTAAATATGACTGCAAAAAGTTTTTTGAATATTTTATTCAGTGGTGGAAAATTGGCGCAGAGGAGGAGCCTATTGACACCACTAATATTTTATGGCATTCTTCATCTTAATAAAAACTGTTATTAGATAAGACGAAAAATTCTACTAAAATTTAGTGGTGTCAATAGGCTCCTCCTCTGCGCCAATTTTCCACCACTGTTTTATTATTTTTATTTCATCATTATACAGGGTGTTCCGTTAAAGGGGTCCAATATTAATAGGGGTAATAGAGGAGATCACATGGAGCATAAATCAGTATATAAAGCCTAGTCGGATCTCAATAGTTTTCAAGTTACAGCAAATAGAATGAAAATTCGGAAAATTGTAAAAGAACCCTCATTGCTAAACTATCGATAATGCTACATAAAAACAAAGCACATATTTAGAAAGAGCAGAAAAAAACCTACAAAATGACATCAATTGTATTAAAATAGCGATATTTATTGACGAGTTACAAGCCCTGAAACAGTGAAAAAAGTACGAAATCCAATATACATCAAAATAGTTAATCGTTAATTCCAAAAAGACAACTCTAGCTACAACAAGGAAAATGTAGTAAAATTTGGTCCATTCCGAAAACTTTCGAAAAAGCTTACAATGAACCATATCGGTTTAATTGTGTGAGAGAAATTAATCAGTTTCTTAGTTACAACTCCGCTTTCTTTGACACTAGCAAAGGTTAAACTCCGCCCATCACGATTGGAAACACCGCCTTTTTAATTACTCTCAACTATACATTTTCGATCATGCTTCTTCTGAGATGCAACATTTTTAATTATTCAAGAGTTAAATGAACCAAAATAACTTTACAGTAATAGTCTACATTTTAAAGTGGTCTTTTATTGATATAAAGCTTAAGTTAAATTCTTTAAAATTAAACTGGTGGTGAAAATTCGGAAATAATTAAAAATATTGCGATTTGTAACTATGCAAGAAGTTTCAGTACATGTTTTACATGGACAATAATTGTATGTATATGTGCATCATAATTTATGATAGGAAATAATAATAACAAATAGCACAATAATTTTATTAATTATAAATTTAAAAAAGACACTAAATTTTAAATTAATTCATACAAACTTTGTAATTTACAATTTGAGTACACCACAGTCTGTGACTTACAAAATACTGCGCTAAAAAGTGTTGAAAATAAAAGAAAAATGACAAATAAAGAATCACATTCCACGTACTTTATGACATATGTGAAGCATAGTCTTCTGGCCTGCGCTGCACAGTTCAATGTCGGGAGGCAGACGAACGGACATTATTATAATAGGTGTTCGAAGTTGCGCCCATTAACAGAATCGCACAGCCGACAGCGACGTCGTAAAGATTGGCGAACACGCCGAAAAACTCCGACGGAGTTGGGAATGTCTCCTGCAGCGACAACGATTCGCGCTAGTAAATCCTCCGGTGTATCCACAGGCGTTTCATACACCAGCGATTTAAGGTGTCCCCAAACAAAAAAGTCTAACGGATTGAGGTCTGGAGAGCGTGCAGGCCAAGCAACAGGTCCACTGCGTCCAATCCATTTCCCAGGATATGTTGAATTGAGGTGATTGCGAACACCTATGAAAAAATATGCCGGTGCGCCATCGTGCATAAACCACATATTGTGGCGCAATGTTGCTGGCACATTTTGCAGTAACTGCGGTAAGATATCCCGTAGGAAAACCAAGTACGTACTGCCATTGAGTACATCTGGGAGTAAATATGGTCCTATGAGATAATCGCCGAGGACACCTGCCCATATGCTCACACTGAACTTTTGTTGTGCGTTCGACGGGAAAACAGTGTGCGGATTTGTATATGACCATGTGTGCATATTGTGCGTGTTTACCACGCCCTCTCTCGTAAATGTTGCTTCATCAGTAAATAAAATATTTTCCAGAAATTGTGGATTATTTTCTGTTACATTAAGCAACCAGCGTACGAATTCTGTCCGCTGAGCACAATCTGTTACTGATAACAGTTGTACCCGCTGCACATGAAAGGGGTGCATGTTTTCTGCACGCAGAACACGCCACACACTTTGGTGAGAAACACCGACTTCAGACGCAGCAGCTCGTGTACTCGTGGAGGGGTTATCTTTAAAAATATTCAGTACATCTTCTTCCATTGCAGGTGTTCGTACATGTCGAGGTTTCCCTGCATCAATGCTTGCTGTATTAAACGATCCAGTCTCCCGTAATCGTCTATCGATTTTTATGAAGAGTTTCGAACTTGGGCAACGTCTCCTTGGAAATTGCTCACGGTACATGCGCTGTGCTAGACATGCATTTCCATGAGCTTGCCCGTACATCAGATGCATGTCCGCATATTCTTCGTTAGAGTATTCCGGCATAATTATTATACATCAACTTACTACAATCCCACTTACAACAGCCTCCCTTTAACATCACGCCCACTGATGACTGCTGTTTTATTACACTTTTCTTCCTATACACATAGAAAATTTGCATAAAAAGTACTTCTTCTTCATCATCCTGAAAGTTCATGGAGGAAACGCAGCAGTCACGGAGTTTGCTTTAAGACAAGGCGAGAGCTGCACAATATGTCATTCACTTGACCAGACTGAATAATGAAAGGGTATTGATAGAGGTTGATCAGAAATGTATAATTGAAAGATATTAAAACGGGGTGTTTACAATCGTCATGGGCGGAGTTTCGCCCTTTCCGAGCGTGCAACAGTACAGAGTTGTAACTAGGGAACTGCTTGATTTCTCCCATACAATTAAACTGATATGGTTTATTGTCAGCTTCTTCGAAAGCTTTCGGAATGGACCAAATTTTATAACATTTTCCTTGATGTAGGTAGAGTTTCATTTTTGGAATTAACGATTAACTATTTTGCTAAATATTTGATTTTGTATTTTTTCACTGTTTCAGAGCTTGTAACTCGCCATTAATTCTCAATATTCTAAAACAACTTATGTCATTTCGTAGGATTTTTTCTGCTCTTTCTAAATATGTGCTTCGTTTTTATGTAGCATTATCGACAGTTTAGCAATGAGGGTTTTTTTACAAATTTCCGATTTTTCATTCTATTTGCTGTAACTTGAAAATTATTGAGATCCGGCCAGGCATTATATACTGATTTATGCTCCGTGTGATCTCCTCTATTACCCCTATTAATATTGGACCCCTTTAACGGAACACCCTGTATATTTTCATAATTTATTTCGTCTTTTTTACTCGTTTGATTTAGCTCTTAAATCCAAAAAAATGGATGTCTATAAACTTTTGGGACGTACTGTATGAGGTTTTTACGTATCTGCAAGGCGTTATTTAGTCTAAAGCATTTTAAAAGAAAGGAACACATATGTGACCGCCAGGGCCAAAAGGGTTAAACAAACAAAGAAAAAAAAACAGAAAATTTTGGTTGGATCAAAAATGATAACGATATCAAAAGAGAACCCTCACCCAGCCTAGGGATATCTTACGATATCAAGGGACAGATACTCCGCTCCCCTCTAAAGTGATAACATTATATATGTACAACCCCTTATACTTATTTTCTAAATGGTAACTAATGAACATTTGATCCACTGCATTCGGGGATGTTTGACCCAGGACAATTCTCCCATTTTTTATCTACATGGTTCGTAGGGATACCGTTATTTCTCCACGAAAACTACCAGCATCTTTGTATAGAAAAAAAATTAGGTTAAACAAGCTTAACAGTGTTTGCACTTTGAGGGGCTTCCGAGTTGTCAGCAACTTTACGCCCAGTCTATGAATGATTGTCTTGTAATGAATGAGCCATTATGAATAAAAGCCTAATTGTAGTAGAATACTACTATAAAGTTTTAATAAAACAGTTATTAGAAATGAAGATACATATTAGAAATGAAAAAAATACTTTTAAAGGAAAGCGGTATTATAAAGTTTAAATAGTAAGAAATCTTACTGGTTAAGAAATTAAACGCGCACAATTTAGTCTTCTTTAAAGAAGAGATTTTCTATAAGAAAGTACTGGTGCCGAAAAATTTTCTGGCCTACAAAATTCATGGAGGCGTACGAACCATGATCTAGTGTAATTGAACACTTTTCGCTAATTGGTTTTAAATCTGTCAATATATAATGATTAATTTATTTCTGAAATTAATTAAAATATTTTTAAAATATATGATCTGTTATAAATTATGCAACATTTCGATTAGAACTATGTGAGGACATAAGTTTCAAAACTCGCCTTATCCAGAAAATCAAATTTTAGACAATTGCGAAAAACCTCTGATTGCGTCCATTGGTTTTCGTTGTAAACCACGATTTTACAATGTAAGAAAAACAGGATAAAACTAGCTTTTTTGCAGATCGTAGTACGTGCAATATTGTGTACGCTATATTGGCACTAATCAACGGATATTTGGATACAGCCCTTCATCTTTTTGCTTCCTTTTGGGAACAACGGATTTCGAGCATATTCTATCGACGATAATTTTAAGAATTTTCAAGCTATGTTTTTGAGACTTTTACAAAAGTTGCTCTATACACTTAGCTAATATATTATGCACATTATATTTTGATTGCATTCGCGCATGCATTATTGAAAAATTTTGTGAAACATTATTTAGTAAATCTGCTCATTTTTCATCCAACTTTTATTACTTTTTAATTCTGATTGCTGGGAATTGTGTACAACGTTGTTTTTCATAGTTTCTGAAAAGAACATTTTTTTATATTAAGAACTCTGCAAACTGTAAGCAAAAAAACTTGGCGAAATCTGAGACTCATTTTATAAAAGCCCTAATTTCTCTACTACTATACATGCTATATTCATAAAAATGAACACAGTTTATTACAATAAGTCTCTTAATCGCGATCTACAGTTTGAACGCTTTTGCTACATTAGTTTTTACAGGTTTATCCAAAATATATTCGTTCTTTTTCAATTTGTTGACGGTCCACTATGGGTTTTTGGTAAAAAATCTTCGCGGAAATATATGACCTATACTATTCTGTTTACACACCTGGAGTTTCAGGATTATTCCTCATGTATTTTTCGAGAGATTTAACAAAACGTCTAAAATCACAAGTGACCGGTCATCATTGGCCATATAGTGTATGAAATGCAGGCGGCGAGGCGCTAGAATTGCACTGCAACAAGCAGAAATACCATATACAGCAATTGTTTCAATTCTGATTACTTCTTATTTTACCGCGCAGTTCGATTACATATCTGATAAACCTGTTTTATTTATTTATTTTACAGAAATTTTAATTTCGTTATGGAGTATTAGTCGGGAAAAAATGCTGTACTATTTATCGTATTTCAGGCGAAGACGTGTTAAAAATTTTGCAATCCGGTTAATTTAAGTAGGCGAAAAAGAAAAAAAAATCATGTTTGAAAATTATTTTAAAAAATTAGAAACTTAGTAAATTCAGTTTTCAAGCAAACAATACCTCAAAGTACATTTCTTTTTACATTCGAAGATGTAAAAATTAAAATTGCGAGATGTTTAGAAATTATTCAATTTGCTATAAAAAAAACGAAACTTTGGCCCAGGCCTTTGACACCGTCAATATGACGTCAACGTTACTCACGGAAATGCTTTTGGTTTAACCATATGGCTAGCTAGCTAGATATATACTAATTACAATTTAAACTAGTATGTTGTAGCCATCACAAAACTTTCTTCTACATAAATCACGTCAATTAAATCATTTAAATAGTACAAGAAATAACAACGATTTAGCACCAATTCATATAAAAGTATATCTGAATTTGAAGTTTGATGAAAATTCGTGCATTAGTTATTAAGATATAGGGAAAATTCTATAGGGGAAATTCTGAAAAATGTTGCATAGCATCGCTACCTGTTGAGCGATTTGCACCAAAATATAAAGAGCACTAAATCATATCGAGGCATACCTGAATCTCAAGTTTGTTGAAAATCCGAGCATTAGTTCTTGAGATAGAGCTATTAAGGAAATTGCAAAAATGCAGCATAGCAGGGCCACCTGTTGAGCGATTTACACCAAAACATAAACAACACTAATTCATATTCAGGTATATCTGAATCGGAAGTTTGTTGACAACCAAAGCATTAGTTCTTGAGATAGAGCTATTGTAAAAATCGTGTAAATCCTGCAAAATTCAGCATAGCAGCGCCATCTGTTGGACGATTTACACCAAAACGTTACCAGCACCAAGTCATATCAAGGAATAACTAAATCTGAAGTTTGATGAAAATCCGTGCATTAGTTCTTGAGATACAGCTATTGCACAAATCTCGAAAAATGCAACATAGCAGCGCCACCTGCTGGGCGATTTACACCAAAAACTAATCAACACCAATTTATATTAGGTACTACTTGAATATAAATTTTTATTCAATTCCGTGCGTTAGTTCTTGAAATAGAGGGCCCACAAAATTTGTGTCACATACATACATACATACAGACAGACAGACATTTTGTAAAAACATGTTTTTCGAATCTCTGACCCCTAAAACGTGTAAATCCGTCGAAAACCGGAAGTAGAAAATTTTCATGAATCCAATACTTTCTTCTTGTAAATATAGAAGAAAGTAAAAAGTACGCTGAAAAAATTTCCCAACAGAGCTGCCTCTAACAACTTCTTCTATATCTTTTTTAAGATTATTTCCGAACAATAATCTTCTTAGTAGATTTTTCTTGCAGAAATTGTAGAAACTTATTAAGGAAATTATTGTTTGGAAATAGTGGTTAAAAAAAAGCGTAGAAATATGTTACGTTTACAAGGCAATGTGACAAGGTAATCCTTTTATTATATATTCACATTGTTTATTTTAGCAAATAAATATCTTTCTGTGGTGATAAAACTTCGCATCTTCCAATTTCAAACATTTCACATAAAAAAATAAATTTTAAATGGAGAAAAAGCTTTTCTACGATGTTTATTTCAAATTAAAATGCAGATCTCGTAATATAGTTCACGATTTCTTTACTTGATAAGAAAAAGATTTCTCCGGGGAATTACAAAAAGATACACATATTTCAAAATTTACTGAAGTATATTTTATTAGGAAGCATAAAAACTATTAAATTGTTGTCAGAATCTATATAAATAAAAATATACTCATATTTATATTTAAAATTCAGTTAGAATACAAGAGAAAATATTCATAATAATTTTCATGATAAAATAAAGGCACTGTTACAAAATTTCTCAAGCAAACATATAAGGAAGATCAAGAAATAAAAATTTAAACAATAAAAAGGAATCTAACAACGATTATCTTGAAAAATAAACAGCAAAGCTCATATATTGTGTTATTAAATCGGCAACCTTGGCAGCAAATTTGGTGACAAAGGCTATCGTTTTGGTCGCCAGAAAATTACATCGAAATTTCCAGAAACTGAAGCTCTATCATGGAAATTCCTAGAATGTTCTGTTTGTCGTCACAGTTGACGTCATCATCCAGAAAATCTAGTATTGCTACGAAGAGAGGACTAATTTTGTTACAAGCGATTACTAGTTTGACTTTTTTAAAGATGATCAAACTGCTTGGACGGTGCCTGGAAACTGGCATTCTTGTAATAAAATCTTTTCAATTAGTCGCCGGAGTACAATACATGCGTTGTTTTTTGGCTCAGTTTTCAAAACAATCTTTAAGTATAGACTGCGGAATACAGGCACATCTATTTCGAAATCCTGGATTTAATTTTGATGGTACATATGGTGATATTTGGATATCTAACTGGTCAAGGTAGGATCGCCATCGGTCTCGGAACTTCTTTTTATCCGACTACTTGCAGAAAAAGATGGGAATAACTTTGATCATGGACAATGTAAGAAGCATTCCTTGATAAAGTGGGAACGGGTGGATGAAATTCAATAAATGTGATACCAGAAAGCTTCTCTTCGTTTCTTGAGTGTCACAGAACAGGGATCATCAACCGAGGAGCAAATTGTTTTTGATCTGCAGAAATATCTGGACATCATTTGCATTTTTACTTTCTTCTATCTTTACAAGAAGAAAGTATTGGATCCGTGAATAAAAATTAAATTTAAAAAATCAAAAAACCCGACTGCGTAAAAAGCGAACTTATTATTTCTCATCAACGTGAAACTATTTTTTACATTACTAACCTATTTTTGTTTATTTACTTGTATGGATGACTTTTAAGTTGTGTTTAATTGTTAGTTCCTATCCATAGCTGTCAACCTTTACGCTTTTTTGCTACCACTAAAATTTAGAAGAGATTTTCGCCTTGTTTAATCGTGATATTTTGACCGTTAAATAAGGCAATATTTACAAGAAAATTTTAGTGGTACGAAGAAAGCGTAAAGGTTGGCAGTTATGCCTATCTATAAACACTGTTTTGATGAGGCTTATAGATGTCTATGAAGGTTAGAGTTGGAGTAAAGCTAGAGATCCTACCTACACAACTTTCAGGTTGTGTAATATTAAACGGAGCTTCTGACTGTAAAATAGTCATGAAACATTGTCTTCATTTTGAAAGATCTATCCAATGATATACCACTCATTAGGGTGCGTAATAAATTTTTTTCGCGTCTACCGCCATTTTTTATTTTACTGCCGCCATTTTGAATTTATAAAAACAAAACCAAGCCTATAACCATCGGACAATTAAGACAAATCGATAGAGACCTCATTCATTAAAATCCATCCAGCCGTTGGGATGTTTCGAGGGTATAAAGAAATCCACATACCCAGATACGCGTGAAACACATAACCCTTCTTGGCAGTCGGGTAAAAACTTCAGCTTCTGGTTTTCAACGGATTTGTATATTTAGAAGGTCCTGGACACAATTTGACTGTTTTTAGAAAATGTCTGTCAGTGAGTCTCTCTATATGTGATAAAAATTTTGTGGGCTCTCTACTTCAAAAACTAATGCACATAATTCAACAAAACTTTAGATTCAGTTAGACCTTGTTATAAATTGGTACTGATTAGTTTTTGGTGCAAATCGCCCAACAGGTGGTGCTGCTGTTACAATTTTCCCGATTTCTGTAATAGCTCTATCTCAAGAACTAACGCATGGATTTTCATTAAACTTTAGATTCACTTAGATTTTGACATATGTTGTTGCGATTAAGTTTTAGTGTTAATCACTCAAAAGGTAGCACTTCTATGCTGCATTTTTCACGATTTTTGCGATAGCTGCATCTAAAAAACTAATGCATGGGATTTAATAAAATTTCATATGTTATATTTTCACATAAATATATCCGTATTAGGCTTGGGTGTAAACAATGCGGGAAGTGTTGCTTTTATGCTCTTTGGATTGGGAATTTTGGTAGAAGACATCTAAAAGTGTGCGAGCCGAAATTCAATGTTTTCTTTGAAAGATGCGATGCTTGTATCTCCTTTTTAAATACCCGCAAGTCAACGATCCTATACCTTTAGAATACTCATGATGGGCATAGATTGTCATTTAATTTTGGTGCTGTGATAGCGAATTTTCAAGCATTAACCCTCTCGCTGCGTAAGTAATTCTTCGCGATGAGCCTCTTTTACAGAATTTTTAATCGTTTATGACCGGTTCTTTAAAGCAGAAATTTTTGACTATCGTAATCTGGGAGAATGTCCTGATTAAATCAGACAAAGTTTTTGCTAAAAAATAACTGGTGGGAATAACCAAATAGTATTAATTAGACGGAAAAATGCATGCCCGAGTATATCTCGGGTTGCGCCGCGAGAGGGTTAACAACATAGCTGCTAACATCTTACGCTTTTCTTTATCACAAAAATTTCCTATTAAATTTTATTTTTTTAAACCGCTGTAATCGGTCGATTAAATAAGGTAAAAATTTCTATTAAATTTTTGTGGTCCAAAAAAGCGAAAGAGTTGGCAGTTATGATTAACACGTATGAGATAGAAGAAAGTTTTGGGATTGGCACATCCGACTAGTTTAAGTTTTATTGATAACTAGCTCACCCCCTAGGCGTTGCCCGAACCGATGGTAATATTCTAAATGAACCTTAACCCTTAAATGCATATGGTATCGTTTTTGATACAATAATTGTTCCCTATTTATTGGATTTTTTATTCACATATTCCGTATTTCCACCAGAAAAATAAAAAAGAAAATTTCACTCCATTTAATAACAGCCATTTCGTTATTAAATAAGCCGAAATTTACCATTTATATTTTCTGGTATGAATTCCGATTCTCTGAATTATGAAATTTCGGGAACGAATTTTTAACCCTATGCATTTAAGGGTTAAATTTGTATGATTTTATATCTGCAGCGCATGTATAGCAAAATCTTGTAAAAAAACAATCTAGAACCAAACAAACATTGAATTAATTACGTATGATAGAATTTAATAGAATGAAGAAAACTTTTACTAATATATTTTTAAGTTTTGATTCGATTATCATAAAATTTGAAATGACGAGACAAAATTCTGCAACGATTATATATACTAAATTTTAAACCATTAGGTTGTGTAGTTTTTGCTCTGTTATATGCGGACAGACGGATAGATAGACAGGTGGATGGATCAGACGACGACTATAGGTGCGACGTATTTATATAATTACGAACACACCTAAAAAGTCTAATAAAAAATCAGTTTCATATTATATTGTCGATCAACAAAATGTTGACAGCCCAATCGTTTTTTTCAAATGTTTCATTTATGGGAACGTCCATTCGTTACTCTTGTGACAATTAGAGCACATTTTCATATATAATTCTAATTATTTTATTACAAAATATAAGTAAGATAAAAATTGATATAACCAGCTAAATACCACTGTGTTCCACACACAAACATATATCTAATTTATAACAAAACAAATTTACTTATGTATATATTAAATGACTCTTGTGACACTCTGGTCACAAGAGTAACAAAATTTTGATTGATTATATAGACAAGGGAAATGCTTTTTGTTACAAATTAGATATATATTAAATAAGTGGAGCACAATAGTATTTTACTGGTTATATCACTTTTTATCTTAATTATATTTCATAGTAAAATAATTGCAAGTATTTGTAAAAAAACGCACGAATGGTCACAAGAGTAACAGTAGACGTTCTTTTATATAAATGGCACAATAAAATAAGCGGGGACAATCATATTACTTCCTACAAACGAGATAAAGCAAAATTGATTTTATATTCTATAAATCATTTTCTTCAAGACAGACAAAACTAAAAGCATAGCTGCCAACTCTTCCGCTTTTTCAGACCACAAAAATTTAATAGAAATTTTTGCCTTATTTAATCGGCAGATAACGGCGATTTAAAAAGATAAAATTTACTATAAAGTTTTTGTGGTCTGAAAAAGCGTAAGATGTTGGCAGCTATGCTAAAAGCTTTGTTGCGTTAAATAATCAAATAAGGCATCACACCTTATGTCTCATCGGTATTAGAGGAAAAGTTTCATCGATCTCGAAACTGTATCATTTGTTTCATGGGAACAGGCAATTGATTTGAGTAGAAAAATAAAGAAGTGTTACTTATTGTTTATACTTAGATTAGAGATACACTAATACTGGAATACCTTCCACGTTTCCGTATTTTGAGAAATTTCAGCAGTGTTGCGAATTTAGTAGATATTTTAATACAGGCATCCCCTGACTCACGTGGAGTATTGCGTTTCGTAAAGTTTCACGTAACTTAAATTTCATGTAAGTCGAATTTGTAAGTATCTTAGGTAAAATTTTACAAGAAACTACAATATTTATCATGTATATATCATAGCTGCCAGCATCTTACGCTTTTTCAGACCACAAAAATTTTATAGTAAATTTTACCTTTTTAAATCGCCGTAATCTGCCGATTAAATAAGGCAAAAATTTGTATTAAATTTTTGTGGTCTGAAAAAACGGAAGAGTTAGCAGCTATGATATATGTGTATGTATATATACAGGGTGATTAAAAAAAGATGGGAAAAATTTTAAGAGGTGATAGTACACATCCAAACAAACATTTTGTATCAAAGAATGCATGGGCGAAACTAAACGTAAAAAAGTTAGAGGGCGCCAAAAGTTATGTTCTTATACGAGGCAAAAACACACAATGAACGATTAAGTTAAGTTACAAAAACAAATTTAATGGCATTTGATTACAATAAGTGCTCAAAACATTGATCGGCAGCTGTTATGCACGCAGTACAACGGCGAAGAACAGATTGGCGAATTTTCTGAAACACACCAGGCACCACTGCGCTTGCCAGATATTTCATGTCTCGATTTTTTTTGTGGGGACAGCTAAAGGCTCTTGTGTATGAGATTCCCATTGAATCCGCAGAAGAACTTGTCGCCAAGCTTTCGGCTGCTGTAGGGGAAGTTCGCGATATGCCTGGTGTGTTTCAGAAAATTCGCCAATCTGTTCTTCGCCGTTGTACTGCGGGCATAACAGCTGCCGGTCAATGTTTTGAGCACTTATTGTAATCAAATGCCATTAAATTTGTTTTCGTAACTCAACTTAATCGTTCATTGTGTGTTTTTGCCTCGTATAAGAACATAACTTTTGGCACCCTCTAACTTTTTTACGTTTAGTTTTCGACCATGCATTCTTTGATACAAAATGTTTGTTTGGGTGTGTACTATCACCTCTTAAAAATTTTCCCATTTTTTTTTAATCACCTGTATATACATATATATATATATATATAGATTATGTACACTGTATTATTTTATAAATAAAGCATCCTGCGACAGCATTTACTCGTATATAAACTACAAACGTATGAAAATATATAAAAACAAACTGAAAGAACACTTTTCAAATGTCTTGTGCAATACGGGATTTATAAATCTAACATTGATGAATTGAATTATTAACACTTTTGAATATACATCAAAGACTGTAAAAATAAGAAATAATCAAAGATTACTCATTTAACCCTTTCCGGCACGGACAATTTTTGTTGTAAAATGATGAAATGATCGACTGACACCGGAATTTTAAAACGACCTTTTCAGAAATCAAAAACATGTTACTTTAACTATTCATTGTAAAGGCAAGATTTTACTAAAATATTCTTGGTGCCGTTCGTCAGTTTGGAATTAAAATTAGGTATCCCACCCGGGCACAGTGTGCCGGAAATGGTTAACATATTCTCCATGAATTTCTGATGGCAAAACAAATGAATAGCACTCACAAAATAAAATAATCCTTGAGAAGTACAAACTGTATTTATTATGAATTAGATGACTAGTATGAATAACTAACAATAAAGATTAAGTTGTTTTGTTATAGATTTGATTGTACATACCAATAAAAATATAACTCTATCTAATATATAAACTATATTATGGTTGTGGATTATATCTATATATTTTATTTATAAAATAAATTTCAAAAGTATGCAACTGCTTATCAAACGCGCTAGTACGTTCACAAATGTAATTTTCGAGATTTATTACGTAACTGCGAATTTATCTAAGTCGCGTTATACGTAAGTCGGGGAATGCCTGTACTACTATTTCCGAATAACAGTAGTTTTCTTATTTAATGATACTTATTCCGTGATTAAATAAAAACAAGTTTACTATTCGGAAATAGCAATATTCAAAGACCGCGGAATTAGCAACGCTGATCACCCTGGCCTCGCTTAAGCATTTTTGAGAACTGGAGCAAACATCCACCGCTACTTTGGAATAATAATTTTCGCTTTATTTAAAAACAGAAGCAGTTTACTTAAATAAGGCATAGATTACTATTCGAAAGTAGTAGTACTTCCTGAATGGGGCAGCTCCCCCACTCCCTGAGTATCATTATTTCGGAATAGCAATCTTTGTTTTATTTAATCAATGAATTTCTGCCATTTAAATATACCGAATATTTTTATTCTGAAACAGTGGTACTGAAAATATGAACGAATTGGCAGGTATGTACTTGGCTGAGATATTAGATAAAAAAGAAACAATCATACCAATGTAAGGCAATCAGGCAAAATATTTAATAAAGAATTAATAAGCTGTATAAATTTAGGATGTCCTACAATTGTTGCTACTAAAAAAGAAAGTTGAATGTACGCTTAAGTCAAACTACATTTTCAGTAGAACCTGCAGTCGCAATCCAATTATTTATGTACAAATATAGGGTGTTTCACTCCAATCTGAATTGAAATTTTTGTTCATAGCTTTAACAAGGCACCTACGTCGGGATATCACCGCCACGCCTCTACTATGCAAATTATTAATATTTCAACTATTGTTAATTAATAATATAATTCTTAAAGCTGAAACTAATTAAGAATTAATGTATTTTTCGAAATCTGCCAAAATGACAAGATGGCAGAATTAGGCATATAGACATTAAAATACTTTCATAATTCACTATGTTCTGAAGTGGAATTTTAAGACTATGTGATAATTTAATAATTTTATAGGTGATCGAATATAAGGTAATTTTTAATAAAAAATATGTATTTTAAACTTACTTTGAAATATTTCAGTTAATTTTGAAGCTATTATAAAACTCTTAGTTCATTGCAAGGGTAAGTGTAATAGTAGTCAGCACCGTGTGAAGAAAAATTTCAAAGACAGTCGAACATCAACTCAAAGAAGGAGGTGCTTTCTGAGATCTTTTCTTTAATTATTTTGATGAATATTTACAGATGCATGGTTCTATACATATATACAATAAAGATTCTCAAACACTTGATGTGGTTCTTCGAAATAAGGGAGGCTTAGCCTCATCAACAACTGTAAAAATATTACAGCGATCATGCTTTTTTAAATCACAACATTGCTTCGTTTCGTTCCAGCCACAACAAAACAAAGTCGCATTCTAAGTTAGGATGCGCGCGCATCGCGCGACCTTCGTTATCATGGGAGCAGAGAAAAAGTTTCTCTTCACACTCCCCACCTGAACTCTTAAAGAGTTCACAAATCAAAATTCCATCATAAAATCATAAAAATTCAATTTTTCGTATCAGTGGTTCAGTAATCTAATACAATTTTTAAAATTCGAATACAAAATACTAAATGTAAGAATTCAAGCAATATCTAATTAATCACTTAATTAGTCAAATTCAAAATATCAATAAATTCTAAATAAAACACTTTAAATAACACAGTAAAAATAATGACTGTTAAATAACACACACATTTTTTTTTTTTTTTGCAGTTAAATCATATACTTACTTATACCAAAATTCAAAAAGATTCTATATATAAATAACACTAAAAATTAAAAAAGAGAAAGAAAATATTTAGAGTCCTAAATGCAGAAAAAACAAACTAAATAAATGTCTATAAAAGTTTATGAATGTTTATAAAAAGTCTGCAAAAAGTCACTTGTTAGTCGTTTTGTATTTCAAAGGGATACAAGTGCTGAATGCATCTTTTTAAGATTCCACTCGCTGTTTTTATTTCGTATGAACGAATATTGCCATCTCTTCCAGGAATGACAGTCTGAATCTTACCAAGTTTCCAAAGAAACTTATTTTTTGCGTCATCTTGAATTAAAACAATATCGCCCACTTTCAGTGGCGTATGGGCATTAGGATTTTTCAAGGAATGGGCTGTTTTCAAATCCATCAAATATTGTTTTTTCCATTTGGTCCACAATTGTTTCAATAGTAAAGATTGATATTTCTTTCTTTTCAGGAATGTTGATCTCTTCGAACAATCTTCAATTATTTCAAAAAAATTAATAGGAAATGAAAGTTTTTTTCCAAAATTTAAAAAGTGCATTGGAGTAAGAGGTTCTGGTTCATTGCTGTCGCTATATACATACGTCAATGGTCGCGTATTCAAAACTGCTTCCACTTCTGTCAACAGAGTCGCTAATTCATCATAACTTAAGAGTGCTCTACCAATTACTTTTCTCAAACAGTCTTTGACTGACTTTACTAGTCGCTCATAAAAACCTCCCCACCATGCAGCTCTTTCTATAATATTCTTCTATACAATTCTCTCTTTTGTAATAAAATTTAAAAATACTTTGTCTGTCAGTATGTTGTATAAATTTTCGAGTTCACCTTTGGCTTTTTTGAAGGTCTTTGCGTTGTCAGAATAAATAATTTTGGGATTTCCTCGTCTAGCTGTGAATCTTCTGAATGCCATCAAAAAGGAATTTGTTGTCATATCAGACGCGAGTTCCAGGTGAATGGCTCTAGTCACACCGCAAGTAAACAGGACAATGTAAGATTTTTGCGTTTCTTTAAAATTTCTGATATAGATCGGACCGGCGAAGTCTAAACCGCAGATTGCGAATGGCGGTGCTTCACTAGCTCTGTCTTTTGGTAATGGTGCGGTGATCTGGTCTGCTGGTTTCGAGAGATATTTTTTACATATTATACAATTCTTGATAACACTCTTGACCAACTGACGACCTTTAGGCATCCAAAAACGAGATCTAATTTTTGCCAAAGTACTGGCTGTCCCTCCATGCATAATTTTCTCTTGTTCTTGACGAACTATTAGAGTAGTTAACCAAGAATGTTTGGGGAGAATTATTGGGTTTTTCTCTTCCGCGGACAGGTTAGAAAATTCGTGCCTTCCGCCCAACCTCATCAACCCGTTTTTGTCAATAAAGGGCATGAAATTTGATAAGGATGACGTCTTATCCACTGATTTACTATTTTTTAGAGATTCTATTTCTTCCTTATAAAATTGTTTTTGTTCAGATTGTATCAAAAAATTTTCAGCTTCGAGTAATTCTTCGGTTGTTACTACGTCTTGCACTTCAATTGATTTTTTCAGCTTCATAATGAATTTCTTTACCCAAACGGTAATTCTCAAAAGTTTCTCTAAATTACTATATTTTGAAATGTTTATGGGATTTTCGAGTTTTTTGACTAAGCACTCGCTCTGAAAAACATCGTTAGGATTTTTTTTGTATTCTAATTCATCTGAGTAAGCAATTTCTTTTTTTTCTGATATTGGCCAACACTCAGGAGGTAAACATAGCCATTCTGGTCCCTGTAACCAAGTTGTATCATTGATTATCCTAGAGATTTTTGATCCTCGAGAAACTATATCAGCTGGATTGGCAGTACCAGGACAATGATACCAGTTATCAGGTGAGGTCAATTTATGGATCTCTTCAATTCTGTTTCTGACAAAGGGTTTAAACTTTTTAGGGGATCCTTTTATCCAAAAATAGGATATTTTTGAATCTGTCCAGTAATAAGTCGGTACATTCAATTTTAAAGCTTTCAAAATGTTACTACTTAGCTTGGCCGACAACAATGCGGCCATCAATTCAAGCCTTGGCAAGGTAAGCGCTTTCAGTGGAGCAACCCTGTTTTTCGAAGCAACAAAAACTGTTCGAACATTTTCGGTGGTTGTTGCTACACGTAAATAAGCAACCGTACCATAAGCCTTCATGCTCGAATCGGCAAAAATATGTAATTGTAAGTCATAATCATGCCAATTGGTGATGTCAGAAAAATAGTGTCTGGGTACTGAAAAGTTTTTCAAATGAGGGAGTTCGTTACACCAGCCACTCCAAACTATACGTAAATCTTCGGGTAAGGTGTCATCCCAATCTAGACCCAAATTCCAAATTTGTTGAATTATACATTTTAGTCTTAATGTAAATGGTCCTAGGAATCCAAGTGGATCAAAAATCCTACCTAAAACTTGTAGAATAAATCGTTTGGTGTCTATTCTTCTTGAAACGAAATCAACTAAACCTCGAACATCAAAATAAAGTAAATCTTTGGAATTATTCCAAGCGATTCCTAAAACTTTATAAGGGAGATTTTGTTCTCCAAAAGCTTCAGAATTGACTTCTGAAGTTATGCCATTTTCTTTCCATAGTTCACTAAGGGGTAAAGAGTTCGTATGCCATTTGTGTAAATGCATACTTGCATTTTCAAATATATCAATACATTGTAAACCAGTGGATAGGGCTTGATCAATATTTTCATGACTTCCTATAACGTCATCGACATATATATTTTCATTTAAAAATTTTACTGTGTCTGGATATTTTTCGGTGTATTTTTTCAAGTGGTGTTTAATTGTTGCAGCCAATAAAAAGGGACTGCTACTAATTCCAAATAACACTCTGGTGAATCTATAAATTTCAAAGGGTTTAGAATTATCAAACAAATCTTGTGAAAATAAAAATCTTGTTACATCACGATCTTTTTCATCTATAATTATTTGTAGAAAAGCTTGTTTTATATCAGTTGTAAAAGCTATGGGATTAAATCTAAACCGTAACAAAACATCAAATATTTCAGGATACAAATTTGGACCTACATGCAGACAATTATTCAAAGACAGTGAGCCTGTGTCATGAGCAGAGGCATCGAAAACTATGCGTAATCTGCTCGTTGTCCTATCAGTTCTAATTATTTCTCGATGAGGTAAATAAAAAGTTACATTTTGTTTTTCTTCAGGCTCTGTAACTAACTCAATAATACCTTGTTTCAAATAATCTGCTAACACCTCCTTGTACTCACAAAATAATTCAGGGTTTTTAATCAATCTTTGTTTGAGTTTAAAAAATCTATATTCTGCAATTTTCCGATTGTTATTTAAACATTCCCTTTCAAGCTTCCACGGAAATCGAACTGTATATCGCTTATCATTGTATTTAATTTCTGACTCAAACTGCTTCATAACATTGTTTTCCGAAAAATCTGAATCCTGTTTAGTATTAAAAAGGCCAGATGATTCGATATTCCAGAATTTTTCAATCTGTTCAGAAATAAAATTTTTTTCTACTATTACATTAAATGCTAAGGGCGTATAACTGTCAGTTGTTTTTCCCTGTAGATACCAACCAAAAATGGTGTCGACAGCTACTAATTTTTTATTCAAATGTTTTATATTTCCAGTAACAATCTCATAATAATAGTCAGCACCTATAAGTAATGTAATGGGTTCTTTGGATGTGGGTGTGTCCGCAAGGGTTAAATTTTCAAATTGTTTACTTTTCATCAAATCATTGATTTCAGGTGGGGGGATTTCAGTAGCTGATATTTGATTGGTGACTGGCGCTTCTATATCTAATTTTGAATTAGGTACATTTTTATTTTCAATAGTTAGTTTAACTACTTCAAAGGTTTTTTCAATGGGTTCTTATTTCCAAATGTAAAAACCGACAGTTTTTCTTTTCTTATTGCCTGTAAATTCAATTTATTTGCTATTTCTTCAGATATAAAGGTTCGCATGCTCCCACAATCTAAAAGTAACGTAATTAGAGATTGTTTTCCGTTTGATTTTGTTTTTACACAACAAGTTTGTAGAAGAATTTTATTATTTTCTGTAGAGGAAATAGCCGAAATCACTTTTTCTCTAGTTTCACTTTCATTACCTTTTAATTCGGGTGTGTTTACTTCCTTTATTAATTTAGATTTTAGGCATATCGTTTGATTATGTCTGCCTGAACAGTTCTTGCAACTAGTTTTAGAGTTACAATTTTTGATAACGTGTTTCCTGCCTAAGCAAAGGTAACATCTTCCTTGAGATTTCAACAAATTTCTTTTAGTGTTTACATCAACAGCCTCACACAAATCAGATGAATGTTTACTATCGTTGCAAAAAATGCAATGAGCCAGCTGCCTATCTGAAGTCGATTTATCATTCGAAATGTTCACAAATTCACAAGTAGATTTAAATTCAGATTTTGTTTTATTATTTTCAAATGCTTTCATTCTCGAAAAAAATGTATGTTCTCTGCTTTTTATTTCAGCGTGCAGAAAATCTAATAATTTATGTATATCTGAATGTGTTAAATTATCTACATTTTGTCTATTATATTCCAAAGCTAATTCTGCCGGTATTAATTTTAAAATTACGGCGATAAGCATGGAGCCATAATTTGCTGGTTCGAGTCCTAATGTGGACAAACATCGAACATTTATTTCTATATCACTGTGCAATTTTTTCAATTTTTGAATTTCGTTAGCCTTATAAACAGGGGATAAATTAAGAAGCTTGTTCAGGTGATGATTAATTATCACGTCTTTTTGACCACACCGCGATTCTAAAACTTTCAATGCTGCGTCATAATTAGCTTCTGATATTTCAAAACCTTCTACAGCATTAGCCGCAGCTCCAGCTAAATAACTCTTCAAATAATGAAATTTTTCAATTTTCGAAAGCGATTTATTTTCGTGAATTGTATTTTTGAAGGTATTAAAAAATGAAATAAATTGCGTACAGTCGCCATAGAATTTTTGTATATTGAGTTTTGGCAATTTAACAACTGAGTTTTCACCATCAAGCACATTCGATTTTAAATCTTGACTGTTATTAAAATCAACATTAACAATTTTTTTGTTTTCGGTTAATTTTTTCTTCACCCGGAATTTTGCAACTGATATTTTATCCACGTAACCATAAACAGAATTGATTTCGGTTTCATAGTCGTCTAACCCTAAAAGGGGCTCAATTTTCTCGTCAACTGACTTCAATAATTCTGCTTTAGTATCTAACTGAATAAATAATTCTTCTAAATTATCAAAATTTATTGGACTATCCTTCATAACATTTTCTATATTATTAATCAGCTTTGTTACTGCTGTTCTCAAAACTGTACGATTCTTTTTCAACTTTTCTAAATCAGACATTTCGAAATAAATATGAAAAACTTAATCTTACCTTTGCCGTCTTCTTATCACTTACTATGCTCTATTTCCTTATTTGTGTTTTGAAGACATTAATAGGGTAACGAATACTTTTTTTTTCTTTCTTTCTTTCCCGGTCGATGCACCATGAAGAAAAATTTCAAAGACAGTCGAACATCAACTCAAAGAAGGAGGTGCTTTCTGGGATCTTTTCTTTAATTATTTTGATGAATATTTACAGATGCATGGTTCTATACATATATACAATAAAGATTCTCAAACACTTGATGTGGTTCTTCGAAATAAGGGAGGCTTAGCCTCATCAACAACTGTAAAAATATTACAGCGATCATGCTTTTTTAAATCACAACATTGCTTCGTTTCGTTCCAGCCACAACAAAACAAAGTCGCATTCTAAGTTAGGATGCGCGCGCATCGCGCGACCTTCGTTATCATGGGAGCAGAGAAAAAGTTTCTCTTCACACTCCCCACCTGAACTCTTAAAGAGTTCACAAATCAAAATTCCATCATAAAATCATAAAAATTCAATTTTTCGTATGAGTGGTTCAGTAATCTAGTACAATTTTTAAAATTCGAATACAAAATACTAAATGTAAGAATTCAAGCAATATCTAATTAATCACTTAATTAGTCAAATTCAAAATATCAATAAATTCTAAATAAAACACTTTAAATTACACAGTAAAAATAATGACTGTTAAATAACACGCACATTTTTTTTATTTTTGCAGTTAAATCATATACTTACTTATACCAAAATTCAAAAAGATTCTATATATAAATAACACTAAAAATTAATAAAGAGAAAGAAAATATTTAGAGTCCTAAATGCAGAAAAAACAAACTAAATAAATGTCTATAAAAGTTTATGAATGTTTATAAAAAGTCTGCAAAAAGTCACTTGTTAGTCGTTTTGTATTTCAAAGGGATACAAGTGCTGAATGGATCTTTTTAAGATTCCACTCGCTGTTTTTATTTCGTATGAACGAATATTGCCATCTCTTCCAGGAATGACAGTCTGAATCTTACCAAGTTTCCAAAGAAACTTATTTTTTGCGTCATCTTGAATTAAAACAATATCGCCCACTTTCAGTGGCGTATGGGCATTAGGATTTTTCAAGGAATGGGCTGTTTTCAAATCCATCAAATATTGTTTTTTCCATTTGGTCCACAATTGTTTCAATAGTAAAGATTGATATTTCTTTCTTTTCAGGAATGTTGATCTCTTCGAACAATCTTCAATTATTTCAAAAAAATTAATAGGAAATGAAAGTTCTTTTCCAAAATTTAAAAAGTGCATTGGAGTAAGAGGTTCGAAGAGAGACCGTGCGAAGAGAAAACTGCGCCCGGGGTAAAGTTTGAATTTGGCGCACCCCCCCCCCCCCCCTTCCCTATACATACACACTTTTTTTGTGAGATGTACCACAAAATTTACAAAGTGCAGAAATAGAAATAAATTCTATTGAATACATATTTCGTGTTTATTTTGGAACTTTATGTTTAATTTTAATTCAGAAACTCCAAACAACTAAATAACATAAGAGGAAATTGCATTTATATTTTGGCAAAGGGAATCTGGATAATGGATGTAGAAAATATGTATCTAGCTGTAAAGTATATCAGTTTGCAACCCTTTTGTATACCTAGAATAAAAATTCCATGCTATTTTGAGAGTACATGTTTTTGTCAAAAGCACAGAAAAAAAATTACAGACCCAGAAAAGAGAAGGTTAGCGAAAGAGACCAAGACAGAGGCCTAAAACAAGTTTTTGCATGAAAGTTATTCATAAATTTATATTTGGGTGTAGATTAAGGGACGATGCGATAACTTTGAAACGAAAAAGGAACGTATGTTCATTGGGAAAAAATTCCCATCGTTAAATATATACTTTTTCTTTTTCAGAAAAGAAGAAACCAGGTTTGTGGTATAAATTTGGCGCCCCTCAATTTCCGCGTCCGGGGCAGCCACCCCCTTCGCCCCCCGCTTTGCACGGCCCTGATAGTAGTATGTAGTACAAAGGAAATTGAAATGTATTTAGATGAATTGAGTGTACGTGGGTAAAAATAAATAGTCAAGTGCGAGTATTACTCGCGCTCAGAGTGTTCCGTACAATAAATATATGAATTGTTAACCGTATTATTAAAAATATCGTTGCTAAAAGAATAATAAGACTTTCTTAAAAACTATACAACGTAGGGTTGGGTATAACTGTATATACTAGAAAAGTATCAATGGGTATACCATAAAAGTTCAAAGAGATATGAATCCTAAATAATTACAAATATTGCTATTATGTATAACTCTTTTTTTAATCTCATCCTAATATATTTATGATGAACTTAATTCGGTACTGACAATAAAAGTAGTGCATATTTAAACATCATTTGGCATTTCATAAAATTAAATTCAGCGCAGTAATAATCTTTTCGTTTTACTGTGTAGCTAAAATAAAACCCTTGTTCAAAGTTTAAACTTGGCATTGTGCTAAGCACGCTTCGAAAGAAGGTCACAAAGTTGCAACGCCGCCTTGTTCCGTGCCGCGTTTTTCCAGGTAGATTTTTAATTAGCTTTTAAAGACACGGTAGGCGTATTGAAAGATCCACTCAATGCAAACTAGTCGCGAATCACATAGTATTTATGTGATTAATTATAATTAAATTAGTCTCTTTTTAACAATTTGACGTTTAATTCTTTTATACTTCTACTGGGCATTGCATTACACAAATATATCATTAAAAGTTGTTATCTAGGCTTTAAAAGCCGATGGTACATAAAGTAAGTTTCTCTTGTCATTATGTATGTCCAAACCGTTCGTGTCTTTAAGTGTTAATATCTCGGCTATTTACTGACGATTTTTTTCGAAAATCGTTATCAGTTATGCTTTTATACTTCTCCTATGATAGGTACTTCCAGCGTTTCTCCATACCTTTGCTGAATGCCCGAAAATCGAAATTTGTGTGTAACGGAAAAATGCGATTTTCTCATAAACTACGTTACCTAGGGTAATCGCTATAATTTTCCTACAAGATTTAAATTAACCCCTTAACGCTCGAATTAAATTGCGGTTTAAAAATTCAAATTGTTTATTCGCACCACTTTTTTGAAAAAGAAATATTCACCTTCTTCAATGAGAGGTAAAACGATACTAAAATAAAGCCAATTACACTATTTTATAAAACTGGTGGCAATCGAACAATCTGAGTAAAAGACACAGCCCGTAAATATGACGGGAGCGAGAATTAAGGGGTTAATGTCTCATACCTTTATTTTTTTCATAATTTTAGTTTCAGTAGATTCAACATATTTTTGCACTACATTTCCGACAATATCTCTGAAAATATAATACGTAAAATTAAAAGAAATGTATTTTTGAGTTCAGCGTTAGGAATGCTTTCACATGATACTCCACTAGGTATGCAAAGAAAAGATTTTTTTTTCAAGTAACTTAATTAGGCCCTCTATATTTTCCCAAAATATGTTTGTGAATATTTAATAATCTGTAAATATGTGGGTCAATAGTATTTATTGCTTCCCCCAATTTGAACTTTCCATGTTCCATAGATTACGAGTAAAATGGCTGTGACAGACGGACAGACATACACAGGAGTGATCTTATAATGGTTCCGTATTTACTTTTTAAGTACGGAACCTTAAAAATGGCAGCAGTTTTTTAAAATGTTATGAAGATATTGCAGGTGTTTTGAGTTTTTCATTATTACAATTAAACTAAACATACAGTCCTCAGCAAAAGTTTAGACACTGGTGATTTTTAACCTTTAAATAAAAAATACGAACACTTAGGTTATACAAATGGCTGTACTTATTTTTAAGTATATTTTAAACGTTTTAGGACAGAAATAACGGTTTTAATGTAGGATATTATTTAATTTAACTTAAAAAAGTGAAATTGGCATATTGCAAAAATTTAGACACTTTTGTGATTTTTTGGCAACTGTTCACTGATAAACGCAAATTTCAAACTTATGACGTCACATGCATGAAGTACGAGGCTAACGAGAAAGACAAGCTACCGTGGTGGGCCTGATTCTTATTTTTTTACAGACCGCTTGAGTCACGTGATGCTCTTTTCGTACACCTTCATTGGTGCATTCGAGCATCACGTGACTCCAGCGGTCTGTAAAAAAATAAGAATCGGGTCCACCGCGGTAGCCTGTCTTTCTCGTTAGCCTCGCATGAAGTATTTAAGTGCACCTCGCGATAGTATCGGTTAGTGAAGGTGCCGCGAGCTAGAAATTTTCAGCAAGATGATCGAAAGGGAAGACTGATGCAGAAATTTCAGCTACTTTGAATCGTCCAAAGAAGTCTGTCTATTAAGTACTGTCTAAGGGTGACTCTTTCAAAGAAAAACATAAATTTGGAAGGCCTCGTGTGGCCATAAAACGAGATTATAGAAGGATCCATAAACTGGCATCCAGACAAATGATGACTGCTAATCGCATTAAAAATGAGTCGGAGCTTTCCGTGTGAACGGATATTTTCGTAGATGAATTGTAGAAAGATGTATATTAGTTTACATGAAAATGATAAAACAACTAGCCTTGAAATCTCCCAACAAATTGATCCCTTTCCGTCGCGGAGTAATTCTGTTTATAAAACTGATGAAATAATGGGCTGAAACGAGAATTTATAAACGAATTTATTAGAAAGTACGAACTTGCTTATTTTCATGTACATAACAAAAGGAAAATTTTAATTAAATCTTCTTGGTGCGGTCTGTCAGTTTTAGAATTAAAATTAGGTGTCCGTTTTAAGGACACTGCTCTCGAAAGAGTTAATGATTTGGGCCTCACTTTGTTTTAATACTAAGGTATCTCTGGAGTTTCTCAATGGTCGCCAAGCAGCGTAAGACTACATACATACATTGGAAAACAATTTACAGCCATTTATTGAACTTTTAGCTCTTCCAAAGTATGTATTTGAGTAAGATAATGCATCTGTTGATGTTGTATACAAATCAAAAAATTGGTTTAACTCTCAAAATATTACTGTTATCGATAGGCCCGCGTGTAGCCCTGATCTGAACCCAATCGAAAACTTTTGTGGCATCATGTCTCATACGGTTTATGCAATTTTTTGACAATACTCCTCCGTAAATGAACTTCGATCTGCTATTGAACGTGTTTGGTACGAAATAGACTCCCAAGTGATGCAGGATTTAGTTTCTTCGATGGGAAGTCACATTTTTGCATTAATAGCAGACAATGTAGGTGCAGTTCGATTTTAATTTATGGATATTTTTTTGTTAACAGACAAATTGTCTATACTTTTGCCACAATGTTAATTTTTTTTTTTTTTGTCATTATATATTATGTAAAGTGCATAAATTAAAATTTATTGTTTGTGTATGAAAGATAAGTCCCCAGTAACATATGACAGTTGAGTTACAACAATTCGTTACATACTTATCAGTAAAGAAGCATAATCGATCATTATTAAACTTTTGCTGAGCACTGTATGTGCATTTATTCAATATTGTACATTTTTTTTTCAAAAAACGTTCTGAACGTAGGCAGATACCTCAATGCATAAAACTGACTACTAACTACTTTTAAAACGTTAAATTAATGTGAATGCATGTTTATCAGTGTTGCCGTATCTGGCGGATTTTTTATTTAGAAATATTGAATTAACATTAGAAAATTTTGAACAGCAATTATCTTTTTCTTTATTCATGGAATATCTATCATATTGTAGAGCAAAAATTACTATTAGAACTCACTCGTGAGAATTCGAAATGCCTAAATGAAAATTCAGTCAAATGCGGCAACACTGATTTTTTTTGTATGTTTTTTGTATTGGAAGTACCATACATAAAATTGGAAATTATGAAAAAAAAAAAAAAAACCCAAAAGATTTCCTTAAACAATGCAAATGTACAAAAACGTAAATGTACCTAGGGCCGGTAGTTGTTGCGCCTAGGAAGGTGTGCAGACTTGCTAGAAAATACAAGGAGTATGCAGGGTTCGTACGCCTCAGGGGATTTCAGGGGTTTGAATACCAGAAATTTCGTAATGTAATGATAACTATATTTAAAAATCAGAATTTTTCTTTAATATAAGGCAAATTTTATTTTACACTGTTAAAAATTTTGCAACATTCTGGCAGGTCATTCGACCGTTTTTTGAAAAAACGGTTTCATAACCATAATTTAACTATATTCTGACCATAAAATTACCAATAATATGGTCAGAATAGTGTTAAAATTACGGTTGTGTAACCGCTTTCGGAAAAAACGGTCAAATGACCTGCCAGAATGCTGCAAATTTTTAATAGTGATATTCTATGAAGCGTACGAACCCTGGTATGGCACCTTTTTTTAGATTAGCAATTTTTTTCTAATGATTTTTCTCCAGATTAAGAATCTCCCTGCAATTAATCGCCGTGTTGTAATATTTTTCTGACAAAAATAGTGATTAAAAATGGTGAAAACTTCCATCCGAATATTAAAAAAGAAATATAGTACGAAATACAACTGCACGGACACTGGCCTAGAGCTATTGCTCGAAATTTTGAATTTACACTCTATAATAAACAAGAAATGATAAATAATCATCATCACATAACACATAAAAGTAAAAAATCCACAGATTTAAAATATCTTTAAAATTGCTTTACAAAAATAAAGTGGAAAATAACTCACAAATTAACATATCACAAACAATGGAGTTATGAATAAAGAGGAGGAGACATATAGTATACTGTCTACGAGTTCGGGTGAAGTAACTGAGGTGGTTGTCACAAGATGGCGGCTGCTTTTTTAAAATCGGATCTACAGTTTTAGAATACCGCCGAGGCAAACTTCCCACCAGTAAAATTGAATAGAAAATTTTGTCTTACTGAAGCGCCTTATTCATGGAAATGTTTTCTCTCAAATATGGTAAAAACTTCTATTTATTTTTACCGGTGTCAGTCTGCCTCTTAAAACATTAAGTTTGTTTCATTGGTTGTCGCAATATGGCGGAAACTCACGGACTGACTACCGCCAAAGTAAGTTTTCACCAGTAAAAATGAAAATCTGTTTCTGCCATTATTTATGACTGAAATTTTGCATTAATAAAACCTTGAAATACGGAGAAAATTTCTATATAAATTTACTACTGGAAATTTCCACCAGATGTGACCAGCTGTTGCAAAAGCGGTTATAGTTGAAGCTTCACTATTTTAAGGATATGTCAGTTCCTCTTTATTAATAGTTTCATGTCATAAACCCAACATAATGAAACTATTTAAATTTGAAGAAAATTCCAAAATTCTAGCATGTAAGCTTTCTATATAAAATGTAAAGACTTTTTTCATGAATTTTTCTATACTACAATTTGCAATTTTATATAGGGCCATGGATCTAGATAGATGGCAACTATGTAGCCCTAGGTACAACATTGGGTGATTTAACACAAAATTGGCTGCATTAAAACTTTCACATGTAGGTGCTATATTTGATATCCCATTTAGCGCTTTAGATAATAACTAAAACTAGGAGTTTAGTTAAAAAAAAATAGCTTTGAAAGATAATGAAACAATTCAAATGCTAAATTTTGCTTTTGGGCTTTCAAAACAGTTTTCCACCTTTAATTTCGCAGAACGTCATTCTTCTGAAATTCAAAACGACTATAATAGTCAAAACTGACGTTGCCGCTCGCCCTGATGAATAATAAAATTTAGATTAAAATATTATTGCTAATGACATTAATGACTTGCTAATAACTAATGACACTGGCCTTAGGCACATGGTGAGAATAGGTACAAAAATATACCCTACAGTTATTAAAAAAAAAGAAGAAAAAAAGATGCACCCCATGCTATTTCTGTAAAAAATTACAGTACGAAAGTGAATCTGGTACCATTCAGCTGGAATTAACGTTTACTTTTATTTGTTGTAACCATTATTGTAACTCTACTGTTGAGGCGTCACCCTTACTTGACATTTTTCTTTAACCCTTTCTGGCACAGTGTGCTCGGGTCCGGATACTTAATTGTAATTCCAAATTTGGGAACGGCACCAAGAATATTTTAGTAAAATTTTGCTTTTACAATGAATAGTTTAAGTAACACGTTTTTAATTTCTAAAAAAGTCGTTTTAAAATTCCTGTGTCAGTCAATCATTTCATCATTTTAGAACAAAAATTGCCTGTGCCGGAAAGGGTAAACCTTTTCCGCCTGTACGAAAAGCGGGTTTTGCCCCTGCTGAGGCATCATGCTTCTGAAGACGCATGAATATTTTATTGTCATCGACAATGAGCTTGTGTGCAACACTGCAAGGAATTCGTTTTGATGAAACACTAACATTTTTTTTCATCGAAAAAATAAAAATTACTGGCAGCACTAATGCCTGAATACCCCTCACATTATTTGAGGAAAGTTTTTTGACAAAATTTCCGCCTTTGACTGGAGGATTTCAGGAGATTTTGAGCTTTGATTAGTAAAGTTTCGGTGATTTTAAGGAAAAGGGATATACATAAAAACTTTTTTTCTGAAACCAGTGTTGCCAGATTGGGGAAATTTTTAATTAAGATTATTTGACTTTCACCACTTTTTAAAAATAGTATAATTCACCTGATTTTTCAGAATTTTAACCTATTTTTAAACAGGCCGAATACTTCCATTTCAAAAAAGCGGTGACAATCAACAATCTGGGGACAAAAAAGTCCCCAATCTGGCAACACTGTCTGAAACGAAAAAAGTGTTGTCATCACAGTTGACAAAATACTCCTGTGATTTGACGAAAATGCAGTTAATATTGAAAGATTTCCTGTAATTTTTAAGTTAAATTGTTGGAATTTCAGCGTTTTGAGGGAAGATAGGCAAATCAAAACGAAAAATGTTCCCGAATTAACCCTTTGAGGGGCGCCGTTTGCAGTCTGTAAATTTTGATGCCTAAATTGCCAAATGGAACCAGTAATTGTTTAGTACAATTTCGATTTCATAATATACGTGAAAAAAAGCTTTTGATTATTTTCAAATAAATTTGTCCGTTAATTGCGGTGTGAATAAATTATTAGAACATTTTTTGAGCAGAAATACCTTACCTCTGAAAGGGTTAAAGGGTATAATAGACAGAAAAATACATATCAATCACGGATTTTTTTTAAAATAGATTGTAGTGTGCCAAAAATCGATTGCAAGATTTAACCCAGACACTCAGACAGAGAGATAACAGACAAAGTTGAATGAAAATAAAAAACAATAACATATATATATTAAATTTAAAATATGCAATTGCATTAATTTAAAAAAAAAATACCCGAAACGGTGTCCCAGGTGATTCTCTAGTTTCGTCTAATGAAATTGCCCTACTAATAAAATTGCCCTACTAATAAAATTTACTTGATAACCTCAGTGAAACGAGTTTTTCCAAAGAAAATGTAAAATAGTCAGATTTGGTGCATACATTTGAAATTGATAATTTGTGATCGAGTGTCCATGCTTTACATTATACGCGATTTTATTTTTATATTTTATTCGCACCACTATATTTTAAAAGTACATTTTTTAGTCAAATTCTCTTGCAATTGTTGACAAATAAAAATGTTGACAAAGTACAAATAAAAATGCTTCTTATAAAAAGTGGTGTTAACCGAATAAATTCGTGTAAAAGATGCCTATGTCTGGAAGGTGTACTTCGACCGGAAAAGGGTTAATGCATGAAATTGCATTAAAAATAAAAATGGTTAAATGAGTTATCGTCCCATTTTTTTTAGAAAAACTAGAAAAAGAAATAAAGATAACTTGAAATTTATTGAGAACTGCCTAACATGAATCTAAAATCTCTCCATTGCCTGAAAGTTTTATCGCTATCGTAAATTTCAAAGGAAAATTGCGTGTCTTGAACTTTTTCTACTTGCATTAAAAAACGCTTTCTATTTTAGTTCCAAACGCTCATAAAAGCTGTCTTGTAATATTTTAAAACAATGAATATCTTAATCTCCATAATTAGTCAATTCAAAATGTTCAGTTATTAAAGCAATGCAGTCAGTATAGTTAATTCGTACCTGTTAATCTGAAAAAAAGATTCGAATTATCCGATTAAAAAAAAAAGAAAAGAATTTTTCGTGCAATCACTAAAGAAATTTCTTTTTATCGAACGTTAGAAAAACGTAGGTCTATATGATAATTATGACATTTTAAGTTAGTAAAAACATATTGAATTCTAAAATTATAATTATTAGAAGAATTTTAATATTAAAAAACTGAAAATGGTCTAACCTTTATCGTAAAGAGAAGCATATACAGAAATAAAGCAGACAAAGTTGAAACATTTTATGAACTTGAAATTATGAAGTAAAAAAATTACAATTTTGAGAAAAATATGCTCAGTTGATGTATGTTGCAGATTCTTATTCCTGCCAATATTTCTATTTCAAATAAACGTTTCAGTTTTTTTCCTGCTTAAGGCTCCATCGGAATAAAAACTTACAAATTATTAATTGCTTCCGGTACTGAATTTTCTTTAGGACGTTTAAGGGTGTTGAATCCTCATTATATGATGCAGAATCTCTAATTGAACCAGTTAACGTTTTTGGCTATTTGCTTGTAATAGTTTGGATAGTTTCTTTATTACTTAATGTAACACAGATTTCAAAATTAATACCAGTTGCTAGAAGATGATACATTTCAGCAGCTGAATTTTTCGTTAAAGTAGTGAAAATGTGGCATCATGTTCTTATCACAATCTTTTTCATAATGCGTTTTTACTCATCTATAAATAGTTCAGTAATTTCAGCCAAAAAAGCGTTGTTTCTTCGCAATAATTTTAACCCAACGTTCTTCTTCAGAGAGAGATTTGTTATGTTATTTTAAATCAGGGGTGGCCAACTGTGGCACGCTCAACAATACTAAATTTTGATAGTAATCATTGGCGTATCTAATCATCAAATCTCTGCGATTCAAGAAGTCGGTTATTTATTTAACCCTCCGTCTACCAGACGGGTCCATTGGACCCGACAGTTACATACAAAATATTCATTCAAACCAGAAATTTCTTTAAAATAAACTAAGTATATAACCCAGACAAAAATAAGGTAAATAAATAAGTTAAATAGTTTTAAATAAAAATTCTGGTGTAGAACGTTTTATTAAAACTTGAATAAAATTCCCGGTGGATCTAGGGTTAAAAAAATAGTGGTATCCGGCGTGCTACAGTTGGCCACCCCTCGTCTAAATGATACTTCAAAAGTCTCTGACATTCTACTGTACCGCTTACCTATTTTTGGGAAGTTTAGTGGGTTGAAATTGTAATTTAGCTGAATAGGCAAGTAGGGTTTCATTTTCTATGTATTGTTTCGACATGAATCAAAACCAGAACCAGGTTGATACAATCAATAGTTTTTTAGTTATAGGGCAAAAGTGCATACATATTAAGCGTACAAACTTAATGCTGGAATCGGGCGTAAATTAACACACCTACGCTATCTTGTGGACGTGGCTGATAATCCACATACGCGGGCTTTTTTTTTTAGTGTGACGTCATATGTGACAGTATATCTACTACAGCGCCTAGAAGATACAGTGTGAAAAATGGCTACAAAATAGTGCTAAAAAATTGAAACCCATAAATGTACAACGATGCTGAATAACAAGATGTCGATCGTAGCGCCATCGTAGTGATTTAAAAACGATAGTCATTCTAAAAGAGACTCTTTAACCTATTTCACGTCATTCCTTAATTAAATTAGCTTATAACAGACTAAAATACCTTATATTTATAGTTTCCGATATTTAACATTCTATAATTTTTGAAAACACAGAGTTTATATTGAAAAGAGTTACGACATGGCCCTTGTATCAGCATATTGCCGCTGAGCATTGTTGGAGATTTATGGGATACAAGTTTTTAGCACTTTTTAAAGCATTATAGGAATAGCCGTTTTCCACACTGTATCTTCTAGGCGCTCTAATATCTACCAAGTGTGCATATATTCTAAATCTCTAGTCACTCATGTAAAATGAATCTTGTTTACCAGATTCATTGCAAAATAATCGCGTAGCGAGAAGGGGGTAGGATCCAGATGCAATTGACATTACGAGGTTTACTTTGCCTCGAAGGGGTTAATATGTATGCAGTTTTGTTATAGGGTTTTAGTGTAAAAAAATTGTTCAACGACATATGCCACAGTTATATTATAGGGAAAAAATCTTTTATTATCAATACCTATATTTTTTATGGTAGATATTAAAACAGAATTTGAAGGAAATTTGAACAGATATTGTGAAATCTGAGAAGTGTTGTGTGCAATTTCATTTTATCAGGATGACAGTTGCATTTAGTTTCACATTTTATCTAGGTATTCGCAACTGTGTAGAAAAAATAAACCATATACAGTTTTGACGTGAAATTTGATACCTTCTTTCTCGGACGGTCTTTTTAGGCTGGAGATCTGCGCTCCAAAGCGCGTGCAGCGAAAACACTCTCCGCGGCAACGCTCACAGTTCAGTCAGTTCTTAACGCTAGAGAGTGAAACATATGCTGTTCGAAAGATTAAGGTTGTCCAAACCATCTGGTGGCTAAGTCGTTCAAATCTATAAATAACGCTTCTTGTGGTGACTCATTGAAATTAGTAACCCAAAATCTCGATTATGTGTCGGACCGTCGGATTAAAATCCAGAAAAACTCTAGTGTTTGTTTGAATTCGGGAAAATCAAGCATATCATCGGATATCTTGATAAATGTTCTATCTTTGAGTACTTTATTAATCTTAATTGTTTCAGCAACATAGAAGCAGCAGCGCAAGTTTAAACTTGTCACCATGCTGAGACCAAAATGCAGAATTTCATCAAGAAAGCGAAAACGAGTACGAGTGCACCCAGAAGTATAAAGAGGAGTCCCCTGTGTTGATTTGAGGCAGAAAGAACAGCAGTCCGGGGTCCTGGAGGAAGAACAGTCCAGCCAGAGTGGGTCAGAACGAGCGACCTACAGAAGGCCCACGCCTAACGTCTCGGGAGAGCATCCCAAGAGGTAAAAAATGATTCTATCGTGTCTTCGGAGAAGGTACGAGCCCAACAATACACACGATGTATCAAGTTCTAGAGAGTGGTCAACAGGGATCCGTCAATGTCGCTGCTTCACGCTCCACCGCCTGACGCGCCGTCTCGCTACGCTGGTAAGCATTCCTGGAGAACTAATTCAGATGCCAAGGCGACGTCTGCGACCTCAGAGTAATCATATTAATATTTACTCTGAGTCTGCGACCAACTCTTCAAGAATGAGATAAAGAAATGCCAGCCCAAGACCTTCGCCGCTCTGATCGACGCGGACATCAACTTCTCTAAATACTCATCACATGGAATTTCACGGAATATCTAGTATATATATATATCTAGTACCCTACCCACATGTTTTGTAAATCTATTGTTTTTCTTTTACCATCTGACAAACATTCACTACTCAATTGAAAGTTTTATGTCCGCTAGTGGGTTGTAGGGACCTGGAGGGCGACAGCTGGTCTGTTGGTGTTGTCTTGCGTCAATAAGCTTCCTTGTGAAACAAGTGTCACTGCAATCGCGATTGAGAAGTGACGATTTTTTAAAATCCTTAATGAAAATATCTTTAATTTAAAGAAGTTTGTATTAATTTGTAACTACGGTATTTTGTGGGGCTTTAATCTTGAGGCGTGTGCGAGCGTAGAACATGACATTAATCTTCCATCATACAATCTCGATTAGTCTTTCCCATATTTTTTTTCTTTGCATTTTACTAATTTTTGTGTCATTTTTTTCATATTCATACTGAGTTGTATCTGATTCGTTATCATCTTATAAGCTTCAAATACAATTTTTTTTTTCTTTTCCGCATGGTGATATGCAAAACGGCTTTATGTTTGGCAGAATAAACAGTAGATGCTGTAAAAAAAAAAGAAAGGTTGCGTTACGAAATAATCATTTTTAATTAATTTCGCAAAATAAACGAAAATTCCTTTTATAATTAAAAGTCCCTTTTCTCTTAATCTTGTGCTGCCTTTTCTTTTCAAATGATTATCACAATGACATAAAAATGTATATAATAAATTGAAAAACATTTTTATTCAATCGGTGTGGATTATTGCCTCAAAAATAAACTATTCTATCTTTTTATTATTGTTGCTTACCTTTGTGATAAAATAAACCGTATTTTAATTATTTTTTTTCACCAGATGAATGTATTTAATTAAAAATTCTACGTTATCGACAAAGGTATTTCGGCCAAGTTTTGTTTTTAATTTTTTTTTAAATATTGCCCAACTTCAACTCAAATCGTGATTCTATTTCAGAGTCACAATATTACTAGAATTATATGCGAAAACGTGTTATATTGAACCAAGTTGGCACGGTTATCTCTTGTGCAAGAAATTTTTACATGTTTTTTTTTTTATATTACGCATAAAAACATAATTTTAGTTAATAAGTGCTTATCTGGTATGCATGAATTTGTTCCTGAATCCCACTGTCTCTCTTATACCCTTTAACTTAATAAATTTAATTATAACTAATAAATTAATATTAATAAACTTGTTTCATGTTTGTAAAGATAGAATTTTATAAGTGTTTTTTTACTCACTTCCTGATGTACCATGCTTGTGAAATAATATACTTTTGTATGTTTTGGATGACAATACGGTATTTTAATAATTTCAGAACTTAATTAATTTTAATTGTAATTAAATTTAAATTGCATGTTGAAAAAACAATTATGATTTTTCATGTAATTTCACGGTAAAAAATTAAAAAATCTATTATCACGCGGCTCAATAATATACATTTGCTTGCTACAATAATGCAAAGTAACATTTGCAATAAATAAAAAGATATGCAAATTTAAAGGGAAAGTTTCAGCATCACAATCGGCAATTGATTGACAAGCATAAAGAGGGATGAAGAAGCTGATTCTAAAAATATTATAATCTTATCATAAATGAAATTGTAAAATAGCGCAGCGTCACATTATAACTTTAGCTACATGCAGACAGACATCTTGAAAAACATTAACCACTTGCGCTCTGTGACGTACGCAACTATTTTGGTCCTGTGCTTGGTCATTTCCGATAATTACTTATGATATCTGGTTGAAAATTAATTGCACAATTCCGAACTCTCACCAGAAAGTTTTAACTCTTATTTTTGCTTTACAAGATAATCGATTTTCCCATAAATAAAGTAAAGGAAAATTACCAATTGAATTTCAGTGGTGTAAATTCGAAATTTATAAAAATAAATAAATAAATAATGAAAAAAAATAATAAAAAATCTGCCAGATGCAGCAACACTGGTGGCTAGCACTCGCTAACAGCGCCAGAGTGCAAGGGCTTAAGATACTATTTCAAGGATGAGTAGCTGGAAGTACTTCCCTTGCCATATGTAACCAGTCTGCAGAATATTATTGCGTAACTGTTGCTAAAATGTTGGTTCAGCGAAAACAAGGAAAGTTTTGCTATAGGCTTTACGGTTATCGCTGCATTCTTTTATAACAGAAAATTTAAGAATAGTAGAAAAAATGTCCAAATTAACTCTAATTATAAATTAACCTTTAAATGAATGATTTTTTATTTTGATTCGAAAAAAATATATATGATTCCCTGAAAGGTTTATCATACAGGAAAAATAAGTCCAGATAAGGAAAATAAATCCAGAGTTACATTTTTCGTACAATACGTCAACTTTTTCTTATGTTGTATATCTGCAATACAAGCAAAAACCTAAATATTGCAAATTAGTAAATATTTTAATAAGTATGAATCTAAATACCTTATTTTATATAATTTTTTATTTTGTAAAACTTAACCCTTAACCCCTTGAGGGGCGGTAGGACATACCACCTAAGTTTAATTAAAATTAGCACCAGAAGCTTTTAATTTTTACTTTTATAACTTTGGGGGTGGGGGGGGGGGAGGAGCAGAAAAATTTCTTTTCCTTATTTTGAAGTGAAATTTTTCCACATTTCTGGTGATAATTTTGCATTACACAAACGCAATTGCTTACCTCTCAAAGGGTTAAATGCATGAATTATTTTTTTATAATTATATCTTTTACTCTTATATTAAAGATTAGGCACCATAAATTTTAAGAAAGATTTTTAATTTTATTTAGTAACATATTTTGTATTTTTTGCAGTATTAATATTTCTATATAAATATACTGGATGTTAAGAATTAAATAAAAAGTGGTGCAGATATGCCTCACTATGCATTTAAGGGTTAACACCTGTATTCAAAGAAGACATTCCACTCCTTTACCTAAACAATCTTCATTGTGTTAAGCTCCGACAGGGAAATGTTTCGAGCAATACAGGTCTCGGAGATGTCATATCTTTAGGCCCTACTAATTTTATAAAATTATTTTTATGGCAGATTATTACAACAATTGAAAATAAACAGCTCACTACGAAGTGGGTTCTAGCGACATTTTCAAGATAAATCTAAAACGAAAATTTCGCAAGAGAATAGTGGTGGTGAAAGTTTTGAGAGACGGCTCCGAGATCTAAGCAAAACCTCTAAAGCTATTGCTATATTTTTAGAAAAAATATGAAATGAAATCGGAATTGATTTTATTCCATTTATATAGATCCCATCCAAGTCCGCCGACGCTTTTCCTGTAGATTACTGTCGATTTGGGCTTTTAAAACAAGCTCTTTATAAGCGGCATCCTAAAACATTGGGCGGATTGTGGTCGAGGAATGGAACAAAATCAACCTTGATATTTCAAAAAGAGCTCCTTTATCTTTGAAATGAACATGTAATATAATTATTCAACAAAAGGGGGCTATCAGATTAAACATATTAGAATGTAATTTTTTTTTATCTTTATTGATTTATTTTTTTTTCCAAAATCGTTACAAAAATCTTTGATCATACTCTGTAGTAGATCGTATGGATTAATGCTCTGGACAAAGGGGTTTTTTGTATTTAGCACAAACTTGCTTTGTCGGGGTTAGCTAAATCTTTCGGTCGGTAATAATACAAGCTTTACAGTAATAAAGGCACGATTAATCAATTTGATCCGTTCAGTAGGATTTGTTGTATTTCTATCATCTATGTTGTATCTATCCACCATCCCCTGAATATAGTATATAGTATTCGGGGGCTAACTAAAGTTTTAAGTCTAATTGTGAAATTACGTAAATTACATATCTTTGTAATTGTCTGAGACCGTTTTTTTTAAAGCGCAAAATTCAACGTAAGAAAATTTTAAGTATGTTCTTTAATTTTCTTAAGAAATTAACAAAGAAATTTAAATCAAAAAGCGTATGTTCACCGCAACAATCTGGTAATTTTTTCTTGAAACTATAGCATATCTCTAAATGTATGTCCACAGATCAATAGACATACTGCCGAAATACAAAGCAGTCTTAAAAAAGTTTTCGTTTTAAAAAATTCGAAAAATGTTAAAAACTCATATTGAAAGTTGTATTTACAGTATATTTTAGGTAAGTTTTACTTGGATCATCGGCTGGTGTTGCGCTTGATGCGCTTTATGTTTTTACTGTTCTTTCATTGCGCGTTCGGGTCGGGTTGCCAAAAATTATTTTTGCGGCTTCGGGTCGGGTTTCGGGTCGAGGAATTTTTTTTGTCGAGTTCAGGTCGGGTTGCGGGTTGACTTAAAATGGAATTTGCGGGTACGGGTCGGGTTCAACCCGACTCGTGAAGGATTCTAGTTCATTTGCTAAAATTCTGTAAAACATTGAATATGGTTAAATAAAATAAATGATTCATTTTTGTATTTTATTATTGCTTTTATT